>JAJOZX010000572.1:182500-840000 GCA_023014485.1 Bathynomus jamesi | reverse complement strand
TGTGGAAACCGAACGCTCTTTTAAAATATAATTAGAGGAACTTTCACGAGTGAGTGGTTATTTATTCAATATAAGAAGTTAATCATTAAGCATTGTTTTCCTTTCACAAGGAAAGGATTTCTGTAAGTGTCTATATATATCGATATATATATATATATATATATATATATATATATATGGAGGGTCGTTGCTTACTCTTCCACATTTCAACATAACAGGATTATTGAACCGGATTTAAAATAACAGGATCATTTGATCCGAGACAGTAGTATGACCGAAAAGCATGCATGATTTTCTCTTTAGTAATAATAACAAGTAGCTCGAATTGTAACAACGGGTAAAGTTTTCACTCCACCTCAGACCCACAGTTTAACGCGGAAACCGAATGCTTTTTTAAAAATATAATTAGGATATATTTCTTTGAGAAAATATAAAGATGTCATTAGTCGTCCGGCCCCGTTATAGCGGATTGGTACACGTCAATAGCTCCACCCAGCTACGAACATCTGGTCTTTTGGGCGGAGCTTGGCGATTGTGCATATAAAAGGGGATATTTTTCAGTTTGGAGTAACAGTAGCTATTTTCGCATCAGTGAATAATCATTCCCTCCACCAGGGACCTGTACGTCTCCCCGGATTTGTATGAAGAAAGTGACACTGCAGCATTAACTGCAATTAATCTTTTTAACGCGATTGACCGTGATGAATTATTTCCAACGCAAACCGTTGAAGATATTTGCAGTGACGCTCCTTACAATCCGGCGCAAGGGAATACCATAGAAATGTAAGTGTCTATAATTCGATTTTATATATATATATGGAGGGTTGTAGTATCTCGTCAAATACTTCATTTAGATACTCACCAAAAATCGAATTTTTTTATGGCAATCAATGTTATTTGGATTTACCTCTTATCGCCATTATGCTAAAATCGAAATTTTTTATGGCAATCAATGTTATTCCTCTTAAATGAACCAAAGATATCTTCACATAATGGGGATCTGTCTGTATACTCTGTATATGTTTTAAAAGAATGAACATTATTCCTTTAAGGTCCGATGAGGATTTGACACGTGTTATACAATCTTTTGAAGAATCTCGTGTCATGAATACGGAGGATATACTGATCAGTCAGCAATGTCACACCGAAATAATGTGTTTTTCGATCTTTTTGGGATAAGAAGACACAATATATTTTCATAAATTTATTAAATGAAAGAAATCAGTACAATAACCAACTACAGAATATACCGTTACAAATATACGAACAAAAACATTATACTATACAACGAGCACGTACAATTGGAAAACGGATTTTTATCTGTCTGCATACCATTTCATCGTTTCGGCGAGTGTGACACGGGTCAAATAAATTTTAAAAATTTATAAATTCTTTATCACATGACATATGCGTGAGAAATGAGACGCAGTACATTCCGCAAACATTACTAAAATATCCTTGTATACGAAATGGGTTCCATACAACTTCGGGAATATGTAACTGAGCGAGAAATTTTACAATAATAGGGTCACTCCAGGGTTGAGTACCGAGTGAATCAAAATAGTACAGGCGCTGTCTATTTTTAAAATAGACAGCGATCCAGTGAATCCCTTCATTACCGATGACATCTGTGTTCACAATAAGACTACCGCATTCTCGCGTACTTGGCAAACTCAATGTTTCATTCTTCGCAAACACACCGATAAATTTGGAACGTGTGACTCGTTCCATTACTTTCTGAAGTGTATTAGCATCCATTTTAAAAGTCAGTGATAACATCCTAAATCTATCTACTTCTATTAGGGCTTGCGATTCGAGATATACTAGTACACTAATAGGAGCGTCTATAGGCTTGGCGAATTCCAGCCGCACTGAGATGTTTCCGCTCTGCTGTGGGGTTAAATGGGTATTTACGCTAGCAGATAAGTCAGGTGTAATGTCAAACGGATAAAGGTTAAATTGATCAATGAATTCTTCCTGCGTTACCCCATTACCAAGCTCATCACAATCACCTTCAATATGGGTCAGATTACTATAGGCTCTGGCACAAAGAGGTAACACAGCGTCTGATGAATAGTACGTACCCATTGTTCCACCCAAAGCAGTGCCATTAACGTATAGAGTTATATTTTTAAGTCCGAAATTCTCGAATTTAAAGGCACTCCTTATATTTTCCATTCACCGAAGCATGGTCCTGCATACCGATTAATATCCTTTTAGGAAGATTTTCCAGGGCAATGTTTTCTATCTGCTTCGATGCCAACCCTGCAGGAACCGTATATAGTTTGATTTGTACTCTGTTAATAGGATATTTCACTGTAGCGTTTAGTAAATTTTTCTCAATTTCTAGTTGTTTTGGTGAACTTAATTTCACTCGCCGTACGCGGAGGTATGTGTCCATAATGTGAACCACAACGGGCTTTGCACCCTCCTCTTGATCAGCATCCAGATTTAAGCAGATCTCAGGACTCGTGCGGGTGAGCTTTATTTTCATATCCACCCCGTTGACAAGCAACTTCTCCTGGAAAGTGAAATCTGTGTGCAACCGTCCAAAACACTCGTATATTTTCTTTTTAGAATTTTTAAATTTGTCCTTTAACTATTTCATCTTTAGTTTGATAATATCCCTCGGCACTTAAAAACGTAGCCTTCGCTTCTTTGGAAAAGTTGAGGACATTTTCCAGATAGGCTCGTAGATGATAGTACCCGTGCCTGCCGATATGTTGGTCTGATTTAAATATACGTCACACTGGTTGAATACGGAGTGCAGAAAGTTTGTTTCAGGGTATACAGCATATTTGTCATCGCAGACCGTTCCATCAGAATGGGCTATACGTAGCTTAGCGTACATGTGCACACAGCTTGGATCAAAAAAGTAAGGGCCTGAGCTGGGTATCACGAATTCTATAGGTGCACTCGGGGAACTAATTGTGTTTAAAGGGTTAATTGTAATAAAGTCACTGTGCTTAATAGAAACTTGGGTTGGAGGCAGCTCAAAAAGGGACAGCTCCGATTTACAGCATTGTGAACTACATGGGTGGATGAAGCGTGCCATGGCGAAATAGTGACTCCTCTCTCGACAAGTGGTAAACAAACTATGATTCATGAGATCAATGTCCTTAGCTTATATCAGTCAAAAAAGTGGTCAACCATAGGTTTCATTAGCTTACGGCACTTCTTTTTTGATGGCCTTTTACGTTTAATACCACGTGACCCCTTCTTCTTCCGGGCAGCCCTCTTCTTCTTCCCGCCACCACGCATTTTTCTCTTTGCATGTTTGATGATTTCGTCCCGTGTAAGCATTAAATGTTTTTTTAGAGCTTCTTTAGGTTTAGCCCCGGCCAATATGTCTTCTGCCGTGTTAATACCTGATTGTAGCGCTTTCCTTCCGAGGTATCTGGCCCCCCTCTTCAGCAAAGGAACAGCCGTACATAGTATCGATGAAAAAATGGATCCAAGTCTACTACCGCGCTGGTATCTCACCCCTCGATAGACGGTGAAAGGCTTTCTATCCATTATAACACAGTGCGTCGAAAGTGTAGCTTCACTGTTAATCTCCCGTTACCGAATGGGAAGTTTTCACCCTCAATCGTTCTTATATATATTGAGATATTGGTTATTAAATTAATTGCGACATTCACATAATGGGATCTGTCATATTTAATACTCAAACTCTTTCCTCTATGGTTGGGGATGTGAGCAATGCGCAGCAGGCGCGCCTGGGTATCCCCAACAAACTGGTGCTCCACTATATTACTGTAAATATAGCACATGTCTGGGGACCTTTCTGCCAATTTCTCCATCTTCAATTGATACATTAATCTGGACAAGTCATGCTGTGTCTCGTGAAATGTGTCTCTTTGGAAGACTGCGCTATATCGGCCATTGGTTAGAATTTGGAACTTTCTATGGTCTTTAATACGTCTGTTAGTCTTTTATTTTAGGATTAGTGTATGTGCAGGGTTGTTTACGATTTCGTATACTAAATCATTCGTAAGGTTTGAGTTTCTTAAACTTACGTTTAAGCCTCTCACAACATCCTCGGCCGAACCATATTGACCCGGTCCTAGTCTTACTTCTGTACTGTAATACCGTGCAACCTTAGTACGAGCGATACGCATAGTTTCATCCATAGCTACCCCAGCTTTTTCACACTCGTCAATGTGTCTAAGAATCGTAAAAACGGTTTGTTTATGTTCAGTATTTAAAAAGATGGTGTCCAGCTGAATTTCGCATATCCCCACCTCATACGAATCACGACCCAATTCAATGTGCCTGTGGAGCTCTGTTACAAAGTTGGCTAGTGTGTTGTTAGGGTGTACAGACAGGGACGAGGAAGACGGGAGTGTGACGTAGAAATGGTTAGGAGCCATGTTGCATACTATTTAAGCTTCATTATTGCATCAGCTTTTATATAGGTGTTGAAGCTTTCTGGGTACCCTAGCCATTTCACCAGGTACATTTTTCTCTTTCCTGAACCTTTCCTTCTAAATTTTCTCAATTTAACACATTTTTTAAATTAAACGCAACTTCTGCAATTCCTCGCGGTAAAAGCCTCCTGAGATTCTTCCCATTCAAATTTTCAATGTATACATCATTATCTCACCTTTAGGTCTCATAGCCCTAACTTTAAAAATCTCGCGTGTCCATCCTTGCTCAAAACCCTTTGCGAATTATTCCGCGAACGCGACAGCCTTACATAATCATTGATTTTGAAGCGCGCAGAGTGTGTGGTGGTGGTGATCCATCTCTTCTCGGGAGCTTACCTCTTTCTAAAACTTCGTTAGGTGTTGTCCCAATCGTGCGATGGTGTGAGCGGTTGTAGGATGATGCCAATGATTCCAGAATGTCTAGAAATCTGTATGTGTTTTTATGTGTAAATAACGGTGCATGCGTTCCTTTATGGTGCGCTGAACTCTTTCAGCTAAAGAAGCCTTATGTATAGAATTGGTTGTGTAATAGCTGATATTAAACTCTGTCAACATGTTCTGAAAAGCACGGCCTATAAATTCCTTCCCCATATCCGTACAAAAATAGCCCAGGAACCCTGTTTCTTTTAACATTAGCGTTTTGGTGGCTTTAGCAACTGTTTCAGGTGATTTATTTTTCAGAGGAACTAGCCACAGATATCTAGAGAATACGTCTATTATGAATAGAATGTAGCGGTAACCATCATTATACAATATCTTTGCATGTCTGTTAAATCTGCTTGCCAAATAGAATCAATCGAGGAAGCCGCTGTCTTGGCTGTTTTAAACCTTTTTCTCACAGGCTTATGAAGCGTATAAGCGTCCTGCTCCCTCAAAAATCTTTCAACATCTTTCTTCCCTACTCCGTAAACATTCTGTACAGTCTATCTACGCCGCCGTAAGAGGATGGGTTAGAAATGTCATAATAGGGTTTAGTTAATACGTTAGCCATTTGCGTATTTTAGATGCACGTGGGTAGGGTTGGTTTAACCTCTTCTTGCTCCTCTTCAAAGGTGTTACCGCCGGGGGTGACGGCGCCTTCAATTGTGTTACACGCGTTGCATGTTCCAAGTCTTTTAACCTGTTCAGATTTCCTATCAACCTTTTAGGGACATTTATTTGTTGTAGTCTTGCTTTAATATGCTTCCATCCTGATGGTGATGGCCTATCCCACTTTCTCACCAGATCATGGACAATGTCTACGATATTCGATCCCTGTACTTTGATCCTATCCACAATGATCTTGCCTGTATCGGTCCATTGTATGGCTGGATCCTCATTCAATAGATTATAAAGACTTATGCCTTTACTCATCAATGTATGTGGGAGGGTGCTTTTTAATACATGTTCGATATGTTGTGTGGCTAATCTTTTTGGTTGGTCAGCTGTATCGTCGGGCTCAGATCCTATGTCGCCATGTCCATCGTCCCCCGTGCTGTGCCTAATAACCACAGGAATCTCTGTAGGGCTCTTATAATTTTCGTACTCGTGAAGAATTTCTGCAGAGCTTCTTGGTATAAGATTCTCTTCTCATCAGGTGTTTTTTCACTGTTTTAGGGCTAGCAATTCGCTTTCCATTCTTTTAAGTCTGCTTTTACGGGGATCAAGATCCGTGTCTGGATTCCTTTGCAGTGAAGCGTACACCTCGTGGGGAATCACTACCACTTTCTTCATTAATTAATCTAGTCAGTAAAGGACCCAAAACTGAAAATAAGATGGGGAGAAATGACCCTCCTGTTTGTACAATAATTCGTTTTTTCTTCGCTACAGTTTGACTTTTACGAGCGAGTGCACGTATTATGTTCTTGAGCGGCGTAGGCGAGCCTTCCGAGGGGTTTTCATTGATACATTGCAATTTATAACGTTAAGACAGATTTCACAGATGCATTTTAAAAAGTCGGCGTCGATATTTTTAATAAACATCTGCTGCATTGCCCGGGGCAGTCGATGATAGATTTTTATTAATTCACGGTATTTCTTTAGTCTCTTTGTCATTCTGGAATATAACCGTTTCAGGCTCGTTTGGAAATATATTCGTTCGTAGAAGCACTCTAAACGTGTTTCGCGGATGAAGGTCGCAAAGCAAATATCCGTAACGCGTGTTTGTACCTTCTATAAACTTCCAAAAACTCCTTAGGCTGATTCGGGAACATTTGATTGGCTAATACCCCAATTTGTGATACATCTCTACGTTGCGCGAATAAGACTAGATATTGCGTATTTAACGACACATCGCGCATGTATCTATTTTTGAAAAATAGATTCTGATTGATGAAGAACACGCTTATGTTGAGATGGTGGGAGAATACTGTAAATGTCTCGGCAAACGTTTTATCCATCTCCAACATGAGATCGTCAATTACAATGATTGTATGTTCATTTCCCTTTAACGAATTAACGTCATATACGCCTTTGTGGAACAAAATATCATCTTGGTACTCGTTGAACACTGATTGATACGTCGAATAGCACCATATAACTTTATGCACAAATTTCGAGAACATCTCTCCTTTTCTTTAATGATTTTAAGCATAAACACAGTTTTACCACATCCTGTAGGTCCAGATATAATACATGTGGATGGACTCGTGAATCTGAATTTTTCTACAGAGTCCATTTCTAACACGTCACACTCCTAAGTGGGTCATTTACAAAATATTACAAATTTTGAGTGCTGTTCCTTATATTTTGCTTTCTTCTCCCACAGAACCGTGAATGACGATGAGGTAGAGCATCCCATCATTGACATTACGGATGACCTCGACGACAGTGTAGTTGTGATCTCCTCCCTGCCAACGAATCCTCACCAGCGATACCGGTAGCACGTCCAAAGCGGAGGTGTGAGAACCCCACGTCAGGTATAAAGCGACCGAAATACGCGCCTGTTGCACCAGTAATAGATCCCCAACCCTCAACCTCTTACGCAACAAGCCCCCCAGCAGCACCTCCCTAATATATTCCCTTATTCATCCGCCACAGTTGCCCCCCGTTCTGTTAAGTCTACAATAATAGATCCCCAATCATCAACCTCCTACGCAACAGGCCCCCCATCAACACCTTCCGTTAATATACCCCCTAATTCATCCGTCACAGTTGCCCCCCGTTCTGCTGAGGATGATATAACGATCGAATTGGTGCGATCCGCAGCCCCCACCCAGCCTTGACTAGAAATCGGTATAGAGTCAGGGTCGACCCTAGAGCCATGTATAGCAATGGAATTGAGCGCGGGCTACGCCGGGTTGTACAGCGTATTGTAGAGTTTGCTCTTCAGAATCGCGACGAGCGTGAAGTCAGGACGAGTCTGTCTTTTGGATTCGGGTCAGATGACGGTGATGTAGACGATTTGGGTGATAGTGCCATTTGGACGTTTGGCGGCTGAAGATGTAGAATATATATTAGGACGTATATGCAAGCCGCCCAAAGTAGTATAGCCTTCAATATGGACAATTCACGGTAAATATTGACCGTGTATTCCGTGTTGCGGTTCTTGGTGCCATACCGTATACTCTTAACTTCAATTCTCCGACTATTTACCGAAAGCATATAAACGTCGATCGTGGTTGCGGCTTTATAGCAGTACTCTTAGCACGTATGTTTACTGTACAAAATACACGGACTCAAAAAATTTGGCTGCCTACGGTCGTGGAGCGTGCCCGTAAACTAGCTGTAGACTGTGAACTTGAATTTGACTGTAATATGGGTCCTGAAGAGCTGAGAAGGGTAGAACAGGAAATGAATGTCCGCATAGTTGTATTTGGGTTGGATGATCGTCGTAGGACTGTGTATGTTTTTAAAAGCTGTGTGAGAGATCGTACAAGACCCCTACTTATTTTAGGATTGTCAGGGACAACGTATCTCCCCATCCGTAATATAAGGTGGCTTTACGCGAGTTATGACAAAAGTCGAAAATATGGGAGACATCATGATTTGTGTAAGGGGTGCCTCGAGTTTGCGGATGATATAGTGAGACATTGTAAAGAATGTCACATGGTATGTGAGCAGTGTAAAAGCACCAAATGTGAAAGCCGTGTAGTTGAAGCTGAGAAGAGAGACTGTGATGTGTGTAGACGCACATTTTTCAATAATAGCTGTTTTGATTTCCATAAATCAATTGGCACGTGCAGGAAAATCAGAATCTGTGAATGTGGTATGTTTCACACAATGGATAATTGGGGGAAATTTAAGCACAAGTGTGACGTAATTCACTGTCCTACATGCCAGGAGGAATATAAGGCGGATGGAGTAAAGCATGTATGTTACATGAAAGATGCTAAGCCTAAAAATAACCCTTGTATAACTGTATACTACGATATAGAAACATATACGAACGCTGAAGCCAAAGAGGTAATTCCACATTTACTTGTGAGCCAGACCATCTGTGATGAGTGTATGGGTATCGAATGTGACGAGTGCCCCAAATGCGGTAAACGGACAAACGTTTTTAAAACGAATGTCCGCGATAGTCCTGTGAAACTATTTGTGTCCTATATTGTCAAGTTAGCCGACAAGTTCAAAAAAATGACTGTGTATATTCTCGCCCATAACGGGGCAAAGTTTGACACGCAGTTTCTTTATAAGGAGTTGCTTGAACACGAATCCTCTGAGATATTTACAGGTGATCCATTGAAAAGAGGCAACAAATTACTACAGATGCCGATAAGAGGCAATGTACAATTTAAAGATACTTTATTATTCACACCTTGTAAATTAGCAAAGCTACCCAAGGTGATGGGAGTAGCAGCTGAAGTTTCCAAAGGATACTTCCCTTACACTTTCCTCACCAGCGAGACTTTAAACTACGTAGGCCCACCACCGCCCAAACATTATTTTGACTGTATGGATGAATGTGAAGACTTTGATTGATACTACATCAGTTTTAATGAAAGTAACCCTTATAATATAGCTGATGAATGTGAGCGTTATTGCGTGAATGATGTGCGCGTGCTTAGAGTATGTTTCCAGGCCTTTAGAAGGATGTACATTAGGGCGGCTCGTTTTTACACTTTTTTCGATATTTGATTGGGGGTAGTGCGGAAAAGTTGCGATTTGGAGAGAAAATAAAGTGTGTAAAATTTTTTTGATCTACGTCAATACCTTCCGGTGGCGGCGAGTCCTTAAAAATCGAAAAATAGGCCTAACGGGGTAGATTGGAAAATGGTTTTAAAGACTTACAAAAAAACAATAAAATTTCAGCACAATCTGTTAATAACTTCCGGTGGCGTCTTAGCGTTAAAATATCCAAAATATTGATTTAAAGCAAGTTTTTAACAAGATGTTATACAAATGTTAATTCCGGTATATTTCTGTGCAAACAACCCTGAGAACACTATTATAGGCTTGAATAAATTAATAGCAGTCATTGAACAATGAACATTATATAAAATTATATAAAATTATATAAAAATTTTATGTGTTTTTAGGCCTATTTTCGATTTTAAGGACTCGCCGCCACCGGAAGGTATTGACGTAGATCAAAAAAATTTTACACACTATTTTCTCTCCAAATCGCAACTATTCCGCACTACCCCCAATCAAATATCGAAAAAAGTGTAAAAACGAGCCGCCCTGATGTACATATCAGAGCTTGAGCCGAGTGGACGTACGCTCCTCGAATACGATGGAACTTCCTTTGAGCAGCATTCTCAACGCCTCGTACGATGTGTCCGTGACGAAATCGTTGCGCGTGTTCAGGCGTAAATCCGGTACCGTTAGCTATGTACTGGAAACGGAATGTAGACAAACAAACAAACGGGTTTATTTAAGTGTCGAGGAGATGAATAGAATCTTCGTGATAGTTGAGAAGTGGTGTGAAGATCGTTATAAAATACCTGCTAACGTAGGTACAAGAAGAGAGTAGATTAGTGACGCACCCTCATACGCCGTTGTATGTGCGTTGTGTATAAATAACGATCGGCCGTGCATTGATATACGGCTGATGTGGAAGAATGCTTCTGATAATAACGCTCTTGTTCCTACGCGAAACCGTTTCATCCTCGACAGAATGTTTGAAATCGTCGGATTCCGCAAGCCCGAGTGTAGGGCTGGTGAGAATGGTCTAGTGCTGGACGTTTATTTAAAAAGTTTAGACTCTTTGAAATACCATGAACTTTGGTACAAAGCAATTGATCGGTACAAGGCTGAGCTCACCTACACCATTCACCCTGAAGAACTATTTCTTTATATAACGCGCAGTTGTCGTAACGATTTAGAAGATTATTTCAATTGCCGCTATGTTGAGTGAGTTCACAATTGAAAAGCTCGAGTCGGTAGAAATAAACCCTCGATTGGAAAAGCGTGTTTATAAACTTGTGTTTAATAATGTAGCTAACGATGAACTCTTTGTGCGTGCTTTTGATTGTATTCTAGACGTATTTAAAGATGATTTACCAACCGGTTGTAAAGTGGGAACAAAAATAGTACTGCACGATATGAAAGCCCTTCATATCGAGTACAGGTTTCCCTATACTTTAAGCGGTGAAATATTATTAAACCGCGTATACTGCGTAATGCAGAGCAATAATGATGTAATTGTAAACTCGATTAAGTGCGAGTTTAGTATTTTGAAAAAAAAGTGAAATGTAATTATATATTTTGCGTGATATTTCTCCTGTACTGTTATGATTATATGCATATTTCTATTATTATTGAAATGTATATTTATTTGTATATATCTCCATCTCCATAATTGTGTGTGTGTGTATATTTTTTTGATTATATGCATATTCCTCAATTATTATTGAAATGTATATTTATTTTCTATATATTTATAATAAACAGAATGATGCAATGTTGTTTTACTTAATTCTAATTATAACATGTTACGCCTTCTAAACCTACTAGTGGAATTCTAAATGTATACAATGGTATCGCTAAAAAGTGGTATCTGGCAACTGAATACATGGCACGAAATCTTTTAATTGTTTAGTGAGACAACTCACCATAATAATGCTAAAAAGTGGTATCTGGCAACTCAAGCCATTTACGTCTTCTAAGCCAACTGGCTGATTAGGAGTCTATAATAATGTATACAATGGTATCTGGCAATGCTAAAAAGTGGTATCTGGCAACTCAAGCCATTTACGTCTTCTAAGCCAACTGGCTGATTAGGAGTCTATAATAATGTATACAATGGTATCTGGCAATGCTAAAAAGTGGTATCTGGCAACTCAGTCTTCAATTAGAATTAAATATATAGCACAAACTGAATACATGGCGCTATCTGGCAACTCAAGCCATTTACGCCTTCTAAGCCAACTGGCTGATTAGGAGCCTATAAAACAACGCCTACTCGGCTGAAGTCTTAATATGCAGTTGGCTCCTGCCAGGTGAACACCTCTCCTCCTTTCTCTCCTTTCTCTTGGGGGATAACGCCGCCTCCAAGTTTTCCTTGTTGCACCTGCAGCATCCCCCCTTTGGGGTATTTTTTTGCAACCCCCCCTTGCAACAACCCCCACCCCCTTTGCAACATTACGTAATCACTTGCAACATTCTTGCACTCTCCCCTTTTTCGGCTATACTACTGCTGCAGAATAAAAGGTACAAAACTCTGCAAGACAAACAGATAACACCAAATCTACAAGTCAGGGATCTGGGAGTAATAATGTCGTCAGATACAGAATTCAGAGAGCACTACAACATCAAAATTACAAAGGCTACAAAAATAGTGGGAATCATCTGGAGGAGCTTCCGCAGCAGAAAAGCAAACATCATGCTCAAATTATGGAGGAGTCTAGTCCTACCAGTAATTGAGTATTGCTCAGTTCTCACAATAGTAGACATGCTAAGTGACTTTCCACTTCAAATCATGATGCAAAGGTCCCCTTTAGTATAGAAGTTTCTTAGAGCCATAGGAAAAAATTTATACAAAGGGACAAGTTGTATCTTAAATTCAAGATGGCCACCGTCGGCCATATTGGAAAACATGGCCGACTCAGAGCCAAGGAACCGTTTGTCATAGAAACTATTATGATACATGTTTTCCAGCAAATTTGAGGTCGCTGAACTCATGTCTGACATCAATTTTACATTTGGAATGCATCTGAAGGTCAAATCCGGGAAATGATACACAAAGTTGACATTTTGATAAAATTTATGAAAACAGAATTTAGAGGCATGGAAGCAAGAATTGCAAATTGAATGATAAATTTACAAGTTCTGTGGTATCTAAATAGTATAATTGATACATAGTATACTTGACCAATAACTAGCCGACTCAAATATATCATCACACAATGTGACAATGTAAGCACATTCATGACATTCCTTCGTTCAGCACTAACCTGATTCCTCATCTATCTGTACCTCACTCATCTTACCAGTTTGGGAGCACGAACCTTTACATTTACAGAAATACATGCAGGGCTGCCCCTGCACGTAGCACTTACAATGAGCCTTACAGTCTGTCTGACACTGGCAAATGACAAGCTCTGGTATGTCCCGCAAAATGGTGGGAGTTGTGGTGTAGACTGGAGTTGGCGCAGAGTCGGGGATTCTTGCTGCCATCCCCATTCCGTTGGATAGACTGGAGATGGAGCTTTGATGAGCGTATTACCCCATACGTGTCCACTCTGAAGTCACAAGAGAAATAACTGATTAGTTGAAATAACACTTCTAGAAATACAACTGCATGTAGTAATCTCAAGCATAAGTGATGTCCCCATCCATGCAATGCTGTCTTACCTGATAGGCTACTCTGATAGGGCGGGTCATACTATGCATTTTTTTTAAATCAATGGAGAGGGGTGTTCAAATGACATATTTTGGTGTATAGAACACAATTCTGAAGAAAATATTTAATTCTGATAACCCTAACCTACATCATTTTGCAGTTGATTATTATTAAATTGTTCATTATTTTACTATTGTAGTTACCCCAGAATATGTCTTCTCACGTTTTATCTCTCATAGAGCATTGTTCTAACTAATTCATATAAACACATATAATGTAATTCATATAATAATAATAATATTTAAATACTCAAATAAAAAGGTGTGCCATTCCACTTAATTGTAATTATCATACAGTTTGGTATATGAAATATTTTGACGGTTTTCTGGCGCGCATAAGGCCATTTTCTGAGCCACCTTTCTCAGAGGCTAGAATGTAACGTTTCAGAACATTCTAAAACGTTTTGTGAAATATTTGAAGTGACTCATGATTTATGAAGCTATTTTACCACCTCGGCTTGCAGTGAGGGGATAGATTTAGTGATTATCTACTGATATTTTTTGTTACGGTTCACATGTGAGTATTATTCTGTTATATTTAGAAAAAGCTATTTCTACGCATATTATAGTGATACATTGAGCAAAATTTAATTAACAACTTTGATTTGAGCTAAAATTAGGTGGTTCATTTTTAGTACAACTGAGCAGTATGAGGCCTATTTCAATGTTCTAAAGAATATTTTAGGATGTTTCTTTAGTTTTTTTAGAGTACATGAACAAATTATTTGCATTACAGACAACAGATAAATTAGCATTTTATAACATTTTGAAACCAAAAAAAGCATAATGTGTTTAGCATTTGCAGATAAATTTGTTCTTGCCCATTTCAGCTCTTTTTTTTAACCAAGAATTTTGCGCTGAAAAGAGTTAATACCTGTCTGTAGTGGATACTTAACTGTTGTATTATTGTTTTTATTTCAGTGTGAACTCATTAAGAAAATGGCTCAAGTCAGAACAAGGACGAAATCAAGTTCTCATCTGAGTAATCTTGTTGGCACTGGCCGGGAGCTGTTGGTGTCTGAACTGCCAACTGTGAGGGATATCCTGAGGTATGGCATCTACTTGAGGAAGCAAAGTGAAGATGACAGGAGGAACTACCCAGTGGACAAGCTGGTGAGTGACATCTACCATGGTCTGATTTGTCAGTGGAGCAAACCTAATGCTCTTTTCAAGCCACCTGTTATCAATGAAAAAGTGACCATCATGTCCAAGCTCAAGGAGGTCTGGAATCAGGCAGTGAAGTTTTCTCTTGGGAAGAGCAAACTTGATGCCAAAGAGAGGTTCATTGTCAAGTTAGACAAGTTCTTTGATATTTTGACTTGCAAGTGTCAGATTACCAGTTGTGAGGGGGGAGGCTGTGAGACCGTATTACCCGTGTTGGTTCAACGTGAAGGTCAAGCACTCCTGGATCGAAGGGCCTAGGCACATCCTCTTTCAGCTGGACTGCCTCAAGTCCCAGAGAAAGGAGGTGCTGGATATTGTGATGCCAACTGTGAGAAGATCTGCTTGGTATGCCCACAGTGAAGTCATCCTCCAAACACTGCTCTGAGGATCAGAAGGAGAGGATTGAAGGGGTGGAGAGAATCCTGACCATCAGGGGAGAGGGGGACCCGGAGACTCAGCTGCGGGACTCCTCTGTTAGGAGCAGAAGGACACCTGACATCAATTGTGATGCTTCCAGCATCGGTGACTTGATCAGCTGGTCAGAAGGTGTGTCAGAGCCACCTCTCACCTGCTCTCTAAGCACCTCAGAGGTGAAAAACTTCATCAACACCCCCATGGAGGTGCGCAACTGGCCTTGCCACACACAAAGCATTGAGAGGGTTGTTAAAATGGTGACTGAGGCTTCTGCTAAGTACTTCTCTCAGGAAAAGAGGGATGGAGGGATCAGGGCTCAGGAGACCAGCAGGAAGCTGATGTCCAAGTCTGAGTCAAAGCAGGATTTGTGCAACCTGGCAAAGTTCAAGATGTCAGGAGAATGATCTTTGTAATTATATCCAGTGATATACATGCAGTTCACCTATTAATAAATATATGTAAAGTTGATTTGGCCTTGTCAATATAAATGATTTACCTTATATCTTTTAATATATTATAAAGGGGTTCAAAAGGGTAAAATTGGCAATTTAGAAATACAAAATGATGTAGGTTAGAGTTATCCTATCCAAAAAATAATCTCATATTTGAATTCCCCATGTAAAATCACATAATTTAGACACCCCTGATGGTAGGATTTCCTTCAGATTCATGTTGTCACCTGAGTACGACCCGCCCTACTACTCTGAGGAGGTGCTGATGCAGAGTGTCGCTGCTTGAAGGCATGTGCTCGAAGTCACGTCCTTTGTGGAGGAAGAGGGAGAGTCTAGCATCCACGGTTGTGATGCCCTCCTCAGAGACACCATAGAGCTGCATGACGAATCTCTGGAGCGTGGGTGTGTGAGTCTTGATCATCTCCAGGGTGGGGTTCGGGCAGGAGAGCAGCTCGAGAGGTAAGGTGAGTTCAGGGAGGGACTGCCACACTGACCAGGCCGTCTTCTTGCTTTTGCCATAGAACGCTGAGGTCGTGTCGCATCCCGTTAACGCATGAAACGCTGGCAGTGCCATTGCCTTGGACGGTCCAAGTCCGTGGGCTATGACATGCGCTGGAATGTTCCTGGCAAGGAATGTAGAGATGAGTTAGACAATGGCCTCATGATCTAAAAGTTATCGGTGCATGTGCAAGAGTTGAGAAGGAGCCTGTGAAAGCCTGCTTCATGAGGAGATAATCTCGCCGCAGGATCTTGGCTGCTTCGTGGAGGATGGAGACTTCAGTTGATGTATTGTTTTCCATATCAACTACAGCTTTGCTTAGGTCGTCGTCGAAAACAAGAGACCAGCAACGATTCATTGATATCGCCTTGATGTCAGGAATCATGAGTTCAATATCGCCTCGAAGGCGTGTTGTATTGCATTTGATGTAGGGAAAACTGAGAGTGGTGAAGCACTTGTCATAGAAGGCCGTGAAGTCAGTCATTGCCAGTGACGTCTCTGAAACACGATTATCTTCAATAAAGTCAAGTAACTCGTTGAGAACATGTGCTCGGATCACCTGAGTCGCATGACTCAGTTGTGTCACATCCGACCGTCGCCGCTTTTCTGTAGAGCCGAGTCAGGCACGCACGATGATAGACGGCATTAATAGCGACCGTGGCCGGACAGTTTGCCTACGGACAGTTTGCCTACTGGACATTATGCCTACTGGACATTATGCCTATGGACACCAGGCCTACCGGACATTATGTCTAACGGACATGATGCCTAACGGACATGATGCCTAAAGGACATTTCGCATCTACACTCTTTCATGACGAGAATATTTCCTTAATTTTTTTTATTATATAGTGAACAACTGTGGTATATTTATCCTTACCTTATTTAACTTATTTAACTTATTTAACTTCAGATTCATGCAAAAGAATTAATTCAGGTTAGGTAGGTTAGGTAAGGTTAGGTTAGGTAAGGTTAGGTAAGGTAGGTTAGGTTAGGTAGGTTAGGTTAGGTAAGGTAAGGTTAGGTAAGGTTAGGTAAGGTAGGTTAGGTTAGGTAGGTTAGGTTAGGTAGGTTAGGTTAGGTAAGGTTAGGTAAGGTAGGTTAGGTTAGGTAGGTTAGGTTAGGTAAGGTTAGGTAAGGTAAGGTTAGGTAAGGTAGGTTAGGTTAGGTAGGTTAGGTTAGGTAGGTTAGGTTGCTTTTGTTCCTCTTCAAGATGTTAGCAACACGTTTGAACGATTTACGGCTGTTTTTGACGAGGAAACGGACGAGATCTTGGAAGACTTTCTAACCTATTTCGAGGCTACGTGGATTGGAATTCTGCAGCGAGGACGAAGAAGACGGCCTGCTTTTCCGCAACAACTCGATAGAGGGCTGGCACAGAGCCTTCGACCTACGAGTCGCCATTACACACCCAACTCTGTGTCGACTTGTAGACCGATTGCGTAATTAAAATAAAATTAAATATATGAAAATGAAATAAAATGAAATAGAATGAAATAGAATGGAATAAAATCGATGCCTCAATAAGCTGCGTCTGTTAGACATAATGTCCGGTAGGCATGGTGTCCATAGGCATAATGTCCAGTAGGCAAACTGTCCGTAGGCAAACTGTCCGTAGGCAAATGTCCGTAGGCAAATTGTCCGTAGGCAAACTGTCCTAGTACCAATAGCGACCATGACACCGGCAGAAAGTTTAGCCAACAGACGTTTGT
Source organism: Bathynomus jamesi (assembly GCA_023014485.1). NCBI lineage: Eukaryota > Metazoa > Arthropoda > Malacostraca > Isopoda > Cirolanidae > Bathynomus > Bathynomus jamesi. The sequence continues at coordinate 822,563 of JAJOZX010000572.1, read as the reverse complement.
CACCTAACACTCGACCGCATTCATTGACTTTCTTATCCAAGCCAAGAGTGGAGGCCTTCCTCAGCTCTTTCTTGTTGCCCACTTTGTCACAGAAGAGGCATGGAGTGTCGACTGGTTCGCTCGAAGATGTAGAAGGTGAAGGTGAGTCCTGTGTGATGGACCTGGCACCGCTGTTCATGCGGCGAGTTTTCACCAGGCTAACTGACTCTTGCCTTTGATGCTTTTTCCTCGCTCTCTGCATTTTTTGATTGTCGACAGCATTCCTGCAACTTTTGTGCCACAGTACTTGATTAAACATCATCAGCTGCACTACATTCTGAGCACCGCCACCAGCACCGCCACCAATGTCATCTACGACTACAAAGTCAGGCAACTCCCCTAATTCCTTGAGCTCCTGGATGTTGTCCGTAACTTCTTTATAAGAAGCTGAAAGTCTTTCAGGTTTGTTTCTCAATTTCACAGATGATGAAGGATTCTTAGTCGGTTCATAGCTTTTGTCTGACTGACATATGAAGCATAAGCTCCAGTCGCGAGTGTCCATGATAGCAGGCGTGCTTTTAGAATCACTCATTTCGGATTAATCACTATGAATCTGAAACATAATATTGAATTTCTAAAGGTCACAGAATTTAGAAACGTGTGTGATGACTCGTTTTCAGCTAAATTCAGCATGAGAAAGCCATTTCTGTGGTTATTTTGGGGTTTCAGGTTATTTTGGGGTGTCTCACTCCGTCAGTTTGGAAACTGCGAAAAATCCCCAATTTCAATATGCCGGCCAGCGGCCATATTTGATTTTGGGGATCAAACTGACCTCCAAACCCCATAATAACCTCAGAAATGGATTTCTCATGCTGAATTTAGCTGAAAACGAGTCATCACACACGTTTCTAAGTTAATTGGTTTAAAAGTTAGAAATACGGTCATTAGCATAATTTATGATATGAATAGATAGAATAACCTTTATTAATAATAATAAAACAAACAAATTTTTTCAATTTACAATGACGAATAATTGTGAAGCTCGACTATTTATTTCATTTAATTTGACCCTTAAGCTTTAGGCTTTACTGGGCATAAAATTAATGCTGATTAGGCATAAAATTAAGCATGTCGATGCATAGATACAATTTGTGTCTTTGGATAAATTCTTTCCTATGACCCAAAGGAACTTCCATATCAAAGGGGACCTTTCCATCATGATTTGAAGTGGACACCCTATTTTGTGCACTTAACACGTCTACTACTAGCCCATACAGAAAACGAAACATTACGAACATTGAAGCTATACAAAGGACTTTTACGTCTAAGAGAGAAGAAACGGAAGGTGAAGACTACTGGTCTCGACTACAATTCCTGAAACTCTACTCTCTCGAAAGAAGGCGCGAGCGGTACACAATAGTAAACATATGGAAAATACTTGCGGGCTTTGTCCCTAACCTTAAAAATGAAATAGAAACAAACTGGAATGAGAGAAGAGGCAGATTTTGTAGTCTCAGCTGCTGTGGGACAGTGGGCCATGAAAACGAGGATGGAAAAATTCCCTCAGAATAGGAGGCCCAAAGTTTTTCAATGTCCTACCGAGAGAAGTAAGGAATCTCCAGCACACCGACCTGAATAACTTCAAGAACCAGCTGGACAGATTCCTGTGCAAAGTCCCTGACCAGCCATTCGTGGCTGTCTACGAGGGCAGGAGGAGGTCAGACAGCAATTCCCTCCTTCACCAAATCCAGAAAATGAGGCGGAATGGGAATGCTGCAGAGGGGTCGACCGCAGGTCGATCCTGAACCGTCGTTCGAACTCACACAAAGTAACACAAAGTAAGTAAGTATATATATACACTGCACATCTCCGTTGATTACAACGTATCTTATTATTATGTAAGGGATGATGATCTACAGATCTACAGCTCTACAGAAGCTAAGGCTAACAAAGACCCTAAGATCCACTCTAAGGTTAGCCCGAGAGAAAGGAAAGAGTAGGGGGTTAAGAGAAGAGAATAAGGGGTTAAGTAAGTAGCAACACCTATCACTCGTGGGTTAACATTCATTCAGAAAAAGAGAAAAAAGACTCACCATCATCATCTGCCGGCCACTGCAGACAAGTCAGAAAAATAGTTGGAGAGAATAGGAAAGATTGCAGAACGGTCCTCTACTCCATAGGGAGGTAGAGCCCACTCTGGCGGAAAAAGATGAAAAGAAGTAAAATAAGAACGCTTACAAACCATGCAATACATTCTTAACTCACGAACAACACATTCTTAACTCAAAGCAACACATTCTTCCAGCTGTTGCAGACCGATCCTCCACTCCATAGGGAGGTAGAGGATACAGCCCACTAGGCTGAAAAGGCGTGAACACAGATGAAAAGAAGGAAAATAAGAACGCATTACAAACCATGCAACACATTCTTAACTCAAACACTATCATACCATGCAAACTACAGACATGCAATAAAGAGAGTTACAGACATGCAATTAAGGAGAGAAGGGAAAAAGTATAAAGAATAACAAAAAGTGGTTTAATTTACTCAACGAGCTACAACTAAGTTCGTGTTAGTCTAATTTTTTTTCTGGCATATCACACGCTGGCATGTCACAAGCTGGCATGAGACGTCAACAGACTCATCCCCGATTACGACCCCCAGAGCTCCTGTTGCCAACTGTTTTTTTTATTTTAAACAACGTTAATATTTTTAAAATGTCTATCTAGACGGTTTTTAAACACATTAACGCTGGTAGAGTTCACGACGGGCGCGGGAAGATTATTCCATTTGTCAATTACTTTAAACGTAAAGAAGTTTTTAGCGATATTAGTAATGAAACGTCTGCCACGCAACTTAAATCCGTTATTACGAGTATTGCTATTATCGAAAGTGAACAGTTTGTCAAAATTTACGTTATCGATATTATTAACGATTTTGAAAACTTCAATAAGCTCACCCCTTAATCTCCTAGTTTCGAGTGAATGCAAGTCTAACTCTTTAATTCTATATTCATAAGGCTTGTTGCGCAATGATGAAATTAGTTTCGTGGCACGACGCTGAACCTTTCTAACTTATCAATATCCTCACGCAAATACGGGCACCAAAACCGAACGGCATATTCTAAATGAGGGCTGACTAGGGACTTGTAAAGGGGCAATATAATATCCTTCGATTTAAATTCGAAATTACGCGCTATGATGCCTAACATCCTATTAGCTTTTGCGCAAGACTCCAGGCACTGGTTCCTAACTTTTAAATCCTTAGATACGCGTACGCCTAAATCTACTTCCTTCAACGCTCGCTAACTGTATCATCCATCGTGTACGTGTAATTATTGTTACGAGAACCTACATGCAAAACTTTACATATGTCTACGTTAAATTGCATCTGCCACTTATCTGTCCACTCCATAATCCTATTTACATCGTCTTGGAGCCTATTTCTATCGGCCTCGTTAACAACCTTACCGCCTATTTTAGTACAGGGTGTACATAAAGTCAGGATCTATTTTTGTGAAATAATTATTTTTTTCTATTTTTCTTTTCAGAAGCCCTTACAATGAATACAGAAGAGCGTGTGGCAATAGTAATTCGGCGAATCGAGGGAAAGAAATACAATGACATCAGAGAGAAGTTTAGAAGGAGATTTCATAAGCCGGGGCCAATAGACAAGACAATACGAAAATTGGTGAACAAATTTAAACGAACGGGATCTGTAAATGATGAAGCAAGATCAAGACGACCGTGTATGTCAGATCTTACCGTGAATGCAGAACGCGAAATTATCACGGAGGAGCCACGTACGTCCGTTCGTGCTGCATCACACAGACTCGGCCTCCCGACGTCATCTGTGCACAAAATTCTGAAAGTTAATTTGCAGAAGAAAAGCTATCATTTGCAGGTTTTACATGATTTACATGAGGAAGATTTCCCTCGACGAAGTGCTGTGTGTGCTGATCTCGTAGAACAAATCTGGAGTGATAATTTAATGGACAACATTCTCTTTAGTGATGAAGCCACTTTCCATACGTGTGGAAAAGTAAACCGCCATAACTGTCGAATTTGGGCAGATGAAAGACCGAATGATTTCGTCCAAAATTGGGAAAGAGACACGTAATAGGATTGTTAGTACCGTCGTCTATCAACATGATGGTGCTCCTTGTCACTATGCCAAAATTGTTCAGGATTATCTAAATGGACGTTTTCCAAATCGCTGGATCGGACGCGGAAGCAACAGACCTTGGCCAGCGAGATCACCAGATTTAACCCCTTTAGATTTCTTTGCATGGGGCTTTATCAAATCGCACGTCTATCAGACGAAGATTACGAGTCTTGAAAACTTACGTACACGTATACGAACTGCTGCAGATAACATAACCCCGCAAATGCTCCAGAATGTGTTTAGAAATGCTGCGGAACGATTTGAGCTGTGCAGGGATACTGATGGGCGTCACGTCGAATCCTACTCTTAATTATTTAATAAATGTTACCACTTTATCATTTTATGATTGAATTCCATATAATTTCCAAGTGCTTCACAAAAATAGATCCTGACTTTATATACACCCTGTATAGTCCACGAATTTTCACACGCTACTAGTCAATGGGCCTAAAACTGAACCCTGTGGGACACCACTACCTACATCCAACCACCCCGATTCACTACCATCAACAACGACCCTCTGTATCCTAGCACGAAGCCATTCCTCTAACCAGTTAGCTACCTGACCACGTATACCGTGCGCTTTAACCTTCGCAATTAATCTTCTATGCGGAACTGTATCGAACGCCTTTTTAAAATCTAAATAATTAACGTCAGCCGCTCTATGCCTATCGTATTCGCGCACTATTTCGTTATAAAATTCTAACAAATTAGTTAAAAAAGATCTGTGGCGTCGAAACCCATGCTGACTACTATTAATCAAATCGCGACTTTCTAAATGATCGATGATACGATCCCTAACGACGGATTCCAAAAGTTTACCGACAATTGACGTTAAGCTAATGGGCCTATAATTGCTAGCTACTGTGCGGTCGCCTTTTTTAAAAATGGGCGTAACGTTAGCTAATTTGAAGTCTTCAGGAATAATCCCCGCTTCCAGTGACTTATTAAAAATTTTTGCTAAGGGGCCTACGATAACGTCTTTCAAATCTCTCAAGTGTCTATGATAAAGCGCGTCAGGGCCTGGAACCTTGCTAACTTTTAGTTTATCGATATAATGTGCAATCTCACCCTCGTAAACAGTTATTTCATTCAAAATAGTCTCGTTACTAAATGGAACGATAGAGTCCACGTCGGGGACATTATTTACGTCTTCTACGGTAAAAACTGTCGCAAAAAAGTTGTTAAAAATACCCGCCATCGCCTGAACTTCGGAAGCCAAAGCACGTTAGCGTCCACTAGAGGGCTTATGTTATCTTTTATCTGCTTACGATTACTGACGTAGTCAAAAAACTTTTTTTGGATTATGTTTACTATCCGCAGCTACAAGCATCTCAAAATTACGCTGAGCATTCCTAACAGATCTTTTAACCTGACGTCTAAGCTCGATACATCTATTAAAGTTAGCTACCGTGCCATTGCGCTTATTAAGTCTATACGCCCTGTTACGCTCGTTTGTGAACTCACCTATTTCTCTAGTCCACAACTTGGGCCTACCATGATTACTAGTGCGCTTGGGCCTACGCGGAATAAACTCCCTTTCGATATCAAAAACTTTCTTTAAAGGCCTCCCAATGAAAATTTGCGTCATTACCCATAAATAAATTATCCCAGTCCACTACTCTTATCCTATCCGCAAAACTATCAAAATTAGCCCTACGAAAATCAGGGACTTCTATTACAGTACGTTACTATCCTTACTGTTTTCTATCAATAGCTTAAACCTAATAATTTGGTGATCACTACATCCCAAACTCTCACCTTCTTCCAAACCTTCGACTATATTTTCGTCGTTCGTCATCACCACGTCTAAGATATTGTCACGGCGCGTTGGTTCTGTAACCATCTGTCGTAAAAAATTATCTTCCATGCACTCAATCAGTCTCAAACCCTCATCATTACCAGTAAAAGTCTCCTAATTAACATTAGGGCAGTTAAAGTCCCCGACAACTATACTATCCCGATTATTAATAATTTAATAGTTACCAAGAAGTGTGTAAAATCTAGCGTCGGTGTCGAGGGGCTGAACTGGATGTCTATAAACAAAAAGAAATTAAAATTAATACTACGCACCCTAACTTTAACGCATATCGCATTAATTGCTGCCGGATGATCTATTTTAACCTCGATAGCCGTAAGGGAATTACGAATGTACAACAAAACGCCGCCACCAATCCTATGTAACCTATCATTAGTAAAAAGTTTAAAACCCGCTATATCAAGTTCCCCCAACAAGTCCCGAGTTACGATATTTAACCACTTTCGGTTATAGCAACTATATCGTAGTTCCGGGAATAAATTATCGCCTTAAATTCGTTCAATTTATTTCTTATACTACGCGCGTTACAATAAAAGACGTTTAAATTATTTTTTACCACGGATCAGAGTTTTAAACTATTTTTCACGTCGGGCCGGCGTTTCCCAGACCCATAACGTTTAAAGAGGGCTTCGACCTATATAGATTTCGAACGTTCTCATCGATTAACTTACCTAGCCTAGCATTCCCTATTTCATTGAAATGCACCCCATCTTTCATAGAAAGGCTAGGATCACTAAATTCTGACCACAGCTTTACGAAGAGTACATTTTCCTGAGCACAAGTCTCTTCTAGTTTATTGTTAAAAAATATTGTTTTTAACATAATCCTAAAATTTAAACCGTGCCGAGGAGTAATACCTAGAACTAAAGACCTATCTGACCTTGCCCTCAGGGACTTAATTAAACCCTGTATCTCTCCAAAACGTCAGGCACTCTCGTATCCGGCCTATACGAGTCGTTGTCCCCTATCATCGTCAACAACATCGAGTGACGGGAGACAATATCAATCCTATCTACTTCGTCTCTAATTCTGTTAACCCTGGCCCCTGGTAGACAGACCCTCCTCCTCTTGGTTGGATTCCGTTCAAGGAGCTCCTTATCCATATGACGCACTAAGGACTCCCCAATTAAAATCGTTTCCCCCTCGTTCACATCCCTATCCAACTGGGCGAAAGGGTTCGAAACCTCGATAGGGGTGGGATTCCTATCACCTAACGTACGTGGTCTAACTCCACCCTTAACTACTCTAAATCCCTCCCCGTCTACTAATCTCGGACCAACCTTAATCCCTTCCTCAACTCTGTCTAACCTTCCCAATAAGCTACCTATACTAGAAACTAGGTTCCTAACCTCACCCTTCAACTTACTAACGTCTTCAACGTTAGTATAGGTTTGGCCTTCGTCAACTGTAATCCTACCCCTGCCCTCATCAAGCGTTGCAAGTCTTTCCGTCACCTCGCGTACACTACGTTTTAAATCAATTACCTCTTCGCCTAACTCACAAAAGAAACAAACCGATCTCTCGGTAATCGCCATAGGAACGCCGTTGTAATCTTTAAAATCAGTATACCACTGATTAACCCCACAACTAGCACACGACGTTTTCTGCTACGGGATCGCGCAAGTTGAGGTAGTTAACGTTTATAACCGTCACAAGTTTAAATTAAATTAAGCAGGCACGCTATGAAAACTTCTAAATCGCTAAAAACCACTAATATTTAGTTACTTACAGTAACTATAACAATGCGAACATAAATGCAAGTATATAAAATTCAGAGCTTTCCAACAGTAAATTTATCGGCAATATCCAAAAATGAAAACAATATCAGCGAGCCCAGGAAATGCGTCCGCTCAGTAAGGAGTCTGGCTATATGATTCTGTTTATTTAGTCGCAAAACGAATTATTTAACATGGAATCAATTATTTAGCATACACTTATTCGAAATATATAGGAGATAAATATACAATCAAAAATAATAATAGTAAAAGCACTCTATATACGCCAAAAAATACACACTTTAAGCGAGGAATATATATATATATATACACAATCATAAATAATAATAGGGATCATGTCAAGAATAGCGAACCCAACACCTGCAGGGTTCGCTATTCTTGACAAGGGAATTTTTGGGTTCGCTATTCTTGACATGGTAAAATTGGGTTCGCTATTCTTGACATGGGAAGTCCTCAAGGACGTTTTCATAACTTCAGACAGTAGGTTTATGTTTCCCAATTTTAAGTAATTAGTTAAGGACGTATTAAGTGCTTTTATATTAGTCTTTTTTTATTTAACCAAACTAGCACGACTTAACCTAACCAATCGTCAATGCCGTACAGTATAAAGAATCCTCTTCTCTTAATATATAAAAATAAATAAATAAAAAAAATTATTGTTTTTTATTTATTTTTTTAGGTTAATTGTACGCCCTTGACGATTGGTTAGGTTAAGTCGTGATAGTTTGGTTAATTTTTGCTACCCGCGACCCGCACGAAGGGCATAAGGCTAAAATTAACAACATGCGAGGATGCAAACGCGAATTTCTTCCAGGTTATTTACAACAGTTCATGTGGATGGAAAGAAATAAAGTAAACAGGTTAATTAATTTCTGTAACGCAATTGCCACTCAATTTCCTTTTTAATAAATTAGTAGGGGAAGGTGGGGTAAGACGGACTACTTAACACAAAAATGAGTCTAGAAACCACATTTATATAATTTTGGGGGTTTTTAGGGGTTGTGGTGGTGCTTTGGGGTGTTATATTTAAAGTCCACACCCTGGTCACGGTTTTTAGAAGAAAAGACTGAAACACGAGATTTTACCAAATCAATATTTTTATTGTACCAAAAACGAATCACGGGGTAAGATGGACCCCAGGGGTCCATCCTTACTGGCACAACTCACACAAAAACCTCTTCCTCATCATCCTCTACCCCTGCACATTCCTCATGTGCCCATCTCTTGCAAATGGCGCAACAAACCCACCCTTCCCCTCGCACAGAATTACCAAACGTGTCATTGCAATACAAGCACTTGGTTGAATCTCCATCCTCACTGTCACTGTCATGAGCCCAGGATGGCCCAGCTTTCGCTTGCTTTGCTTTTTTCTTTTGTGTCATGCTTTTGTTTGGTGACGTGAAGGGCATCTAGCAACCAATATCTGAACCTCGCCCTTTCTGCTTGGGTTTAGAGGGGGGGGTTCCATCTCACCCCATGGGTCCGTCTTACCCCACCGTCCCCTATACGGTTCATTTTCATTTCAGTAAATTGTTTTATTTATTCTTTCATCAATAAAGTGAAGATTACATATGTTTAACTTTTTCCTTTACATGATATTTATATTGGGTTTGCTATTCTTGATATGGGAACTTTTGGGTTCGCTATTCTTGACAAGGGAATTTTTGGGTTCGCTATTCTTGACATGGTAAAATTGGGTTCGCTATTCTTGACATGATCCAATAATAGTACAGTAGAAATCTATATACACGTTTAATATATGTACGCGCATCTACACTCTTTTATATATAAGCATAAAAAATAATAGTACAGGAGAAATCTATATACACGTTTAATATATGTATGCGTAACCAAAAATACATACTTATATATGAACTTCAAAAATAATAGGGCAGAAGAATTCCAATACATGGATAATATATATATATATATATATACTGTGTGTGTGATATATATATATAAATATACGCGCTTTATGTTCTACTGCGCTGAAATCAAATACTAAACTCGTATGTGTTGGAGTCCACAGTTACATCTTCGTTGCTTTGTACTATGCAATAAATACGCGAGAATTCTTCAAAATACACGTCTGAGATCCAGGGCTTGTTGAGATTAACTGAGGACGCAAGGCAATATGACCAGCTGGTAGCAGAAGTCACATGACCCTTTTGATTGGGCCGCGCCATACAGTGGGCGGTGCTTAGCTTTTTCCTGTACACACACACACACACACACACACACACACACACACACACACACACACACACAAAGGAGAAAATGAAACGCTAATTGAAACATGATTTATTTTAAATAGAAAAATAAATAAACATATCTTCAACAAGTAAATAGTCTCTAATTCATGGCATACATTCAAATACACGTAATAAATAAATAAACATATCGTCAAGTGAATACACGCTAACATGATAGCAATATTCACGTCTCGCGGTGTCCAAAGGGACCAGTATCGTAGGTGCCAGGCACCTGGTAACGTTTCCTATATGTGTTACGACACACTTTCGTCCCCTTTAGTTCCTTCATGCCCCCCAGTTTCTGTGCCCGAAAATTGTGAGTCCCTACCCTCAGCTGGGGTGGTTGGTCACCCTCATCTTCTAAACTCACTAGCTCCTTCAGCGAATCAAAGTTAACTTCCTCCCCCACCCTCACCCATACCCAATACGTTTTTGGACGTGTTGAAGCAAAAGAATCAGCGTAAGCATTATTTCCATACTCGTCCTTGATCTCATCAGTCAACTCTCCGAGGAATTCCCCAATAAGTGGCATGTATTCACCTTCCCTCTCCATGAATATCACACTATCTGTGTCTGTGTACACAACCCTCCGCCCAAGAGAGTCCAGTAGATGCGAAGTTTGATGCGAGCGTAAGCTGTGGTGAAACTGGCTACAGGTATGTTTGTAACACGTGATGTATCTGTAGCCAATTCGGTTCTGTTGTACTTTATTATGTACATATTACCCACATTCACGATCTCTTTATCAGGAGCGTCGGCGTAATTCCATACCTCGTTATAACTTTGGGCTAGATGTACGTTCCCCTTGTCTGTATTCTGAGCAAATTTCCCCCAAAGACTATTTTGGCACAACTTTGCACTAAAGCGCTTGCCTGGGTTCTTCGCAATTTGGGCCCGTTCAAGTTGTATCCCTTCACGATCACGGTAGCGCTGAAGATACGCCAAGTTTTCATTTTCGGTCTCAACTCCTCGCGGGTACCCTGATGCTTCTACCTTATCCTTCAAAAAAGTGTTTATATATGGTGTAAAAAGGTTGAGTAGCTTCTGAAACCTCCACACCTCATATATCTTTAATATTCTGTAACCATGGCAAACGGCTAGGGACAGCTCAGGGCTTGTATATACACCTCTGATCTTCCGCTGGTTGGATGTGTGATTACAAACCCCATTGTTCTCCTCTGCGCACTTCACGCACAGGGGAAACATGAGTTTGTGGCCTATAGCGACGGCCAAGACTGGCATTCATAAGTCGGGAGGGGGGAGTACATCTACGAAAGAAAGGTCGAAATAGTTCTCGTTCAAATTAGCTGAGAACTCTTCAATGGTGGGCAGGGCAGGTGCCCACCGGTTTTTCAGGTGCTCCTACGGGGTACGGATTGTTCTTCATCACATAGGGGTATAAAGAACAGAAGTCGTAGTAATGAAGTTCCACGCCCTCCATAGGTGGAAAGTATAGTTTGAAGGGGTTTGTACGCCCACCGAACAAACTATCACCGCATTTGAGAGGATCCAACACCATTGAACGTTTGATGGTGTTTATTTCTTCGCGGTACTGCCCATCTACCTCCATCCGTGCATCATATTCGTGCTCCCACAAGACCTTGTGAGTGAATTGGGAGCATATAAGCTGATCGCGGATGCGGGTCCATGCAAGACTGTCGCAGGAGATCTATCATGGATATCTCCTACGATTCCACACTCAAGACGTGGGCATCCATACCACCAGCAACCGTTAAATGAGTACGCAGTCTTCTCACCAGTGGCACGGTCTTCGCTTAGACCATCCACCCAAAAGATACGACCATTGACCTTAATGGCCACTTCCCCCGTGTTGTGGGGTTTATGTATACACCGGTCTGTTGCTGTAGGTGTATGAACCAGTAAATAGCCTTATGCCCATAACTGCGTGGGTTGTTTCTGTGAATGACGGCTAGTGTGTCTTTAGGCATGAAGTTGTTCTTGAACAACGTAAAGCACAATGAGGCGGTCGTGGTTGCGACATACTCAAGCACGTGCACATCATTCACGCAATAACGCTCACATTCATCCGCCATATTGTAAGGAATATCTTCATTAAAAGTGTTTTAGTAGCGATCAAAATCTTCACGCTCACTATCACTCATGTTGGCATAGTTAAAGTAATGTTTGGGGGGGTGGTAGGCCTACGTAATTTAAAGTGTGGCGAGTGAAGAAAGTGTAAGGGAACTACCCTTTTGAAACTTCGGAGGCTACGCCCATCACCTTAGGTAGCTTGGCTAATTTACAAGGTGTGAATAATAAAGTGTCTTTAAACTGAGCATTACCTCTTATTTGCATCTGTATAAGTTTGTTTCCCCTTTTCAAGGGATCGCATGTAAATATCTCCGATGATTCGTGTTTGAGCAGTTCCTTATAAAGGAATTGTGTGCAAAATTTTGCGCCTTTATAGGCAAGGATATACACAGTCATCTTTTGAACTTGTCAGCTAACTTAACAATATAGGACACAAAGGTTTCACGGGGTTGTCGTGTGCGTTCGTTTTAAAAACGTTTGTTCGTTTTCCACATTTGCGACACTCATCATACTCGACTTCCATGCACCCGTCGCAGATAGTCCAGCTTACAAGTAGATGTGGGATAACCTCTTTGGTTTCAGCATCCGTATACGTTTCTATATCGTAGTATACAGTTATACGGGGCTCCAATAAACCTTAGCCCCCCCCCCGCCCATGGCCTAAACCATTAGAGGTACAGTAAAACTAAACATACCTTACAAAAGAGAATTTAATCCTGCATTTAATGAGAAACAATTAAAACTTTGTGTTCCCGCCATTGGCTTCCAAGACAGCCTGAATTCGCTTTGGGTAGCTTGCCAAAAGTGACGTGAATAGATCTTGATCGTTACGCAAATTTGCTAAAACAGTTTCAATGTGTTGCGTCATTGTATCCTTCGAAAATCGATTTGCTGCAGGTTCTTGAAACAAAAGACATTCAACCTTGTCCTTTATAACTGATCCAATGTGTTCACAGACGTTCAGGTCAGGAGAATTTCCGGCCCTTCTTCATTTCCAAAGAAATCGATCTCATGGTTCCGCAACAACTGTTGAGTAGCTAATGCCTTAAAGCAGGGGGCCTTATCGTGCAGAAGTGTGACCTCATCGACATCCATAACATTGTTTGGGTTTCTTAGAAAAGGAATGACATGCTGGGATAGAATAATATCACGAAAATACTGTCCATCCCAACTCTGACCACTTGCCTTCAGCACCCACATGAGCTTCTTTGCAGTGAACAAAACAAACACACCAACACAGTCTGGACCTTTTAATAATTCGCGATAATGTTCATTGTTATCGATTTCATCTGGTGCTGTGGCCCACACTCGATCATTTTTGTAGTTAGGCCGACGTGTTACGTAAACAAAAAATTCATCGGAGACAGCTAAATGCATGAAATCATCCACATCCCAATCTTCAAGATAATGGGCAAACCACATTCTGTCATCGATGTTTAGTTGAGTTTTTCTTGGCTTTGGAAGTTCATGCCAAGGCTTTAAACCTTGCCTATGACGGTACAGTCGAATGATCTCACCACTAACGATCTTTCCTCTCAACACTTCGATCTCTCTAGAAAGTTTAGCACAGCTGTTTTTCAGCTTAGGCGTATCGCTTTCAATGATGTCCTTTGTTTCCTGAGAGAGTGGCAAATTTGGGCGTCGCCCAGATTTGGTTGTATCCATTTCACATTCATCCAAAGTTTTATTCCAATTTCTTTTGACGAAGTCCTCACTTCTTCGCAACTTTTTGGCAACCCATGAACGTGTTATAAAGGTGGCTCCAGCATCACGAGGTTCCCGAAATGTTATTGCTCGTATGCGATCTATCACACGTTACCTCTCCGAATCACAATTAATTGAGAAGCCATTATATTATCACTTTATCAGCTAGAGTAATTTTAATACCTGCAATAAATAAAGAATTTTATGTATTTTTATAATCACTAAAACTATTTCGATATAAGTAAACATGTAAGCTGCAAATGGCGGGGGGGGGGGGGCTAAGGTTTTTTGGAACCCCTTACAAGGCTTATATTTAGGCTTAGTATCTTTCATATAACATACATGCTTTATAGCATCTGCTTTATATTTCTCGTGGCATGTAGAACAGTGAATTTCATCACATTTATGCTTGAATTTCCCCCAGTTATCCATCATATGAAACATACCACATCCACAGATTCTCATTTTCCTGCAAGTGCCAATTGACTTATGGAGCTCAAAGGAGTTATTATTGAAAAATGTGCGTCTACACCCATTACAGTCCCTCTTCTCAGCTTCAACTACAAGACTTTCACATTTGGAGCTTTTACGCTGCTCACATACCATGTGGCAATCCTTACAATGTTTTACTATATCATCCGCAAACTCGAGACATCCCTTACACAAATCATGATGCCTTCCATATTTTCGACTTTTATCATAACTCGCGTGAAGGGCCCTTATATTGTGGATGGGGAGATACGTTGTTTCTGACAACCCTTGTACGACAACCCTTGTATGGGGTCTTGTACGGTCTCTCACACTGCTTTTAAAAACATACACAGTCCAACGACGATCATCCATTCCAAATACAACTATACGAGCATTCATTTCCTGCTCTACCCTTCTCAGTTCTTCAGGACCCATATTACAGTTAAACTCGATCTTGCAATCTGCTGCCAGTTTACGAGCACGCTGCACAACCGTAGGCAACCAAATTTTTTTGACCCATGTATTTATGATAGTATAATAAACGTATGAGCTAAGACTGCTGCTATAAAGCCGTAACCACGCTCGGTGTTTATATACCATCTGTAAATAGCCTGAGAATTGAAGTTAAGAGTATAAGGTGTGGCCGTATGTCCCGCAACACGGAACACATGGTTAATATCTATCGTGAAGTTGCCCATGTTGAAGGCGATGTTACTTTGAGAGGCCTGCATTATACGTCCCAAAATGTAGCCTCTATCCACAGTAGCCAATCGCCTGTAGGGTATTACCACCCCAAAATCATCTCCAGCCCCATCCCCGTCATCTGACCTGAACCTGAAGGATAGCTGCGTCCTGACTTCACGTCCCTCGCTGTTCTGAAGGGCAAACTCCACAGTACGTTGAACTACGCGCCGCAGTCCGTATTCAACACCGTTGATATAATGGTCCGCGGGTCTACCCTCAATACGTACCGGTTTCTAGTCAGGACTGGGGTGGTGGTGGCGGTGCGCACCAACACGAATGTTATGCTACTCTACAGAATGAGATGCTGCTGCTGTGGAGGGTACGACCGGAATTGAATAGGAATAAGGGGGCAGTTTTATTTGTAGGAGGAGCTAAAGTGGGTGGGTGGGGCTGTGTCGTAAGATTTAGAGGGTTGGGGCTCTATTACTGGGGGTCTAACAACCGGTGCACTTCTGGTACGTTTTATAACTGACGTGGAAGGCGAATCATCAACTTCATCATGCTCCCGCTTACTCCTCGAATTGTCGCGTGGGGGTGTCATAGGTGTCGCTGGTGGGGGTTCGCTAGTGGGGGTGGAGTCTGTACCCCAAACTACACTCTCATCAGTTTCGTCTGCAATATCGATGATGGGGACATGTTGCTGGCACACTACCTCATTCTCATCGTCATTCACGGTTCTGAAGAAGAAGAGGAAAAACAAGACTGTAGAATATAAGGAGGATCAATTAAAATTTTATTATATTTTGTAAGTGTTCCACTTAGGAGTGTGACGTGTTAGAGGTGGATTCTGTATTAAAATTCAGGTACACGAGCCCGTCCAAATCTATTATATCTGGCCCTATAGGATGTGGTAAAACTGTGTTTATGCTTAAAATCATTAAACACAAGGGGGAGATGTTCTCAAAATTTGTGCATAAAGTCATATGTTGCTATTCGACATACCAGTCAGTATTCAACGAGTACCAAGATGATATTTTGTTCCACAAAGGTGTATATGACGTTAATTCGTTAAAGAGAAATGAGCATACGGTCATTGTAATTGACGATCTCATGTTGGAAATGGATAAAACATTTGCCGAGACATTTACAATGTTCTCCCACCATCTTAACATAAGCGTATTCTTCATCAATCATAATCTATTTTTTAAATAGATACATGCGCAATGTGTTGCTAAATACACAATATTTAGTCTTATTCGCACAACGTAGAGATGTGTCACAAATTGGGGTATTAGCCAATCAAATGTTCCCGAATCAGCGTAAGGAGTTTTTGGAAGTTTATAAAGAAGCTACAAGCCAACGTTACGGATATTTGCTTTGTGACCTTCATCCGCGAAACACGCTTAGGGTGCTCTAAGAACGAATATATTTCCAAACGAGCCTAAAACGGTGTATCCCAGAATGACAAAGAAGTTAAAGAAATACCGTGAATTAATAAAAATCTATCATCGACTGCCACGGGCAATGCAGCAGCTGTTTGTAAAAATATTGACTCAGACTTTTTAAAATGCATCTGTGAAATCTGTTTTAACGTTATGAAATGTAATGTACCAGTGAAACCTCCATCTTCTTGGAAAGTGTATCTTTCACCACTAATTCGTCGAATATCAGTTAGAGTGAAAGATATACTTTCCAACAAGATGGAGCCCCTGCTCACAGAGCACGCCAAACTGTCGCATTCCTTGAGAACGAAACACCGGATTTTATCGAACCCAATATGTGGCCGGCTAGTAGCCCCGATCTTTCACCACTAGATTATGGTGTTTGGGAAGCCCTGAAGTCCAAACTTTACATCCCTGGTACCAATATAAGAGACATAGATGAACTACGCGAAAGAATTCTGCTCGGCCCCGAGAAGGTGTCTGAACGATATGTAAACGGTTGTATTGATCAGTGGCGTCCACGTTTGGAGGCCTGCGTTGAGCAGGAAGGGGAACACATCGAGTAACTTCTCAATTAGCACGAACAACATGCTAAGGTAAGCATCTGTAAAGATTGGGAGCTCTAGTCCCCTTACTTTTTTTAATATGACAGTTTACCTTTAAGGGGTCACTCTTTTTTACCCACCCTGTATATATATATATATATATATATATATATATATATATATATATATATATATATAGAAAGAGAGAGAGAGAGAGAGAGAGAGAGAAGTTCTAAAAAAAAGCTTTGTTGAAATACTGGGCTATAATTTTTCTATTTACATTTCGTGCATGTGGCGTTCATTGCCTCAGTCTGTTCAGCTTCACAAATGTTTGCTACTTCTTGCGATGAAACTAATTTTCCCCGGTCAGAAGTTGCGAAGATCAGCCTAGTGGCTTCAGCCCTTCAGAATATCAGGATAAAATCACTCTACCGTATATATAATAGTAAACACAAAATTAATTAAATTCCAGTTATTTTTTAGTTTTTATTGAGAAAGTACTTATTATTTTTCTTAAAATGCTGTATTTTTCTTAAAAACCTTATTATTTCTCTTAAAATGCTGTAATTGATTTATTTCCTTCAATAAAAGAGAATAAACTAAAAAGGGCGTTACTTTTGCCGCACCCGTATATATATATATACACACACACAGTATATACACAAATCACACACACACACACATATATATATATATATATATATATATAATTATTTATATATATATATATATATATATATATATATACAAGATAGAAAGAGAGAGAGAGAGAGAGAGAGAGAGAGAGAGAGAGAGTTACAAGGAGTTACAAGGAAAAGTAGTACCTCAAAAGGCCTTGCGGCCCATACCGAGGAGGTACCAATGGCAACGGGTGCCAGGTAGGGTTTCTTTCCCGAGATCCCGGCTGTTTTTATTGGATTTGAAAATCCCGGGAATTGCACAAATATCCCGGGAAATCCCGGAATTTTAAAATGACTTAATTTATTTTTTATTGATTTATTTGTTTTTTTCTTTTGTTATTAGAAGGCTCTTGGGTAGAATTAAAGAAAACTGCATAATATTTACCACATTTTATTCTACTTTTCTGCTTTCTTAAATGAACACCTAGTAGCATTAGCAACTTAGAGCAATCTAAAAGTGGGCCCGTATGCCAAAAACTGGCCGAGGGAATGTCGCTAGCGCTGCGTATAAGACAAGGAACCGAGTCTCAGTATATTATCTAGCGATCGCAGGCAACTCATCTTGCTCAGAGTTTAAGCAAGCATTTGAAGCAAGAACTGCAGTTATTCGAGACAATAGGGAACAGAACTTCAAACATCATGAATTTATTTGATGCACTGAAAACCATTCCGCCAACCTCTGTTGAATCAGAAAGAGCCTTTTCTGCAGCAGGTTTATTTATCACCAAGTTGAGAACTCGTCTTAATGATAGAAGTATCGATTGTTTATGTTTTTTAAGAAGCTATTTTAAAAATGTTGATTGACTCTTTAAATATTTTAAGATAAATATTTTAAGATAAATATTTTAAGATAAAATATTTTAAGATAAAAGGATGAAATTATTTTTTCTAATGAAGTTTATTTTATTTTTATTTTTTTGTATTGGCTAAATATTTTAAGATAAAATATGTTGAGAAAAAAGGTATACATTATTTTTTTTTAATGAAGTTTCTTTTTCTTTTCCTTTTTTTATTTGCAAATGCACTTAATTATAATTAAAGGAATATAATATTTTAGCCTTTTATTTGTCCCCTGCAGATGAATAGCATGATAAATATTATGTTTAATAAATAATAAATAGCTACCACTGATTGGTAAACTCAATTCAAGTATTACAATGCAAAAGTGGTCATCTAGGTATAAGTAATTGGTTATCCCAAATCTAAAAGGGTATTTCATCACTGAACAATAAAAAAAAATTACCGTTCTCTTAAATATACAACCATTTCCTGGATTTCCCGGGATCCCGGGAATTGACTTCATTTTTCCTGGAATTCCGGGGATTTCCAGGGATGAAGAAAGCTGCATATAAGGAGAAACCCTAGTGTCAGGGAAAAATTCTGTCACCCTCAGATAGTGTGCAAGATTCGGTCTAACCTTTTCTTGAACAGATCCACAGAAGAACTGTTCACAACTTCTGAAGGTAGCCTGTTCCACGTTCACAGATCTTATACGTAAAGTAATTCCCACACACACTAGTCCTAAACCGTTTCAAATCCAACTTCCAACCATTGTTGCGAGTTGGGTTATCATTTAAACTAAACATGCTTCTAAAATCGACATTGTTGAACCCGCGTAAAAACTTGAAAACCTCGATGAGTTGACCGCGCAGCCTCCGAGTTTCCACCGAAAACAAATTCAGCGCGCGTAAGCGTCGATTGTAGCCCATATGCCTAACGGAAGGGATTAACTTTGTGGCCCTCGCCTGCACTCGCTCCAGCCTCTCAATATCTTTCCTGAAGGTGGGCGACCAGAACTGCACAGCATACTCCAGGTGCGGCCGAACCAGAGAATTGTACAGAGAGAGCACAATCTCCTTGTTCCGAAATCGAAATTGCCTCCTGATATAACCCAACAACTTCTGGGCTTTCTTTTCCACCTCTACGCACTGTTTGGTAAACTTAAGGTCGCTGCTAATTAGCACACCCAAGTCCTTTTCCAAATCAGTCGCCTCGATATTACTCCCCAACATCGAGTAGTCCGACTTGGGATTGGCGTAGCCAATGTGCATCACTTTGCATTTACCCAAGTTAAACGGCATTTGCCATTTTTCGAACCACTCTCCTATCTTACGTAGGTCCGCACGCAGTTGCTCGATCGCGTCGGGCGTCCCAACATTGGCCTCAAGCTTCGTGTCATCAGCGAATTTGGCGATCCTACTGACGATGCCACCGTCGATATCATTTATGTAAATGATGAACAACAGTCGCCCGAAAACGGAACCCTGAGGAACCCCGCTAGTGACCGAGGCCCAACCCAAACTAGCCCCTTTAATTACAACCCTCTGCCGCCTATTCTTCAGCTAATTTTCAATCCACCTACCTACTTCCCCACCGATACCCAGCGCGCGGACTTTCGCCATTAGCCGGCAGTGAGGTACTTTATCAAAGGCTTTTTCAAAGTCGAGATAAAGTATATCAATCGCCCTACTCTTATCATACTCACTCAACATGACGTGGAAAAATTCGAGCAAGTTGGTGAGACACGACCTATGCCGCCTAAACCCATGTTGGGAGTCCCCAAGCAGCTTGTACGAATCCAAATGGTCAACGATCCTATCCGCTATTATCCCCTCTAATAATTTACCTACAACCGAAGTGAGACTAATGGGACGATAGTTCCCTGAACTTTCGTGATCCCCTTTCTTAAAGATAGGGGTCACGTTGGCTTCCCTCCAGTCACCAGGTGCCTAGCCCGTCTCTAACGATTTGTTGAAGATTGCAGCCAGGTGGGGAGCCACCTGGTAGCGCACCTCCCCCAACACTCTGGGGAGGAACTGGTCTGGCCCAGGAGCGTTAAACGCGCTCAGTTTGTCTATTCTATCGACAACGACTGTCGCGGTACACCAAACACTATGCAGGCCAGCACCTTCGTGCCTGACGCCTAGCTCGGGGATGACGCGGGTGTCCTCCCTGGTGAACACTCCCGCAAAGTACTCATTAAGCACATTAGCGATGTCCGCGTCGGAGGTCCGCAGAACGCCGCTGGGGTCCTTTAATGGGCTTTCTACTATTAACATAACTGAAGAACTCCTTAGGGTTCCCCTTCCAGAGGCTTGCCACCCGTAATTCTTCGTTACATTTCGTTAGTCTAACCTTCGCCTTCACTTCTCTGCACAGGCGGACATACGACTCCGTGTTCTCATGGGAACGATTGGCCTTCGCCCTCCTATACGCAGCTTTCCTATTTCGGAAAGCCGAAGCGATGTCACGACTGAACCACTTAGGCTGCGTTGAAGCAGGGGTGACCGGTTTTGAGGGTATGGCAGCAGACTGCAGCACCATAAACTGGTTCCGGAATGCACTCCATACTTCCTCAACATCGCCACCGACCTCTAACCCCATCTCACCTACGCTATTCGAGAGGCTAATAAAGTCCGCCCGCCGTAGATCGAGCTTACTGCCTCTAGAGTCACTGCGCTTCACCCGAGGGACGCAGAAACAGAACCTAATCAGACCGTGATCACTCCCGCCCAACGCTTTCGCCTCGTGTAGGCCCACTGACCCACTGAGTGAGGAAGTTCTCATCGGCAAAGTCAACTAGCCTCCTCCCTTCGGCATCAGCAGCCCTGTCTTCCCACTTTATGCCGCGACAGTTGAAGTCTCCTAAAACTACACACACCCTGTCCCCTAGCAGGCTACGGAGTTCGGTGTACAGGGCTGTATCTTCCTCGAGGAGGAGATGCGGAGGTCTGTACACCAAGATTAAGAGAGAAAGAGTGGTAGAGAGTGCTACTTGCGAAATAAAATTTGAGATTTGTATTTGTGTACATAGCTTGGGTAAAATCGTGAAGAAAGGGCATTAGGAAGCGGAGAAAGGTGATTTATAATCCCCAGTAAGTCGTGATGGTCTACAATATGATGGTTATCTAACGCTGAAGCTGTCTCAATACACCACGGTTTGGAGGTAAATTGAATAATATATCATGGTGCAGAAATTTGGCTTTTGTTTTTCTCAAAAGGCTTGTTAAAGCAAAAAATAATAATAATAATAATAATAATAATAATTAGGAGCCTCGGTGGTGTAGTGGTTAGCGTTGCTGACTACGAATCCATCGGTCCCGGGTTGAGAGATTTTGATTTTACCCCAGAAGATGTAGCGAGAGCTATAAGATAAATAAAATCACATTCATCTGCAGGTCCGGACAAATGGAACGCACTATTGATTAAAAACTGTAAAAATGAAATAGGTGCACCCTTATTTTGGATATAGAGAAGATCCCTAGACACTGGTAAAATACCTAGCATCTTGAAAAGAGCAAACATTGTCCCTATATATAAAGGAAGGGATAGATCTCAAACAAAGAACTATAGACCAGTGTCATTGATGTCCCACCTCACCAAAGTGTTTGAAAGAATAGTTAGAGAGGAAATCTATGACTTTCCAGTGACTAGACACTGGAAAGATTCAACAAAAATCAGCACGGATTCCGATGAGGAAGATCATGCCTATCAGAACTTATAGAGCACTATAACATTATCCTACTATCCTAGATGCACTGGAAGGCAATGAAAACTACGATGTCATCTACGCGGATTTTGCTAAAGCTTTCGACAAATGTGATCATGATAAATAGCACATGAAATGAAACATATGGGAATAACAGGCAAAGTGGGAAAATGGATCTACAGCTTCCTCAGAGAATGTCTACAGGTCGTCATAATTCAAGGTATATCATGATCAGAACCAGAAGTACGCAGCTCAGTTCAGTACCACGAGGTACAGTACTGGCCCCACTCCTGTTCATTATCATGCTAACAGATATAGACAGTGGAGTAAACAGCAACAGTGTAGTAACATCCTTTGCAGACATACAAAGATCAGCAGAAAAATTTGAGGAACTTAAACAGACTGCATATTATGCTCCAGGTAGACAGGATATTCAGAGAAGCACTTTTTGTCATAAACTAACCCACTTTTTGTTATACTATTCATACTTTTTTTTCTTATCCTCTCTTTACTTGCATGTCTGTAGTTTGCATGGTATGACAATGTTTGAGTTAAGACTGTGTTTGCATGGTTTGTAATCGTCCTTATTTTACTTCTTTTCATCTTTCACCCCTTTCCTATTCTCTTAGACTATTTTTCCAACTTGTCGGCAGTGGCCGGCGGATGATGATGGTGAGACTTTCCCTCTTTTTCTGAATGAATGTTAACCCACGAATGATAGGTTTTGCTACTTACTTAACTCCTTATTTTCTTCTTTTAACCCCCTACTCTCTCTTTTCTCTCGGGCTAACCTTAGAGTGGATCTTAGGGTCTATGTTAGCCTTAGCTTCTGTAGATCTGTGAATAATGACCGATGATGGCAAATTCGAGACAAAATCAGATAGTGATAAACGAAGCAAAAAGAGTCTCGGGACAGGTACTAAGAACGTTCAAAAGAAGGGACAAGACAGTGATAATTCCCCTGCTGAAAACACTGATCATACCAAAACTTGAATACTGGTCAGTTTTGACGTCCCCACATAAAAAGGAATAAACTAATAAACTAGAAGAAACTCGGAGGCATTTTACAGCTAATATTGATGGCTGCAAAGAACTCAACTACTGGAAAAGACTACGTAAATCTGTACTCCCTCGAAAGAAGAGAGAGGTACACCATAACCTACATATGGAAAATGATCGCAAAACTGGTACCAAACCTCAAATACATCCAATTACCACCCAAACAACGCTGGAAAATAGAAAGACAAACTGTGTAGTGTTCCCAAATTAAAGGCCCAACAAGGGACGTCTTCAACACTGAAGAAAAATAGCTTGTTGTCAGGGGGCCAAGACTTTTTAACCAGTTTCCAAAGGACCTCAGAAGCTTTACAGGGGTCGAAGTTGAAGTCTTCAAAAGAAGACTAGATGCCTAGCTCAGGACGGTACCAGAAGAGCCGGGTGTACCTGGCTATATGCAGTGGAGAGTGCAAGAGAGCAACTCGCTCCTCCACCAAGCCAGTCTAGGGGCGAAGCCACCAGCTTGACCTTCGTGTGAAGAGAGACCAACGGAAGGAACTACAACGATGTTAACGAGGTATATATGAGAAAACTTAAATTTAAAATTTAACCTTGACGATTGGTTTGGTTAAGTCGTGATATTTTCGTTAAAAAAAAGATAATATAAATATAATATATTATTTTTGATTGTACGTGTACAGTTAATATGTATTATCCAAAGAGTAATAACAGCCTTCCCAGAACTACCAAAAATACCCCACCCGTTAGCCGGGATTTTTTTGCTACCTGCACGAAGGGTGGGTTCTCTGCTAGTAATAATTTAAAATTAAAAAGGTATATAAAATGTAGAGGTAAGACGAGGGTTAAATTATGCAAACGTTAAAAGTTGAACGAATATTGAAAACAAATCTTACAGGGTTATCATACCGGTGGGGGTTGGGGTGTAATCTGATTGTACAGTATAAATAAAGGTTGGGAATGGTTGAGTGCTGAGGTATTAGGGCGGGTCGTACTCAGGTGACAACATGAATCTGAAGGAAATCCTACCATCAGGGGTGTCTAAATTATGTGTTTTTACATGGGGAATTCAAATATGAGCTTATTTTTTGGATAGGATAACTCTAACCTACATCATTTTGTATTTCTAAATTGCCAATTTTACCCTTTTGAACCCCTTTATAATATATTAAAAGATATAAGGTAAATCATTTATATTGACAAGCCAAATCAACTTTACATATATTTATTAATAGGTAAACTGCATGTATATCACTGGATATAATTACAAAGATCATTCTCCTGACATCTTGAACTTTGCCAGGTTGCACAAATCCTGCTTTGACTCAGACTTAGACATCAGCTTCCTGCTGGTCTCCTGAGCCCTGATCCCTCCATCCCTCTTTTCCTGTGAGAAGTACTTAGCAGAAGCCTCAGTCACCATTTTAACAACCCTCTCAATGCTTTGTGTGTGGCAAGGCCAGTTGCGCACCTCCATGGGGGTGTTGATGAAGTTTTTCACCTCTGAGGTGCTTAGAGAGCAGGTGAGAGGTGGCTCTGACACACCTTCTGACCAGCTGTTCAAGTCACCGATGCTGGAAGCATCACAATTGATGTCAGGTGTCCTTCTGCTCCTAACAGAGGAGTCCCCCAGCTGAGTGTCCGGGTCCCCCTCTCCCCTGATGGCCAGGATTCTCTCCACCCCTTCAATCCTCTCCTTCTGATCCTCAGAGCAGAGTAGTGTTTGGAGGATGACTTCACTGTGGGCATACCAAGCAGATCTTCTCACAGTTGGCATCACAATATCCAGCACCTCCTTTCTCTGGGACTTGAGGCAGTCCAGCTGAAAGAGGATGTGCCTAGGCCCTTCGATCCAGGAGTGCTTGACCTTCACGTTGAACCAACATGGGTAATACACTCCAATGATGAATTCCACAATGAATTGCAGAATCTTCAGGTTCTTTCCTTTAAGTCCGTGCTTTGACACCCAGAGCCTGAGAAGTCTGTTCGCTGTGGTGAGCCAGCGGCTGTGGTTTACTGGTCCTATCTCTAACAGAGCCAGCCCTGCAGGAAGTACTCCATCCCTGACTGCACAGACAATTTTATAGCCATAGTATTGATCAGTTGAGAGATCTTGAATGACCTTGTCAGGAAGCTTGATCAGTGGAGGGCCAACAGAGATTCGGGTGAAGTTTGGATTGATATCAAAGTCTGTAGCAGAATCAAGGAGCTTTCCTATTGGCCCGGATAATTTTTTGTCTGAGAGTAGGGCCATCAAGGTCAACAATGAGATGGCGCAGGGGAAGTTCAACAGTGTGCAGGTTGCACACCAACCAGACCAGCTTTCTCTCCAGGTGCAGCTCCAGCTTCCGCATTACTCCAGCTTTCACACCAGTGTTGACATTTGTTGAGTCTCCTCCAATGGCCAACAAGGTCTTATCACAACCCCTCTCTTTCAGCCAGACAAACAGGACCTTAGCAATCTTCTCCGCATGTGACTCCTCTTTAGTTGCTTTCTCTGGGGTAAATTGGAACAGATAGTAGCTGCCAGGCTCACTAACAACACTATAGTGTTCTTCCTTGATCTTTGCCGGAAAAGATTGGTCACTGCCCTCAGCTTCCATCATCACATTGGTCAGGTCAATCCGCCCATCAAAGAGGATGCAAGAGACTCCCCCCTCCTCCCTGCACTTCTTCTCGAACTGTTCCCCCAGCTCTCATCAACTTCTCCTGTGCTCTCTTGACCTTGCTCTTATCAATCACTTTACTCGTATTGTCTTCTGTGATGATTCCTGCGTCAATCAGAGCTGCTGTTGCTATCGCTGCAGTTGGCCTCAGCCCTATGCCATACCTTACACTAGCAAGGGCAATGTTTTGAATCTCATCATAGTTTTTCTGTACCTTTGCCGAAGCTGCTGGTTCAGAGTCAGTTTGAGGGAAGAGCTCAACTTCAGGAACAAACTCATCTTCATCACCACTTCTCTCCAATTCCAGATCCTCATCACCATCTGCCAAAAATCTCTTAACATCCTTCCTGGCTGCCTTCTCTGCTACTGCAGCACTTTCCTTCTTGCTCCTTCTCCTTTTCTCTGCCTTCCTTTCCATCCACTGCCTTTTCAATGTCCTCACCTGTCTCTTGTGCTCTGGTAGATCAGGACCCCGTATTTGGTGGGGTCCCTTACTTCCAACCTTCTCTTTCTGTCCCTTGATGTAGGCAAGATCTTTCACAGGAATCTTTTTCTCTCTGCTGCAGGAACAGTTAATGTGGACTTGGATAACACAGCCCTCACAGCCTCCCCCCTCACAACTGGTAATCTGACACTTGCAAGTCAAAATATCAAAGAACTTGTCTAACTTGACAATGAACCTCTCTTTGGCATCAAGTTTGCCCTTCCCAAGAGAAAACTTCACTGCCTGATTCCAGACCTCCTTGAGCTTGGACATGATGGTCACTTTTTCATTGATAACAGGTGGCTTGAAAAGAGCATTAGCTTTGCTCCACTGACAAATCAGACCAGGGTAGATGTCACTCACCAGCTTGTCCACTGGGTAGTTCCTCCTGTCATCTTCACTTTGCTTCCTCAAGTAGATGCCATACCTCAGGATATCCCTCACAGTTGGCAGTTCAGACACCAACAGCTCCCGGCCAGTGCCAACAAGATTACTCAGATGAGAACTTGATTTCGTCCTTGTTCTGACTTGAGCCATTTTTTTAATGAGTTCACCCTGAAATAAAAACAATAATACAACAGTTAAGTATCCACTACAGACAGGTATTAACTCTTTTCAGCGCAAAATTCTTGGTTAAAAAAAGAGCTGAAATGGGCAAGAACAAATTTATCTGCAAATGCTAAACACATTATGCTTTTTTGGTTTCAAAATGTTATAAAATGCTAATTTATCTGTTGTCTGTAATGCAAATAATTTGTTCATGTACTCTAAAAAAACTAAAGAAACACATCCTAAAAATATTCTTTAGAACATTGAAATAGGCCTCATTCTGCTCAGTTGTACTAAAAATGAACCACCTAATTTTAGCTCAAATCAAAGTTGTTAATTAAATTTTGCTCAATGTATCACTATAATATGCGTAGAAATAGCTTTTTCTAAAATATAACAGAATAATACTCACATGTGAACAGTGACAAAAAAAATATCAGTAGATAATCATTAAATCTATCCCCTCACTGCAAGCCGAGGTGGTAAAATAGCTTCATAAATCATGAGTCACTTCAAATATTTCACAAAACGTTTTAGAATGTTCTGAAACGTTACATTCTAGCCTCTGAGAAAAGTGGCTCAGAAAATGGCCTTATGCGCGCCAGAAAACCGTCAAAATATTTCATATACCAAACTGTATGATAATTACAATTAAGTGGAATGGCACACCTTTTTATTTGAGTATTTAAATATTATTATTATTATATGAATTACATTATATGTGTTTATATGAATTAGTTAGAACAATGCTCTATGAGAGATAACGTGAGCAGCCATGATAGAAAACGTGAGAAGACATATTCTGGGGTAACTACAATAGTAAAATAATCAACAATTTAATAATAATCAACTGCAAAATGATGTAGGTTAGTGTTATCAGAATTAAATATTTTCTTCAGAATTGTGTTCTATACACCAAAATATGTCATTTGAACACCCCTCTCCATTGATTTAAAAAAAATGCATAGTATGACCCGCCCTACGTGAGGTATCCATGTTAGAATTGTTCAAAAGCTGAAGAGTGATAGCGGATTTCTTTTGCAGTGATGAGTAAGAAGAATTATCTAGCTATGTTTGAGTTGAAAGCAGAACTATAGTCGTTGAGGGTTGGTTTCGGAATGAGGATATACTATATAGGGATTCGACGATGCGGAGGTCGGTTAGTTGGTATGTTGAGTTGATAATTTTGAAATTGGTGGGAAGCAGTGGGTGATTGTGGCGGTGGCAATGATCTCTTATTGCTGATTTGGATGATTTATTTAAAGGTCGTGATGTTCTGATAGAAATTCTGCGATGTTATATATAATATATATATATATATATATATATATATATGATAAATTTCACAATTAAATACATGAAATAAATAAATCATGCACACCCACAAGGAAATATGAAGAGCGATTCCAAGTTCTTTCCTGTATTCAACAGCACACCTCGTCAAGGAATAGAATAAATATATATATATATATATATACAGTATGTATATATATATATATATATATATATATATATATACGTTTTCTGCATGGACATTTTCTTTGATCAGTAAAGCTGGAAATTGTAATTCGTGAGATTTATACAGGGTGTCCCATAAGTCCGGCATCATAGGAGAAATTCATACTTTTCTATTTCTACAAACCATAATTCATATTTTTCTCTTTCTACAGGCCATAATGTCTGTGAGCAAGGAAGAACGAATCCAGATAATTCTACTCATAGGAAATCGGAGTCAAAGAGCCGCGAGCCAATAACACAGAGTTGTGTTAGCAGACGTGTTGCAAAGTTTAAGGAAACAGGATCCATAGAAGATAAACCACGCAGTGGACCTTCAAGGAGGTCCACTGACGATGATACAGCGACTGCTATCCTGGCTCATTTTAACAGAAGTCCCAATAAGTCTCTTCGGCGATTGTCCGGCCGAGACAGGAGTGTCGAAAAGTAGCATCCATCGCATTCTTCAGGCTCACAAATGGCATCCATATAAACTTCAGATCCTACAGAAATTAAGCGAAGATGATCCCGACCGGCGGATGGAATTTTGTGAATGGGCTACGGAACAATATGCTCGTGATGCCAATTTCCCATCCACCATTCTGTTCAGTGACGAGGCTGTTTTTTATGGAAATGGTGAGATAAATCGACAGAACACCCGCTACTGGTCTCAAAACAACCCTCACTGGTATACCCCTTCAAAGGAACAAGGTGCATCTCGGGTGATGGTATGGTGTGGCATTTGGAAGGATCGCATCGTAGGCCCCCTCTTTTTCGATGAACATGTCACTGGAGGCACCTACCTACGTATGCTCAAGGAAGAAGCATTTCCAAGTGTCTTGAACGAAGAAAGAAATTTCCCAACATGGTTCCAGCAAGACGGCGCTTCTGCACATTACAGCACCCAAGTAAGGGAATATCTGTACCAACAATTCCCTGGTCATTGGATAGGACGTCGAGGGCCTGTGGAATGGCCAGCTAGAAGCCCGGATCTCACGCCACTAGATTTTTATCTCTGGGGCCACTTGAAAGCGCTGGTATACGCAGAGAAAATTAGGAGTGTTGAACATTTGCGGCAGCGCATTATTGGGCATGTAACACCATTACTCCTGACATCATTCATTGTGTGCTTGCTGACTGGGTATCACGTCTGAATTTGTGTATTGAAAACAATGGTGGACATATTGAGCACGTTCTGTAAATAAAAACTTTTGTTTTGCCTTTTTTTTATTATTTTTCCTATGATGCCGGACTTATGGGACACCCTGTATTTACCTTCAATCATACTGTAACATCATTTATATCAAAACGTGTTTCCACTTTAAATTAAGTGTAAAGTAAAAAAGTGTTTAGAACTTTACAGGATGAAGACTTGGAAACAAAATATGTCTCTAAAATTACGTTTTAACTTACCTCTTTTCAAAGGTAGTTTAATTTCTGTGAAATATATAGTATAATGTCCTATCAATACCTCTATATTGATTTTGTAAGATGATACACAGTTTCCTATACCAAGGTTATGAAATAATATAAGGAGATTAAGATACAAAGGGTCATGAGGTTGATGCGATAGGTGGGGGTTATACTATAATGGGATGTGGTCCCCTTTATTACTGTTAAGGGTGGATCTGATATTCTATACGATATACTGTAGTTTCCAAGGAAAAGATGAAGGAGCTCAAGTTTTCAGTATTAATTCTGAAGAAAGGGACGAACTGCATAAAAAAATAAAATCAGTGAACTTTTAGCAATGGCGGTTGCTTCAAATTATGGATTCTTCTTCTTCTTCTTCTTCTTCTTCTTTTAGGTATTTTCAATGTTACGTAAATTTCAATTATTTTATGTATTAGATATAAATTTTCGTGTTTTTTCTCGATTGAAAACGTAACAGTTTTTGTTACAACTTCACTGAATAATGTTTCAACCGAGAAGTTTAGTGAAAACGAATTGTTTTGCACATAATAAATTCCGTTTTATTGGTTGATGGAATTAAATTGCCTTTCAGAAGAGAAAATCTTCCAAAATTAAAAATTGTAGATTCCTTTCACTTTTGAAAATTTACTAATAAAAGACTGAATCTTTATGCCTTCAGCGTCTTTTGTGAAGGAAGTTTTCAAGGAGAGTTTAAACTTCCGATCAAGGGATTCATAATTTAAAAAAAAGTTTTAACAAATTTGTAAGAGAAAGATCATAAGATATTTTTCTTGTTTTGTTATATTATGTACATATATACATTAATAACTAGTATTCATTTCCCATTTATATGAGGTGTGCACGACGCGTAAACATCAGTGTAGAGAATCTGCTGAAAATATAAAAACCTGCAAAGAATTAAAGGATTGCATCTCCTCCCAAAAAAATGGATTCATTGTAAATACAAAATCAGTATCTTTTATACGAAGTGGCCACAAAGTCCATTTGCAGTGAAATTAGAGCATATCTGTATGTTGCCCTTGTTTTTTATGCAAAGAGATTTTGTGGTCACTCTGTAGTTTTACCATGTTTTTCACGAAAGATTGGACACGTTATTGTATCGATTCAGTGTGATTTTGGATAACGCTATGGTTCAAACTTTGCCAAAAGTTAGATCAATCTTTTCCTTAGATTTGATACAAGGAAGGAGTCTTGTTTTTCGCATATGGCGATCAAGATGCTTCCAGACATACCCACTCAGATTCGTGTCTGGGCTTCTTGGAGCCCAAGGAAGGCCCTCTAATCCTTTTTCTCTCTTCAAATGAGTAGTATTGCGAGGTGGGAGAATGCCAAAGATTGCCAATTCTTGGAATTTTGACGTCACTCGACGAATGCCAGATCCATCTTTCTTTCGTAGGTTCCAATGTCTTTTATTAGCTCATTTTATTCCTGAAAGACTCCTTAATATCTATGAGGCATCGTTGCACAAATGCATTGAAGGGCAAGAGAAATGATCGCACAAGTCCAGATAAAAGAACAATTTGAGAATGGTGTTGCCATACCTAAAATACAAACTTTATGAGTGGAAGGTACTAACTGAGGATCTGTTAAAACGTCATACAGTTCGCAAAAATGGAACTACAATAATTTGAAAAACAAAATGATAATTTAAATCTTTACACTAATAAAAAAAATCTTTTATTTAAGAAAATTGTTTTAAAGTCTAAAAATTAATTTTTCTGGAGACGAAAATTTTTTCAAAAACCTGAAAAAATAAATTTTAGGAACATACTGTAATCTCACCTTGGACATCCTTTTGTTTTGTAGTTAGTACTAGATCGTTACTTACAGTCCAGGAGTCAGATGGGACCTTCGTGTATTAGGAGTCCCACAACAGCCCTCAATAACCAGAGGAGATAAAAATTTAGCTAAAACCAGACGCAAATTTCAAACAAATCGGGCAAGGGTTTCTAAATTAAAACGGAGAGTCCACCATGAACCACGTGTATTAGGGGTTTCACAGGGGTTTCCAATACACGCTTCTACTTTTCTTTGCTAGGCGAAGGCTAACACCACCATTTTACAGGGAGCCCCAGCTTCCCTAGATCCGGCATTAGTCACTTAATATTCATTATTTATTTCTTAATTTCATACTCACTATTTTCAACCAGTTTTCAGTATCAATAAAACTAAAACGTAGAAAAGTATTTTCTAAATGCTTATCTACTTACTTTCATCATATCCAATGCATTGCATCACTCGAATCAATCCATCTTCCTTATTATTACAACTTGAGGAAACAAATGGTTTTGGAGGACTGTCAAGCACGGAGAAATTGTCTCTATCTTCCAAAGGAGCTGCCACCTTGTTTGCTTGTTGGTTCATATAACAAATACAAAACATATAACCGCAAATTGGAAATTGTTGTAAAGAAACACAATTACGCTATTCCATTAGTACCTTAACTTATATTTTTCTTACATTTCCACTGTGCCTTTTTTTTATAATCTCTGGGCAACTAATATACTCTGTTACATCATTCTTTATGCAACTAAACAGATAATTTTTAGTTTCAACCGAATCTGTTTTGCAGAGTTTTTAATTATCATACTTACATGAACCGGCATATATATATATATATATATATATAAATAAACTTGTTTTATTTTGCTTGTGTCTGAACAACTGTTCAGGATCAACCTGTGTTCGACTCCTCTGCAGCATCCCGCCTCATTTGGGAGACTGGGATGCTGCAGAAGGATCGAACCCACACACATGTGTGTGTGTGTGTGTGTTGTGTGTGTGTATACAACTCCGAACCAAATAATAGAATATTGTTTCAAATGCGTTCATGACCTTTAAGTATCTGTGACGTCATTATTATAAAAATCGCCTCTGTGTGCCAGTTTTGAAAAACAAATTAAAATACAGCAAAAAATTTGTTAAATAGAGGAGTGTGTTAGTGTGGGGTTGCATGGATGCAAATGGTGTGGGGTCACTTGCAGTTTGTAAATAGAACTGTCAATAGTCACGTTTATCAGGAAATCTTAGAATACTTCATGCTGGAGAGTAGTATAGCCGCAAAAGGGAGAGTGCAAGAATGTTGCAAGTTATTATGTAATGCTGCAAAAGGGGGCCGGGGGGGGTGTTGAAAAAAAAAAATAAATAAAAAAAAATAAAAATAAAAAAATCCCCAAAGGGCCCTTTGTTGCCAACCTGGGTTGCAAGGGGCATGCAACTTGGAGGCGGAGTTCTCCCCCAAGCTATTCCCCCCAAAGGGCCAGAAAGGAGAGAAAGGAGAGGTGTTCACCTGGCAGGAGCCAAG
The DNA here is from genome assembly GCA_023014485.1 of Bathynomus jamesi. Lineage (NCBI taxonomy): Eukaryota > Metazoa > Arthropoda > Malacostraca > Isopoda > Cirolanidae > Bathynomus > Bathynomus jamesi. The sequence goes on along the minus strand of JAJOZX010000572.1, from coordinate 789,601 downwards.
TGCATATTAAGACTTCAGCCGAGTAGGCGTTGTTTTATAGGCTCCTAATCAGCCAGTTGGCTGAGCCAAGGGGGAGGGGTATACCTGAAGGAGAAAGAGAGAGACACCTGAAGGAGAGAGAGAGAGACACCTGAAGGAGAGAGAGAGAGAGAGACACCTGAAGAAGAGAGAGAGTAGTGGCCTTTGATTGCAAGGCATGCAACTTGGAGGCGGAGTTCTCCCCCAAGTTATTTTCGTTTACCTAACCTAAGAGGCCTCTAAGGGGTTTTCCCAAAGGGCCAGAAAGAGAAGGACCAGAGGTCCTTGCCCGGCTGGGAGCCGAGCTTGAATGACTCCGTCAATCGTCTCTCGGTCTTTTATAAACCTCTATTCTGGCTGAGTTGCCAGATAGCGCCATGTATTCAGTTGCTGAGTTGTCAGATCACGCAATGTATTCAGTTGCTGAGTTGCCAGATCGCACCATGTATTCCAGATAGCAATATTTATTAAATTGTACTTGTATATAATAAACTTAATAAACTAATGAACCACTCGTGTACACAAACAATATAAAATACCACAATATATATTTATATAGTTAATCAGTTGGTCAACCATATAAAATAACACAATATGTTTATATAGTTAATCAATTGGAAGATTCAATTGAAATTAGTCAAAACACATAACTTTTCGAAACAAATAACGTAGTTATCCTGCACATAATTCAACCATAGAAAACTTAATAATAGAAAATAATTAATTTTTATGGGTGACTATTTTATTTCGACATAAGTTTACTATAATTATATACATACAGTCTTTTAAACATCTTATGATAGATATATATATATATTATATATATATTATATATATATATTATATATATAGTGTTTCACTATAGATGTATAGATGTATATAGGTTTTACAATAGATGTATATAGTGTTTGGTATTTGAAACTAGCAGTAAAAATCGTGAACAGCAACTCATAAGACTCTGTAGTTAATCTTATGCGAGGTACGGTTGAAAATATCTAAGTTGTATCATTATGTAGAACATTACAGTATTCGCATGAAGGAAGGAGAGGTTGCAACCTCTACTTGAATAAATGTATTTACTTAAACTGCACAAAGATTATTCTCAAATCACTATTTCATCTTATCTCATAAATAGGGTTTCGTCGTGGTCAATGGGGTTCCCCCCAATCCCTGATAAGTATCCCTTCACTCCATACGAGATGAAAATTTATGAAACACACGAGCATCATTCCATGCGAAAAAAATTGAAAAAATACGAGAATTTGCGAAAATTCATTTAAAAGTTGAAATTAACCAAACACAATCCTCTAGAGGAAAGGAATTCCGAGAATCTGCCCAACTCGATTGACCATAATTTACCTTTCTACCAGTCAAATCGATCAAAACCTCACCTCACTCCGACTCTTAGAAATACACACAATTATATTAAATAGCAATCAGCGAAAGAAATAAGGTAGGCATACCTGAATGTATAATTATATATATATATATATATATATATATATATAATATAGTATATATATATATATATATATATATATATATATATATATATATAGAAAGAGAGCGAGAGTTTTGTTCAAATAAAGGAATCAAATAATATTTCCATTTACTCAGTTTTCCCAAAATATTATTTAAAATTAAGTGTACTAATTTAAATTTACTTTCTTTTTCCAGGTTAACTATACCCACAATTATAATAAATAATAATCGTAAATGGCAGAGTTTGTTTCTAGTGAGAAAGGAAAGCCAATGCTCTTAGTGAATGGGTTTTTATATGTAAGAGACCTAACCTAACCTAACCTACGAAATACATCTCGTCAGGGATTCGTTGCTTACTCTTCCACATTTCAACATAACAGGATTATTGAACCGGATTTAAAATAACAGGATCATTTGACCCGAGGCAGTAGTATGCCCGAAAAACATCGTAATGCACGATTTTTCTATGTAGCAATAATAACACTGGTCAACAAAGATTTTTCATCAGAGTAAATTTGTATTGGCTGGATAGCATTTTCACGCTGATTCCAAAACTGCATTCAGAGTTTTTCTAGCACGTATAGTTTTCAAGATGAAGGCATATATATAACTACACAGATTTAACCATTTTAAATAGGCAAAATACTAATATTTCAACATTTGATTGTGTTTATTTTATTGTGTTTTTTTAGTTTATTCATCTTATTTATTTCAGTTATCTTAATTATACATCTTATGTATTTCAGGTGTGAGCTTTTACGTCTAGCAGCATTGTGATTCAGGCAACAACGCAGTGCTTTGTGTGTCAAAAGATCAGTCCAGTCCAAGAACTTGTGTCAAGTTGGTGTACATTTTTTTTGAATTTATAGTTTGCTCAGGTCAGTCAACATGCCTCGACAATGTAAGAATGACCCCGACAAGTTCTGTTTCGTATGCGGCCAGTTGACAACTAAAACACAGCGACGAAGTATTACAACCGACATTAAGAAAATATAAAAGCTATACTTTGGTTGCCATCTAGGTGACCAAGATAAACCATGGGCGCCACATCAAATCTGTTCTGGCTGTTCAAATGGATTACGTGATTGGCTTAACAAAAAGAAAGCTTCAATGCTATTTGCCATACCCATGATATGGAGGGCGCCGAGAGATCATCATGAAGACTGTTATTTTTGTAGTGTGAACTTAATGGGGTTTTCTGCCAAGAACAAACACCAGATTGTATATCCAAACTTGGATTCAGCACGTAGACCAGTAAAACATGATGAAACATTGCCCATTCCAATTCCCCCAAGTGATAGGCTAGATTCTATCATAGATGACATGGAAAGTGATGAAGGTGCAACTGGCGTTTCCGGACCATCTACAGAACCAGAGTACACTTTTGAAGGTAGACATTTAGAGCCTAAAAAGTTAACCCAAGGACAGTTGAATGATCTTGTTAGAGACTTATCGCTGTCTAAAGAGAAATCAGAGCTTCTCGCCTCAAGACTAAAGGATAACAATTTACTCGAGAACAATGTTCGTATTAGTTACTACCGAAAGCGGAATTTTGAATTAACAGCATTCTTTTCAGTAGACGGTCCTCTCTGTTATTGCCATGGCATCAATGGACTATTTACAGCCATATCTCAGACGTATGTGGCATCTGAGTGGCGCCTCTTTATTGATTCGTCGCAGAGAAGCCTGAAAGCAGTTCTTTTGCATAATGGTAATATAAGCCATCCATCCCCATTGCCCATTCCGTCCATCTAAAGAGACATATGACAATATGGATATACTACTTAAGGCAATCAAATACGACAGTCATCAATGGAATGTTTGTGGAGATCTAAAAGTTATAGGAATGCTTATGGGTATGCAGTCAGGATTCACAAATGGATATGTGAAAACTTTCTTGGAAGCAACAAGTCACCTGCGTATAAGGATGGAGTCAAGAACCTCCTTGATGCCTTCAAAGAAATGAAGTGTCGAATGTCGTTAAATATTCACTTCCTGCATTCCCACTTAGATTTCTTTCCTGAAAACCTTGGTGCAGTGAGTGACGAGCAAGGAGAGCGCTTCCATCAAGATATTCAGATGATGGAGAACCGCTACCAAGGATATCGGAATGAAAGCATGATGGCGGACCATTGTTGGATGCTGTATCGTGACAATCCAGGCCAAATTTACAAAAGGAAATCACACTCACAGCGCTTTTAATAAAATAATGTATATATTCTTTATTTATAAGTACATTGAATAAAGTATATGATGTATTTGTTGCTTAGCATTCCTAAGTGTGATCTATACATCCATAAATTTTCTTATAGCAATATCAAAAACTTAAAAATATCAAAACCAGTGTATCTATATAACTCTACGTGCTAGAAAAAAAATAAAACCAGATTCGGAATCAACGCGAAAAATGCATTAAGAAAAGTGTGATCATGTTTGTGATGAGAAAAAAAAGTTTAATTTTGTTGGCCAGTGTAATTAACTCTTTCTCGCCGAATTGGTAAGCTTTTCACCCGACCTTAGACCTCCAGTTTAACATGGATTCAGAAATACATCTCGTCGATGGGGATCGTTGCTTACTCTTCCACATTTCAACATAACAGGATTATTGAACCGGATTTAAAATAACAGGATCATTTGACCCGAGGCAGTAGTATGCCCGAAAAACGTGTTAATGCATCATTTGACGAGTCAGTAGTATGAACGAAAAGCATGTTAATGCATCATTTGACCCCAAGTCAGTAGTATGACCGAAAAACGTGTTAATGCATCATTTGACGAGTCAGTAGTATGACCGAAAAGCATGTTAATGCATCATTTGACGAGTCAGTAGTATGACCGAAAAGCATGTTAATGCATCATTTGAAACGAGTCAGTAGTATGACCGAAAAGCATGCATGATTTTCTCTTTAGTAATAATAACAACTAGCTCGAAGAGTGACAACGGATAAAGTTTTCACGTCACCTTAGGCCCACAGTTTAATGTGGAAACCGAATGCTATTTTAAAAATATAATTAGGATATAATTTCTTTATTATAAAATAAGTTAGCAATTATGTTAACACAAGAAAACAATACTATTAACTTGTAAGTAAAAATATGATAAGGGACTACCATAGAAATGTAAGTGCCTATAATTCAAGAAACACGATTTTATATATATGTTACTCGTCCGGTCCCGTTATAGCGGATTGGTACACGTCATAGCTCCACCCAGCTACATCGGCAGCCAATCACTACGAACATCTGGTCTTTTGGGCGGAGCTTGGCGATTGTGCATATAAAAGGGGATATTTTTCAGTTGGAGTAACAGTAGCTATTTTCGCGTCAGTGAATAATCATTCCCTCCACCATGGACCTGTACGTCTCCCCAGACTTGTATGAAGAAAGTGATACTGCAGCATTAACGCAATTAGTCTTTTTAATGCGTTGACCGTGATGAATTATTTCAACGCAAACCGTAGAAGATATTTGCAGTGACGCTCCTTACAATCCGACGCAAGGGACTACCATAGAAATGTAAGTGTCTATAATTAGATTTTATATATATATGGAGAGTTGTAGTATCTCGTCAAATAGATATCGCCAAAAATGTCAATCAATGTTATTTGTTACCCCATTATGCTAAAATCGAAATTTTATGGTCAATGTTATTCCTCGAACCAAAGATATCTTCACATAATGGGGATCTGTCTGTATACTCTGTATATGTTTTAAAAGCATTATTCCTTTAAGGTCCGATGAGGATTTGACACGTGTTATACAATCTTTTGAAGAATCTCGGAATACGGGGATATACTGATCAGTCAGCAATGTCACACATCCTCCACCATGGACCTGTACGTCTCCCCGGAATTGTATGAAGAAACGTGATACTGCAGCATTAACCGCAATTAGTCTTTTCAATGCGATTGACCGTGGCGAATTATTTTCAACGCAAACCGTAGAAGATATTTGCAGTGACGCTCCTTACAATCCGACGCAAGGGACTACCATAGAAATGTAAGTGTCTATAATTCGTTATTATATATATATGGAGAGTTGTAGTATCTCGTCAAATAGATACTCGCCAAAAATGTCAATCAATGTTATTTGGTTATCCCCATTATGCTAAAATCGAAATTTTTATGGCCAATGTTATTCCTCGAACCAAAGATATCTTCACATAATGGGGATCTGTCTGTATACTCTGTATATGTTTTAAGAAGCATTATTCCTTTAAGGTCCGATGAGGATTTGACACGTGTTATACAATCTTTTGAAGAATCTCGGAATACGGAGGATATACTGATCAGTCAACAATGTCACACCGAAATAATGTAAGTTTTTTCGATCTTTTTGGGATAAGAAGACACAATATATTTTCATAAATTTATTAAATGAAAGAAATCAGTACAATAACAACTACAGAATATCGTTACAAATATACGAACAAAAACATTATAATATACAACGAGTACGTACAATTGGAAAACGGTTTTTTATCTGTCTGCATACCATTTCATCGTTTCGGCGAGTGTGACACGGGTCAAATAAATTTAAAAAATTTATAAATTCTTTATCATTTGACATATGCATGAGAAATGAGACGCAGTACATTCCGCAAACATTAGTAAAATATCCTTGCATACGAAATGGGTTCCATACAACTTCGGGAATATGTAACTGAGCGAGAAATTTTACAATAATAGGGTCACTCCAGGGTTGAGTACCGAGTGAATCAAAATAGTACAGGCGCTGTCTATTTTTAAAATAGACAGCGATCCAGTGAATCCCTTCATTACCGATGATGTCTGTGTTCACAATAAGACTACCGCATTCTCGCGTACTTGGCAAACTCAATGTTTCATTCTTCGCAAACACGCCGATAAATTTGGAACGTGTGACTCGCTCCATTACTTTCTGAAGTGTATTAGCATCCATTTTAAAAGTCAGTGATAACGCTCTAAATCTATCTACTTCTATTAGGGCTTGCGATTCGAGATATACTAGTACACTAATAGGAGCGTCTATAGGCTTGGCGAATTCCAGCCGCACTGAGATGTTTCCGCTCTGCTGTGGGGTTAAATGGGTATTTACGCTAGCAGATAAGTCAGGTGTAATGTCAAACGGATAAAGGTTAAATTGATCAATGAATTCTTCCTGCGTTACCCCATTACCAAGCTCATCACAATCACCTGCAATATGGGTCAGATTACTATAGGCTCTGGCACAAAGAGGTAACACAGCGTCTGATGAATAGTCCGTACCCATTGTTCCACCCAAAGCAGTGCCATTAACGTATAGAGTTATATTTTTAAGTCCGAAATTCTCGAATTTAAAGGCACTCTTTTTATATTTTCCATTCACCGAAGCGTGGTCCTGCATGCCGATTAATATCCTTTTAGGAAGATTTCCCAGGGCAATGTTTTCTATCTGCTTCGATGCCAACCCTGCAGGAACCGTATATAGTTTGATCTGCACTCTGTTAATAGGATATTTCACTGTAGCGTTTAGTAAATTTTTCTCAATTTCTAGTTGTTTTGGTGAACTTAATTTCACTCGCCGTACGCGGAGGTATGTGTCCATAATGTGAACCACAACGGCTTTGCACCCTCTTCTTGATTCGCATCCAGATTTAAGCAGATCTCAGGACTCGTGCGGGTGAGCTTTATTTTCATATCCACCCCGTTCACAAGCAACTTCTCCTGGAAAGTGAAATCTGTGTGCAACCGTCCAAAACACTCGTATATTTTCTTTTTAGAATTTTTAAATTTGTCCTTTATACTATTTTCATCTTTAGTTTGATAATATCCCTCGCACTTAAAAAGGTAGCCTTCGCTTCTTTGGAAAAGTTGAGGACATTTTCCAATAGGCTCGTAGATGATAGTACCCCGTGCCTGCCGATATGTTGGTCTGATTTAAATATACGTCACACTGGTTGAATATGGCGTGCAGAAAGTTTGTTTCAGGGTATACAGCATATTTGTCATCGCAGACCGTTCCATCAGAATGGGCTATACGTAGCTTAGCGTACATGTGCACACAGCTTGGATCAAAAAAGTAAGGACCTGAGCTGGGTATCACGAATTCTATAGGTGCACTCGGGGAACTAATTGTGTTTAAAGGGTTAATTGTAATAAAGTCACTGTGCTCAATAGAAACTTGGGTTGGCGGGAGCTCAAAAAGGGACAGCTCCGATTTACAGCATTGTGAACTACATGGGTGGATGAAGCGTGCCATGGCGAAATAGTGACTCCTCTCTCGACAAGTGGTAAACAAACTATGATTCATGAGATCAATGTCCTTAGCTTATATCAGTCAAAAAAGTGGTCAACCATAGGTTTCATTCGCTTACAGCACTTCTTTTTTGATAGCCTTTTACGTTTAATACCACGTGACCCCTTCTTCTTCCGGGAGCCCTCTTCTTCTTCCCGCCACCACGCATTTTTCTCTTTGCATCTTTGATGATTTCGTCCGTGTACGCTTTAAATGTTTTTTTAGAGCTTCTTTAGGTTTAGCCCCGGCCAATATGTCTTCTGCAGTGTTAAGGCCTGATTGTAGCGCTTTCCTTCCAAGGTATCTGGCACCCCTCTTCAGCAAAGGAACAGCCGTACGTAGTATGGATGAAAAAATGGATCCAAGTCCACTACCGCGCTGGTATCGCATCCCTCGATAGACGGTGAAAGGCTTTCTATCCATTATAACTCAGTGCGTCGAAAGTGTAGCTTCACTGTTAAGCTCCCGTTACCGAATGGGAAGTTTTCACCCTCAATCGTTCTTATATATATTGTGATATTGGTTATTAAATTAGTTGCGACATTCACATAATGGGGTCTGTCATATGTAATACTCAAACTCCTTCCTCTTCCTCTATGGTTGGGGATGTGAGCAATGCGCAGCAGGCGTGCCTGGGTATCCCCAACAAACTGGTGCTCCACTATATTACTGTAAATATAGCACATGTCTGGGGACCTTTCAGCCAATTTCTCCATCTTCAATTGATACATTAATCTGGACAAGTCATGCTGTGTCTCGTGAAATGTGTCTCTTTGGAAGGCTGCGCTATATCGGCCATTGGTTAGAATTTGGAACTTTCTATGGTCTTTAATACGTCTGTTAGTCTTTGATTTTAGGATTAGTGTATGTGCAGGGTTGTTTACGATTTCGTATACTAAATCATTCGTAAGGTTTGAGTTTCTTAAACTTACGTTTAAGCCTCTCACAACATCCTCGGCCGAACCATATTGACCCGGTCCTAGTCTTACTTCTGTACTGTAATACCGTGCAATCTTAGTCCGAGCGATACGCATAGTTTCATCCATAGCTACCCCAGCTTTTTCACACTCGTCAATGTCTCTAAGAATCGTAAAAACGGTTTCTTTATGTTCAATATTTAAAAAGATGGTGTCCAGCTGAATTTCGCATATCCCCACCTCATACGAATCACGACCCAATTCAATGTGCTTGTGGAGTTCTGTTACAAAGTTGGCTAGTGTGTTGTTAGGGTGTACAGACAGGGACGAGGAGGACGGGAGTGTGACGTAGAAATGGTTAGGAGCCATGTTGCATACTATTTAAGCTTCATTATTGCATCAGCTTTTATATAGGTGTTGAAGCTTTCTGGGTACCCTAGCCATTTCACCAGGTACATTTTTCTCTTTCCTGAACCTTTGCTTCCTAAAATTTTCTCAATTTTAAACACATTTTTTCTAAATTAAACGCAACTTTCTGCAATTCCTCGCGGTAAAACCTCCTGAGATTTCTTCCCCATTCAAATCTTCAATGTAATACATCATTATCTCACCTTTAGGTCTCACAGCCCTAACTTTAAAAATCTCGCGTGTCCATCCTTGCTCAAAACCCTTTGCGAATTTATTCCCCGAACGCGACAGCCTTACATAATCATTGATTTTGAAGCGCGCAGAGTGTGGTGGTGGTGGTGGTGATCCATCTCTTCTCGGGAGCGTACCTCTTTCTAAAACTTCGTTAGGTGTTGTCCCAATCGTGCGATGGTGTGAGCGGTTGTAGGATGATGCCAATGATTCCAGAATGTCTAGAAATCTGTATGTGTTTTTATGTGTAAAATAACGGTGCATGCGTTCCTTTATGGTGCGCTGAACTCTTTCAGCTAAAGAAGCCTTATGTATAGAATTGGTTGTGTAATAGCTGATATTAAACTCTGTCAACATGTTCTGAAAAGCACGGCCTATAAATTCCTTCCCCATATCCGTACAAAAATAGCCAGGAACCCTGTTTTCTTTTAACATTAGCGTTTTGGTGGCTTTAGCAACTGTTTCAGGTGATTTATTTTTCAGAGGAACTAGCCACAGATATCTAGAGAATACGTCTATTATGAATAGAATGTAGCGGTAACCATCGTTATACACAGAATATCTTTGCATGTCTGTTAAATCTGCTTGCCAAATAGAATCAATCGAGGAAGCCGTTGTCTTGGCTGTTTTAAACCTTTTTCTCACAGGCTTATGAAGCGTATAAGCGTCCTGCTCCCTCAAAAATCTTTCAACATCTTTTTTTCCTACTCCGTAAACACTTCTGTACAGTCTATCTACGCCGCCGTAAGAGGATGGGTAGAAATGTCATAATAGCGTTTAGTTAATACGTTAGCCATTTGCGTATTTTAGAGGCACGTGGGTAGGGTTGGTTTAACCTCTTCTTGCTCCTCTTCAAAGGTGTTACCGCCGGGGGTGACGGCGCCTTCAATTGTGTCACAGGCGTTGCATGTTCCAAGTCTTTTAACCTGTTCAGATTTCCTATCAACGTTTTAGGGACATTTATTTGTTGTAGTCTTGCTTTAATATGCTTCCATCCTGATGGTGATGGCCTATCCCACTTTCTCACCAGATCATGGACAATGTCTACGATATTCGATCCCTGTACCTTTGATCCTTCCACAATGATCTCCCTGTATCGGTCCATTGTATGGGGATCCTCATTCAATAGATTATAAAGACTTAAGCCTTTACTCCTCAATGTAGTGGGAGGGTATTTTTTAATACATGTTCGATATGTTGTGTGGCTAATCTTTTTGGTTGGTCAGCTGTATCGTCGGGCTCAGATCCTATGTCGCCATGTCCATCGTCCCCCGTGCTGTGCCTAATAACCACAGGAATCTCTGTAGGGCTCTTATAATTTTCGTACTCGTGAAGAAATTTCTGCAGAGCTTCTTGGTATAAGATTCTTTTCTCATCAGGTGTTTTTTCACTGTTTAATAGGGCTACAATTCGCTTTCCATTCTTTTAAGTCTGCTTTTACGGGGATCTAGATACGTGTCTGGATTCCTTTGCAGTGAAGCGTACACCTCGTGGGGAATCACTACCACTTTCTTCATTATATTAATCTAGTCAGTAAAGGACCCAAAACTGAAAATAAGATGGGGAGAAATGACCCTCCTGTTTGTACAATAATTCGTTTTTTCTTCGCTACAGTTTGACTTTTACGAGCGAGTGCACGTATTATGTTCTTGTAGCGGCGTAGGCGAGCCTTCTGATGGGTTTTCATTGATACATTGCAATTTATAACGTTAAGACAGATTTCACAGATGCATTTTAAAAAGTCGGCATCGATATTTTTAATAAACATCTGCTGCATTGCCCGGGGCAGTCGATGATAGATTTTTATTAATTCACGGTATTTCTTTAGTCTCTTTGTCATTCTGGAATATACACCGTTTCAGGCTCGTTTGGAAATATATTCGTTCGCAGAAGCACTCTAAACGTGTTTCGCGGATGAAGGTCGCAAAGCAAATATCCGTAACGCGTGCTTGTAGCTTCTTTATAAACTTCCAAAAACTCCTTACGCTGATTCGGGAACATTTGATTGGCTAATACCCCAATTTGTGATACATCTCTACGTTGCGCGAATAAGACTAGATATTGCGTATTTAACGACACATCGCGCATGTATCTATTTTTGAAAAATAGATTCTGATTGATGAAGAACACGCTTATGTTAAGATGGTGGGAGAATACTGTAAATGTCTCGGCAAACGTTTTATCCATCTCCAACATGAGATCGTCAATTACAATGATTGTATGTTCATTTCCCTTTAACGAATTAACGTCATATACGCCTTTGTGGAACAAAATATCATCTTGGTACTCGTTGAACACTGATTGATACGTCGAATAGCACCATATAACTTTATGCACAAATTTCGAGAACATCTCTCCCTTTTCTTTAATGATTTTAAGCATAAACACAGTTTTACCACATCCTGTAGGTCCAGATATAATACATGTGGATGGGCTCGTGAATCTGAATTTTTCTACAGAGTCCATTTCTAACACGTCACACTCCTAAGTGGGTCATTTACAAAATATTACAAATTTTGAGTGCTGTTCCTTATATTTCTTCTCCCACAGAACCGTGAATGACGATGAGGTAGAGCACCCATCATTGACATTACGGATGACCTCGACGACAGTGTAGTTGTGATCTCCTCCCCTGCCAACGAACCCTCACCAGCGATACCGGTAGCACGTCCAAAGCGGAGGTATGAGAACCCCACGTCAGGTATAAAGCGCCCGAAATACGCGCCTGTTGCAGCGGTAATAGATCCCCAACCCTCAACCTCTTACGCAACAAGCCCCCAGCAGCACCTCCCGCTAATATATCCCCTTATTCATCCGCCGCCCCCCGTTCTGTTAAGTCTACAATAATAGAGCCCCAACCTCAACCTCCTACGCAACAGGCCCCCCAGCAGCACCTTCCGCTAATATACCCCTAATTCATCGCCGCCCCCCGTTCTGTTGAGGATGTATAACGCTCGAATTGGTGCGATCCGCAGCCCCCACCCCAGCCTTGACTAGAAATCGGTATAGAGTCAGGGTCGACCCTAGAGTCATGTATAGCAATGGAATTGAGCGCGGGCTACGCCGGGTTGTACAGCATATTATAGAGTTTGCTCTTCAGAATCGTGACGAGCGTGAAGTCAGGACGAGTCTGTCCTTTGGATTCGGGTCAGATGACGGTGATGTAGACGATTATTGGGTGATAGTGCCATTTAGACGTTTGGCGGCTGAAGATGTAGAATATATATTAGGACGTATAATGCAAGCCGCCCAAAGTAGTATAGCCTTCAATATGGACAACTTCACGGTAAATATTGACCATGTATCCGTGTTGCGGGTCATAGTGCCATACCGTATACTCTTAACTTCAATTCTCCGACTATTTACCGAAAGCATATAAACGTCGATCGTGGTTGCGGCTTTATAGCAGTACTCTTAGCACGTATGTTTACTGTACAAAATACACGACTCAAAAAATTTGGTTGCCTACGGTCGTGGAGCGTGCCCGTAAACTAGCTGTAGACTGTGAACTTGAATTTGACTGTAATATGGGTCCTGAAGAGCTGAGAAGGGTAGAACAGGAAATGAATGTCCGCATAGTTGTTTGGGTTGGATGATCGTCGTAGGACTGTGTATGTTTTTAAAAGCTGTGTGAGAGATCGTACAAGACCCCTACTTATTTTAGGATTGTCAGGGACAACGTATCTCCCCATCCGTAATATAAGGGGCTTTACGCGAGTTATGACAAAAGTCGAAAATATGGGAGACATCATGATTTGTGTAAGGGGTGCCTCGAGTTTGCGGATGATATAGTGAGACATTGTAAAGAATGTCACATGGTATGTGAGCAGTGTAAAAGCACCAAATGTGAAAGCCGTGTAGTTGAAGCTGAGAAGAGAGACTGTGATGTGTGTAGACGCACATTTTTCAATAATAGCTGTTTTGATTTCCATAAATCAATTGGCACGTGCAGGAAAATGAGAATCTGTGAATGTGGTATGTTTCACACAATGGATAATTGGGGAAATTTAAGCACAAGTGTGACGTAATTCACTGTCCTACATGCCAGGAGGAATATAAGGCGGATGGAGTAAAGCATGTATGTTATATGAAAGATGCTAAGCCTAAAAATAACCCTTGTATAACTGTATACTACGATATAGAAACATATACGAACGCTGAAACCAAAGAGGTAATTCCACATTTACTTGTGAGCCAGACCATCTGTGATGAGTGTATGGGTATCGAATGTGACGAGTGCCCCAAATGTGGTAAACGGACAAACGTTTTTAAAACGAATGTCCGCGATAGTCCTGTGAAACTATTTGTGTCCTATATTGTCAAGTTAGCCGACAAGTTCAAAAAAATGACTGTGTATATTCTCGCCCATAACGGGGCAAAGTTTGACACGCAGTTCCTTTATAAGGAGTTGCTTGAACACGAATCCTCTGAGATATTTACAGGTGATCCATTGAAAAGAGGCAACAAATTAATACAGATGCAGATAAGAGGCAATGTACAATTTAAAGATACTTTATTATTCACACCTTGTAAATTAGCAAAGCTACCCAAGGTGATGGGAGTAGCAGCTGAAGTTTCCAAAGGATACTTCCCTTACACTTTCCTCACCAGCGAGACTTTAAACTACGTAGGCCCACCACCCCCCAAACATTATTTTGACTGTATGGATGAACGTGAAGACTTTGATCGATACTACGACAGTTTTAATGAAAGTAACCCTTATAATATAGCTGATGAATGTGAGCGTTATTGCGTGAATGATGTGCGCGTGCTTAGAGTATGTTTCCAGGCCTTTAGAAGGATGTACATAGCCCGTTTCAAATGCGATCCACTGCAAGTCGCAACCACCATCGCATCATTATGTTTTACGGTGTTCAAGAATAACTTCATGCCTAAAGACACCTTAGCCATTATTCACCGAAACAACCCCGCAGTTACGGGCACAAGGCTATTTACTGGCTCATACACCTACAGCAACAGACAGGTGTATACATAAAGCACGCCCGCAACACGGGTGAAGTACCCATTAAGATTAATGGACGTGTTTTTTGGGTTGATGGGTTAAGTGAAAACCGTGTCACTGGTGTGAAGACTGTGTACTCCTTTAACGGTTGCTGGTGGCATGGATGCCCCCGTCCTGAGTGCGGAATCACCGGAGATATCCACGGTAGGTCTCCTGCCGACTGTCTTGCATCGACCCGCACCCGCGATCAACTTATAGGATCACAGTTCACTCACAAAGTCTTGTGGGAGCATGAATATGATGCACGGATGGAGACAGACGAGGTGTACCGTGAGGAAATAAAACGATCAAGCGTTCAATGGTGCTGGATCCTCTCAAATGTGGTGATAGCTTGTTTGGAGGACGTACAAATCCTTTCAGACTATACTTTCCACCTACGGAGGGCGTGAAGCTCCATTACTACGATTTCTGTTCTTTATACCCATACGTGATGAAGAGCAATCCGTACCCCGTGGGCGCTCCTGAGAAACTGGTGGGACCTAGCCTACCCTCCATCAATGAATTTTCAAAAAATTTGAATGATCGTTACTTTGGGCTCTCTTTCGTAGACGTACTCCCCCCACGCAATTTATGGATGCCGATCTTACCTGTCGTTATCGACGACAAGCTCATGTTTCCCCTGTGCGTGAAGTGCGCGGAAGAGGATAACGGCGAATGTAACCATATACCCCACCAGCGTAAGATCAGAGGCGTATATACAAGTCCTGAGCTGGCCCTAGCCGTACGCCATGGTTATAGAATACTGAAGATACATGAGGTGTGGAGGTTTCAGAAGCTACCCAACCTTTTCACACCATATATAAACCTTTTTGAAGGATAAGGTTGAGGCATCAGGGTATCCGCGAGGAGTTGATACCGAAGATGAAAAGTCTGCCTATATTCAACGTTACCGCGACCGCGAAGGTATACAACTTGATCGTGTCCAAATTGTAAAGAATCCTGGCAAGCGCTTTAGTGCAAAGTTGTGTCTAAACAGTCTATGGGGAAAATTTGCGCAGAATACCGGCAGAGGGAGCATTCATTTGGCACAAAGTTATAGCGATGTCTGGGATTATGCCAATGCCCCGATAAAGAGGTCATGGAGATCGTGAATGTAGGTAATACTTACATAATAAAGTACAACAACACTGAATTTGCCACAGATACCTCAAGGGTTACAAACATACCTGTGGCCAGCTTCACAACAGCCTACGCCCGTATAAAACTTTGGGGTCTATTGCATTCTCTTGGGCGGAGAGTATTGTATGCCGATACAGATAGCGTGATATTCACAGAGAGGGAGGGTGAATACATGCCCGCTATTGGGGAGTTCCTCGGCGAGCTCACTGATGAGATCAAGGATGAGTATGGGGACAACGCATACGCCGACTCTTTTGTCTCAACAGGACCTAAGACTTATGGGGTACGGGTCAGGGTGGGGAGGAAATGAAATATATCGTGAAGGCAAAGGGTATTACGCTCAACCATGCGAATCGGCGGGTTGTTAACTTTGAATCGTTGAAGGATCTAGTATGTTTGGACGATGATGAACAACCCCCAACTAATTGTAGGCACCCACAATTTTCGGGCGCAGAAGCTGGGGGGCGTGAAGGAACTTAGGGGTACGAAGGTGTGCCGTAACACCTATAGGAAACGTTACCAGTTACCTGGTACCTATGATACCGTACCCTTTGGATACCAATGATGCTTCTATTGTTAACTCACACGTCTTGTATATAATCGTATCTATTGATTTATTACACGTATTTGTAATATATATATAACTTGAATATCTCGTTTATTAAATCGTATTTGTAAATATCTATTGATTTATTACACGTATTTGTAAATATATATATAACTTGAATATCTCGTTTATTAAATCGTATTTGTAAATATATATAACTTGAATATCTCGTTTATTAAATAAATCATGTTTCAATTAGCGTTTCACTTTCTCCTTTGTGTGTGTGTGTGTGTGTGTGCACAGGTGAAAGTTCTAAGCTCCGCCCACTGTAAGACCGTGAGTCATGCTACTATCTGGGAGTCCCTGCGTGGTCAGTCGACTGCAGTAAGCCCGAGAGATCAGAGTATCAGATCAGACGTGTATTCAGATCAGACGTGTATTCAAATGGCTACCTTTAATATTGCTTGTACAACGTTTATGAAATGGTATTCAGCAAAGTGTCAGGATGTGGTGGATACCGAAAAACTTCCTATTCCTCCCTCCTATGCCTCTTTTAAAAACACATTGGATTGTGCGAAGTTCCAAGATGTACAAATACTCTACGGATGTTCTGGTGAGACCGTTGAAGGCTTTCGTTGCACAGACGATGTGCTGAAGTATACTGCAGAGCTAAACTTTATAAAGTCTCACATACACCGTGAAGTAAAAGAAACAACGCGTGCAGAAGAGAAGCAGCAGGTATGGATAATGAGTCTTGCGGATGGGTGGTGTGACAAGCGGTATTACGTCATGCTACACCATGTCGATTACTCATACCCTACGACTGAAAATGTGAATCTCGTGATCATGGACAATCTTAAGTATTTTTATCACTATATTAACGTATATCATGATGAGGTTCGTAGTGAGGTTGTGGCTAGTGCCCTGCGTGATTTTTAACAGACTTTAGAGACGAGTATCGTTTGATGGGCAGAAAGGAAAAATATGAGCATATGTTCCTCTCAAATAGTGCGCCGGAGTGTGAAGATGTTTAGTAAAACATAAAATGTTCCTAGTTCTTATCCAAATGTCTGGTGCGTAGGCTGGTAGTGATGAAATTAATTACCGGAAAAACAAATATGTACAACAACTCGACTCGCGGATCATACGAACAAGCCCATTCACGTATCATCGAGTCAGCCGCCCGTCGAACCGTTCCTGCCTACCTGCGTGCCTCACACGGCTCATAGTTATCTCAGAGCTTGAACCGAGTGGACGTGCGCTCCTCGAATACGATGGAACTTCCTTTGAGCAGCATTCTCAACGCCTCGTACGATGTGTCCGTGACGAAATCGTTGCGCGTGTTCAGGCGTAATTCCGGTACCATTAGCTATGTACTGGAAACGGAATGTAGACGACAAACAAACGGGTTTATTTAAGTGTCGAGGAGATGAATAGAATCTTCGTGATAGTTGAGAAGTGGAGTGAAGATCGTTATAAAATACCTGCTAACGTAGGTACAAGAAGAGAGCAGATTAGTGACGCACCCTCATACGCCGTTGTATGTACGTTGTGTATAAATAACGATCGGCCGTGCATTGATATACGGCTGATGTGGAAGAATGCTTCTGATAATAACGCTCTTGTTCCTACGCGAAACCGTTTCATCCTCGACAGAATGTTTGAAATCGTCGGATTCCGCAAGCTGAAACCTATATTAGACGCGCGTGTTACGGACATGCTTTATTTTGATACAGTACTTGAATACGCCTACACCGCTCTGCTCGATGGGTTTACCGAGTGTAGGGCTGGTGAGAATGGTCTAGTGCTGGACGTTTATTTAAAAAGTTTAGACTCTTTGAAATACCATGAACTTTGGTACAAAGCAATTGATCGGTACAAGGCTGAGCTCACCTACACCGTTCACCCTGAAGAACTATTTCTTTATATAACGCGCAGTTGTCGTAACGATTTAGAAGATTATTTCAATTGCCGCTATGTTGAGTGAGTTCACGATTGAAAAGCTCGAGTCGGTAGAAATAAACCCTCGATTGGAAAAGCGTGTTTATAAACTTTGTTTAATAATGTAGCTAACGATGAACTCTTTGTGCGTGCTTTTGATTGTATTCTAGACGTATTTAAAGATGACTTACCAACCGGTTGTAAAGTGGGAACAAAAATAGTACTGAACGATATGAAAGCCCTTCATATCGAATACAGGTTTCCCTATACTTTAAGCGGTGAAATATTATTAAGCCGCATATACTGCGTAATGCAGAGCAATAATGATGTAATTGTAAACTCGATTAAGACCGAGTTTAGTATTTTGAAAAAAAGTGAAATGTATTTTATATTTTGCGTGATATTTCTCTGTACTGATTATATGCATATTTCTATTATTATTGAAATGTATTTATATATTTTGCGTGATATTTCTCCTGTACGATTATGTACATATTTCTATTGAAATGTATTTATATATTTTGCGTGATACTTCCCCTGTACGATTATATGCATATTTCTATTGAAATGTATATTTATTTCTATTTGAAATGTATATTTTATTTTATATATATCTCCATAATTGTGTGTATATATTTCCTGTACTGTTATGATTATATGCATATTCCTCAATTGAAATGTATATTTATTTTCTATATATTTATAATAAACAGAATGATGCAATGTTGTTTTACTTAATTATATCATGTTACGCCTTCTAAACCTACTACCGGTATTCTTTTAAGAAATATAATAATGCATACAACGGTATTGCGGTATCTGGCAATATTTACGCCTTCTAAGCCAACTGGCTGATTAGGAGTCGATAATAATGTATACAATGGTATTGCTAAAAAGTGGTATCTGGCAACATTTACGCCTTCTAAGCCAACTGGCTGATTAGGAGTCTATAATAATGTATACAATGGTATCTGGCAACAGTCTTCGATTAGAATTAAATGAATACATGGCGCTATCTGGCAACTCAAGCCATTTACAGCCAACTGGCTGATTAGGAGCCTATAAAACAACGCCTACTCGGCTGAAGTCTTAATATGCACTTGGCTCCTGCCAGGTGAACAGCTCTCCTCCTTTCTCTCCTTTCTCTTGGGGGATAACGCCGCCTCCAAGTTTTCCTTGTTGCACCTGCAGCATCCCCCCTTTGGGGGATTTTTTTTTTTTTTTTTTTTTGCAACACCCCCACCCCCTTTGCAACACCCCACCCCCTTTGCAACAACTCCCACCCCTTTGCAACATTACATAATAACTTGCAACATTCTTGCACTCTCCCCTTTTGCGGCTATACTACTCTGGAGTCTGCAGAACAGCTGTCTGGAGACGAACCATTTATTTTTTAACATGACCTGGTTCCAGCTCATGTGGTTCGTGCAACATCGGTGTGGTTTGATGCTCATGAAACTGAAATACTACCATGGCCAACTAATTCTTAATCCGATAGAAAATCTTTTGAATATTGCTAAGCAGAAGGTTCAAAAGCGTAAATCAGGAACACTAAGTGAACTAAAGAGGTGTTTGATGATAACCTGGCAACCGATTTCTACAGAAGAATGCAAGAGGCTTGTCGAGTTGATGCCACGTCGATTGGAAGCCGTAATCAAGGTGGATCAACTAAACACTAAGACGCAGAGTTAGAAAATCTTTGATAAAGGTTTAATATATTGGCAGTACTCAATAAACATAATGAATTTATTCTATTTTTTGTAACACCTTACAAGCTAGTCTAATATTTTGGTATATCGCTATGCATTAACTTTTCACTCTTTAATGAGGTTTTTGCTATTTTTTTTTTTTCAAAATTGACACACAGAGGTGTCTGCCAATCACAATGACGTAAAAAATACTCGATATTCCTCATAAAGGTGTATACTGTCATGGGCACAATTGAAACAGTATTCTATTATTTTGTTCCGGAGTTGTGTGTATATATATATATATATATATATATATATATATATATATATATATATATACACACATTTCAACTGCAAAGAACACGCAGTATAATTAACGTAAAGAACGACGCTTGTATAGGAGAACATTCCGCGCAAGATGAGGAGGAAGAACGAACAAATGAAAAAAATGAGGTAACCACCCGGGAATCGAACCCGGGATCTTCCGATTGCCGGTCAGATATGATAACCACTACACCATGGTCCTCACTCGATCAGAAGTCGTAATTCTCCTACATACGCGCAGAAACGGCAATCGGAAGATCCCGGGTTCGATTCCCGAGTGGTTACCTCATTTTTTCATTTGTTCGTTCTTCCTCCTCATCTTGCGCGGAATGTTCTCCTATACAAGCGTCGTTCTTTACGTTAATTATACTGCGTGTTCTTTGCAGTTGAAATATGTATATATAGGTGCGGCATGCGGGAGGTGCCCCCCTCGGGGGCATTGGTTTCTGCGCGTATGTAGGAGAATTACGACTTCTGATCGAGTGAGGACCATGGTGTAGTGGTTATCATATCTGACCGGCAATCGGAAGATCCCGGGTGGTTACCTCATTTTTTCATTTGTTCGTTCTTCCTCCTCATCTTGCGCGGAATGTTCTCCTATACAAACGTCGTTCTTTACGTTGATATATATATATATATATATATATATATATATATATATATACACACACACGGTACATGTATATAAACCCCAAGAAGCAAAGCTGTGCTGTAATTTTGAAAGTCACAATCTTGACTGTTCCTTGAAGAGATATTGGTTTAGATCCCATTGAAAATAAATTGTAGACCTTTCTTCGCCTTATGACCACAAATTACTTAACATATGAAATATTGTTTCAGTTTTAAAATAGCTTTTGTTACAGTGGTCATAAGTCAAACTGAATGTAAAATTATTTTTAATTTCTTTAAATTTAAAAGCTTCTTTCGTAAACACTGACCACAAAGAAATTAATTTCTGCAAGATCTTTTTTAACTTGAAGTTTAAAACCTCAGAATATTTTTTCTTAAGTAATAAAAAGAACTTTCACAGAGAGGAAATAATTATTAAGTTTAAGTATGGAAATTAGGGAAAAAAAATTATTGACTTCATGAAATAAAAATGCTCCCATCACGTCCTGAATAGGAGGAGTAACGAACGCTGTCATCACACTACGGCGGTGGGATAAGAGTTAAACACAACCTGTCGTTTATTTAAACCGAGGAAACAGTTAACATTTTCTCATCCATATGTATTTTACGGTTAATTCTCCCGTGCTCGAGGTAATGGCACCATTTAATCCAAATTTCTCATAGTGTTATTCCATCTCTTGACTTCATTTTTATTACAGTATCGTCATCGACTTTTATTATTAACTTCGGAGAATGTTACTTAAACATATTTAAAATAAAAAAATAAAAATTTAATCTACTTATGACGTAAAAAATAGTTCTGTAGGTCATTGCTATTGAAATGCTCTTTTAAGACTTTCTTATTTGCACGAATCTCGAAAAACTTGTGAAGGTTTTTTCAGTTTAACATATATAAACACTCAGATGTGACTCAACTTTTAGCTTAATAAAAGTTTTTAAATTTATTTATTTTATCTCCAAAGAGCATTTTCTTGTTCCGAATTTTTCTTTATGCTCATTATTCGTCATACTACTTCTACTATTACTATTAATAATAATAATGATAATAATAATAATAATAATAATAATAATAATAATAATAATCAGTCAGGAGGATCAGACGTTGGTACAGCGCTCAGGCCAATTGATGGGGCTCATTGTACTAACTCTCGGATTATTATTACCAGCATCATCTGGATTTGAACCTTGACCTCAGTGTCCTCGCTTCGCTTAGAGGGAAACAGTGAAAACGGCGGAAACCCGCTGAACTACTGGCGTTGGCGTCTTCTAAGGATAACTATGGAGAGAAAGCTTGAGATCCTTTTAATACTGTAATTTATTCATGCCTAACATTTCGTCCATGAAACGTATGAACACCTTTGAAGGAAGTCTATGCAACATCTGACTTCAGCACGTATTCACAATTTTTATGTAAAATAAAACTGAAATAGATATTTAAAATGATTGTTTTGGATCCATTGCGGACTATGTTTAGTAAATTAAAGAGTTCCTTCTGTTTGACATCAATATTAGAGGTGCATTGTTTTGTAAACGGGGTTTCATCAATTTTCAAATTCTGTACAGGGTTCGTCTTTTTAATTTGAACCATCAGTTTGGTAAGAAACCGCGTTATCCACTGAGCTACTGGAGCAAGTGACTTTATTAATGCGAAAGTGCGCTTTAAAATTTAAACTCAGTAGACAACACCGTTTCCCTATAATTGAAGTAGTAACTACTGAGGTTGGTGGGGAGGAGGGGTCGACTCTCGATGGTTCTGTTCCAATATCTGTCCCTCCTGAATAATTATTATTACACTTTGAATACAGTACAGATCGATGACAGTGATAAACACCTCTGTAAGGTAATCATTTCTTTCTGTATTGGATAGCTTCTATTTGGATGAGAACATTTTAGCTACTTCACTCCTCTGACATATCTGGTACGTTATAAAAACCATCGTAAATATAATAATCTTATCCAGTTTTACAAGGTTCGTGCACAAGAACATAACAAGATCTGAGGTTACAGCAGGTCATCGGGGCATGGATTTTGTATCCTTAAGCTACTTTTTTCCTCTCTACAAAACAAATTACAAGTAAAAGTAGGCACTCTCTCTCTCTCTCTCTCTCTCTCTCTCTCTCTCTCTCTCTCTCTCTCTCCTATATATATATATATATATATACAAACTCAGAATGGTCCCCTGAGAAACTTATATGTTAAACACAGACCGTGCATGGAACAAGGAACTCTTCTGGGAAAATTAAATCCACTATAGTCCGAATAAGTAATGGTAAATGACAAATACCATAGTTTTTCTTTTTCATGATGATAGCCCGACGTGGGCAACGGGTCACTCGCAAAGAGGTCCCATAAATATAGCTTCCCTCACCAGCTATCTGCAAAGCAGACTGTCTGCTTTGCAGATAGCTGGTGAGGGAAGCTATATTTATGGGACCTCTTTGCGAGAGACCCGTTGCCCACGTCGGGCTAGCATCATGAAAAAGAAAAACTATGGTATTTGTCATTTACCATTACTTATTCGGACTATAGTGGATTTAATTTTCCCAGAAGAGTTCCTTGTTCCATGCACGGTCTGTGTTTAACATATATATATATATATATATATATATATATATATATATATATATATATATATATATATATATATATATAAAGAAGGGAAACGAGTCTGATCTCTCTGAAATGAAGAATCATAACACGAAACACCTGTAAGGTTGAAAGGAAAAGTACAGTATATATATATATATATATATATATATATATATATATATATATATATATACAGTGTATATATATATATATATATATATATGTATATGTATATATATACGGAACACCTGAAAGGTTAACATGAAAAGTACAGCATATAATATATATAGAGTCCCATGAACAACGGAAGGAAGGAAATTCGAAATTTTTAATTTTCACTCCAAAGCTATAAACTGAGAAGCTGTTGCATCCAGCATGGAAGTAGTAGATTGGAAATCCATCTTCGAGGCCAAGACAATGGAAGGGATGCTAATGACCTTAGAGGAGAAGACGCTGGAAATTGTGGAAAGACATGTTCCAAAAATACAACAAAAGGGAAAGAGAAGCAGGTTCGAGAGACAAACGAGGTCCTGCAAAATTAAGTAACTGTAAAGATAACAACATCAGAAAAATATTAAATGATAAACTCCAGAGTATCGATTGCGTCATACAGGAACTAATTGAGAAGCATACAGAAAAAGAAGAAGGCGAAGCTATAAAGGCGATAAAGGTTAACTCAAAGTACTTCTATAATTTTGCAAAAAGAAAGTCGAAAAACCACGCGACTATTGGACCTTCGAAAAACGAAGACAGTGCTTTATCTGACGATCTAACAAAAGTATCCGAAATATTAAGAGCTCAGTACGAATCATCTTTCAGTATCGCAAAAACTGACAAACTGATATGCGATTGAAACGCGTTCTTTGAAGAAGAACTACAAGGGGAAAGTATAACGGACTTCGACTTTACGACAGATGATATTACACAAGCCATACGGAAACTAAAAGCACACTCACCGGCAGGATCGGACAAATGGAATACCTCCCTGATCAAAAACTGCAAGAATGCAATCGCTGAGCCCCTATGTTGGATATGGACACGATCACTAGACACGGGCATCCTGAAGAGCGCGAACATAGTCCCAATATATAAAGGAGGAGATCGATCCGAGGCTTAAAACTATAGGCCAGTGTCGCTTACATCTCATCTCACTAAAATATTTGAAAGAATAGTTAGACAGAAAATCTATGGCTTTTTGGAAACTCAGAAAAAATTAAATGATAACCAACATGGGTTTCGGTCAGGCAGATCATGCCTATCACAACTAATGGAACGCGACAACATTATTGATGCACTGGAAAGTAATGAAAAATATGATATACACAAACTTTGCCAAAATGTTCGACAAGTGTGACCATGGAATCATAATATATAAACTGAAATATATGGGAATAACAGGAAAAGTAGGGAAATGGATATATAATTTCCTTAGTGAGCGGCGGCAAGTCGTTACAGTACAAGGAGTATCTTCATCAGAATCAGAGGTCCTCAGCTCAGTACCACAAGGAACATTATTAGCTCCACTACTCTTCATAATCATGCCAACTGACATAGATGAGGACGTTACCAGAGACAGCACAGTAACATCCTTTGCCAATGACACAAAGATCAGTGAAAAAATAAGAAACCCAGAAGATGTAGGATCTCTACAAACCGACATGAAGAGAATCTACAAGTGGACGGAAGACAACAATATGAAGTTTAACACTGAGAAATTTCAGCTGTTACGGTACGGAAAAAGAGAAGACCTAAAATCCATGGAATATTATACCCCAAATGGACAGGAAATTCAGAAAAATTCTAAATCAAAAGATTTAGGGGTTTAATGACTGATGATGCAAAATTTGAAACACAAAATAAGATAGCAGTAAACAGAGCAAAGAGAGTAACTGGGCAGATACTGAGAACTTTAAACGAAGGGATAGGAATATAATGATTCCTCTACTGAAAGCACTGATTATACCCAAATTGGAATGCTGCTCGGTCCTAATATGCCCATATAAAAAAGAAGACATTAGACAGCTAGAAGGGACTTCACAGCCATGATCAATGAGTGCAAAGAACTAAACTACTGGGAAATGTTACGCGAATTAAACCTATATTCACTGGAAAGGAGGAGAGAGAGATACACCATTATTTACACTTGAAAAATAGTGGAGAAACTAGTCCCTAATCTTACTGTGAACCCTGTAACCCCTCAAACAACAGTGGAAAGTAGAAAAGAAAGACTGTGTCGTGTCCTCAAATTAAAGGCTAGACAGGGAACATCCTTAACCCTGAAAGAAAATAGTTTTGTTGTGAGAGGACCAAAACTGTCTAATCAGCTGCCCAAAGACCTAAGGAACATGGGTGGTGTTGCAGTGGACATCTTCAAAAGAAGATTAGACTCCGGGCTTAGAACAATCCCCGATGAGCCAGGCGTACCTGGCTATATGAGGTGGAGAGTACAAGACATCAACTCACTACTTCACCAGGCCAACTCGAGAGGAGGGGCAACAAGCTTGACTTTCGTGAAATGAGGAATCATCGCACGCAACATTTGAAAGGTTGAAAGGTGTGTGTATATATATATATATATATATATACAGGGTGTCCCAGAATTAACTATCTATTTCAATGAAATCGGACAAATTTAATAAAAACTGACATAATTTTGTGTTTATTACTAAATTATGATACAAAAACAAATAGACTTATAAATCATAAGTCAAAACTTTATTGAGAAGTTTCAACATGTGCACCGTCTGTATCTCTGCAAATTTCAAATCTATCCTCAGCGCTGCGAAACACATTTTGAAGCATTTCAGGTGTTATCTCCCGCACTGCCAACTGGATGCCTTCTTTAAGTTCAGCTAAACTATTGATCTTTTGGCGATAAACCTTTGTTTTTATGAAACCCCATGCAAAGAAATCCAGGGGTGTCAAATCCGGAGAACGCGGAGGCCAAGATCGAGGTCCTCCACGTCCAATCCACCGATTCGGAAGGCGTCTGTTGAGGTATTCTCGAACAATTAGAGCATAATGACATGGTGCTCCATCTTGTTGAAACAACATTATCAAGAGTGCCATCATCAAGAAGCTGTGGTTCGAGAAACTGCTGAAGCATATCAAGTTAGACAGTACCTGTTACAGTTGCTTCCGCAAAGAAGAATGGGCCATAAATTTTGGATTTGGTCATTCCAAGCCACACGTTAACTTTTGGAGAGTCTCTTTGCCATTCTATGACTTCAGACGGTCTTTCATTGGACCAGATACGACAGTTGTGTCGATTGACTTTACCACACGTGTGGAAAGTCGCCTCATCACTGAATAAGATGTTATCCAATAAACTTTCATTTTCGATTTGATCCACAATTTCTGCACACCTTGCTGCTCGATTTGGATAATCCTCTTCATTTAGGGCATGCAGTACTTGAATGTGATAAGCCTTTTTCATCAGTGTCGAACGCAAGATTCTATGAACTGTTGTCTTGGATATGTTGAGTCTTCGACCGGCCTCCCTAACCGAAGTTGTTGGCTCATCCTCAAACAATTGTCGTACCTGTTCGGTACTGTTACGTACTGTCCTTGGGCGTCCTCTTCCCACCTCGTCGTGTACGGGTCCAGTTCTTTTAAATTTGTTCACAAGTTCACGAATCGCTTTGTCTGTAGGACCGGTTCTGTGGAATCTTCTTGTAAATTTTTCTCTGATTTCATTACATTGCATTCCTTTGATACGGGATGTTACAACAAAGATGCGTTCTTGTGTATTCATTATTAATAGGGTTCTGAAAGAGAATGAAAATAAAACTATGAAAAACTATGAAAAAATTATGAAAATAAAATTATGAACAAAATTTAGAAATTTATACATTTTTAACACATATTAAACATGATAAACATAAATAAAAGTGTTTTTAAAAAATTTGTCCGATTTCATTGAAATAGATAGTTAATTCTGGGACACCCTGTACTATATATATATATATATATATATATATATATATATATATATATATATACACTTTTTTGTTTGTTTGCAAACGATTTATACTTCTGTTATTTTCGAACAAATGTTCAGAATGAAACTGCGTTTGGTTCCACTGCAGTATCCCGTCTCACTTGGGAAATTTGATGTAAGAGAGAATTGCTTTCTACTCTCTTTCTGCCTCATAGCCAGCTACGCATGGCTTGTCAAGGACTTTGCACAAAAAACTGTCCAGGTATTGATGTTGAATTCTGGGAACGACATATTTAACGCTCTATCACGAAAAAAAAAGATATATATATGTGTGTGTGTGTGTAAAAATTACTAATTCTAACATTCATTTTTGCATATAAAGTCCAAACTCGTGCGACACTAACTGTATATAAAATGCAAGTTTGGAAAAATAATTAAAATTTTAATTTTCTGTATTTTATTTTTGCTGAGTAATTGATGAATTATTTCTTCTTTTTTTTAAACTACCTAATCATATTTTAGATTAAGATTAATCTGTAATCGTGCTAAATTCTGCAATGTTCATTTTTTTATACTCTCTCTCTTAGTTGTAAAAGATGAAGTCATATCTTGCTGAAACTCTAAATTAACACTTAATTTTAAATTTGAAGCATTTAATTTTGTTTCAAATGCATGTTTAATTTTAATTCATAATAAAATGCATATTTCAATTTCCATTTTTAGTTGACTCAGTAAGTCATGATAACATCAAATCTATCAGTATGCTATTTAAGAGAAAAATGTGCCCTCATCTTGAAATATTTTGCTTCTCCGTCAATATGCTGTTACAGCAAAAATTTGCCTTTATCTTCAAATATTTTGCAAAAGAATTCAGCCTATTGAGAATCATAAAATAACAGTCAAATTAAATGATAATGACGTCACTAGATTGGATAATATATGAACAACTAACTTTTCAAATTTATTCTGTTCTGTATAATCTACAGATCTACAGAAGCTAAGGCTAACAAAGACCCTAAGATCCACTCTAAAGTTAGCCCGAGAGAAAGGAAAGAGTAGGGGGTTAAGAGAAGAGAAGAGAATAAGGGGTTAAGTAAGGAGTAACAACTATCATTCGTGGGTTAACATTCATTCAGAAAAAGAGAAAAAAGGCTCACCATCATCATCCGCCAGCCATTGCCGACAAGTCAGAAAAATAGTCGGAGAGAATAGGAGAGGGGTGAAAGATGAAAAGAAGTGAAATAAGAACGCTTACAAACCATGCAAACACAGTCTTAACTCACAGTCATACCATGCAAACTACAAACATGCAAGAAAACAGAGTTACAGACATGCAAGTAAAAAAAGTAGGTAAAGTTAAACAAAAAGTGGGTTAGTTTACGCTACGAGCTACATCTACGTTCGTGTTAGTCTTTTTTTTTTTTCTAATTTTTTTTTTTTATAATTTTATTGCTGGCATCACACGCTGGCATGTCACAAGCTGGCATTCATCGTCAACAGACTCATCCCCGAGCACCACCCCCAGAGCTCCTGTTGCTAACTTTGTTTTTTCATATTAAACAACGTTAATACTTTTAAAATGTCTGTCAAGACGGTTCTTAAACATATTAACGCTGGGAGAATGAACGACTGACGCGGGAAGATTATTCCATTTATCAATTACTTTAAACGTAAAGAAGTTTTTAGCGATATTAGTAATGAAACGTCTGCCACGCAACTTAAATCCGTTATTGCGAGTATTAATATTATCGAAAGTGAACAATGTCAAAATTTACGTTATCAATGTTATTAACGATTTTGAAAAATTCAATAAGCTCCCCCCTTAACCCTTTACTGCCTAAATATTTTGTAGGGTTAAGTAATGAATGCGTGTATTTGAAAGGTTAGAAATTTGTCCTTTTGGGCAGTAAAGGGTTAATCTTCTAGTTTCGAGTGAATACAGGTCTAACTCTTTAATCCTATCTTCATAAGGCTTATTGCGCAATGACGGAATAAGTTTCGTGGCACGACGCTGAACCCTTTCTAACCTATCAATATCCTCACGCAAGTACGGGCACCAAAACTGAACTGCATATTCTAAATGAGGCCTGACTAGGGACTTGTAAAGGGGCAATATAATATCCTTCGATTTAAATTCGAAATTACGCGCTATGAAGCCTAACATCCTATTAGCTTTTGCGCAAGACTCCAGGCACTGGTTCCTAACCTTTAAATCCTTAGATACGCGTACGCCTAAATCTACTTCCTCGTCAACGCTCACTAACTCCCTATCATCCATCGTGTACGTGTAATTATTGTTGCGAGAACCTATATGCAAAACTTTACATTTGTCTACGTTAAATTGCATTTGCCACTTATCTGTCCACTCCATAATCCTATTTACATCGTCTTGGATCCTATTACTATCGTCCTCGTTAACAACCTTACCGCCTATTTCAGTATCGTCCGCGAATTTTGACACGTTACTAGTCAATCCTACATCTATGTCGTTAATGTAAATTACGAATAGCAATGGGCCTAACACTGAACCCTGTGGGACACCGCTACCTACATCTAACCACCCCGATTCACTACCATTAACTACGACCCTCTGTCTCCTAGCACAAAGCCATTCTTCTAACCAGTTAGCTACCTGACCGCGTATACCGTGCGCTTTGACCTTCGCAATTAGTCTCCTATGCGGAACTGTATCGAACGCCTTTTTAAAATCTAAATAAATAACGTCAGCTGCTCTATGCCTATCGTATTCGCGCACTATTTCGTTATAAAATTCTAACAAATTAGTTAAACAAGACCTATGGCGTCGAAACCCATGCTGACTACTATTAATCAAATCTCTACTTTCTAAGTGATCGATGACACGATCCCTAACTACAGATTCCAAAAGTTTACCGACAATTGACGTTAAGCTAATGGGCCTATGAATTGCTAGCTACTGCGCGGTCGCCTTTTTTAAAAATAGGCGTGACGTTAGCTAATTTGAAGTCTTCAGGAATAATCGCCGTTTCGAGTGACTGATTAAAAATCTTCGTTAAGGGGCCTACGATAACGTCTTTCAAATCTTTCAAATGTCTGGGATAAAAAGCGTCAGGGCCTGGAGCCTTGCTAACTTTTAGCCTATCGATATAATGCGCAATCTCAGCCTCGTAAACAGTTATTTCATCCAAAATAGTCTCGCTACTAAATGGAACGATATCGTCCACGTCGGGGACATTATTTACGTCTTCTACGGTAAAAACTGTCGCAAAAAAGTTATTGAAAATACCCGCCATCGCCTGAGGGTCAGAAGCCAAAGCGCCATTAACATCCACTAGAGGGCCTATGTTATCTTTTACCGGCTTACGATTATTTACGTATTCAAAAAACTTTTTTGGATTATGTTTACTATCCGCAGCTATAAGTATCTCTAAATTACGCTTAGCATTCTTAACTGATCTTTTAACCTGACGTCTGAGCTCGATATATCTATTAAAGTTAGCTGCCGTGCCATTGCGCTTATTAAGTCTGTACGCTCTATTACGCTCGTTTATGAACTCGCCTATTTCCCTAGTCCACCACTTCGGCCTACCACGATTTCTAACGCGCTTGGGCCTACGAGGAATAAACTCCCTTTCAATATTCCTAAAACTTTCTGGTGCTACTGTAGTATGCGGTCTACCTACGATTCGGCGGTCTACCTTTTAATTATAGCTTCTTATCTTGTTTACTAATTGTTTGTTTACAATTAGTTGTCAATCGCCCTTGACAATTGGTTAGGTTTAGTCATGATATTTTCGTTAGTTTTAACGAAAATATCATGATTAAACCTAACCAATCGTAGGTAGACCGCATACTACAGTAGCACCAACTTTCTTTAAACGCCACCCAACGCAAATTTGTGTCATTACCCATAAATAAGTTAGCCCAGTCCACTACTCTCATCCTATCCGCAAAACTATCAAAATTAGCCCTACGAAAATCAGGGACTTCTATTACGTTACTATCCTTTGTGTTTTCTATCAATAACTTAAACCTAAGAATTTGGTGATCACTACATCCTAAACTCTCGCCTACTTCTAAACCTTCGACTATATTCTCGCCGTTCGTCATCACCAAATCTAAAATATTATCACCGCGCGTTGGTTCGGTAACTATCTGTCGTAAAAGGTTATCGTCCATAAACTCAACCAACCTCAAACCCTCCTCATTACCAGTAAAATTCTCGTAATTAACATTAGGGCAGTTAAAGTCTCCGACAATTATACTATTCCGATTGTCAATAAAATTACCAAGAAGTGAGTAAAATCTAGCATCTGTATCGAGGGGTTGAACGGGAGGTCTATAAACAACAACAAAATTAAAACTAATACTACGCGCCCTAACTTCAACACATATAGCATTAATTGCTGCCGAAAAATCTAACTTAACCCCGATAGCCCTAAGGGAATTACGAATATACAGCAAAACGCCTCCACCAAACCTATGTAACCTATCATTAGTAGAGAGTTTAAAACCCGGTATATCAAGTTCCCCCAACAAGTCCCGAGTCACGGTATTTAACCAAGTTTCAGTGACAGCAACTATATCATAGTTGCCGGAATAAATTATCGCCTTAAATTCATTTAATTTATTTCTAATACTACGCGCGTTTCAATAAAAGACGTTTAAGTTATTTTTTACCACGGGCCCGCGTTTTAAACTATTTATCACGTCGGGCACGCGTTCCCCCGACCCACAACGTTTAAAGAAGGCTTCGACCTATACAGCTTTCGCACGTTTTCGTCTATTAACCTACCTAGCCTAGCATTACCTATTTCATTAAAATGCACCTCATCTTTTATAAAAAGGCTAGGATCACTGAATTCGGACCACAGCTTTACGAAGGGTACATTTTCCTCAGCACAAATCTCTTCTAATTTGTTATTCAAAAATATTGTTTTTGACGTAATTCTAAGACCCAACCTGTGCCTAGGGGTAATACCTAGAACTAAAGACCTATCTGACCTCGCCTTCAAAGACCTAATTAACCCCTTATATCTCTCCAAAAGGTCAGGCACTCTCGTATCGGGCCTATACGAGTCGTTGCCTCCTACCATCGTCACCAACATTGAGTGACGGGAGGCAACGTCAATCGTATCCACTTCGTCTCTAACTCTGTCAACCCTGGCCCCTGGGAGACAGACCCTCCTCCTCTTGGTTGGATGCTGTTCAACGAACTCTTTGTCCATGGGGCGCACTAAAGAGTCGCCAATTAAAATAGTTTCCCGCTCATTCACGTCTCTTTCCAAATGGGCGAAAGGGTTCGAAACCTCGATAGGGGGGGAATTCCTATCACCTAACGTACGCGGCCTAGCTCCACCCTTAACCTCTCTAAATCCCTCGCTATCTACTACTCTCGGACTAACCTTAACCTCTTCCTCAACTCTTATCTAACCTTCCCGACAAGCTACCTAAACTAGAAACTAGGTTACGCACCTCACCCTTCAAATTACTAACGTCATCAACGTTAGTATTGGTTCGGCTTCCGTCAACCGTAGCCCTACCCCTGCCCTCATCAAGCGTTGCAAGTCTTTCCGCTACCTCACGTACACTGCGTTTTATGTCAACTAATTCCTCCATGAACTCGCAAAAGAAACAAACTGATCTATCGGTAATCGCCATAGGACCGCCGTTATAATCCCTAAATTCCGAATACCACCGGTTAACCCTACACCTAACACACGACGCTTTCTGTGACGGCATTGCGGAGTTAAAAATTAGTTTAAACCGTCACAGGTATAAGTTAAATTAAGCCGGCACGCTATGAAAACTTCTAAATCGCTAAAAACCACTAATATTCGATTACTTAACTATAACAACGTGAATTTAAACGCAAGTATATAAATTCAAAGCTATCCAAAAGCAAAATTCTCAGCAATATACAAAAGTAGATGCAATATCAGAGAGCTCAGGAAATGCGTCCGCTCAGTACAGAGTCTGGCTGACGAATGAGCATTACCTGTAGTATCCAGAAGTAGTAAAAGTCAGTAAAAGATATTTTTACTTCACCCTTGAGTCCGTATTCTCCAAGAGTATTGTTGTTAAAATAACACAGCATTTTCAAGAAGCATTAAAGTTAGAAATCAGTCAGTCTTAAGTCTGAGACCAGTTTTGCCTCTCCAACTTCTCCGATACGCTACAAGAAGAATCGGGGAACCGTCAGATAATTTGGTAAGGTTTCACAGAATCCTCCGTTCCGCTACAAGAAGAAATCGGAGTGTAGTATAAAAGAAACTACTGCGATTCCCTACACGGTACCAGCTACCCCAGAGTGAGAAATCTGTTGCTGCCATCTAACCAGAACCCCCGTCAACCTCAAACCACCCAAGGCCATAGACGGAGTGTTAACAAATATATACCTTTCCTTTCAACTTTTTAAATGTTCGTACGATGATTTCTCACTTCACGAAGGTTAAGCTTGTCGCCCCTCCTCTCGAGTTGGCTTGGTGAAGTAGAGAGTTCGTTTCTTGTATTCTCCACCTCACAGAACCAGGTAAACCCGGCTCATCTGGAATTGTTCTGAGCCAGACGCCTAATCTTCTTTTGAAGATATCCACTGCAACACCACTCATGTTCCTTAGTTCTTTGGACAGCTGGTTAAACAGTCTTGGTCCTCTCAACAAAACTATTTTCCTTCAGGGTTGAGGATGTTCCCTGTCTAGCCTTTAATTTGGAAACACGACACAGTCTTCCTTTTCTACTTTCCATTGTTGTTCAGGGGGTTATAGGGTTCAGAGTAAGATTAGGGGCTAGTTTCTCTATTATTTTCCAAGTGTAAATAATGGTGTGTGTGTGTGTCTTCTTCTTTCCAGTGAATATAGGTTTAATTCCCATAACCTTTCCCAGTAATTTAATTCTTGATCTTGGCTGTGAAGCTTCTCTGAATCCCTTCTAGCTGACTAATGTCTTCTGCTTTATTTGAGGATGTTTGGGCCGAGCAGTATTCCAACTTGGGTATGATCAGTGTTTTCAATAGAGGAATCATTATATTCCTATCCCTTCGTTTAAAGGTTCTCAGTATCTGCCCAGTTATTCTCTTTGCTCTGTTTAAGATAACAGTAAACAGAGCAAAGTGAATAACTGCGCAGATACTGAGAACCTTTAAACGAAGGGATAGGAATATGATGATTCCTCTATTGAAAACACCGATCATACCCAAGTTGGATTGACTTTTGTGGAGCTCCTTTGATAGTTCTATATATTGAAAGTATCTAAATTTTTATGAATTTTTATACACACATAATTAGCCTTTGCCCAATAAAGGCACGAAATACGATATATACTGCATATTACCGTATGTATATATATATATATATATATATATATATATATATAATATATATATATATATATATATATATATATATATATATATATATTAGGGTGACAACTTCTTATAGGGATAAAATTTGAAATTCAAAAAATTTGCCGGCCATTTGTCCAATGCTGCCACCCTATGAGGAAACACCGTAGACGAAATCTCATGGAATTCGGAAAGCATTTAGGGGTGCCTCGAGTCACATGAATGAAACTGTCGCGCGGAAGAAATTTCAAGAATGAACGAGTTTCGACAACGCTTCAAAAACAAAAATGTTTCGAGAATGCAAGTGTATTATATAATTTAATAGAATTGTTTCCTTTATTTCATACTATAGATTATGCAAATCGATTAATTTATTTCATTAAATTAAAATTTTCATAAATAAATCGTTAAATAATATGATGTGTATCAATCTTTGGATGATCAGCTTTTGGTGCTTCAAGTTCATTTTGCATACGACTGCCTGACTGAAAACAACGCTTAGAAGTTCTCTCCCGATTCTTTTAAGATATCTAAGGTAATATTTTTTATTTTGATACATTGATTATATTATTATTGGAAATTGTTCTAGAAAAGTTTCATTAATTGTTGGCATAGTTTGATGTTTAAAATATAAATTTGGAACTGAATTTGATTTCCTATGATAATATATATACGAGTATATAAATATATATACAGGGCCGTCGAGAGGGGGGGTCAGGGGGGGCCAGTGCCCCGGGGCCCGGGTGTCTGGGGGCCCGCAGGAGAATAAAAAAAATCGTAAAAAAATAAATAAGGATCATAATAATCATTAAGAAATTGTGACGTTTTTTTCATTCAGAGCTCCTTACATGTAATTTCTTACATGTAATATCTGAGTATCCTAAAAGTCAACACTAAAATTCATCAATCTGACACATTTTTTCAAATGTAGCTTCCGTTCTCACGCTTTGTGGTATGATCGAAAGTAGCCAAGGTCAATAAACTTGAGAAATATTTAACCAAATCTCTCACTTGTGTTTTGGGTGTTGCACGAAGAGGTTTGAAACACTTGAACTATTGAATTACTTAATTTTTATAAAGTTAAATATTATTATTAAAGTTATACATATATA
This sequence comes from Bathynomus jamesi, assembly GCA_023014485.1. Classification (NCBI taxonomy): domain Eukaryota; kingdom Metazoa; phylum Arthropoda; class Malacostraca; order Isopoda; family Cirolanidae; genus Bathynomus; species Bathynomus jamesi. Next base: position 754,053 of record JAJOZX010000572.1, on the reverse strand, counting down.
ATATATATATATATATTATATATATATATATATATTAATAGATTTATTGCATATATATAATGCCTTGACACTTGGTGTGGGGGCCCGTAATGTTTGCTAGCCCTGGGGCCCGTTAATGGCTCTCGACGGCCCTGTATATATATATATATATATATATATATATATATATATATATATTACAATATAAATGAGATCTTTAAAAATGGAATCATAATACGAAAAAAATTAATGCTTTGATTCTTATTTTAATTTAATATACGTTTCTTTTCTTTTCTTAGGCCCAATGGCGACTACCCGCACAGCGAGTCAAATTTGGCTCATTGGCCATCCCATACCCGAGATCAAGGGCGCACGGCTTCCTTCAATTGGAGACGTTTTACGCCTGTTTTTTCACTTTCACATAGAGCACAAGAAGACAGTGAACGACTCAGCGAAGGAGGTGGCATCATCAGTCATTGGTTACTGGGAGAAATCCCGGATACCTACCATCACAGAGAAGAGCATTGGTCGAAAAGTGGTAGATCTTTTTCTTACTTGGAAGCTTCTCCAGAAAAATCGTGCTCGCGCTACGGAAACCCAGCGGAAAAAAGAAGATGAGTTCCGTGATAATTTGGAAAATCTTTTCGATGTCGCCCACCCTAAAGCGATGGAACTTTTGACCATCGAAGAAGATCGAGCCTTCCTTATTGCTCAGCGAGAAAAAGGGAGGAGGGGAGTAATGGGAGGAGTTGACAAGAAAATGGCTCATTCTGTCATGCGTCGGGAACAAACTGAAAGACGCCTAGCTCAGCACCAACCTCAAGCCAATATTACTTTTGAAAATATTGAGCTGGAATCTTCTTCTACGTCTGAAGCACCAAGTTCTGCGCCATCATCTGAAGACTCACCGCCCGCCTCTCCTGAAAAACGCAAGTGTTATGCTCGTGGCACTATCCAAGTCATCACTCCCGAATTGGCAAGTACATTGGATCGCACAGGAATCAGTCATCGTTCAGCACACCGGATTATCGACGCTACGGCTAGAAGCCTCGGCCATAACTCACAAAAACTCGCGCTCAACTATGAAACCATTAGAAAATCACGAGAAAGGCTCCGTTCGGCGACGGCAGAAAAGATTAAACAAAGGTTCACACCCAACGAAGTGCTCACTGTTCACTGGGACGGAAAAATTCTACCAGACGATGAAGGTGGTCGGTGTGACCGACTAGCCATTTTCGTAACCGGAGTTGATACCGAGAAGCTCTTGGGTGTACCTAAGCTGACATCAGGAACGGGTGAGGTCATCGCCTCGGTGGTACATGCTGCGCTCAAAGAATGGAATGTGTCAGAAAAGGTATCAGCTATGAGCTTCGACACTACAGCTTCAAATACTGGTTACTTGTCTGGGGCATGCGTAATTTTGGAGCAGAAACTCGGCCGCCGACTCTTATACCTTGCATGTCGCCATCACATCCTAGAACTTGTCGTTGAGAAGGCGTACATGGAATGCATGGGACCATCATCTGGTCCAGATATCCTCCTATTCTCCCGCTTCAAAGAGACGTGGAATACAATTTGCCAAGATAAGTACAAGACCCTGTCAGACCTTCCATCGAGTCTGAATGAGAATCGAGAAGAACTGATCGCTTGCTGGAATCTATATCTGACAAAACATCAGCCGAGGGATGATTACCGTGAATTCTTGGAGTTGTCGATTACAATCCTTGGAGGTAATTTACCTAACTTTAGGTTTCGGCGACCTGGAGCACTTCACCGAGCACGTTGGATGGCAAAAGTAATTTATTCATTAAAAATCCTGCTGCTTTCCCATCAGTTCAGACTTACAACTCGTGAAATGTCTGGCTTAAAACGATTTGTATTTTTTGCCCTGGAGTTATATGTCAGCGCGTGGTTCACGGCCAGCAGTCCTTCATCTGCTCCCGCGAACGATTTGAAGCTTCTTCAAGACCTAGCAAAGTACCACGATGAAAAGATCTCAGCATCCTGCCTTAGTGTCCTCGGTCGTCACTTATGGTACCTCAGCGAGTACTTGATTGGTCTCGCACTCTTTGATAAAGGTATCAATGCAACGACGAAAAAGAATATCGCTCGATCAATCCTCGAAAAAGAAGCTGCTGAAGATCCTCCAAAGCGAGCCCCAATACCTGCTGTTTCTTCCATTTCAACAAAGCAGCTCTCGGACTTTGCCTCGAAAGGATCAAAGCTTCTCTTTGAACTTCTAAAAATTAATGATGGTTTCTTGTCCAAGGAACCAGAGACCTGGCCGGACGACGAAGATTTCAAGACTGGTTTGACTATAGTTGAAGGACTAAAAGTCGTCAATGACATGGCAGAGAGGGGAATTGCCTTGATCCAGGCCTTCAATACAAAGATTACGAAGAATGAAGAACAGCGCCAACATCTCTTGCAGGTTGTTGAGGATCATAGGAAGTCTCAGCCTGGTACATTGAAAAAGGGGTATGGCTTGAGGAAAAGCAAGAATTAATGGGTGGTCTACAATTGAATGAAAGACACCCTGGAATATATTTAGTAAATATATTATTTACTTATTACGATTGGAGTACGCCTGCACTTAAACCTTATGAACTAAAACTAACGTTTATTTACATTAATTAAAAAAAATATTAATTTATTTTTACTAGGTAATGAATAATTAATTTTTGTTATAAGGAGAATTATTTACCTCACTTGAGACACCCTTAAATATTATCTGAATGACCTAATATTTACAGTACATTGTTTTCTCATGTAGTAGCAGCATTGAACAAATGGCCAAATAAAAAACTCCAACTTTCGATTTTTATTGTCACCCTAATATATATATATATTATATTGAAAATATAATTTAATTTTCACGAAAAATCACAACGTTTCGGCCTTGAAGAATGAAACTCATCAAGCTGAATTTTAGAGATGACGTGAACAAGAAATCAACGAGAACAAAGGTCATGTGACGAAGGGGACAAAAAGCTTTACGTGGGATATTTAGGATTATCTGGGCACGGAAGACAGTCATCCAACCATTTACTGAAAACCTCACCCCCACTTCACCTCCCTGATCTAACGGGAAGCGGTGTTCTGACGTGGTCACGACATAGCCCTATCTTACAGGTCAATTGAAATTTGGTCACTTATTTATAAAGTACAAAGTGTTCAAGAAGAAACGCAACCCAAAACAGAAAGAAAAGGGTTAGTTTACAATGATATATGCATTCTCCAATGGGTTGCGTTTCTTTTTGAACACCCTGTAAAACACAAAATATCCTTTTAAAATTTGAGCTGCATTAAGTGCATCGTATTTCAACTTCTCTCCGATTAATTATATAATCGTCATTAACATGGTTGGTAATAGGGGAAGTACCAGATACCATACGGTAATGTTTCCGAATTCTGATACCAGTTTTAAAATTGTACTGGTTATTTGATAAATATAGTTAAATAGCTGCCCAATAATTATTAATTATTAATTATTCAGTTAATCAAAGTAAATAATAATTTATTTTCATAATGTATTTTGCGAAGAGCAGTTAGACTGTGGAGTGGTGAACTCAATTTTTTTTTACTTAATTTAAACAAAAACTTTGTTTGAATTTTAAACTAAAAACGTTACATACTTGCCAACCCTACTCCTTTAGGCGGTAGGCTACCGATTTTCCTATTATCAACATGAACAATATGTAAATAATATCAAACTTTTTATGCTCAGTATGCACTTGAATGTATCATTTAAGGCTACATTTAAAAAAAATTTCCAGGGGTAGAGGGAATGCTCCCAGACTCCCTGACATTGATTACAAATCCTACCGGTTTTGCTTTTCAAAATGTTGGCAAATATGACTATGACGTTCTATGTTCATAACTATCAGTTGCAGTTTTGTTAAAACTGAATTACATAAATGATGTTACTTGGAAATAAGTTTCTTTTCAGTTTTATGAACTGTAAACATTTTAAATAAAAATCAATTTTTCTAGTGTAGTTTTATCCGCTAATTTAAAAAATAAAATTCTTTTTTTGGAGAAACGAAAAAATTATAATAATTTGTGTTAAAAGGACTAATCAAAGTGTAGCGTACGTTATTTGTAATGAATCTGTTTCAGTCCACAAAGGATCAAATCTCCCTCTCAATGCGATAATTAAATTTATTTATTTTTGGTATAAAGAATATACAAGCGTCAAGTTTTGCAAAGATGAACTTGATATGAGTCATCCTACTGTGGTTGATTACAGCAACATTTTAAAGAGAGATAAGTTACCTACAGGATGTTCGAAAAGTCCTGTCACCACCTACAAAATGCACATATTGTAATACCAATTTTATTTTTGGGTGATTAATTGAATTTATATGTGATTCATTGACCTTTTTTTTTCCAGGCATTAGAGTTGTGTGAACAATGGCAGACTAATCCACTTACACTGGAGGAAAGGATAGTGATGAGCACATGGGCTCATGAAAGGTCACATACTGGCAAAACGATCCATGATATCCAGAATGATTTCAACACAAGATTCAATAAGGCTGCACCACCAAACAAGACGGTATTACGCTGAGAGAAAAAGCTGTTTGAAACTGGCTCCATCAAGGACAGACCGCAGTCGGGAAGACCAACAACACGAGCAGAACAATGTGAAGGTGTGTTTGCATCGGTGGCTCGTTCACCGAAAAAATCATTTCGAAAACGATCACAAGAACTTGCAGTCACCATGTCCACAATGAGAGATCACATGATAAAAGATCTCGGCATGAAACCATACCGCCCATCATTTATTAATGATTCTCACATCAAACATGGAGGCGCATAATCCTTTGTTATGAAAATGATGGTGCACACATAGATATTTTAGTACTTGCAGGTTATCTCCCCCCCCCCACCACCACCACCAATTTTGACAGAATATTTTCGTTAAAACTAACGAAAATATCACGACTTACCTAACCAATTATCAAGGGCGTACAGTTGATCTATTAGTAAATAGTAAATACTATTCCAGAAACAAACAATGTTATAATTAATAATTCACTGGGGAACACAACTTTTGGTGACTTAGATGTTAGACCTGTTTCTGGGTATATTGAGGTCGCTGATTCTAAAAATGACATTAGTTTTTCTCCATCAGCTCTGCTTATCAAGATATGATATATAATTATATATCTCTATATATTTCTATATAATGTATATAATATTATATAATTGCTGACTGGCAATCACTGTTGTTGTCAATTGAATACAAAAGTATGATGAATGTCAGCAAAAATAGTGTATTAACATCAAACAAGCATAAGGTACGAAAAATATTTATTAAATTCAAACAAGCTTGAGACACGAACGGCAAAACAAGTTCTTTCATTGAGACATCTCACATAAACCGCGTTTCTGAGATTTCTTGCGATGAGATGTGCCAGGACATTCGCGTTGGATGCTCCAGCAGTAATCTGCCATCATGTGAGTATCCCATCGTCCGCGGTACCGTTCTTCCATGGTCCTTAGTTCTTGGTGAAATCGTTCACCCTGTTCCTCGCTTAGATCACCGAGGTTATCTGGGAAACGATCCAAATGACTGTGGAGGTAATGCAGTTTGATGCTCATTTTACAGCCAAGTTTACAAAAAGAAGAGAGCATATTCTCCACTAGTTCACCGTAGTTATCGGCCTTATAGTTCCCAAGGAAATTCTTCACAACCATATTAAACGATGACCACGCACGTGCCTCAATGTTATCCATTGAATCTTGGAAACGCGGGTCTTTCATGAGTTCCCGGATTTGCGGTCCATCGAAAATACCTGCCTTCAGCTTTTCCATGCTCAGCGCAGGAAATTTTCTACATATGTAGCCAAAACACGTCCCATCTCTGTTCAAAGCCTTTATAAATTGTTTCATCAAACCTAGTTTGATGTGCAGTGGTGGCAATATGATCCTTTCTCTGTCAACCAAAGCTTCTTTGATGATATTTTTTTCTCCAACCACCATGTTTTCTCTCAGAGGCCACTGTCTTCTCACCCAGTGTTCATCTTTAGCTCTACTGTCCCAGAGACATATAAAGCACGGGTACTTGGTGTACCCGCTCTGCTGGCCCAGGAGAAAATTCACCATCTTCAGATCCACACAGATCACCCATTGGTGGTCTCGGTATGATATCTTTTCTAGGACTAGGGCGACTGTCCCGTGCTCTTCTCTCATACCGACTGAGTGACCAATTGGGATTGATCTGTATCTGTTGCCGTTGTGTAGAAGAACACATTTTAGGCTCCGTTTGGAGCTATTTATGAATAACCACCATTCACTTGGTGTGTATTCCGATATGCCCATTTTCATCAGCAATCCGCGCACATTGTTGCAGAAAACTAAATCGTTCTCTTTTGAGAAGAAGGGCAGTAAATCCTTTTCTCTGTCGCGATATAACGTGATTTTGGTTCCCGGCAGCAGTAAATTTTTTTCTCCCAGCCTGGAAGCTAACAATTCAGACGATTTCTTCGAAAGACTTAAGTCCCTTATGAGGTCGTTTAATTCGTGTTGACTAAAACCTTCTGCAACTGATGACGGTCCTTCGAAATCAGTCATTTTGCCCACATATGCTTTCTTTGTCAGTAGCAGATTCATCATCTTCTTGAGGGAGCTCTGGAAGATGGCTGAATGATGGGACAGGTATCTCATCTGAATGTGAAACAGGCCGTCTAGCTGAGTCTATGTCAGGATACGTCCATTTACTCCGGTTACGTCCATTGATGCCCTTTATATCACCAAACAAAAGTAGCAGTCATCACTGTGGTTTCTCTGTTCTCTCCATACCATTGGTATACCAAATTTCAGGCACCTCCTCTTTCCGTTGGTCCATTGCCGCAGATGCTCCGTACACGTTTTACACACAACATGAGGAGCCCATGGCTTATCTTGGTCCCCTAGTTGTACTTTGCAATAGGCAAAATAAGCTTTTTTCACAAAATCAGTAATAGTTTTTCTCTGTTCAATGAACGTGTACTCTCCGCAGATAAAACAAAACACATCTGGATGATTTAAACACTTTCTTCGTGATGAAGCCATGTCAACACCTGTAACAGGAAAGAATTCACGTTAGTACATGTACAATACACATGCAAAACAGCAACATCAGCAAAATCATAGCTACAATTTAATTATACAGATGCATTTAGATTTACGAGCAACTCATGATACCGTTCCAGAAGGTAATAAAGTAGGTAATGACGTATGCAACATCTCAAAAACTAGAGCTGCTAGAACAAAATGGATGATATTTTCTGAATCAGTGGCATGAAAATATCCAGAATAAGGTCTAAAATCTCAGGCACCGAGAAAAAATTTTTTTTTGGTTCCCCAGTGTAATAGATCAACTGTACGCCCTTGATGATTGTTTAGGTTAAGTCGTGATATTTTCATTAGTTTTAACAAAAATATTCTGTCAAAATTGGGGGGGGGGGGGGGGGGGGGGGGGGGGGGGAGATAACCTACAAGTACCGATATTTTCGAGTAGTAACTGTATTTACTGTAATTAAAGTAATTGTTGCTAGAATGCTAGTGACTTGTTTCTTAAATTACACCTACCACATATAAATACAATTAATCACAAGAAAAAAATTGGTCTTACAATATGTACATTTTGTAGCGGGTGACGGGACTTTTCGAACGCCCTGTAGATAAGAAACTAAACTAATCTTAATTATACCTAACCTAACCTAACTTAACCTAACCTAACAGCCAAACAACCTAACCTAACCAACCTAACCTAACACAACCAAACCTAACCTAACCAACCTAATCTAACCTACCTTAACCTAACCAACCTAATCTAACCTAACGTAATCTAAATAGATGCACGATATTTCTAACTTTTCAGTTGAAAAAGCCTATTCTAGACTTTTTCTCCAAAAAAAGAATACTTTAAAGGCAAGTTTTTATAATTTTTTCGTTCTCCAAAAAAAGAATGTTAACTTTGAAAGTAGCGGATAGAACTCCACTACAAAAATGTATTTTTATTTAAAATTTTTGCAGCTCAAAACTGAAAAGACCAAAAAATAAAATAAATTTAGATTAAAAACACATTTAATATTATATTTACTTGGAATTAATTATTTTCAAATTTAACCCAATGAAGTGCACCCCATTTTCAATTAAATATAACCTTAAAAATATTTTTCCAAACCAAATTTATTTTGAAGTAACCATATTTATTTGGTTTATTTTTAACAAAATTGGAACTGATAATTTTGAACACCGTAATTTTGGCTCGTAATTTTGAACTTTGTTCACAAAAAATCTCAAAAGAGTTTTTGTTCAAGTTCCCTTCGTATTATTTTATAATTTATCTCTAGAATATTTTGAGGTTCATTTATTCTGTTATAATTTCGCACCAAAGGGATTGATTTAATACGGATAAACAATTTATATTGTTTGACAGATAAATAGGTGGACGGATATTGACACCTGTATAGTTTATTTTTATTTTATTTTTTTTGTATGCAGGAAGGAGGGGCCAAACGCGAACGCCCGCAAAAAATGTCCCTCTCCCCTCTAATAGAAGGAAAATTAGAGAGCTAAAATTAAGGTCTTTGGTACTCTTAAAAACGATGCCCTTTTTTTAAAAGTTTAAAAAGATTGTGTAGTGTGTAAGATGCATGTACGTGTGCTATTGTGTAGTGAGGAATAGAGGCAGAAGTGTGTGTCTGAGAGTATGCTGGACTGCTCACAGGGTAAGTGAAACACGTAAAAAAAATCAGCTAAAGAGGACAGTGATAGGAGAAACGGGAGTTCCAGCACTCCTTGTCTTCTGCCTAACGAATTATCCTGTAAGTATATCTAAACTGAGCTTATTCCTAAAAACAACTTGATAATGAAAAGGAAAGCCAAAGAAAAAACTTGAAACTTTTTTTCCTATTTTTTTTTATGGATGGAAAACTGAGGATTTTCGAAACGTTTGTTTGTGAGAAATGTCTCACGTTTTATCTTGGAGTCTTTCTCTTCACCCGTTATGCTTTAATACTAATCATTGCTTTAACATTCGATTATGCTTTATATGTTATGCTTTAACACTTTGACACTAATCACTGAGTAATCAGACACGGACATAAAAATCCTCGTTAAATTAATAGGAAAACATAATGAGCACATTATTAATACGTTTTGTGTACAGTATACTCTAATTTTATAAAACTTTTCAGCAACACATATTTCATTCTGGATTCGTAATTTTATTGCTTTATTTTGCATAAAAATTGTTAGGTCATGCTCAGTTTCAACATTTTACTCCCTTCTCCTTAAATCTTTTCATTTTAATTAAACTATAAAAATAGATTTAGTAGAATTAAAACTCGTCCATTTGCGAAACATTTCATATCGGTATAAATGCACAAGCACTAGTTTGGGATTTTTATTTTATTCTTTCTCAGCCAGATGGCGTTGCGAACCTTTTGTTCTATTTCACTTGAGGGATTTCAATGTTTTTTGAAATGTACATATGTAATTTTTAAAGTTAAATTAACAAATTTAATATCGTTCCATGTGCATCTTTCAAATAAATTTCTTTGTTGAATTTTTAATTTCGGTGTGCATATATATATATATATATATATATATATATATATATGATGCAAACCCAAGGAAAAAGAATCCCTTTCGTGTATTCAGCAGTACACCTCGTCAGGGAATGAAGGGAGAAGGCAAGATGACGAAAATATATACATATCCAGAACGGAACAGAAAAATAAAAGAGATTAGCACACATTTAACAAGCGTTGATTAATAGTAGACATGTTAAGTGCACAAAATAGGGTATCCACTTCAAATCATGATGCAAAAGTTCCCTTTGGTATGGAAGTTCCTTACAGCCATAGGAAAGAATTTATCCAAAGACACAAGTTGTATCCATGCATAGACATGCTTAATTTTATGTCTAATCGGCATAAATTATGCTAATGACCATATTTCTAACTTTTGAACCAGTTAACGTAGAAACGTGTGTGATGACTCGTTTTCAGCTAAATTCAGCTTGAAAAATCCATTTCTGAGGTTATTATGGGGTTTGGAGGTCATTTTGACCCCCAAAATCAAATATGGCCGCTGGCCGCCATGTTGAAATTGGGGATTTTCCGCAGTTTCCAAACTGACGGAGTGAGACACCTCAAAATAACCTGAAACCGCAAAATAACCTCAGAAATGGCTTTCTCATGCTGAATTTAGCTGAAAACGAGTCATCACACACGTTTCTAAATTCTGTGACCTTTAGAAATTCAATTTCATGTTTCAGATTCACAATGATTAATCTTTCAGCCTCTTATAAAGAAGTTACAGACAACATCCAGGAGCTCAAGGAATTAGGGGAGTTGCCTGATTTTGTAGTCGTAGATGACATTGGTGGCGGTGCTCAGAATGTAGTGCAGCTGATGATGTCTAATCAAGTAGTGTGGCACAAAAGTTTCAAGAATGCTGTCGACAATCAAAAAGTACAGAGAGCGAGGCAAAAGCATCAAGGGCAAGAGTCAGTTAGCCCGGTGAAAACTCGCCGCATGAACAGTGGTGCCAGGTCCATCACAGAGGCCTCACCCTCACCCTCTACATCTTCGAGCGAACCAGTCGACACTCCATGCCTCTTCTGTGACGAAGTGGGCAACAAGAAAAAGCTGAGGAAGGCCTCCACTCTTGGCTTGGATAAGAAAGTCAATGATTGCGCTCGAGTGTTAGGTGACAAACGTCTGTTGGCTAAACTTTCTGCCGGTGACATGGTCGCTATCAATGCCGTCTATCATCGTGCGTACCTGATTCGGCTCTACAGGAAAGCGGCGACGATCGGATGTGACACAACTGAGAGTCATGCGACTCAGGTGATCCGAGCACATGTTCTCAACGAGTTACTTGACTTTATTGAAGATAATTGTGTTTCAGAGACGACACTGGCAATGGCTGACTTGACGGCCCTCTATCACAAGCGCCTCGCCGCTCTCGGTTTTCCCTACATCAAATGCAATACAACACGCGTTCGAGAGGATATTAATTCCTGACATCAAGGCGATACCAATGAATCGTTGTTGGTCTCTTGTTTTCGACGACGAATTAAGCAAAGCTGTGGTTGATATGGAAAACAATACATCACCTGAAGTCTCCATCCTCCACAAAACAGCCAAGATCCTCCGGCGAGATTATCTTCTCATGAAGCAAGCTTTCACAGGCTCCTTCTCAACCTCATGTGAAGCTGAATCCATCCCGCCCACGTTGAGATCATTCTTGCACAATGCACATGTTTCTTGATGGACCAGGTATCGATGAGCCGGCTCCTGATTCTGAGAAGTCCAAGGTTGCAACATCCATCGGGCAGCAGATCATCTTCATATCTATTGGACGCAGATCCAAGAAACCTGGGGGTGTTCCTCGTCACACCAAGGAGAGGGAAACACCAGCATCGCTATATCTGTCTATGAAACTACATCTTCAAACTGGCCAGGAATTTCTAATCGATGCTATGCATCAACGAGGACTGTGCGTCTCGTACGACCGTTTGAGTGTTGAGCACAGACATCGCGAATTCAGTCATCGGTCACTGGGAGCAGGTCGGTGTGGTAGTGCCACCTCAGACTGTCAAGGGCGTGTTCACCACAGGCGGTTTAGACAACATCAACCACAACCCTTCCTCTACGACGGCAAAATCAGCCCTCCATGGAACATGCATCAGCATTCAGCAGCACTTCTCTTCAGACGACCAACAAGTCAAGAATCTCGCCGACATGAGGCCATTGTCTAACTCATCTCTATATTCCTTGTCAGGTACATTCCAGCGCATGTCATCGCCCGCGGACTTGGACCATCCAAGGCAATGGCACTGCCGGCGTTTCATGCGTTAACGGGATGCGACACGAGTCACGGACCTCAGCGTTCTATAGCAAAGGCAAGAAGACGGCCTGGTCAGTGTGGCAGTCCCTCCCTGAACTCACCTTACCTCTCGAGCTGCTCTCCTGCCCTAACCCCATCCTGGAGATAATCAAGACTCACACACCCACACTCCAGAGATTCGTCATGCAGCTCCATGGTGTCTCTGAGGAGAGCATCACAACCGTGGATGCTGCTAGACTCTCCCTCTTCCTCCACAAAGGACGCGACTTCGAGCACATGCCTTCAAGCAGCTACGCTCTGCATCAGCACCTCCTCAGAGTAGCCTATCAGGTAAGACAACATTGCATGGATGGGGACATCACTCATGCTTGAGATTACTGCATGCAGTTGTATTTCTAGAAGTGTTATTTCAACTAATCAGTTATTTCTTTTGTGACTTCAGAGTGGACACGTGTGGGGTAATACGCTCATCAAAGCACCAGCTCCAGTCTCTCCAACGGAATGGGGATGGCAGCAAGAATCCCCCGACTCTGCACCAACTCCAGTCTACACCACAACTCCCACCATTTCGAGGGACATACCAGAGCTTGTCATTTGCCAGTGTCAAACAGACTGTAAGGCTCCTTGTAAGTGCTACGTGCAGGGGCAGCCCTGCATGCATCTCTGTAGATGTAAAGGTTCGTGCTCCCACGCTGGTAAGATGGGTGAGGTACAGCTAGCTGAGGAATCAGGTTAGTGCTGAACGAAGGAATGTCATGAATGTGTTAACATTGTCACAACATTGTGTGATGATATATTTGAGTCGGTTAGTTATTGGTCGGGTATACTATGTATCAATTATACTAGTTAGATACCACAGAACTTGTAAATTTATCATTCAATTTGCATTTCTTGCTTCCATGCCTCTAAATTCTGTTTCCATAAATTTTATCAAAATGTCAACTTTGTGTATCATTTCCCGGATTTGACTTTAAATGCATTCCAAATGTAAAATTGATGCCAGACATGAGTTCAGCGACCTCAAATTAGCTGGAAAACATGTATCATAATAGTTTCTATGACAAACGGTTCCTTGGCTCTGAGTCGGCCATGTTTTCCAATATGGATCCATCTTGGATTTAAGATACAACTTGTCTCTTTGGATAAATTTTTTCCTATAGCCCTAAGGAACTTCCATACCAAAGGGGACATTTGCATCATGATTTGAAGTGAAAAGTCACTTAGCATGTCTACTATAAAGGCAAAAGACATTTTAACAGGATATTGTCAATTTTATACATTCCCGCACTGTTATTGAAATTATTTTAAAAATGGATGAATGCACATTCTAGAATATTCCTTTCAATTATATGTGTGTTTGACGAGCGCTTCAGAACTATCCCACTTGATACTATGATACTACAGTGTACCATCTCCTCGTCCTCTTATTCCTCGCTAAATTGCGATTCCTAAGAACAAACCTTTCAATCAAGTATATATATATATATATATATATATATATATATATATATATATATATATGGGATGAATTTCACAATTAAACAGTGAAATTAATGAATGATACAAACCCACAAGGAAAAAGAAAAGATGATTCCAAGGTTTTTCCTGTATTAATTTCCTGACGAGGTGTACTGTTCAATACACGAAAGGCCTTGGAATAATTTTTCTTTTTCCTTGCGTATATATATATATATATATATATGTGTGTGTATGTGTGTGTGTATATATGTACTCTTTTTATTAACTGAAATAAAAGCATAAAATTTTTTACTGTACCTTCTCTACACATGGGTAATTAGTCTTCTAGTGCAAAACATGCTCCACGTGATGTCCTCTCAGCTCATTAACTCCACACGACCAACAAAATTTTGCAGTACTCTGGCCAGAGTATCTGTTCAAATCTGAAAAATTTCTTGTTTAATTGATGCTTTCAATTCTTCTATTGTGTGTGAATTATGTTTAAACGCTCTATCTTTTAAATAACGCCAACGATAAAAGACACAGGGGTTTAGATCTTGTGATGTTGGTGGCCATGATATTCCTTAATCCTAAACTGCAGGAAATCTGTTGGATAGGACTCCTCCGTCGAAAGTATCTGAAGTATCGTGAACTGAGTGGACATCACATAGAGCATGTTTTACACTAGGGGACTAATTCCTTATGTATACAGAAGATACAGTAAAAATTTATGGTTTTAGCTAATAAAATAAATAATAAAAAATACAAACTTTTTAAAGTGTCAGATGTTTAAAAAAAAAACACCATATATATATATATTATATATATTATATATATATATTGGAGTCTACAGATCAACAGAAGTTAAGGCTAACAAAGACCCTAAGATCCACTCTAAGGTTAGCCCGAGAGAAATGAGAGAGTAGGGGGTTAAAGAAGAGAATAAGGGGTTAAGTAAGTAGCAAAACCTATCATTCGTGGGTTGACATTCATTCAGAAAAAGAGGGAGAAAGACTCACCATCATCATCCGCTGGCCACTGCCAACAAGTCGAAAAAATAGTCGAAGAGAATAGGAAAGGGATGAAAAATGAAAAGAAGTAAAATAAGAACGCTTACAAACCATGCAAACACAGTCTTAACTCAAACACTGTCATACCATGCAAACTACAGACATACAAGTGAAGAGAGGATAAGAAAAGAAAAAAAGTATGAAGAGTATAACAAAAAGTGGATTAGTTTACGCTATAAGCTACATCTAAGTTCGTATTAGTCTATTTTTTTTTAATATAATTTTGTTGCTGGCATATCACACGCTGGTATGTCACAAGCTGGCATTAATTGTCAACAGATTCAAACCTCGACCATTACCCACAGAGCTCCTGTTGCTAATTGTTTTATTATTTTAAACGACGTTAATATTTTTAAAATGCCTTCTAAACGGTTTTTTAAACATATTAACGCTAGTAGAGTTCACGACGGACGCGGGAAGATTATTCCATTTATCAATTACTTTAAACGTAAAAACGTTTTTAGCGATGTTAGTAATGAAACGTCTGCCACGTAATTTAAATCCGTTATTACGAGTATTGCTATTATCGAAAATGAACAATTTATCAAAATTTACGTTATCGATTTTATTAACGATTTTTAAAACATTAATAAGATCCCCTCTTAATCTCCTAGTTTCGAGTGAATGCAAGTGTAACTCTTTAATCCTATCTTCGTAAGACTTGTTGCGTAGTGACGGAATTAGTTTCGTGGCGCGTCGCTGAACTCTTTCCAACCTATCAATATCCTCACGCAAATACGGGCACCAAAACTGAACGGCATATTCTAAGTGAAGCCTGACTAGGGACTTGTAAAGGGGCGATATAATATTCTTCGATTTAAATTCGAAATTGCGCGCTATGAAGCCAAATATCCTATTGGTTTTTGCGCAAGACTCTAGGCACTGGTTCCTAACTTTTAAATCCTTAGATACGCGTACACCTAAATCTACTTCCTCGTCAACACTCGCTAACTCTCTATCATCTAAATTAAATGAATTTAAAGCGATAATTTATTCCGGCAACTATGATATAGTGGTGCTACTGTAGTATGCGGTCTACCTACGATTCGGCGGTCTACCTTTTAATTATAGCTTCTTATCTTGTTTACTAATTGTTTGTTTACATCCCATTGTCAATCGCCCTTGACGATTTGTTAGGTTTAGTCATGATATTTTCGTTAGTTTTAATGAAAATATCATGATTAAACCTAACCAATCGTAGGTAGACCGCATACTACAGTAGCACCGATATAGTTGCTATCACTGAAACTTGGTTAAATACCGTGACTCGGGACTTGTTGGGGGAACTTGATATACCGGGTTTTAAACTCTTTACTAATGATAGGTTACATAGGTTTGGTGGAGGCATTTTGCTGTACATTCGTAATTCCCTTAGGGCTATCGAGGTTAAGTTAGATTTTCCGGCAGCAATTAATGCGATATGTGTTGAAGTTAGGGCGCGTAGTATTAGTTTTAATTTTGTTGTTGTTTATAGACCACCCGTTCAACCCCTCGATACAGATACTAGATTTTACTCACTTCTTGGTAATTTTATTGACAATCGGAATAGTATAATTGTCGGAGACTTTAACTGCCCTAATGTTAATTACGAGAATTTTACTGGTAATGAGGAGGGTTTGAGATTGGTTGAGTTTATGGACGATAACTTTTTACGACAGATAGTTACCGAACCAATGCGCGGTGACAATATTTTAGATTTGGTGATGACGAACGGCGAGAATATAGTCGAAGGTTTAGAAGTAGGCGAGAGTTTAGGATGTAGTGATCATCAAATTCTTATGTTTAAGTTAGCGATAAAAAATACTCAGGATAGTAACGTAATAGAAGTCCCTGATTTTCGTAGGGCTAATTTTGATAGTTTTGCTGATAGGATGAGAGTAGTGGACTGGGATAACTTATTTATGGGCAATGACACAAATTTGCGTTGGGTGGCGTTTAAAGAAAGTTTTAGGAATATTGAAAGGAAGTTTATTCCTCGTAGGCCCAAGCGCGCTAGAAATCGTGGTAGGCCGAAGTGGTGGACTAGGGAAATAGGAGAGTTTATAAACGAGCGTAATAGAGCGTATAGACTTAGTAAGCGCAATGGCACGGCAGCTAACTTTAATAGATATATCGAGCTTAGACGTCAGGTTAAAAGATCAGTTAGGAATGCCAAGCGTA
Organism: Bathynomus jamesi; assembly: GCA_023014485.1. Classification (NCBI taxonomy): domain Eukaryota; kingdom Metazoa; phylum Arthropoda; class Malacostraca; order Isopoda; family Cirolanidae; genus Bathynomus; species Bathynomus jamesi. The sequence continues at coordinate 737,533 of JAJOZX010000572.1, read as the reverse complement.
ATTTAGAGATACTTATAGCTGCAGATAGTAAACATAATCCAAAAATGTTTTTTGAATATGTTAATAATCGTAAGCCGGTAAAAGATAACATAGGCCCTCTAGTGGATGTTAATGGCACTTTGGCTTCTGACACTCAGGCGATGGCGGGTATTTTCAATAACTTTTTTGCGACAGTTTTTACCGTAGAAGACGTAAATAATTGCTCAACGTACACTATTAGCAACAATAGACATTAGTAAAGCATTTGATGCTATCCCACGCTTCCCTCTCATAAACAAAATACTCAACACAAACATGCACAATAACACCAAAAGGTGGCTGAGCAACTATCTTTCAGGAAGATACTCACATGTCACATTTAATGGCAAGTCATCCAAAAACAAGCTTTTTCCGAACGGGGTCCCTCAAGGCTCTGTTCTCTCACCAACACTTCAACTTATACATGCTTGACATTCCAACACCCATAGATAACAAGCTTACCTTATCATCATATGCAGATGACATCACTCTAACATCCACCCACAACAACATCGACACCGCTACAAATAACATACAAACATACATAAACAGTATACAAGACTGGCTCACACACAATAGACTCAAAGTAGCGCTTACAAAATCAACCATCACCTTGCTTACAAGCAACACAAAAGAACACCAGGTAATTCCACAGCTTACACTAAACAACATCAACATTCCACACACTCACAGGACCAAAATACTTGGGGTCACATACAACACATCATTATCTTTTGCAAACCACATTCAGGACATTAAAAACAAATGTACGTCAAGACTTAACAAGTTAACACGCTTAGGGTACTAACAGGCACAAACTTTGGACACCAGCAGGAAACAACATCACTCATATACAAACAATATATTCGCTCAGTTATGGATATGCTAGCCCATGCTGGGCACCCATTATCTCAAACACACACATAAACACCTTACAGACAATACAAAACAACGCACTTCGTATCATTACAGGATGCACTCAAACAACACCAATAGAACACCTGCACACTGAAACAAAACTACTGAAAGTTAGGGAACATTTAGACATGAGAGGAACACAATTCATGCCAGCAGCGACAACTAACCCACAACACCCTTGCCACTACATGTACAATCATGCACCAACACCTCGCACCATTAAGGTAACACCAGAGAGATATTATAACCAAATACTCCATTCCATACCACGCCCCACAGACATCATACAGTCATCATACACAGTCATCATACACAGACATCATACAGTCATCATACACAGTCATCATACACAGACATCATACACACACACTTAACCCACAAAGCACTGACACGACTCAGTCCGAATGCGGTCCTAGGTGCGAAGTCGCCACCCATTAACAGGTCAGAGATCAGCCTGAGCAGATCGGATCGAGTTAACTTAGCACGATTCCGAAGTGGACATCACCCCAACTTACGGACATATAAACACAGACTAGACAACTCCATAGACGACACCTGCCACCTCTGCCAGGACACACCACAAACAATTGAACACATTATGTCAGACTGTACCTCTCTAGCAAAACAACGAACACAACACAACATCACTAGTGCGCTGAACCTCTGGTCCACTCCGGAGAGGGCGATCGGTTACCTGCGTGCCGCCGGCTTGCTCGATCAGGGTGGGCTGATCGGCTAAACAACAACAACAACAACAACCTAGGAAACGCATAAAATGCCTTGGACGCGAAAGCGTTATGCATTTCCTTGGTTGTTTAAATATATGGTAAGATTTGTTTACTTTTCCCATGTAGTGTCGTGGCTAGCGCCCTCACCTTTTACTCAAGAGGTGGTGGGTTCGAACCCTGCTGGGGGCGAAATTTTTATCATAAAAAGTCGTGCGTGTTCATGCATGATAATCCATATATACTCGTACCTTTCAATATGTTCCGTGCGATGATTCCTCATTTCACGAAGGTCAAGCTTGTCGCCTCTCCTTCCGAGTTAGCCTGGTGAAGTAGAGAGTTCGTTTCTTTTACTATCCACTTCACATAGCCAGGTACGACCGGCTCATCTGGGATTGCTCTGAGCCAGGCGTCTAATCCTCATTTGAAGATGTCCACCGCAACACCACTCGTGTTCCTTAATTCTTTGGCCAGCTGATTAAACAGTCTTGGTCCTCTAACAATAAAACTATTTTCCTTCAGGGTTGAGGATGTTCCGTGTCTAGCCTTTAATTTAGGAACACGACACATTCTTCCTTTTCTACTTTCCACTGTTGTTTGGGGGTTATAGGGTTCCGAGTAAGATTAGGGGCTAGTTCCTCTATTATTTTCCAAATGTAAGTAATGGTGTACCTCTCTCTTCTTTTTTCAGTGAATATAGATTTAATTCACGTAACCTTCCCAGTAATTTAGTTTTTTGCAGTCATTGATCTTTGCTGTCAAGCTTCTCTGAATCCCTTCTAGTTGATTAATGTCTTCTTTTTTATATGGGGATGTAAGGACTGAGCAGTATTCCAACTTGGATATGATCAGTGTTTTCAATAGAGGAATCATTATACTGTATTCCTATCCCTTCGTTAGAGGATCTCAGTATCTGTCCAGTTATTCTTTTTGCTCTGTTTATTGCTATCATATTTTATGTTTCAAATTTCGCGTCATCAGTTATTACAACACCTAAATCTTTTTCTTTAAAATTTCTCTGAATTTCCTGTCCATTTTGGGTATAGTATTCCACGGACTTTAGGTCCTTCCTCCTTCCGTACCTTAACAGTTGAAATTTATCGGTGTTAAATTTCATACTGTTGCCTTCCGACCAATTGTAGATTCTGTTCATATCTGTTTATAGGGATTCCATATCCTCTGGGTTTCTTATTTTTCTACTAACTTTGTGTCATCAGCAAAGGATGTTACTGTGTTGTCACTGGTAACGTCCTCATCTATGTCAGTTAGCATGATTATGAGAAGTAATGGAGCTAATACTGTTCCTTGTGGTGCTGAGCTAACGACTTCTGAGTCTGGTGAAGATATTCCTTGAACTGTAACGACTTGCCGCCACTCACGAAGGAAATTATATATCTATTTTCCTACTTTTCCTGTTATTCCCATATATTTCAGTTTACAGTATGTGCTATGATTCCATGGTCACACTCGTCGAATGCCTTGGCAAAGTCTGTGTATATTACATCATAGTTTTCATTACTTTCAAGTGCATCAATAATGTTGTTTTGTGTTCCATTAGTTGTGATTGGCATGATCTGTTTGACCGGAATCCATGTTGGTTGTCATTTAATTTTTTCTCTAACTATTCTTTCAAAATATTTTAGTGAGATGAGATGTAAGCGACACTGGCCTAGAGTTTTTGGCCTCGGATCGATCTCCTCCTGCACCTCATTTTTCAACATTGAACAATGAGGTGCACCTCAATTTTCAAAGTTGAAAAATTAAGTACATTGTTGAAAAATGAGTCACTGCGTTGAAAGTTGAGTTGAAGTAGGCTATAAGTTAAAGTAGCCCCTCAGAGCTTCGCCGTTCAAGGCTCAGCTGGGATTCTGAACCCAATCAAAATAAATAAAACTAGCGGAGCGACCCGGCGTTGTTCGGGTGGAAGTTGAACGCTATATATATGCACATGCCCGGTTAGGTCAACCGTACGCCCTTGACGATTGGTTAGGCTAAGTCGTGATATTTCCGTTAAACTAACGAAAATGTCATGACTTAACCTAACCAATCGTCAAGGGCGTACAATTAACCTAACAGGCCATTCCATTAATCTAATCGGGTATTCAGTTGACGGCTCTTTTCCGTTCTACCCCAGCAACAAAAAATGAAATTATATATTATTTTCTACTGTAGTTTTACTTGCTGAATTCAATAATATATATCTTATTTTGGAGAAATTAATAACAAAAGAGTTATAGTCGTTTATTTTATTTAAAAGTAGAGATTGCATTTAAGATTTCAATAAAAATTCCTTTCCTTTTTGTCTTCTCCACAGAATTCACGTAAATAAGAATCTATCATATTTCTAGATGTTCCCCAGTGTCCTCTTGTTCGTTTGTTTAGCTAAATCAACTGTACGCCCTTGACGATTGGTTAGGTAGGTCGTGATATTTTCGTTAGTTAGCCTTATAAGGTTAACTAAAGAAGGCTGGGGTAGAACGTTATTTCCTTAACTATGTTTATGAAATTCCATTTATCATCCATAACATATCTACAAAAGAGAAAAAAAAATTAATAATTATAACCATAACTAATTAAAGCACGAATACTTTCTCCAAAATAAAAAATATATATAATATATATATTATATATATATATATATATATATATATATATATATATATATATATAATATATATTGAATTCAGCAAGAAAACTACACTAGAAATTGTTGCTGGGGTAGAACGGAAAAGATCCCAGTTGACCTAACCGGGCATTCAATTAACCTAACTGGGCATATATATATAAAATACTTTACATATATATATATATATATATAAACGTTCAACTTCCACCCCCGCAACACCAGGGGGTTGTTTAATTGCCTTCGCAACATCTAGCGTCATATGACGGAGGGGATCTAGAGCTTTACCTGGGATTTGAACCACGCGTTGCTACATAGTCTGGAGGCAGTATTATATACAACTACTATCCGATCCAATGTCACTTTGGGTAGGATGGTCGTTGGATGGGAGACTATATATATACTGTATATATAGCAAGAAAGTTTGAACAATACATATGAACGAACAGTATAGAGAATAAGAAAGCAATGATATTATTTTTATTAAAATTACAAAATCCAAACAGATGTTGGTGGATTTTGTATTCAGTACAAAAACCTTATGCAGATATACTGTATTACTGTTACACGTTTCCCAAATTTTGTTTTTGCACGATACAATCTTTACTGATCACTGAAACAAAACGACAAAAATCAAAAACAAACAGAATTTCCTCTCTTCGTTCTTTCTTCTTTTTGCGTGGGAGTGGGGTTAGAGAGAAAGGATATCTATTCTTGTCTCATAACATTCGGTCAAAAATGGAAAGCAAAAACTGCAACTAATGATCTGTTTTTTACCCAAATGTTTTTACTCTTTTATGTGAGACAAATATATATATATATATATATATATATATATATATATATATATATATATATATATATATATATATATCCTGAAGATGAGCGTATTGCTCGAAACGTTGCGCATTAAAGAAGACTTTTCATGGCATTTACATTTCTCCTTATCATGGATTTCTCCTAAATATTATATATATATATATATATAATATATATATATATATATATATATATATATATATAATATTTAGGAGAAATCCAATGACAAGGAGAAATGTAAATGCCATGAAAAGTCTTCTTTAATGCGCAACGTTTCGAGCAATACGCTCATCTTCAGGCTGTTTAATAACAATGTGAAATTAAAATCAATATTGAATGAAAAACAAAACAGAAAATTTCTATAACCTATTCATAAAGACAAATTTTAAAAGACTGAGAAAAGAGGGTTAAATTCTAAGTTATACAGATTTACATATAAAATTAAGAAGCTATTTTTAAATACATATAGTAAATGTGAAATTAATACACTGGAAAAATTAACAATAGTACACTGGAATAATGAAACTAACTAACCTTACACTGCAGTTTCCGAGGCTAACTGATTTGAGCAGAGGCAAGACGGGAAAAACAAGAGATGGCGAGGGCGATTGGGGAAGGGGGGATTATAAGGAATTGGGGAAGGAGGAGGGATCATAGCAAATTGAGGGGGACGGCAGGTGAGTCAACATTTAGACTAGGGGACAATGTTTTAATGAAAAGCGATTCCAAAATTCTTAGTGAGTTGGGACAAGTATTACAACCAAGAATTTTAAAATTGTCTAAAGTGACATCAGTTTTACATTTTATGCTGTGTTCGCGAATACTCGAAACTTCTTTAGTTTTTAAAATTTTACCTGTTCGGTTCACTGGTTTGGGCATGAATTTTTTTAGTTTTACTGATTTCAACTATAAGATGTCTTGTATTAAAACTCTCCTGTTCAGAGGATATAATTTGACCTCTAGTTTTACCTTACTTAATGATGAATTTAATAATCTAAGATCATACTTTACTAATAATAGTTTTCCTGTTCAATATGTAGACAAACTAATTAGATCCTTCTTAAATAATGTTTATAGCCCTCAACTTCCATGTATTACAGTGCCGAAGGATATAAAATATTTCTTGGTACCTGAAATGGGTCCTTTGAATAAGGAATTTAAGCTTAAATTTACAAAATTGTTAAGGAAATTTTTTTATCATACTGATTTCCGCATCATATTTATTAATAAAACGTCTTTAGGTAGCTTTTTCTCAGCGAAGGATCGAACCCCTGACTCGTTGCGTAGCGGTGTTGTATATTTATTTACCTGCCCTAGGTGTCTCCTTGGGAATTACATTGGCAGCACTGTTCGCTCTCTCAGGGCTAGATTTTTTCGCATATGGGAATAGTGGCCGAACAGGTAAAATTTTAAAAACTAAAGAAGTTTCGAGTATTCGCGAACACAGCATAAAATGTAAAACTGATGTCACTTTAGACAATTTTAAAATTCTTGGTTGTAATACTTGTCCCAACTCACTAAGAATTTTGGAATCGCTTTTCATTAAAACATTGTCCCCTAGTCTAAATGTTGACTCACCTGCCGTCCCCCTCAATTTGCTATGATCCCTCCTCCTTCCCCAATTCCTTATAATCCCCCCTTCCCCAATCGCCCTCGCCATCTCTTGTTTTTCCCGTCTTGCCTCTGCTCAAATCAGTTAGCCTCGGAAACTGCAGTGTAAGGTTAGTTAGTTTCATTATTCCAGTGTACTATTGTTAATTTTTCCAGTGTATTAATTTCACATTTACTATATGTATTTAAAAATAGCTTCTTAATTTTTATATGTAAATCTGTATAACTTAGAATTTAACCCTCTTTCTCTCAGTCTTTTAAAATTTGTCTTTATGAATAGGTTATAGAAATTTTCTGTTTTGTTTTTCATTCAATATTGATTTTAATTTCACATTGTTATTAAACAGCCTGAAGATGAGCGTATTGCTCGAAACGTTGCGCATTAAAGAAGACTTTTCATGGCATTTACATTTCTCCTTGTCATTGGATTTCTCCTAAATATTAAATTGAAGCTCTGTAGAAGCAACCCGCATGATTATATATATATATATATATATATATAATAATAATATATATATATATATGTGTGGTGTGTGTGTGTGTGTGTGTGTGTGTGTGAGACGGGTTTTGCAAGTTCAAATCATTCTGCTTCATTCGTTGGTATTTAGAAGCGGCAACGTTCCTTTTCTTGATCTGAATTTTTGTGAAATGGTTTCAGTTATTGGGCTTCTCGGAAATTTCATCTCGATAAAACAGACTTACAGAACGAAAATGCTTGAGGCAAGACTTAATAATTTCAAGCCTTCAAAAGAAAAACAAAAAGAAAAACAAAAGGAAAAACAAGAAAAACTTATCGCCATAGTTTATCTATTTCTACAATACAGGGCGTTTATAAAGACCCTATCTATTTCAGTGAAAACGTAGCAAAGAGGGTAAAATTCAGTAACAATATAATAGAAGGCATACATTTAATGAATACTTAAGCATATTATTCTACATGAGCATCATCAGTATCTCTACAGAGTTCGAATCTGTCAGCAGCATTGCGGAACGCATTTTGGAGCATGACAAGGGTTATTTTTGTAACTGCTGTTACGATACGAGCACTTAAATCTTGCAGATCTGTAACCCTCGTTTGATAGACGTTTGATTTGATAAAGCCCCATGCAAAGAAATCCAAAGGCGTTTGGTCAGGAGATCGAGCCGCCCAGGGCCTGTTGCCTCCACGTCCGATTCACCGATTTGGAAATCGTTTATTTAGGTACTCCCGAACAATGTTTGCGTAATGACAAGGTGCCCCATCTTGTTGAAAGACGACGGTGTTTAAATTGCCATCTGAATGAAGCTGGGACATTTACGTGCTCGTATCGTAACAGCAGTTACAAAAATAACCCCTGTCATGCTCCAGAATGTGTTTCGCAATGCTGCTGACAGATTCGAACTCTGTAGAGATACTGATGGTGCTCATGTAGAATCATATGCTTAAGTACTCATCAACGATCAACGATCAAAGAAGTTGGAGTAGTAGGGATAAAGGTGTAATATTGACACACCTTTGGTAGTGGTAGAAATAAGTTTGAAAATGAAATATAGTAGGAGTTTAAAGATTCCTGGTTGGCTGGAGATCTCTGTCTTCAGTATTTCTTATTATTTATTATCGTGCGTGTAGGTACTGTGAATTCACCGTAGATTTAACCCTCTAACGCCGACTGGGTCGAATACGTACCGTTTTAAATACACGCATTTAGACTTAACCCTACAAAAACGTTCGGCGTTAACAGGTTAAACATATATCGGAATTGGTTGGTGTTCTATTTGTTTTCTGCTGCTTCTAAATTGGATCTTGATGGTCCTTTGCATTTCGTCGTCGATTTCAATTTTCTCTAATAATTCTGGAAGGATTTCCTCTTGTATCTTCTCCCATATTTTAACAGCCTGATTATGTAGGACTACATTAATTGGGTCTAAATTTGCATTTGCGTATAAATGCATTTGTTTTTCCCTGTCTTTGCGGGATTTATCGGTTATGTATAGGGTACCTTTGTTTTCTACTCTTTGCATTTTTCTTAGCTGGTTGTTGGTTGCCAGATGTAGTGGGACAGTTGGGTACAAAAGTACTGATCGGACTAATGCCAGGTAGAGCTTTCTTTTGTTCTCTTTATTGAGTCCTCTGAATCTGTATAATTTATGCATGCTGGCTTTTGCTTTGTTGACACTCTCAGCGTAGTGTTGGACGTAGCTTGTTCTTGTTATTTTTAGGCCTAACATTTTTCCTTCTGTAGCGTAGTCATATAGTTCTCCGTCGACTACAAGATCCCCAGTTTTAGATCGCCTTATTTGGATCACCGTAAATTTTACTATGTTCGTTCTGATCTTCCATCTTTTTTCGTATTCATTAATGTTCCTGATTTCTCTCGCTGTGTTTTGTGCGATCATTTGAGGTGATTTAGAGTTGTAAGGGACTACCTGTGTTATGTCATCTGCATACACAATATTTACTGTGTCGTTTCCTACCGGGTCTGGCAAGTTAGACGTATATAGTGCGTACAGTGTATGGCTTAGACAGCCGCCTTGCGGTACTCCTTCCTTTAGGGCAAATTGTTGTCCCTGGTACCCTTCGATGTTTATTACGGCTTTCGGTCCATCAAGTAGTCGCAAGAATACGTTCCAGTATGAGGTTAATGCCCAGTCGCAGAATCTTGCATTGTAGCCCAGTTATCCATACTTTATCGAATGCTTTCTGTACGTCTCGGAGTACTATATCTATTGAATGGCCCTTTGCTTTAGCCGAAGCAATTCTCTCACACATCAGCGTAATAGCCGTTTCCGTTCTCCTTTTCTTTCGGAATCCATGTTGGTGATGGTTCATCAATTAATTTTCTGTTAGGTAGTCCGTTAATCTGCTGTTGATGATCTTTTCAAAGAGTTTGCCCATGAATTCTAAGAGGGAGATCGGCCTGTAATTGGATAATACTTGTGTCGGGCTCTTCCCAGGCATGGAAATAAATATAATTTTCGAAATTTTGAAGGCGTCTGGGTAGTATCCCACGTTTAAAGCTGCATTGAATATTGTCAGTAGTTTATTTAGGAAAATATCTGGGGCATTCTTGAGATTGGCCTTCGTAAGCCCACTTAGTCCTGGGGCTTTCTGCTTGAATTTGTTTATATTGCGTTAGTTCTTCTAGCGTAATTTGACTGCCATAACCATCCAAGGTAAATCGAGTGGCAATTACATACTGGTGGGGGGACAGTCTATCGACTTTGTCTGCAAGTTCTTCCAGGATTTCGTTTTCGTGATCTTCGTCGTATTCCAAATTCTCTTCATCTATTATTGAAAATATGCCTTCCTAGTGCTGTCTGGATAGAGCTTCTTTCGTTCCTGGATCGAATATTTTCTCGTTGTTGTTTTTGATAAAGCTTACTGTCTTCGTTTCCTGGCATTTCAGCCTGTTGATTGTGTCCCACAAGGCTTTGGGATTACTTTCCACATTGAGATTACTTATTAGTGTTCCAGAGAACCTTTCGCATTTCGCTTAACTCGAAATATATTTCCGCCTGCAGCCTTTTCATTTGGTTATATATGTATCTGTTTGGGCCATTTATTCTTATTTGTTGAAATATTGTTTTAAATTGTTGTTGCTTGAGAACGATCTGCCCATTTTGAGGGAGTGAGGCAGTGTTTTATGTTTAGTTTTCGGGACACAAGTTGTGTCTGCTTCATCTATTGCTTTCGTAATGTTATTTAGTTCTGCATCTATCTCTTCGAGTGTAGCGTCGGTTAGGTCGCTACCTCCATATGCGCTCAGCATTTGTTTGTAGCGCATCCAATTAGCTCGCTTGTAGGTTTTCCTCTCTGTGACTGGGATTTGAATTAGGTTTGCAGATATAAGCATGATTACTAGCAGATGATCACTTGGCGTAAGTGGGCCTTCTTTAATGTGGTAGTTGAATGGTTGTTTCTTATTCATTAACACTATGTCTGGCCGAGTGGCAGATCTGTTTGTAATGAAGGTTGGGAATTCGTTCCAACTCTCTTAACTATATTCCTCTCCAAAAGCGTGTTCAAGTTGTTGCCAATTCTATTGAAGACAGTGAACCCGGCAGCTGCACAGCGGGCATTCAGGTCGCCCATGAGTATGATTGGGATATTTTTGTTGAAAAGATTAACGAGGGTGTGCAGTGGCAGATAGTTTCTCCTCTATGGCTGGTAGCCAGCAGCTATTCCTATTTCTCCCATTTCTGTGCTTATAGTGATGGATAGGTAGGCTTCGTCCAGAGGCTCTCCCTCTTTGTATTTGATTCCTTTTTTAATTGTTATTGCTACTCCGTCATAATGTTCATTGCTTTCGTTTTTTTTAATAATATTGTAATTAAATATCTTATCTTGAGTTTCCTGTCATCTTTCAGTCCGTGTTCTGAAATGAGGATGATTTCGGGGTCCTCATCCTTTATAGGTTGCATAATTGATGCCGTTTTATATCCCATTGTCCTACGTTGTGTGATATTATTTTTATTTCATTAGTGAGATACATTGATTACGAGCTCACTGATGTCTGTTTATTCGCGTCTCTTAGTTCGTCTGTTTAGTGGACCTTAGTCTGGGATCTCTAGTTGGAGATCGCTTCGCTCCACATCTCTTCTTATTGTAGATCTATTGAGTTAAGACTGTGCAATTCTCTTTTGTTATTTTGATAAGGCCTTGCTTTAAGGCTGCTTCAACGTCTGACTCTTTTGTCGGGCATTTGTAGTCCCATTTATATCTTTGGCACGCTATTCCTTCGATTATTTGTTTTGTGCCTACGTTTTTTGGGAAGCCTTGCTTCTCGAACGCGTATATCTGGAGGTTAAAGTCCTCGGCTTCGTATCGGAATTGGTCCAGCGAGTCTTTATCTTCTCTGCAGGCTGGCTTTCGTTTTGTTGTGTCTCTGCTTGTTTGCCGAGACGGTGCAAAAGTTGTGGCGGATTGTGCCACCTCAGTTGTTGCGCTTTTGGAGTCTTTTTGGGGGTTGTCTATACTGGTTGTTTGAGTTACGTTTGTGCTTTCTCCAGCGGCGGCAGTTGCCCTATTTACTGTTCTGACGGGGTTATTTCCCTCTGCTTCTGTTGTTGTCTGTTCTGGTGTGCTGTCCTAGAAGGACAGATTCATTACATTTGTGAGCTGATTGGACGGAGGATTTTCTGGGAATTTCATTTCCTTGAACCCATTGAGCTTCAGTATTTTATTCAGCTCAGTAGCGTAGCTACCCGGTTTGGCAATATTCATGACATGCGCGTGCAAGATGCATGTCATTAGCTCAAGAGGGGCATTCCCGCTCACCTTGGAGTTGTCTCTTTCTGGCCTTGAGGCCGTTGCAGGGAGGGCTACTTCTGCGTACCCTCGATTATTTATGTCCTTTTGTTGATCCCTTGCTCCTTCCCTTTTCTTTTTGATTAGTTCCTATTTTGGGGGGCAGTTCATTGCCATTGTTCTATGAGGTCCGTCACAGTTTAGGCATTTTTTGGTCGAGCTCTTGCAGTTCCTCCAGCTGTGGTCACTTCCACTGCATTCGGAGCATATTGTTTGGTTCTTTAGAGGACAGTCCTTCGTCAGATGTTCTTCCAATTTATAACATCTGAAGCACATTTGGATGTTTATGAATCGATCCTGTTCGATCTGGCTAGGTGATATTCTTACGTTGAAAGCCAGTAGGCCTTCTTCCGTTGCTTTCTTTGCCATTGCCGTTTCACTGAATAGAATACCACCTTCATGAGGCGAGTATTTCTTCCGAATTTGATGATTTCTATTACCTTCGCCTATCTTTGGCATCTTTCAATTTCGTCCTTTGTATCTTCCGCGGAGTGTTCTCCGACCCATTCGTCGAGCTTTTTGCAGATGATTGACCTCGAAGCCAATACTGCTGGGGGGATTTGTGGCTCAAGGCCAATCTCTTTGAGCGCCTTTACAGCGGCAGAGTCGGTAAGGGAAATGGCGTCCCTTTCTTCATGACATAAGGCAATGAACCCAGAATTCACCGCTATCAGTTTATTAAGGGCCACGCCCAAGTGGCCATAAATTTGTTTAAAAACAGCTCCTCTCACTGGGGTCTCCTTACCCCGTATTACTCGTAGTGGTATACGAGTTGGCATTTCGGATTGGTTAGTTTTATAATCAATTTCCTCCCTCGCCCTAGAGTCTATGAAGTGTGCTTTCCCCCCCCCTATTCTCATCCGTTGCGATGCACTGACCAAGTGAGGTTCGCCCCCTAGGGGGGTTCAACGATTATCTCGCCTGGTAGAGGAGTAAACTGCTACTTTCTCCGGCATGAACTGTGTCTCAGAGGCCTTCTTCGAAAGAAGCTGCATTGCCTGTACAATGAGAGGCCCATACCTTACTGGCAGTGGGACGAACCACAAACCTCCCAGGGTCGGCAGGCCCCTCAGTGGTACAATTATGCTATGCATAGTTGCCCACCTTTGGGTGTCCAATCCAGTGGAATGTAATCCACCGTTAAATGCACTTCTTCATGGCGGGGTGAGGCAGGAAGGGGAGGAGTTTACCTCCTCATAGGTGTAATATTATCTCTTAAAAGGTACCCTTAATTTCTGTTTGGGTTGTTTCTTCGATTTACACAATAAGTTATTGTTCCTCTCTGTAATGATTGTAATATCGCTCAGGGAATGTGCCCCCAAATCCAAGCCGCTCTTACTATCGCTGAAAAACCGAAAATGGTAAACGTATATTAGTATTTCGTCTCCGGGTGACTTTCCTCTTCCTTTGCCACCCTTGCCGGTGGGTGTGATGAAATTACTCTTAGGAAGTTTTCCTCCTTCTTTGCCACTAAGGCAGAGACGAAATCTTCGGAGAGTCTTTTCCCAGTTTTTTGCCACCCTTGCCGTTCGGGATGCGGTGAGTCTTCTTTCTTCAGCGGAGTCGACTGTCTTCTTCCACGACGATTCACCCAAGAATGAAGGTTTTAAATGTATGCCTTCTATTATATTGTTATTGAATTTTACCCTTTTTGCTACGTTTTCACTGAAATAGATAGGGACCTTATAAACACCCTGTATAACTTAACTCTAACTGCAAGCTTAAAGTCGGGTATGAATTACTGCATTGACTTGGGTGGATTGTCTACAGACATATTGTGAAATGGTTAGTCCCCTGCATAAACAGTGAGAGAGACACGTAAAAGACTACGAGAAAAGCCTTAGTGCCAGTGCTCGTGACCTCGACACTGAGGTCCGGAGTTTCAGTGCCGATGGTGCTGGTAATAAAAATTCAGGAGTTAGTACAATGGGATGCATTAGTCTGGTCTGAGCACTATATCAGTTTCTGGTTCACCTCACTATTATTACAAGGAAATGCATGGTGTTATCCACTAAGCCACCGGTGCTGGCGTTCAACTGTCATAAACCATAGCCGAGTTGCAGATAATTCAGAATTTCATATAGATAATTTCACACGTAAAAGCTCAGACGATTTGCCATAGAAATATTTTTCAAATTTATTTATATATGAAGCGGCCCTTTTCGCGGTTGGTGAGCGGATGATGATTGAATTTCAGTAGTAATTTTCCAAAGTTTATTTTTGACTGATAACATTACACGAAGTAAATCGAAAGTCATAAGAGCAACTTTCGTCATTCCTCGTGTCAATATTATTGCAGGTTTAACGTGCAATGCTCGCATTCGGGTCTTTTGAACACGACCAAATCGAATTTTTTTTAAATCTACTTACTCAGAATCAATGGTTTTAACGTAACCTGATCGTATCTTCACCTAGCCTTACCGAATTTTAACTTAACTTTACATAACTTAATCTTTATAAGGGCATCTAACCTACCTCTACCCTTTAAAGAGTCGACTTTATACGAGCAAAAGGAATGCAATTCAACTTTTTTTCATCTTTCCTGACCTACGATTTCACGAGCACACGTGAACTCGTTTCAAAAGTGTTGAAATGAAGTATAGTCAGGGGCGTACCTAAAGTATTTGGCACCCGGGGCAGATCCTTCCTTTGGCATCCCCCATAAATAATTTTAAAATTTAAACACAGAAAAATATATTATGTTTGCAAGTAGATTTTTAAACAGTACAGTACTGCCATAAGCAAATTCGAAATAAGAAAAATGCAGGACATTAAAAATTCAGTGAACAGGTAATACTGCATTTTATTTTATACAAAAACCACAGGAAATCCAGTCTCAACGCTCAGCCTATTCTTCAAAGGTAAATAGAGAGGATTCACAGTCTCTGCTTTCGAGCCTTAATTTCTGCAAATTGATCAATGACCTCATCAAAATTCACCTTCTTTGCATATTCATGTTCAACTGAAAGCAAAGCCAGATTTATCAATCTTGTCTGACTCATGGTCGAGCGAAAGAAATTTTTTATCAATTTCAATTTGGAAAAACTTCTTTCACATGAAGCAATAGACACACAGACAGTCAAAAAGAATCTCAAACACAGTGACAAAAACTCAGTCATACACATCATCGTTACTTCAGTAGTCATGATTGTAGGAAAAAAGTCAAGTCTAAAGTTTAGTGCAAAGTGTGACTTTCCTGTCTTTTTACTGATAACTAGGGCGGTCAAAAGTCAATAAAGTCAAATTGTTTCCTTTGGGGCACTTTTCGCTGAAACGACTGAAAATGCAATAAAAACGCCTGTAGGGGGTATATTACCAAAGTTAATAGGTCAACCAAAAGTCAACTTTTACCTGTTAGGTCAAAAAATAGCAATGAGGTAAATAAAGTCAATTTTTTTGGAATAAATAATTAAAATAACTAAAAATTGGCATCTTTTTGGTTAACTGGCAACTTCGCTGCTCGTATTTGTCTTATTCAGTTATGTCCGTTCTGGACATTGTTCAGAAGGCTAAAGAGAGTGTTGCTAATGAAAAACTGCCAAAGCAACTAATGTCAATCAAAATGAATTATAGTTTGATTGCTAGCTTAGTGACTAGGATGGAAGCATCTGATTGCACCATTAGAGAGGCATATGAAACCATTTCTTCTATCAATCTTGGCTAAGATATGTGTTCAGTTAAACAAATACATTGAAACAAGACTCAAGACAAATGGTATTTGTGAAATAATTAACCTCAGTAGACCTGAAATCTCACCAACAGTTTATGGTCAGCTTTTGCAATGTCAACCAACAACTGCCGCTGTAGAGAGATCTTTCTCCATGCTTAATAAATTATTAAGTAAGGATCGCAATTTTTTGCCAGAAAATGTCGGCAAATACTTCATAATTTACCACAATCGGTCAACTGATGTAGAAGAGCAAGAATAAGTAATTAAAGTATCGTTTTTATTATTGAAAGTAAAGGCAACTTTATAAGTAAATTTTTTCAATTCGTAAGGTCAACTTTCTTAATTTTTTCGGTCAACTTTTGACTGCCCTACTGATAACCAAAAAATTACTGGACACTGGTATAAGTACCATGATATTGCTATAAACACCAGCACTTTATGCTTTATCATAATTATTTAATGAAACATACCTCATGTATGTGGAGTCACAGTGTCAAGTGAACAAGACTTGGAATGTCAGTTGCAGCCAGCTGGCTATGCTCAACAAACTGATGACTAAAACGTCAACAAACGTTCGCCTTTCGATTTAATTTTGATCAAATATTTAATTTTTCGTTTGTAAATTTTGTATTGCCAATAAAAATAAAAATGTATTTTATAGTGGAAATTAACATTAAGCTGTTGTAATAGTTTGAACATTTAAAAAAAAATTTCTTACTTTGGCGAATTTTTCATTTAGTTTGAAAACTTGTACTGGTATTTCAACTCTCCCGATGGCACCCCCCTCCTGGCTGTCACCCGGGGCGGACCGCCCCCCTCGCACCCCTCTTAATACGCCACTGAGTATAGTCGTCATGATACACAAAGGAGAAATAACAGCATAATTTATTATTTAAAATGAGTTCAGACACTTTTGCTTTGAAATTAAAAAACGGATCTTTTCCGTTTGGGGGCTAGCAGCGAATTTTAATGAAAATCGGTACACTAATGTAGTTTTGGTCACTGATTTCAAAAATAACTTTCTTTTTTTTTTTTTTTTGAGAAATGAAAAACAAACATGTTAGAGCACTTTAAGTAATTAATGTGTTTTAACGAAAATATCATGACTTAACGTCAAGGGCGTACAGTTGACCTAACCGGGCATTCAATTGACCTAACTGGGTATTAATTCTTGATTTTTTCTGCTACTTTTACAGATCTGCCGGGATCCTTCAAAAAACGTATTCTTCGTAAAGTTGCACTTTTTACCGTCTGACTGACGCTTTTGGCAACGAAAGAACTGGGTATTTTTATCAAAGGAACACACTTTCCCACACCTAGAGCACTTTTTCATAAACAGTAGCAGTTTGTGACTCTGACTAAATTTAACACAATCCTCTGTAACTAGTTTAAGCTAGTTAAAAAACATATTAATTATTTAAAGTGCTCTAACATGTTTGTTTTTCATTTCTCAAAAAAAAAAGAAAGTTATTTTTGAAATCAGTGACCAAAACTACATTAGTATACCGATTTTCATTAAAATTCGCTGCTAGCCCCCAAACGGAAAAGACCCTAAAACACAATAGAGTAAATGAACTAAATTATATATATATACACGAAACAAAAAAGCCCCAACCAGGAATCGAATCCCGAACCTACTGAGTAGAAGTGGCGAGGGCTACCATTATACTAGGAGAATTTAGGGCGGGTCATACTATGCATTTTTTTTAAATCAATGGAGAGGGGTGTTCAAATGACATATTTTGGTGTATAGAACACAATTCTGAAGAAAATATTTAATTCTGATAACCCTAACCTACATCATTTTGCAGTTGATTATTATTAAATTGTTGATTATTTTACTATTGTAGTTACCCCAGAATATGTCTTCTCACGTTTTCTATCATGGCTGCTCACGTTATCTCTCATAGAGCATTGTTCTAACTAATTCATATAAACACATATAATGTAATTCATATAATAATAATAATATTTAAATACTCAAATAAAAAGGTGTGCCATTCCACTTAATTGTAATTATCATACAGTTTGGTATATGAAATATTTTGACGGTTTTCTGAAATCAGGCAGTGAAGTTTTCTCTTGGGAAGGGCAAACTTGATGCCAAAGAGAGGTTCATTGTCAAGTTAGACAAGTTCTTTGATATTTTGACTTGCAAGTGTCAGATTACCAGTTGTGAGGGGGGAGGTTGTGAGGGCTGTGTTATCCAAGCCCACATTAACTGTTCCTGCAGCAGAGAGAAAAAGATTCCTGTGAAAGATCTTGCCTACATCAAGGGACAGAAAGAGAAGGTTGGAAGTAAGGGACCCCACCAAATAGGGGGTCCTGATCTACCAGAGCACAAGAGACAGGTGAGGACATTGAAAATGCAGTGGATGGAAAGGAAGGCAGAGAAAAGGAGAAGGAGCAAGGAGGAAAGTGCTGCAGTAGCAGAGAAGGCAGCCAGGAAGGATGTTAAGAGATTTTTGGCAGATGGTGATGAGGATCTGGAATTGGAGAGAAGTGGTGATGAAGATGAGTTTGTTCCTGAAGTTGAGCTCTTCCCTCAAACTGACCCTGAGCCAGCAGCTTCGGCAAAGGTACAGAAAAACTATGATGAGATTCAAAACATTACCCTTGCTAGTAGTGTAAGGTATGGCATAGGGCTGAGGCCAACTGCAGCGATAGCAACAGCAGCTCTGATTGACGCAGGAATCATCACAGAAGATAATACAAGTAAAGTGATTGATAAGAGCAAGGTCAAGAGAGCACAGGAGAAGTTGATGAGAGAGCTGGGGGAACAGTTCGAGAAGAAGTGCAGGGAGGAGGGGGGGATCTCTTGCATCCTCTTTGATGGGCGGATTGACCTGACCAATGTGATGATGGAAGCTGAGGGCAGTGACCAATCTTTTCCCGCAAAGATCAAGGAAGAACACTATAGTGTTGTTAGTGAGCCTGGCAGCTACTATCTGTTCCACTTTACCCCAGAGAAAGCAACTAAAGAGGAGTCACATGCGGAGAAGATTGCTAAGGTCCTGTTTGCCTGGCTGAAAGAGAGGGGTTATGATAAGACCTTGTTGGCCATTGGAGAGACTCAACAAATGTCAACACTGGTGTGAAAGCTGGAGTAATGCCGAAGCTGGAGCTGCACCTGGGGAGAAAGCTGGTCTGGTTGGTGTGCAACCTGCACACTGTTGAACTTCCCTGCGCCATCTCATTGTTGACCTTGATGGCCCTACTCTGTCAGACAAAAAATTATCCGGACCAATAGGAAAGCTCCTTGATTCTGCTACAGACTTTGATATCAATCCAAACTTCACCCGAATCTCTGTTGGCCCTCCACTGATCAAGCTTCCTGACAAGGTCATTCAAGATCTCTCAACTGATCAATACTATGGCTATAAAATTGTCTGTGCAGTCAGGGATGGAGTACTTCCTGCAGAGCTGGCTCTGTTAGAGATAGGACCAGTAAACCACAGCCGCTGGCTCACCACAGCGAACAGACTTCTCAGGCTCTGGGTGTCAAAGCACGGACTTAAAGGAAAGAACCTGAAGATTCTGCAATTCATTGTGGAATTCATCATTGGAGTGTATTACCCATGTTGGTTCAACGTGAAGGTCAAGCACTCCTGGATCGAAGGGCCTAGGCACATCCTCTTTCAGCTGGACTGCCTCAAGTCCCAGAGAAAGGAGTGCTGGATATTGTGATGCCAACTGTGAGAAGATCTGCTTGGTATGCCCACAGTGAAGTCATCCTCCAAACACTACTCTGCTCTGAGGATCAGAAGGAGAGGATTGAAGTGGTGGAGAGAATCCTGGCCATCAGGGGAGAAGGGGACCCGGACACTCAGCTGGGGGACTCCTCTGTTAGGAGCAGAAGGACACCTGACATCAATTGTGATGCTTCCAGCATCGGTGACTTGATCAGCTGGTCAGAAGGTGTGTCAGAGGGACCTCTCACCTGCTCTCTAAGCACCTCAGAGGTGAAAAACTTCATCAACACCCCCATGGAGGTGCGCAACTGGCCTTGCCACACAAAGCATTGAGAGTGTTGTTAAAATGGTGACTGAGGGTTCTGCTAAGTACTTCTCACAGGAAAAGAGGGATGGAGGGATCAGGGCTCAGGAGACCAGCAGGAAGCTGATGTCCAAGTCTGAGTCAAAGCAGAATTTGTGCAACCTGGCAAAGTTCAAGATGTCAGGAGAATGATCTTTGTAATTATATCCAGTGATATACATGCAGTTCACCTATTAATAAATATATGTAAAGTTGATTTGGCCTTGTCAATATAAATGATTTACCTTATATCTTTTAATATATTATAAAGGGGTTCAAAAGGGTAAAATTGGCAATTTAATTTAGAAATACAAAATGATGTAGGTTAGAGTTATCCTATCCAAAACATAAGCTCATATTTGAATTCCCCATGTAAAAACACATAATTTAGACACCCCTGATGGTAAAATTTCCTTCAGATTCATGTTGTCACCTCAGTACGACCCGCCCTACTAGGAGATAATCATAATCACTTAGGAGAACCAAACACTGACAGCGCTTATGCTAACTAATGCATCCCATTGTTTAACTCCTACAGTATATCATAATTACCAGCATCATCGAGATTTGAACCCCCGACCTCAGTGTCTTCACTTCGCTTATTGGGAAACGATGTTACCCAGTGTTGCGAGTTACTTTTTTTGTAACTTAGTAACTAGTAACTGTAACTAGTTAATTATATGAGATAGTAACTAGTAACTGTAATGTCTCGAATAATTAACTACTTACAGTTACTAGTTACTGTCTCAAAAAAGTAATTACTTACTAGTTACTTCCACATTTTTCCTGGTTTTGGCTAGCATCTGATTTTGATAAAAATACTTTCCCTGCCAAGATTGTTTATTTGTTTCAAATTGATTGTTGTGAGTTAACGAATAAACAACAAGGTTTTGTTATATTTGTATTAGATATATGTTGTCAATACACTTGCACTGTTGCACAATATGTACAGTTGCGCTCATTATTCTCAGTACACTCTTGAAAACAAATAGCGACACCTGGCATGTATTTGTTGTGTGTACTACAAACGGTTGTAACATTTTATGAATGATTCTGGGATTTAGTGAGTGAGCGCCGATTGGTTGGTTGGAGCATGGTGTGTGTGTGTGTGTGTGTGTGTGTGTGTGTGTGTGTGTGTGATGAAACATTATTCCTGCCCTTTATTAATATATCATAATATAGATATGGTTGGCCGTGATGTAGTTAGTGGTGGTGTAGACACGGGTGACAGTGGGGGCAGGGGGTGGTGCTGCTGATGTGACGTGCCAGCTCTTGACACATTGCCAAATGTCTTTAGAATATAATTATTTCCATTCATCACTCTGGTTTACATATTACTAAGGAAACATAAATGAATAATTAAATATAAATTCAAGAAGGGGATATATATTAACAAGAGGAATGTCAATGACGTGAATAAAACAATGTTCTTGTATAAATAAAAACCATAATACGTGCTGACAGTGTTCATGATATCGGCAAGCCTGTAATCCTCTATTTAACTGGCATTTCAATGAATATAAACTGTAACACATAACATGTAATACAACATCACCTTAAACATTGTCAGCATGTTCAGTTTACCATCTTCCAGATAAGACATATTGATTGAATGCAACTTAACACGTAAATGGTAGTTATCAGCTTAAAAGGAAGCCAATATATTGCATCGACGTGTGCCTCACACACTTGTAAGAATACTAACTGACTTTTCTATATTATGGTTTTACCTAAAGCGTCGTTAGAATTGTCAACTGAACGATAGATGAGCGAAAATATCCACTAACCTATATACAGGGTGGGGCACGGGAATCAAGTGTTTTTTGAATAGCTAGTAATCGGCCATTAGGAATGGGAGGGGCGTGCGGTAGGTAGCATTCCATTCCTGGGTTCATAGCATTTAACTTTAACTAACACTCACCTTTATCTTTCAGGTGCCATCATGGAGCAGTGGACGTTAGAACACCGCATGTTCGCGTATGATCATTTTGTTAGGAGTGGCGAGTCAGTGACAGCAGTTCAGCGTGCGTTTCGCCGCAGATTCAACATTCATCAAAATGACTCTGTTCCCGCTCGTGACACAATCTTACGTTGGGTTAACAATCTTCGAACAGGAGGCTCAATAATGAAAACAAAACCGAAGGGGCCGCAACGCACTGTGCGTACTCCAGAGAACGTTGAAAGGGTCAGACAAGCGATGTTGCAAAGCCCAGGCCGCTCTGCTCGGAGACATTCAGCTACACTCGGAATCAGCAATCGTACTGTCGACATTTGTGGTTTCAGCAAGATGGGGCCACGCCACACACCGCCAGAGCGTCAATGGCTGTTATTCGCCCCCTGTTTCCCAACCATCTCATTTCGAGATTTGGTGACATTGCATGGCCCCCTCGGTCCCCTGACTTGTCCACATGTGACTTCTTTCTATGGGGGTACCTCAAGTCACGTGTCTACGAGGACAAGCCCCGTACATTAGATGCATTGAAGGAAGCGATCCATCAACAAATCATCCAAATCAACAGAGACCTGCTGGGAAGAGTGGAGGCCAATTTTCGTAAACGCCTTCAACAATGCGTCGACGGCCAAGGACATCATATGCCAGATATAATTTTCGGTACATGATTATTATGACATGAAATGCTATGTTCTTACGAATGTTGTTCTACCAATATATTTTCTTTACAAAAATAAATATCATTTTCCTGATTATTCCAAAAACACTTGGTTCCCGTGCCCCACCCTGTACATCATTGTTTTCTACCGAGGTTCAGCGAAAACGTTAAGGGTTCTGATATGTTGTGCAATAAATATTTAACATAACATACTGAAGCCCAGTAGTTTAGAATATTTAGACGGAACTAAGTTAGAATGGAAATAAAGGGGTATTTGGTGCTCTTCCAATATGTGCTCTACCTTAAAATTTACATTCCAATACGTGATCTACCTTAGATTATTCGGATTAGCAGCAGGTACGTTAGTTAGCCTTATAAGGCTAACTAACGAAAATATCACGACTTAACCTAACCAATCGTCAAGGGCGTATAGTTGACCTAACGATTGGTTAGGTTAAGTCATGATATTTTCGTTAGTTAGCCTTATAAGGCTAGTTTCACGGTAGAGCACGTATTGGAATATGGTAGATCACAGTTTCGCGGTAGAGCACATATTGGAAGAGCACTGGGTATTTTGTAGGGCATGGTTAATTAATCAATTTTAGGAAAAAGTGATGAATGATGACATTTTCTAATTAATCAATGATTAACTGATTAAAATTTATTAAAAATTAAATACTTCTGAAAAGAGTAAGAAAGAGCTTTATTGTTTCTATTGCGTGAGATAAGACCGAGGAAAACATTTTGCTCAAACACTTAGTTTGCTTCAGTTCAAGAAATTAGGCGTGGGCGGATTAGACAGTTTATACATACAAAAAGGTGCCAAATTCAAATGATACATTACAATATTTAAGGTAAAATGATACTGAAATTATGAGGAAAATTAATAATTTCCCATCATTTTCTAAAAATGTTTTTTGATTAATTAATGATTAAATTCGAAACAATGATTAACTGATTAACTGATTAATCAGAACCATGTCCTAGTATTTTGTAACGAGCAGTGAATAATTTGTTCGTAACAATATGTAATTGGTTTATTACATAGTTTTCCATCATTTTGCTTACAAAACGAAGGGGAATAGATTGGATCGAGAATATCTGGGTTCCACAATATCTTACATGTTGTTTACGGGATCCCTCGCCCTAGAAAAGATTGAAAAACACTGCCACAGATATATGCTAGACTTTGTAAGTATGTGTTGGTCTGTGTAGCACAGTGGGTCCCAAAGTGAGAGTAATTACCCCCAAGGGGGTAATTTTGACATTTTTCGGGGTTAAAAGGAATTCCTGAAAAATGTTTTTTTAGTGTTCGTTTTGTGAAAAATTTGTTTTTTCGAGTTAGACCGTTTAACTGTTTAGATCGTGGTCGCAGTGTTACAAAAGACGAACAGCTACACCACTAGGGAAATTATAGAGACTTTCCGAGACTAACATGGTGAGTTCATAGTAGCGCGTTGGCTAAAGGAAAGCTAAATATTGAATTTCTACCTACAGAACCTAGTTTAATCTAAATTCCGTGTAGGCACTGTATGTCAAATCCACAACCAACACCCTTATTAAGGACATTAAAAGAATTAGTACATATTTAATACGCAGCCATGCTATCTGAAAAAGAGGCTACTTATTTATTACGCCCTGAAAAGCAGTGACTCACCTGAACTGAAAGCAGAATTCTTGAAAATGTGGCAAGATCTTATTCTGAAGTTTGTGTTTGGAGAGAAAAAATCGAGACATTTTGGTCAAAAGTGGATGGGAAGTATCCTTTGCTTGCTGAAGAGGCAAAGAAAGTGCTGGTGCCTTTTGCGACAAGTTATCGTTGTGAGGCAGGCTTTTTAGAAATGATGGTCATAAAGAACAAACTGCGGAATCGGCTGCACATTGAAGGCGATTTACGCTACGCCTTCAGCAAAACTGAACCAAGAATTCAGGCGTTAGTTCAGCAGAAACAGTTGCATCCCTCGCACTAAACTAGTAGTTGGTGGTGACGCGTTTTGCTTGCTTCCTATGTAATGTTGTGGCCATTCTTTGACCAATATCATGTGTTTAACTTATACGTAATCTGCTGTACTGTATACAGTATATAAAAATATACGAGTATTATGTTTATAAAATTTTAATAATTATTCTCATGGTCAGTAAACTGAAGTTTCCCGTGCCTTTTGCATTGGGGGGGGGGATTTCATTTGGCGATTAACCAAAAGGAGTAATCACAAAAAAAGTTTGGGAACCGCTGGTGTAGCAGCTTAATGACCATTTTCCAAACTGTTTCCGCATTCCAACAATTCCACCTGACTTTTAACATATTACATGACACCACATGACGTCATGACAGAGGTGTTAACAGGTATGGTGACTGAGAATAAGCTCACACTATTCCTGAATCTCATCGAAGAAACTACTCTGCAGAATGGAATATCATCACCAGAAAATTGGTGAAAGGGGAAGAATGATCGGTATGAAGGAGAGCGGGCTGTCTCTAACTCAAATTGCAAGAGAACTTGGAATTTCTAGGAACAGTTTATATATGATTGAAGAGGTGGCAAGAGAAAGAGAGTCTACGAGATCATCGTAGAACGGGAAAACCTCGACTGACAACTGTTGCGGATCTACAGAAGCTAAGGCTAACAAAGACCCTAAGATCCACTCTAAGGTTAGCCCGAGAGAAAGAAGAAAGTAAGGGGTTAAAAGAAGAGAATATGGGGTTAAGTAAGTAGCAAAACCTATCACTCATGGGTTAAAATTCATTCAGAAAGAAGGACACCATCATCATCCACCAGCCACCGCCGACAAGTTGGAAAAATAGTCGAAGAGAATACTTCCAGCTGTTGCAGACCGGTCCTCCACTCCATTGGGAGGTAGAGGATACAGCCCACTCTCCCGGAAAGGGGTGAAAGATGAAAAGAAGTAAAATAAGAATGTATTACAAACCATGCAACACATTCTTAACTCAAACACTATCATACCAAGCAAACTACAGACATGCAATGAAGGGAATTACAGACATGCAAATAAGGAGAAAAAAAGAAAAAAGAATAAAAAGTGGGTTAGTTTACGCTACGAGCTACATCCAAGTTCGTGTTAGTCTAATTTTTTTTTTTTTGTTGGCATATCATCTGGCAAGTCACAAGCTGGCATTAGTCGTCAACAGACTCATCCCCGATCACCACCCCCAGACAGAGC
The DNA here is from genome assembly GCA_023014485.1 of Bathynomus jamesi. NCBI lineage: Eukaryota > Metazoa > Arthropoda > Malacostraca > Isopoda > Cirolanidae > Bathynomus > Bathynomus jamesi. Next base: position 712,035 of record JAJOZX010000572.1, on the reverse strand, counting down.
TGGGCAATAAATACATTGAATGTATTTAAATACTAAATACATGGGAGAAATGTATTTAAATACTAAATACTAAATACATTTTACGAATGTATTTAGATACTAAATACAAAATACATCAATTGTATTTAAATACATTTGCAAATACATTTTAAATACATACAAATTTTAACATATGCATTCACTAATTCATGAGTAACAACAATATAAAATGCTTGATAAAGGATAAAGAAATAGTACAATCTAATTTCCGATTATATATTTCCCTTTTTAGAACAAAACAACAAAAGAACTTAGAACTTACGATGTTCAACCAGTGACATATTATACTCATTATATCATTGCAAAATGAGTAACAATTGATGAGTAGATGAGACATAAACGTAAACATAAGACGTAAACATAAACATAAGGCACCTTACGAATTCTCTTTTATTTCACGGTTGCTGCGGATCAAAACCAATCTTTCAAAAGTTTTGTGCTAGTACAGAACGTGTATTAAACCAGTAAAAGTATTTACATTTTTATATTTTGAGTATTTAAATACATTGTATTTAAATACTCATTAAAGTATTTAAATACTATATTTAAATACATGAAAAACAATGTATTTATAAATACAGTTCTAAATACACAAATGTATTTAAATACGTATTTAAATACAAATGTATTTAAATACTGCCCAGCTCTGCCCCCAGAGCTCCTGTTACTTAGTGTTTTATTATTATATTAAACAACGTTAATATTTTTGAAATGCCTATCTAAACGGTTCTTAAACACATTAACGCTGGTAGATTTCACGACTGACGCGGGAAGATTATTCCATTTATCAATTACTTTAAACGTAAAGAAGTTTTTAGCGATATTAGTAATGGGATCTTTTCCGTTTGACTGCCGCCATTGAAACATAGCCTTCTTTAGTTAGCTTTATAAGGCTAACTAACAAAAATATCACGACCTAACCTAACCAATCGTCAAGGTCGTACAGTTGACCTAACGATTGGTTAGGTTAGGTCGTGATATTTTCGTTAGTTAGCCTTATAAGGCTAAGTAAAGAAGGCTGGGGGCACTCACCTCTTTATGTTTCAATGGCGGCAGTCAAACGGAAAAGATCCTAGTAATGAAACTTATGCCACGCAACTTAAAACCGTTATTACGAGTATTGCTATTAATTATCGAAAGTGAACAGTTTATCAAAATTTACGTTATCGATTTTATTAACGACTTTGAAAACTTCAATAAACTCCCCCCTTAATCTCCTAGTTTCGAGTGAATGCAAGTCTAACTCTTTAATTCTATCTTCATAAGGCTTGTTGCGCAATGACGGAATTAGTTTCGTGGAGCGACGCTGAACCCTTTCTAACCTATCAATATCCTCACGCAAATACGGGCACCAAAACTGAACGGCATATTCTAAATGAGGCTTGACTAGGGACTTGTAAAGGGGCAATATAATTAGGCTGACCATACGTACCGTTTTGAACGGGACAGTACCGTTTTGTATGGGTTTTTGTATGGGTTCTGTCACTGAAGAATAATTGTAAGCTCAATATGTTTATGTACTTACTTTTTCATGAATACAGAATATTACATAACCCCCGTCCCTTTTTTGCCATCCCAATGTCCCGTTTTTGTCTCAAGGAAATATGGTCAGCCTAAATATAATATTCTTCGATTTAAATTCGAAATTACGCGCTATGAAGCCTAACATCCTATTAGCTTTAGCGCAAGACTCCAGGCACTGGTTCCTAACTTTTAAATCCTTAGATACGTGTACGCCTAAATCTACTTCCTCGTCAATGCTCGCTAACTCTCTATCATCCATCGTGTACGTGTAATTATTGTTACGAGAACTTATATGCAAAACTTTACATTTGTCTAAGTTAAATTGCATCTGCCACTTATCCGTTCACTCCATAATCCTATTTACATCGTCTTGGAGCCTATTTCTATCGTCGTCGTTAAGAACCTTACCACCTATTTTAGTATCGTCCATGAATTTTGACACGTTACTAGTCAATCCTACATCTATGTCGTTAATGTAAATTACGAATAACAATGGGCCTAACACTGAACCCTGTAGGACACCGCTACCTACATCCAACTACCCAAATTCACTACTATTAACATAGGGTTGCCAGATTTTTCAAATGCCCATGCGGGACAAAAAAAATTTCTGAGGTTTTTTTTCTTTCAAATTGAAACTAGATTTTTTCAACGGTTACAACAAACAAAATTAGAAAAATTTTATTACAATAATATTTAACAATTAAACATCGTGAATAAATTGAAATTATTATACATAATATTGAAAATCTAAGTAAATTCATCCCTAAAAAATTTGCTTAAGAAATATTTTTTTGTGGGACAATTTGAACGCGGAATTTTGACGCGGGATTTTTGGATCGAATGAGGGACTGTCCCGTAAAATACGGGACGTCTGGCAACCCTACATTGAAAAGTGGAACGAACCTTCGTAGTTATAGGACGTACCTAGAATTGCTTGAAAACAAAGAGTTTAAATTAGATTACTGAAACCAGTTAGTTTAAGCTTGGTTATACATTTTATACCCTGATGTGTAACCATCAAACTTAATAATCCACTTTTCTTACATTAAGTGCAGACTCTAAGTGTCACAACAAAGGGCCAGGCTTTGCCTGGCTAAGGCTTGGCCAATTAGGCCTAGGCTCATATACTGAGATTCGTACTTAAAACTTCTATCGATTGTTAATTACGATTTAGACTTTATCACTTTTTAATTGTAACCTCCTAGTCTCTGAATAGGATAGGTCCATTGTGTTAGGGGTCCTCGGCTCAGCTCGGGCTTTTGCCTAGCCTGAGTGGGGATTCGCCTGGTTACGATATGGCTGCCAGTTCGGACCTCGAGAGGTTGCGAGGTAAGAGGTTGCATGAATCTGATTCAGAGGAGGATGTCTCTCTTGCTCCATCGGTTATTCGGGCTCATTCTCCTTCTTTGCGTTCGCCCCCACCAAAGGTTCGGAGTAGAGAGGTGGATGGGCCTTGTGAGCTGGTGTGGTTGGAGGAGAGTTTCTCCCCAATCTGGTCTCCAGGGACTGGATAATGTTGGGCCTAGCCGGCCTCCTCCTCCTGCGCCTCTGGCCCCTGTAGATTCGGAGCTCTCAGACCCAGTGAGGGCATCCTTTTTATATAAAATTACTCCCAAGAAACAAGATATCTCTTTTGCGTCAAGACCTTTGGCCTTTAGCATAGCACTAAGGGATTCGCCTTTCCATGGGTTGGGTATGCAGGCACCATTTTCCAGAGACGCTCTGGCACGGTGCAAATAAAAACTACCTCTGCCCTTCCCTCCCAGTTTTTGGGAACTCCCTGGAAGTTGGGCCCATGGGAGGTGGATTGTTCTTTAGTTAACGATACTCATATTGTGCATGGTGTTATAGGACCTATAGATTTGGAGGAAGATCTACTAGCTATTAAGGATGAGTTAATTCATAATGATTATCCAGTTGCAACTGTCAGTAGACTGACAAAAAGAACAGGTTCAACATATATTCCAATTCAACAGATTAAAGTTTCTTTCAATGCACAAGTTCTTCCGGTAAAGATCTATATAGCATATACCATATAGAGTTCGTCAGTTTATTCCACATCCAATTCAATGTTTTCAGTGCCAGGTATTTGGTCATATGGCTAAGTCCTGTAGGTCAAAAACAGTGAGATGTGTTTATTGTTCTGGAAGTCATGTTGTCTCCTCTTGTCCAAAGACTACTAAAATTTGTGCCAATTGTTCAGGTCCCCATACAGCTAGCTTCAGTGGCTGTTCCTATTTTAGAACAGCGCAGGAAATAGAGAGGCTCAAACTTACATCTAATCTCTCTTATAGTGAAGCTAGATCTGTTCTCCGAAATCAGGACCCTACTGTAGTTTCAGAAAGAACATTTAAAAGTAATGACTTTCCTGTTCTACCAAAACCTATTATGTCAAGAGAGGAGACTCAAGGCTTGGATGTGGTGGATCCCTCTCCCCCCCTTCAGAATTCTTGGAGTGGAGTTGTGAGGGGAAGACCTGGCTCGACTAAGGCAATGTCCCAGGGGCCTTCTGGGGTGGGGGTGGATGGTAGGGCTGTGGTCCCTGAACCCTCTACCCCTTTTGGACCTATGGCTCTGTCATCAGACATCATTAAAGTTCTATGTTTAAGTTTATTCAGCTTCACCCTTCAGAGTGGTGGTAGTCTCTCCAAGAAGACTTTGAGTACATTATCCAATTTTGTTTCTTTATTTAATGACGCTTTTCACACTGACCTCAAAACTGACCAGCTGACGAAATTCCTTGATAAACTGAAACCTAAGCCTATGCCCAAACAGAAACGTCATGTCCAAATTCGCAAACCCACTTAACATTTCATATTCAAAGGTTTCTAACCTCTGTTGGCTCAGTGGAATGCCCGCAGTCTCCAATCTAACTTGTCAGAATTTAAACTTTTTTTTATACCAAAAAACCCCATTTAGTGGCAGTTTGTGAGACCTGGTTAACCTCAAGGCTCCAGCCTACTTTTATTAATTATACTCAGATCAGAGCAGATAGGGTTGGCCGAGGGGGTGGGGGTTTGCTATTTCTGATTCGTTCAGATTTGTGCTTTCAACCATTACCTCTCCATCCCTTTCCAGCAGGAGTTCTTGAGGTCCTTGCTTTATCTTTAAAAGTGAACAGTGGTACTTTAGATATACTCACAGTTTACAACCCACACCTTTCATTAACCACTATAGAAATTGAACACTATGCTGGTCAACTCGGTCAACAAGCTTTTATTTGTGGTGATTTTAATGGTAGACACAGGGCTTGGGATACAGGTATGTCAGGTTCTCCAACACCAACGGCCTTAAATTTATTTAATTTTATTCTTTCTTCGGATTTTGTGTTATTGACTCCAGTAGATCTCCCAACAAGATTTAACATTAATAATGGAAGTTATTCAACGTTGGATCTCTCATTATGTAGAGGTAGGTTTGCTCCTAACTGTGCAGTGGCCATTGGTGGAAGCCTGGGTAGTGACCACTTTCCTGTCCTCACTGCTCTGCAAATTTCACCAGTATCCACTCCTCATAAACGACGTCCGACTTGGAAACTACGTGACATAGATTGGAGAATTTGGTCTAGAGCACTTCCGGATGCCCCTGCTATAGAAGGACTTTAGATGAGAAAATACACACTTTACAGCCTTATTAGTGGAAACAAGTACCTCTACACTGAAGAAGACAACAGGAAATTTTGTTCCTAAATACCACAAATGCTGGTGGACAGAGGATTGTAGTGTGGCAGTGGCCACCCGCCGTCGGGCTCGGCGTTTTTATTCTCATCGCCCAACTCTATATAATAAGATCCTCTTAAATAAGGCAACTGCTATAGCTCGTCGTACTATTCGTCAGGCAAAGCGAATTTCATAGAGTCGGTTTTGTTCAAACCTCAGTTTCACTACACCTTCCACTGAGGTTTGGACTCAAATTAGGAAAATCATTAAGGGTACAGATTCACACTTCACTTACCCTATTGTTGTAAATGGTTCCTTACTAAGTGACGTGACAAAGCAGAAGTTTTGGGGGGGCCTTCTTCCATTCATTTTTTGGGACTGTAGCAGTTATTGAAGATGAGGAATTTTGCAGGGACATGCAGTCTTCCTTATTTCTTGATTACAATGAAGATTATAACCTGGACTTCACATTGCAGGAATTACAATTCTCCTTAAGGCAATGTGAACATACAAGAGGTGGTGCAATGGGACTGGATAATATACATAAATATTTGTTTAGTCATCTTCCATTGGAGTACTTGCCATTTCTATTATCAGCATTCAATGATAGCCTGAGCACAGGGGTCTATCCTTCATCATGGAAACAGGCAATCATGATTCCTATCCTCAAACCACAGAAAAACCCTTCAAGTCCATCTTCATATCGTCCCATATGCTTATTATCCTCCTTGGGTAAAGTACTAGAGAGGATGGTCCATCAGCGGTTGCTATGGATTTTTGAAACGTGTCAAATTTTTCGAGATTCGCAGTGTGGTTTCCGTAAGAAGAGAAGCACGGTGGATCAACTTCTGAGGTTGGAAACTTTCATACGCCAAGCTCTCCGACGGAAAAAATATGTTCTTGTTATATTTTTTGACCTCAGTCGAGCTTTTGATACCATCTCCCATACTGGCCTACTTTATAAGTTAGGCAATTTGGGGATTCATGGTAGATTACTAAATGGTTGGACAACTTCTTGTCTAACCGCACATTTCAGGTGCTAGTTAATGATGTCTACTCAACACCTTTCCCCTTTAAAAAGGGTGTACCCCAGGGTTCAGTTCTTAGTCCATTGTTATTCACAGCATATCTCTCCGATATGCCAAGTATAGATCCAGTTCAATCATCAGAGTTTGCTGATGATACAGCTTTCTATGTGGCAGCTGACACCCCTTTAGAAGCCCAACAGATGTTGCAAAAAGCAACAGCTAAATTCTCATTTTGGTGCAGAACCTGGGGTCTTTCCCTGAATCAAGAAAAATCTAAAATTATGTTCTTTACACATCAAAAGGTTTCAGTGAATCCTATTATCCAAATTAGAAAAACACCCCAGTAGCTATGGTCACATCCTACCAGTTTTTGGGAGTGGTCCTTGACAGCCCCAGACTGACTTGGTCTTGTCATATTAACTACCTGGTAACATCTTGTACGAAACGTCTAAACTCGTTAAAATCTGTTGCCTCTCATCGATGGAGTGCAGATCGATCTACGCTTCTCACTTTTTACCGATCATTTATCTTAGGAAAAATAAAGTATGCTGATGTTGTTTATGATTCAGCCTCTTTCACCTTGAAGAAGAAACTGGAAACATTGCATAATTCTGGCATGCGCCTTATTTTGGGTGCCCGCCCATCAACTCCTATTATTGCCCTGCAGGGTGAGACTGGTCTCCATGCCCTTCAGTATGATAGAGATCTCTCTACACTGAGGAAGTACTTCAATATTCTGGCTTCCCCCTTTTCCCACCCCTTACGTCAGTCATTCGAGGTGGATTATCCTTTGATCCTTGCAGTGGACTGGACTGTGGCAAATAAGCCACCTTTCTTCTTTAGAGCAACTGGACTTCTTAATAAGTATCAATTACATTTTAAATTTTTTACAGTTCCAGTATTCCCTTATTTCCCACCTTGGAGATTGCATTTGGTACCAACCTGTTTGTCTGTCCCATTTTTATATGAACCTCCTGTCCCAAAAGAAGTGATTGTGCAGTGTTTCACAGCATACTTGGAAGAGAAGTAAGTATCCAGATTACTTGTATATTTATACTGTTGGATCTAAGATAGATGTGCCTGGACCATCTTGTTCATCAGCAGTTTTCATTTCAAATCATAAAAGGTGTTTTTCCTGGAAACTATCCCCCAATCATAGTATACAGGCAGCAGAGTTATTTGCCATCCAACAGGCATTGTGTTTTTTGGTATCCAGAAGTAATGCTTGTAATGTCCTAATAATTACAGACTCCCAGACCTCTCTTCACCTGATCAACTCACCACACTCACTACATATCTGGCTTTAACAACTTCTATCCATTCTTTACTGAAGACCCTCTCTGTTTCAGGTATTCTGGTTTCCTTCCAGTGGGTTCCGAGCCATGTTGGAATTACAGGTAATGAGATGGTTGATACGCTGGCCAGGGCTGCTCATTCCCTCCCTGCTATAACTTCTCTATATTTCCACCCAGGCGAGGGTTTTGCAGTAGCTAAAGTGGCAGTGCAAAATGATTACAAAACCCAATGGGAGAGATTACGGCACTCAACTCTCTATGGAATGTTTAAGCCTTCCTGGGGCACAAGAAATTGGCCTGTACCATCATCCCACTATAAAGCTTCTATAATATTTAGATTCCGTTCTTGCCATGTAGGCCTTCAGGCTTACTTACACCGGATTGGACTAGCCTTCTCCCCATTATGTGTTAGTTGTAATTTACCAGAGACACTGTCCCATTTCTTTCTTTTTTGTCCATGTTAAACTAGGCAAAGGAAAAAATTAAGATTCTCTCGTTTGCAATATGGTGTCAGGGACTTTACTTTATCAGTCCTATTAGGTGGGGATAGTTTTTCTCCCCCATTGATACACTTCACTATGGACCAAGTATTCAAGTTTGTAGTGGCATCTGGGCGGTTGAAAGAGTTTTAAATCTTGCATTGTATACTGATTTTCATTCCCACAGGTTTATTAATCAGTTACCTCCTAGTTACTCCATCTGGCTGTTACTGTTGACTTAGTACTTGGTTCCATTTTTCAGTTCATGTTTCGTAGAACTAACAGGCCTCATGTTCATCCCTTTCTGAGTGTTCTGGAATTGGCCCCAGAACTGAAGAGGGTAATGGTGTGCTTTCTCTATTTCTGTCTCATCCCAATAATAATAGACCCAGCACTTGATGTAGGAACAGTGGAAGTTCTCCTGTGGAACAAGGTGTTTTGGTCTTGGAGGATGTAAATAGCCTTATTGGCTGAGCTCCTCCATATAAAACTTCAATCAATCAATCAACCCTACATTAAGAACGACCCTCTGTCTCCTAGCACAAAGCCATTCCTCTAACCAGTTAGCTACCTGACCGCGTATACCGTGCGCTTTAACCTTCGCAATTAATCTTCTATGCGGAACTGTGTCGAAGCTTTTTTAAAATCTAAATAAATAACGTCAGCCGCTCTATGCCTATCGTATTCGCGCATTATTTCGTTATAAAATTCTAACAAATTAGTTAAACAAGATATATGGCGTCGAAACCCATGCTGACTACTATTAATCAAATCGCGACTTTCTAAGTGATCGATGATACGATCCCTGGTACTTGTAGGTTATCTTCCCCCCACCCACCAATTTTGACAGAATATTTTCGTTAAAACTAACGAAAATATCACGACTTAACCTAACCAATTATCAAGGGCGTACAGTTGATCTATTAGTAAATAGTAAATACTATTCCAGAAACAAACAATGTTATAATTAATAATAGATCAACTGTACGCCCTTGATAATTGGTTAGGTTAAGTCGTGATATTTTCGTTAGTTTTAACGAAAATATTCTGTCAAAATTGGTAGGGGGGGGAGATAACCTACAATTACCCGATCCCTAACTATGGATTCCAAAAGTTTACCGATAATTGACGCTAGGCTAATGGGCCTATAATTGCTAGCTACTGTACGGTCGCCTTTTTTAAAAATGGGCGTGACGTTAGCTAATTTGAAGTCTTCAGGGATAATCCCCGTTTCCAGTGACTGATTAAAAATCTTCGTTAAGGGGCCTACGATAACGTCTTTCAAATCTTTCAGATGTCTAGGATAAAACGCGTTAGAGCCTGGAGCCTTGCTAACTTTTAGCCTATCGATATAATGCGCAATCTCACCCTCGTAAACAGTTATTTCATCCAAAATAGTTTCGCTGCTAAATGGAACGATATTGTCCACATCTGAGATATTATTGACGTCTTCTACGGTAAAAACTTCGCAAAAAAGTTATTAAAAATAATAAATATTATTAAAAATACCCGCCATCGCCTGAGTGACAGAAGCCAAAGCGCCATTAGCGTCCACGAGAGGGTATATATTATCTTTTATCGGCTTACGATTATTCACGTAATCGAAAAACTTTTTTGTGTTATGTTTACTATCCGCAGCTATAAGTATCTCTAAATTACGCTTAGCATTCCTAACTGATCTTTTAACCTGACGTCGAAGCTCGATATATCTATTAACGTTAGCTACCGTGCCATTGCGCTTATTAAGTCTATACGCTCTGTTACGCTCGTTTATGAACTCGCCAATTTCCCTAGTCCACCACTTGGGCCTACCATGATTACTAGCACGCTTGCGCCTACGAGGAATAAACTCCCTTTCGATATTCAAGAAACTATCTTTAAACGCCTCCCAATGCAAATTTGCGTCATTACCCATAAATAAGTTATCCCAGTCCACTACTCTTATCCTATCCGCAAAACTATCAAAATTGGCCCTACGAAAATCAGGGACTTCTATTACGTTACTATCCTTGGTGTTTTCTATCATTAGCTTAAACATAATAATTTGATGATCACTACATCCTAAACTCTCGCCTACTTCTAAACCTTCGACTATATTTTCACCGTTCGTCATCACCACGTCTAAAATATTGTCACCGCGCGTTGGTTTGGTAACCATCTGTCGCAAAAAATTATCTTCCATAAACTCAATCAATCTCAAGCCCTCATCGTTACCAGTAAAAGTCTCGTAATTAACGTTAGGGCAGTTAAAGTTTCCGACAATTATACTATCCCAATTATTAATATAGTTAACAAGAAGTGTGTAAAATCTAGTATCGGTATCGAGGGGTTGAACGGGAGGTCTACAAACAACAACAAAATTTAAACTAAGACTACGCGCCCTAACTTCAACGCATATCGCATTAATTGCTGCAGGAACATCTATCTTAACCTCTATAGCCCTAAAGGAATTACGAATGTACAGCAAAACGCCGCTACCAATCCTATGTAACATATCATTAGTAAAGAGTTTAAAACCCGGTATATCAAGTTCCCCCAACAAGTCCCGAGTCATGGTATTTAACCACGTTTCAGTAATAGCAACTATATCGTAGTTGCCGGAATAAATTATCGCCTTAAATGCGTTTAATTTATTTCTAATACTACGCGCGTTACAATAAAAGATGTTTAAGTTATTTTTTACCACGGGTCGGCGTTTTAAACTATTTTTCACGTTGGGCCCGCGTTTCCCAGACCCACAACTTTTAAAGAAGGCTTCGACCTATACAGCTTTCGAACGTTTTCGTCAATTAACCTACCTAGTCTAGCATTACCTATTTCATTAAAATGCACCCCATCTTTTATAAAAAGGCTAGGATCACTGAATTCGGACCACAGCTTTACGAAGGGTACATTTTCCTCAGCACAAATCTCTTCTAATTTAGTATTCAAAAATCTTGTTTTTGACGTAATCCTAAGACCCAAACCGTGCCTAGGAGTAATACCTAGAACTAAGGACCTATCTGACCTCGCCTTTAGGGACCTAATTAACCCCCTATATATCTCCAAAAGGTCAGGCACTCTCGTATCGGGCCTATACGAGTCGTTGCCCCCTACCATCGTCACCAACATCGAGTGACGGGAGGCAACATCAGTCCTATCCACTTCGTCTCTAATTCTGTCAACCCTGGCCCCTGGGAGACAGACCCTCCTCCTCTTGGTTGGATTCCGTTCAACGAACTCTGTGGACATATGGCGCACGAAAGAGTCCCCAATTAAAATAGTTTCCCCCTCGTTCACGTCCCTATCCAAATGGGCGAAAGTGTTCAAAACCTCGATAGGGGGGGACATTCCTATCACCTAACGTACGTGGCCTAGCTCCACCCTTAACTTCTCTAAATCTTCCCATCTACTAATCTCGGACCAAAGCCCATCCCTTTACCAATGCAGTTGCCACAAGGGAACAATTACAGCTTGATGTTTCAGCAATGACAGTAAGGCGGCGGCCACGCAAAGCTGGGTTATACCATCGGACCCCAGCTACCAAGGAGAAGTTAAATCAGCAACAGCGAGAAAAAAAACTTCGATTTTCTCAGTAACATGTTGACAAAGGACTTCACTTTTGGAGCCGAGTGATATTTACCGACGAAAAGACCTTTTCTTCCACATTCCATGGCCTTCTTCGTTGTTGGACAAGGAATAATACTCGATATACTCAAGAGCACATCTATGAGGAAGCACGTAACGGTCATGTCACCTGTAACATGTGGGGATGGATTCATCTGTATGGTGTAGGAGAGCTCACCAAAACAGAAGGGAGGTTTACTGCAGACCAATATATAGAAATTTTTGAAGAGGTTATGCTTCCTTCTGTTCGTGCATATACTCTGCCATTTCCTGAGCAAATTATTTTTATGCAAGACAGGTCCCCAATTCACACAACAGGATCGTCACACGCTGGTTCTCTGAGCAAAGAAATATCAACCTTCTGGATAGGCCAAGTAATGGTTGTGATATGAATCACATCTTCAAAAACAAGCTTTGCAATCTGAAAGATTATTTTGGTTTAAATACAAAAAAACATAAAATAAAATTCCATAATAGACAACCTATCTAATTCGAAGACGTGTAAGGACAAAAAAAAAAAACAGCAGAAAACCATAAAAATAATCTTTGGCCAACTGTTTGTGGACTCATCGTTTCGGTTTAATATATTAATACTGATACCACACAAAATAAAATTAGAATAAATATAGTTAACTCATAAACAAATTTTATCTTGTTCTAATATTTGTATTACGAAATAGATCCAGAAACTATTAACTAAATTAATTTAAATTTCATTTATCTAATCTAAGGGGAAGCTAATATATTTCAATCCATTCGCATAGTAACGTGGTAACAATCATCATGAACAGCAAATATTATTATTATTATCATAGATAATATATATATATATATATATATATATATATATATATATATATATATAATTAGCTATGATAATAATAATATTTGCTGTTCATGATGATTGTTACTACGTTAATATACGAATGGATTGAAATATATTAGCTTCCCCTTAGATTAGATAAATGAAATTTAAATTAATATATGTGTGTGTATATATATATATATATATATATATATAAATGTAAAAATGAACAATGAATAATCAATATTCATTTTTACATAAGAACCAAAATCGCTTAACGCGAGTTTGGATAAAAAATTTATTTGTTGCTTTCTATTTTTGTTTGTGTCACAACCCTACGATCTACCATTTCTATGGTTTAGTCGTATCCATTTTCCATTTTTCATTTGTTATAGAATTTATTATAATTAATTATGGTTGTCTTGCATCTCACCCTCGACCCTAGATTATGCATACACATTGCATATAACAGGATTGGAACCCGTAGTTGTACTTCTTAGTCATTAATATCCACTCTTTGTCTCTAATTCGTTCTTGTAAATCTTCCTGATAATGATTTGCACTATACGTACAAATTCAATAACTATGACGTCATATTTTCCCGTCATTAATTTCCCTTCATCATATCTCTAGTATTCAATGTATGAAAATTCTTTATCATAATAAAAACTGTACACTCTATAGAAGTCATTATTTGTATGTTATGTAGTATAAATATGACTATTATTCGACCATATCCCCCCCCCCATACGTCCATATCTTATCTTGACCATTATCCTATGTCAATTTTATTAAATATTAATTTTGCTCGTGAAACGCAAAACTTTATGCATTCGTTCGAAAACGCGCAAATACGTTCTCGTATTATTTTTTTATTATTTTTTTCGAGTTTGTTCACCCCTCACAAGATATTCATAAATGCTTAGGTAAGTGATCGAATTCGCTAATCACAGAAAAATCGAACGCTTCTAAGATAAATATCTCCTCTCGCGCTGATTCAAATTTATAACATATTATAACATAATATAACATATTATGTTGTATATAAATCCTTACCGTATGTGCCCATGTACTTTGTATTATATTTCTAACATCTTAATTGTCTATTAATATGAAACACTGTAAAAACAAAACAAAGTTATAGTAACTGTTTAATTGTAATTAACTGTAATACTTTAATTTAATATAACGTAATGTACTTTAATGAAACTGTAATTAATAATAACTTGTAATGTACTTCACTGAAACTGTAATTAAATGTAATGATTTAATATATAATGTAAGAATGTACTTTAATAGAACTATAATGGACAATCATAAGCGAATGTGAAGTAATCCATAATCGCAATCATAACTGTGATAAACCAAAACGAAAATGTACTCAGTAATATACTTAAATTGTACTTATGTACTACTACGAAATGATATCGCCTTCAGAAATGTAGACGGCGAAAAATACGATTATTTTTTATTTTTATTTTTTAATTTTTATTTGGAATCTTTCAAACATCTGATCATGTGTTTAAAAGGGGGGAAACTTAACCTTCAACTGCATTCCCCCAACATTTAGACTTATATGATACATGTAATTGTAAAATTAACTCCACTTCATTACGGCTCTCTTCTTTGGTCACTACTACGACACTCCCTTGTTAGCAGCCTCGCTGCGAGGAGGGGGCAGAGGCCCCTTGCCTCCTTAATTTTTAGATTCCGGCCTGAGCCATGGTCGAAAGAGGTCGAACCTCTACCCCTGTAAAATTCAGAGCACTACCTGTACATTTTTTAGAAGTAAATTACAGTAAGAGAAACTTTTTATTTTCCCCTTCGAGTTCGGCTATCTTCAGAAGAACTTAGTCAGTAAAGTCGATAAGTTATAAAAGAAAAGTCGATAATTTTAGTATCAGAGAAAGTATCAGAGTATTATAGAAAGAGAAGAATTAACAACTGTCGACCCTAAAGCGAGAGAAAAGAATTAGAATGTTATAGAAGAAATATCCGTTGCTGCCTCCCAAACAAGAACCCCCGTCGATTCGAACAACCAAGGGCCATAGACGGAGGATTCAAACATATATATGGATCACCTGAAGATCCGTCACCCCAGCTTTTTTTAGTTAGCTTTATAAGGCTAACTAACGAGAATATCACGACCTAACCTAACCAATCGTTAGGTCAACTGTACGCCCTTGACGATTGGTTAGGTTAAGTCGTGATATTTTCGTTAGTTAGCCTTATAAAGCTAACTAAAAAAGGCTGGGGTGACAGATCTCCAGGTGATCATATATATATATATATATATATATATATACACACACACACACACATATATATATATATATATATATCAGCCCTTTTAAAAAAGACTAGGATGAACACGCGAATATATGCAATTTATGTTTCATAAATTAAAATATCGATGTCTTCCTTCATTTCATATAGTTGATCCAGTTAACCTATAACTGCTGTTCTAAGAAATGCCAGGACTAATTCAGCCATTTATATCACTAGTTACGTCAAGTTGTGTAATGTAACTTTAAAACCATGAAAATACATTTGCAATAACTCAGCCTAGCCATGCATATTCGGATAGATTCAAATACTGAATCATCAAATCCGTCTCTAAACATCCACTTAAACATTATTATTATTATTATTATTATTATTATTATATATGTACAGTGCTTACAAGAAGTCTCACGCCTCTGTCTCGTCCCAAGCTCGTCTGTTAGGTATAAAATGGGCAGTCCTTATGGCAGCGGAGGTGTGTTCGGATTGGTGCACATAACTGCTCTAACCCAATCAATGACGTCCATTATTACGTCACTTCTGCTACATTTTAGTGCTTAAAATACAAATGATTAAGAAGCAGAATGACCAAGTTTCGGGATGTTGGGATGGTTATGGAGCAATCCTAGTCATCATAATATTAGCTGGGCATTACATTATACCGTCTCAATATATACTGTAGACTATAGAGAACGACTAATTCCGCAAATATCCCAAATCATGGCATGATACCTAAGTTATTTTGACGCAGGTCTAAATTATTTGCTCAAATGCAATGATTGATATTAAGTAATTGTTGGGAATTGTTGTCAATATTGTTGTTTGTGATACATATCCTACGTGAAGAATCTAATGACCAAATTCCTCAGTGAACCTTTCACGCGCTCGCATTTCGAGGAAGTCACGGTCGTCTCACTAATAGATAGTTTATCCATTGTTTTAAGTGGTAACCTATTCCATCTTATGAAAGTCATTAGTCTAAAGCAAGACTGGTGGGCCGTGAATCAGAGAAATTTGCATTTGATTTGTTCATCGTAATTATTACGTAATATAGTATACTGTATGTAGTAGTATATAAGAGTTTATTGGTAGCATATCATATGACAATTCCCATAAACATGTGATGGCCTCGATGTTGCCAGTTTTTATTTTTTCCTGAACCTATTACCTTCTCATAGTTTGTTTCAACAATGCATATATTATCATCTCCACGAGCGTAGACATTGCAAGAAAAGATCCATCCTCATTCCACTTCCTTCATTAAACCTATTATCGCTTTTACTGTCCCTTCCTTCCATCCTTCAATGCCAGCGTTCTTAAACCTAGCACATAAATTATATAATATGGAAGCTAACACCTTAGATCTCTACGCACTCATGTTACTTGAAGACGCCTGTGTCTTAGGGGAATCTAAGTGTTGAGAGTGGGCTTGAGGGGTAGTCTATAGATTATTACAGATGACCTTGAACGCTCCAACTATTTAAAAATGATTATTTATTACGCACATCATATGGCATAATACACACATGAATTTAAGTATCTCTTACACTATAGGAATGGAATTGAATCCTACCAGAGTTAAAAAGTCGCAAAATATGATAGATTAGTTTGTATTAAGAGGTTACTAAGAGAAAAGGATTTGGGATAGAGCGGAAGGCAGAGAGTATATTTTCCCCGAGTTTCGATTATTATTAACGTTATATGGATACATTGCCGATGTCCCTGCTGAAAACCTCTGATGGGATGCGGTGTGATCAGAGAGAGAGAGAGAGCTTTTAAATCACACCTTTTAAATGGTTTCTGGGTAAGGGCTTCACGTATGTTATTTTAGTCCAGGGTAGTTTATGTGGAGGTGTTAACGTAACTTGCACTTGAGACTGTTAATTGTAAGACAACTACCATAGCTGGGACTGAGACACGTTATCCCTGCATACTCTATATATATCTATATACACAGTGATGGGCACCGTTACATTAAATTGGGCGGCGTTACCGTTACTCGTTACACGTCGAAAATGTACTCGGCGTTACCGTTACATCGTTACTTTTGAAAATCCTTAAAGCGTTACCGTTACTCGATACATGTAGGTAACGACGTTACAAGTAACTAGTTACATTTTATATTTGTGTATGTGTCTTTACACGTATTTTGAAACTACAGATAAACTTACAAATGGCAGCCATACCACATAAATTCTAATAGCTACTATTATTCACTATATAAATGTTGTTCTCTTAAGAACGATATATTGCACAATAATTTACACCCCAATGATTTTTGGGAAAGATGATGAGACCTAGAAAATATAAATTTAGTTGTTGCCACTAACACGGAATAGTGAATTGCATTTAATAGTCCTCATGAATGGAATGGCAATGTTATCAAATTCAAATTCAAGTATCGATTTATTATTGTTAGTTTGTAAACACGATTCAATAGCTACATATGATATATATGATAGAATATGAAGCTCGACATTATTTATGATTATGAAGCCGAACACGTCAGCACAAAGCACTATAGTATTATTACGTCTTTACAGTTGGGCATTGAGCGTACGCGGCGAAGATACACGTTTTGATTTAGAAATTCTTACTATTTTCCTTACAGCAGTTTCAAGCGAGTTAGTTAAATTTTGATAGAAAGTTTTTTTCGTAATTTCCGTGTGTACCAACTTTTCCTCGGATTTATAAGCTTTATACAGGGTGTCCCAGAATTAACTATCTATTTCAATGAAATCGGACAAATTTTTTAAAAACACACTTTTATTTATGTTTATCATGTTTAATATGTGTTAAAAATGTATAAATTTCTAAATATTTTTCATAATTTTATTTTCATAATTTTTTCATTATCTGGTCCAATGAAAGACCGTCTGAAGTCATAGAATGGCAAAGAGACTCTCCAAAAGTTAACGTGTGGCTTGGAATGACCAAATCCAAAATTTATGGCCCATTCTTCTTTGCGGAAGCAAGTGTAACAGGTACCGTCTACCTTGATATGCTTCAGCAGTTTCTCGAACCACAGCTTCTTGATGATGGCATTCTTCATAATGTTGTGTTTCAACAAGATGGAGCACCATAAATTTTGGATTTGGTCATTCCAAGCCACACATTAACTTTTGGAGAGTCTCTTTGCCATTCTATGACTTCAGACGGTCTTTCATTGGACCAGATAATTAAAAAATTATGAAAATAAAATTATGAAAATTTTTTAGAAATTTATACATTTTTAACACATATTAAACATGATAAACATAAATAAAAGAGTGTTTTTAAAAAATTTGTCCGATTTCATTGAAATAGATAGTTAATTCTGGGACACCCTGTACATGTAACGAGTAACGAAAAAATCCGTTACATTGATAAAAAATTTGCAAAGCGTTACCGTTACATTGATACATTTGAAAATCTTTCAGGCGTTACCGTTACTCGTTACTTTTGTAACGTTCGTTACGTAACGTCGTTACATGTAACGCATTACTGCCCATCTCTGTATATACAATATGTCTCTATATATAAATAGATGGAGTGATTAACACAAAGATAATGTGGACGTCATTGATGGGGTTAGAGCAATTATGTGCACCAATCCGAACACACCTCCGCTGCCATAAGGACCGCCCATTTTATACCTAACAGACTAGCTTGGGACGAGACAGAGGCGTGAGACTTCTTGTAAGCACTGTACAAGAGTATTTAAATTAAACATTTGATTTCCTTCAAAACAGTTGGCGACTCAATCTTTTAACGTTGGCATAATTCTGTTGTGTCTAATTTATTGTTTCCGACGACTAGTTGTTGTTACATGGTTTTTATTTTATTTCGATCATAATTCTTTTTACTCAGTCAGAGAGCTAGGGCTATGAACTCCATCATAAGGAAAATAGCGATCATGCGAACATTGTGCTGTTTTATGCTTCTGTTTCAAATCCTACGCTCTTATTAGCCTTATCAACAACATATCAACACACACAATCATATATATATATATATATATATATATATATATATATATATATATATATACAGGGTGGGTAAAAAAGTTACCCCTTAGAGGTAAACTGTCATATTAAAAAAAGTAAGAGGACTAGAGCTCCCAAACTTCATAGATACTTACCTTAGCATGTTGTTCGTCTTAATTGAGAAGTTGTTCGATGTGTCCTCCTTCCTGCTCAACGCAGGCCTCCAAACGTGGACGGCACTGATTAATACACCTGTTTACATATCGTTGAGACACCTTCTCCCGGCCGAGCAGAATTCTTTCGCGTAGTTCATCTATCTCTTATATTGGTACCAGGGATGTAAACTTTGGACTTCAGGGCTTCCCAAACACCATAATCTAGTGATGAAAGATCTGGGCAGCCATATATTGGGTTCCATAAAATCCGGTGTTTCGTGTCAAGGAATGTGACAGTTTGGCGTGCTCAGTGAGCAGGGGCTTCATCTTGTTGGAAAGTATATCTTTCACTCTATCTAACTGATATTCGACGAATTAGTGGTGAAAGGTATACTTTCCAACAAGATGGAGCCCCTGCTCACAGAACACGCCAAACTGTCGTATTCCTTGAGAACGAAACACCGGATTTTATCTAATGTGGCCGGCTAGTAGCCCCGCTCTTTCACCACTAGATTATGGTGTTTGGGAAGCACTGAAGTCCAAAGTTTACATCTCTAGTACCAATATAAGAGACATAGATGAACTACGCGAAAGAATTCTGCTCGGCCGGGAGAAGGTGTCTCAACGATATGAAAACAGGTGTATTGATCAGTGCCGTCCACGTTTGGAGGCCTGCGTTGAGCAGGAAGGGGGACACATCGAGCAACTTCTCAAGACGAACAACATGCTACGGTAAGCATCTATGAAGTTTGGGAGCTCTAGTCCCCATTACTTTTTTTAATATGACAGTTTACCTCTAAAGGGTCACTTTTTTTTACCCACCCTGTACATATATAAACACAATAAACAGATAAGTAGGTTTGTGCCAGAAAAAGCTCTCTTAATATATGCAATTAAAAGAAAATGTCTAGTGAATTTTACGGGGGATACTCAGATACTTCTATGACATGCGTTCTAAACAGAGCCTCTCTCTCCAGTTCATACCCATGATTACCTTTGATTTATCAACACCCAACTGTAAAATACTTGGTCAAAAGCTACAATTTTAACACAGCTACATTTTGCATCACCGGCAAAGATTAATTTATTTAACCTCGTATTAGCTATACAAAAATAACAAACAAAACAAAACATCTTTATTGCATATCATTCACAATCCATAGCCACTTAACCTGACATACAGGGCCGGATTTAGGAGTGGGCAAAGTGGGCAGCTGCCCACGGGCCTCCACATCTTGGGGGCCTCCACATATTGACAAGCCATTATCAAAATAGAAAAAACCCGAAACTAGAAAAACCCGATAGATGATCAACAAAAAAACACGCGCATCCAATACCACTGTAGTACATAAACTTTTACCAATTACTATTTGTTGTGTACTGATTATTATTTTGTTTTTATTACTCTTTTAGGCCTACTCTCACTATAATGGAATACCCGAGTAACCCGAGGCTTTCATTTTTTGCAGAAATGAGTGGAATGGACAGACACAAGAGTGCACGATGTTTTGAAAGTGTATGTGTGTTAATTATATTATGAATGTTATGGATGACTTCAATTATGTCTTCCCCTAAGGTAGGGGGGCCTCCACATGGAGGCTGCCCAGGGCCTCCACACGTCTAAATCAGGCTCTGCTGACATACAAGCACAATCTTACGTATTATACACTGAACTTAATACAAAAATAAGGCCAACATAGCCACTTAACCTAGCATACTGACATACTGTTTGATTAATTATCTGGCAATTTTATGTATATTGTTATTACACGAGACATCATTAACTGAAAAAGGTCGTTTGTATACGTTGGGGAAAATAATTGTAGCCTAATAAAAAAATCAGATAAATTATGAAAATAAAAGAGTTTAATAAAAATGCTGATGAATTATGGGAAGCTGAGTTCGTATATGATTTTGTGGAAACTATATTTTAAATTATTAATTACACTGCCCACCAAAAACAAAATGTTTTGCTGGTGATTTAATTCTAAGACCTGTTTCTGGATAATATTGATGTGCTGATTTCAAAATTCACCTTAGATTTTGTCCATCACATCAGGTTTTCGTGCAATGTGCAATGCAATATGCCTATTTTGGGTGATCCATGAAGGGCACTTATCAAAATTGATAATTTTTGAGACCTGTTAACAGCTGTTTTGCTGTTAAAATTTTATCTGTGGAATACGCAAATCTGTGCATTAAATCTAAAGGTCATGTACAACATATTAAAATCTTGGGTATCTGTGATTTCCCCAGGTGTGAACGTGACGTCATGATCATGGATTCATTTTTTGCTTATTTAAACACTTTTAATCACTTTATGTGTCAATATTACCATTGTATATTAAAGTTCACTCCCTGCACAATTGTTTACTTTTCCATGCTGATTCTGAGTATGTAAAAACTTATTTTTTGAAAAGAAAAAATTGGGCATAACCCTACCAAAATGCGATATCTCCGTATTTGATTGCTCGAAAACCTGACGTGATAAGCAAACACTAAGGTGATTTTTGAAATCAGCACACCAAAGTTACCTAAAAACAGGTGTTAGAATTAAATCAGCAAAATTGGTGTTGGGCAGTGTTATAGAACAAACAAAACATCTTTGTTGCGGGTCATTCACAATCCATAGTCACTTAACCTAACATATAAGTACAATCTTACGTATTATACACTGATCGTAATACAAAAATAAAGCCAACATAGCCACTTAACCTAACATACAAGTACAAAAATAAGGCCAGCATAGCCATTTACCCCAACATACAAATACAATCTTATTATAACACAACTTAATATGCATATATAATCTTTGCTACATTACAAAATAAGGTATTGTAAACCAGCAGCTGTCTGAACCAAGCCTGCCATATAGGTGAGAGGTACACAGTATCTGAAGACAGGACATTGCATAATAACACATTAGAGATGTTTCGGGCCCTATTAATGAAATTATATATATTCTTCCGGATTAACATTTGGCTGGTAGGTAGGTTACGCGTAGTAAACATAAAACTGGCACTGGACCATTTTGTTTCCCTACGTAGCACACGAAAAATATTATTATAAGCAACAAAGAGTTTATTCATACTATACAATACTATACAATAATACTATACTATACTCTATCATACTATACAATAATGAACTTTTGTCTCGAAGCATTCCAACAATATCCACATTAAGCATCAGAGGGGAGAACAAAGAAACGTACACGTTATCTTTGCAATCGACCATTGTGACACTATTTCTGTTGTCAGTTACTGTACAAACGGCAATAAGGACACTTTTTTACAAACACAATATATGTACATAATCAACCATGTACTTTTTACACATGTACAGTATTTAATACCTAAAGCTTAATAACTATCCATGCATATTTACACAAGTCATGTCTGAAGGCATACTATATATATATATATATATATATATATATATATTAGTGGTGGACCGGATGTCAGTTTTTCAACATCTGCGGATGCGGATGCGGATCTTTAATTTCAATATCCGCGGATCGGATGCGGATATTTAGTTAATCTATCAATATAATATAGAATTATGAATATATGACATAATTTTTCAAATTTCGTGATATTACTATTATGGCAGGCAATGCATAAGAATTAAAATTAATATTAATATTTTCATTATTATAAAAATAATAACTTTCTCAAGAGTTTCAGCCACAGAAAATTCAATGGAACAAGTTTCATTCAATTTTCTGTGTTACCAGGTATTTATATTTTGAGGTTTATATATTTGTTTGTTCATTAATAACACTGTACATCAGTGAAAAAAAAACGGAAATGAGATCGTCATTTTTATGGCTAATTATATGCGTAGATTGCGAAAATAACACTCATTTATTTGTATCACCCACCGATTTTATGAAAATGATCCTATTTCATTGTATCATTTTGAGAACCACTGGTTCTCTGAACGCATCTTTTACATTTTGTTCAGTCATGCATATGCTGTGGTGGTGGTGTTCGGCTCTGTGTTTCCACTTTGATTTTATGAAAAATTTCTTTCATTAATCATTTAAAACAAAATCGTCAGCCATATTTTATCATAAATCGGTGTTATAAGTGAGTATTATTGAATAACAGCTATCAAATTATGTATATTTCACCTTAACGTTAAAACAGTATAAAAGGAAGTTGACTTCTCATGTGAAAAAGCTTTATGAATTATACTTCGCATGCAAAATTGGTGATCAGGACAAGCACTGGGCGCCTCATATCTGCTGTGTGAGATCTACAAGCTCGTTATCTGCATGGTTCAAAGGCACCGGTCCTGGTCTGGGATTCGGTGTCCCATTGGTATGGAGAGAGCCGCTGGATCATTCAACTGATTGCTATTTCTGCTTAACGAACATCACAGGTTTGAATCTTTTATTTTTCTGAATATACGTCAAATTTAGTGTTTTTAGCACATTTTAGCATATCCTGCTCTGCATAACGCATTACCCAATTATGCTATCTTAAGTAGTCAACAATGTCTATTGTCTCACATTACAGGTTGCAAGAGAAAAGGGAAAAAGGCTATAGTCTACCCAAATCTTCGTTCTGCTATGCGTCGTGTGGAACATTCTACAGATATACCCATCCCTCGTCCTCCAGCTGAAATGCCGACCGATAACACAGACTCTGACAAATCGGAATCAAACGGCGAATGCTATGAAGCTCAAGTCGAGTCCAAGAAAGAACAACATCTCATCACGCAGCCTGAACTCAATGATTTGGTCCGTGATTTAATACTTACCAAGCAACAAAGTGAACTGCTGGCCTCACGTCTACAAGAATGGAATCTGCTGGCGGAAGACGTACGAATTACAGCATTCCAAAAGCGCTCCTTGGATTTGCAGGAATATTTCACAATGAAGAATAATCTTTGTTATTGCATTGATATACATGGTCTGTTCGATGCTCTGGGTTTGTGCTATGAACCGAATCAGTGAAGATTGTTCATTAATGCATCTCTGTACAGTGTTAAGGGTGTACTGCTACACAATGGGAACACAATGCCTTCTGTTCCGATCGCTCATTCAGTCGTCTTGAGAGAAACGTATGACAATATTGCTTTTATTCTGAATTGTATAAAATACAATGAACATGAATGGCTTATCTGCGCAGATTTGAAGGTTGTGGCTATTCTCAATGGATTGCAAACTGGCTATACGAAATATATGTGTTTCCTATGCAAGTGGGATAGCCGAGCAAGGTCTGAACACTACACACTCTCAGTATGGCCGCCGCGAGACAATTCCTCACCTGGATCTCACAATGTTATTCACGAACCACTAGTACGAAAGGAAAAGGCTATCTTGGCGCCACTTCACATAAAACTAGGGCTGATGAAACAACTTGCAAAGGCGTTGAAACAGGATAAGCCTGCCTTCAAATATCTAAAGGAAAAATTCCAAAAATAAGTGATGCCAAGATTAAAGAAGGCATATTCGTCGGCCCTCAAATTCGCCAACTCATGCTAGACGAACACTTTGAAGCGGTGATGGATGAGGTTGAGTTGGCAGCCTGGCGTGCATTCAAAAACGTGTGCAGCGGTCTACTAGAAAAGACTAAATACGACAACTATGCTGCACTTGTGGATCAACTATATTCTTATTTTTTGGTATGAAGATTTTAAGCAGTCATTACAAAAAAAGTGACGTAATAGAAAAAAATTATTTTCAGATTTGGAATCAGCACACTCGAAATATTAAGAATGACCGAATGTTATTCCCGTTTTTTTCTGAACCGAAAATTTGTTGTACAGTGTAATAATTAATAGTCTACTTTACATGAAATGTGCATGACTGGGCCTTATAAGCTACTTTATAAGCTAATTTAATTGTAAATTGCATAATTTATTAGAGGTAATATCCGCATAATATCCGCAGTAAAAAATGCGGATGCGGATGTTAAAAATGATGCGGATATTCGGTCCACCACTAATATATATATATATAAATATATATATATATATATATATCAGTGGTGGACCGGACGTCAGTTTTTCAACATCTGCGGATGCGGATCTTTAATTTCAATATCCGCGGATGCGGATGCGGATATTTAGTTAATCTATCAATATAATATAGAATTATGAATATATGACATAATTTTTCAAATTTCGTGATATTACTTATGGCAGGCAATGCATAAGAATTAAAATTAATATTAATGTTTTCATTATGATAAAAATAATAACTTTCTTAAGAGTTTCAGCCACAGAAAATTCAATGAAACAAGTTTCATTCAATTTTCTGTGTTACCAGGTATTTATATTTTGAGGTTTATATGTTTGTTTGTTCATTAATAATTAATACTTTACATACATGAAATGTGCATGACTGGGCCTTATAAGCTACTTTATAAGCTAATTTAATTGTAAATTGCATAATTTATTAGAGGCAATATCCGCATAAAATCCGCAGTCAGAAGTGCGGATGCGGATGTTAAAAATGATGCGGATGCGGATATCCGGTCCACCACTAATATATATATATATCCCTGCAGAGTTCATGAGGGTATATATCTTACCCCTGGTCAAAAATAAGTATGGAGACATTCTGTCCAGCAATAATTACAGGCCTATTGCTATCGCTTCCTGCTTCTCGAAACTACTAGAAAAACACTTGTTACTCCGATTAAATGATTACCTATGGACATCTCCTAATCAGTTTGGTTTTAAAAGGTCCGACTCAACTGATCTGTGTATCTATGTACTTAAAGAAACAATATCTAAATACATTAAATACATATTTAAATACAAATGTATTTAAATACATGTATTTATAAATACTTTTTGGAGAGTATATTTAATTCGTATTTAAATACTTTCGAGAAGTATTTAGTATTTGTAAATACCTGTTTTTAAATACATTTTTAAAATACTTTTTTGTGAACTGTTCAATTTTGCGAGGATGTACAGTACTAACCACCCAGTATTTAACTGGTACCACAGAACATAGTAAAACATCCTGACAATACTGTCAGTAGCCTACACAAGCATCCAGTTGTGCGGAATGTATTTTTAAAATACCACACCTCACTGCCATCATCGGCGCCTGTAGAAAGGCTCTTTTCCTTTGCAGGAATAACTCTTTCTCCTAAAAGAGGCAACTGTCAGATGCTCTCTTTGAAAAGCTTGTGCTGATGAGAGCAAATAAACAAAAAATATAATATATGTCTCGAATGTCTCGATTTTATTTGACTCAAACTGATGTTAGTGATTTTATGTGCTTTTTGAAAAGTATCTAAATTGTATTTGAAATGTATTTAAATACATTTTAGGAGTAATGTATTTAGCATTTAAATACTTTCTGAAAACCTGTATTTTATTTAGTATTTTAATACTTTCTGAAAACCTGTATTTTATTTAGTATTTAATTACTTTTATTTTCAAGTAATGTATTTATTATTTAAATACATATAAAGTATTTGCTGCCCATGTCTGCATATGATAGAGTGAACCACAATATTTTATTTAAAAAACTAGAAGACAGGAAGGTTCGCATGTACATATTAAATTTATTGAAATTTTGGTATTCCCACCAATCTTTTACCGTTTGGTGGGGCAATGTACCATCTGAATGTTTTGGCTCCTCTTGCGAGGTGAGACAAGGCTCCTTGCTCTCCCCTATGCTGTTTAATGTGTATATTGATGGATTAATAGCTTCACTTAATTAATGAGGCAACAGTGGGATGTTGTATAGAATTCAGTGTTTCCCAACCGGGGTCCATATGGCTCCCTGGGGGCCATGGCACATTTGAAGGGGGCCACAAGAAAATGTTATTTTGTAAAATAGAGTTAAATCTGCATATTACCTACTGAAAATAATGCTTATGGGGGCCACAGGAAAAAATAAGGTTCCTAAGGGGGCCATAAGCCAAAACCGGTTGGGAACCACTGGTATAGATAACACAAGGATAAATAACTTAGTTTATGCCGATGATATGATGTTAATAAGTCCCTCTGTTAAAGGTCTGGCTCGACTACTAAAAGTCTGCGAAGTGTATTCGCAGAAACATGATATTCTTTTTAATGTTACAAAAACTAAGGTTATGCAATTTCATCCTAAAAGCTGTAAGCAGCCAGCTGATATTAGGTTTAAAATGAAAGGTGAAGTAATTGAAGAAGTACAAGAATTTAAGTATTTGGGTCAAACTATTACCAGCTCTATGATAATAAAAACCCACTCTAATAGACAGAGTTTATTTCCACAACAGTTTCGATGCCCACTGGCATCCTCTTCGGGTGGATACAGAAAAACGAATGAACTAAAAACAAAAAGGAAACCAGTCCAGGGACCATTAAGAAATTCGCACCTAGGTTAGGCCCGTTTTCCCGACACTGGAAGGGCTTCTTTTTATTATTATTATTAAAGGGACCCGCTTATAAGTACATTCCCACAATTTTAAAACTATCTGCTTGTTCTATACATACAGATTCTATTATTTTTTTACATAATTATTACATTTATTATTAAATTTATTACATTTAATATTGCATTATTATTTATTACAGAAATTATAAATTTATTATTACATTGATTATTACATTGTTGTTTATTATACAGAAATTATAAACCGAAAAACGAATGAAAACGGCGAGAAGGAAACAATCCAGAGACCATTAAGAAAATCGAAAAAAAAAAACAAGCCCTTCCAGTGTCGGGAGAATGGGATCTAACCTAGGTGCGAATTTCTTAATGGTCCCTGGACTGTTTTCCTTCTTGTTTTTGGTTCATTCGTTTTTCTGTATCCACCCGAAGAGGATGCCAGTGGGCATCGAAACTGTTGTGGAAATAAACTCTGTCTATTAGAGTGGGTTTTTATTATCATATTTTGACTTTCACGAAGAAAAAAATGAAGTTTTTTGCATTTATTACCAGCTCATTGAGTGATGACTCGGATATAAGAAAATAATCTCGAAGTCTTTGTGCTAAAGCGAATATGACTATAAGAAACTTTCGGTTCTGTACAAGTGAAGCTAAAGACACTCTCTTTCGTACTTTCTGCAGTAATATTTACGGACAGCAACTCTGGGTGAACTATAAAAAAGGTTCTGGCAAAACCCTAAATTTGCTGTACAACAGGTCTTTTAGACTCTTACATAAATTACCCCCGAGACGCTCAGCTTCGCAAATGTTTGCTACCCGCAATGTCCCGAGCTTCCCGGGGGTAACAAGACGTGCTCAATACAGTCTAATTCAAAGAATTAAAATTCAACGAACCCGATTATCCAAGCTATCCATGAGTCCTGCCGTTTATCTTCTAAGCTATGGACTTCTTGGTACAAAAACTTGTCTGTAGCTCCACTTAACTTTGACAGTACTGTATTATTTATAATCAACTGTATATATTTCTAGCCTTAGTATGTGAACTGTCATTGTATTAATATTTTTTTTTTTCATATGGACTGCCAATAAGCTTTTTAATTTTCATTCATTTTCATTTCATCTCTCTCTCTCTCTCTCTCTATATATATATATATATATATATATATACACATTTTAACTGCAAACACGCAGTATAATTAACGTAAAGAACGACGCTTGTATAGGAGATATTCCGCGCAAGATGAGG
Organism: Bathynomus jamesi; assembly: GCA_023014485.1. Taxonomy (NCBI): domain Eukaryota; kingdom Metazoa; phylum Arthropoda; class Malacostraca; order Isopoda; family Cirolanidae; genus Bathynomus; species Bathynomus jamesi. The sequence continues at coordinate 683,601 of JAJOZX010000572.1, read as the reverse complement.
AGAGAGAACGAAACAAATGAAAAAATGAGGTAACCACCCGGGAATCGAACCCGGGATCTTCCGATTGCCGGTCAGATATGATAACCATTACACCACGGGTGTATCATGGTTATCATATCTGACCGGCAATCGGAAGATCCCGGGTTCGATTCCCGGGTGGTTACCTCATTTTTTCATTTGTTTCGTTCTCTCTCCTCATCTTGCGCGGAATATCTCCTATACAATCGTCGTTCTTTACGTTAATTATACTGCGTGTTTGCAGTTAAAATGTATATAATGTTACGGCATGCGGGAGGTGCCCCCTTGGGGCATTGGTTTCTGCGCGTATGTAGAAGAATTACGGCATTTGTTCGAGTGAGGCCCGTGGTGTAATGGTTATCATATCTGACCGGCAATCGGAAGATCCCGGGTTCGATTCCCGGGTGGTTACCTCATTTTTTCATTTGTTTCGTTCTCTCTCCTCATCTTGCGCGGAATATCTCCTATACAAGCGTCGTTCTTTACGTTATATATATATATATATATATATTATATATATATATATATATATATACTGTGTGTATATATATATATATATATATATATATATATATATTATATATATTAAGGAGGCTTGTAGGCGTCATTTCAATAGAAGACAGGAAGTGTCTGAACCCTGTTTCTCCCATCACTTTCCTCCGTAGCAGATCTTTTCCGTATCTCATCTACCCTGTGAACAGCGCAGCATGCTCTCAAACATACACATCTCTCCATATTCCTCACTACATATACATGCAGCTTACACACTACAGAGGCTTTTCAAAAAAAATATAGGTTTCAGCAGCCTCGGAGATTCGCAATTGGCCCTCTTTCCTGCCTGAATCGTATATATTACCAAGTAAGTCTTTGTACAGTTTACATGTTTCCTCATTGTCTAAAATTTATAAAGTTCTTTCTTATTGCTTTTCTTATTGTACCGGACAGCACAACCGATTTTTTAAATGGTATTTAAGTATTATGTTGAGCTCCATAGCTAGATAAACCCCGCCACAGCTTAGTTTCTTAGCATAATCATGAAACAAGATTATATTATTCTTTATAATTCTTTTTAGTACCTTACCTATGAACAAACGTTAAACCAATGCTGTTGTAATTTCCTCGCATCCTTTCCGTGAATGGACACCACATCAGCATAGCAACCTCTGCATAATTAATCATTTCAAGAACGGACTACATTTTTCTTTCATGAAAACAACCAGCTATTTAATTTAGCTAATATTACATTGTTCACCACAACAGTTGGCAAGACACTTCAAAAGCCAGCCTTGTAATAAAAAAGTTTACAAAAAGTATTTATATAATTCTACCAAAATGGAGGGCTTGCTAGTTTAAACTGATTTACATCCTTCAACAAAAACGTTTTGCAGCCTTTTACCAAACCTGTTAACATATATATATATATATATATATATATATATATATATATATATATATATATATATATATATATATATATATATATTAGAGTGGTCCAAAATTTGGGTTAAATTTCAAAATAGTTGGAAATGCTCTCCACATGGCTGCTCTTATTCCTTTAGATGTGAATAGTCCGGTTGCACGGGGTGGGAACCCTGCATTGTTTGTTATAAAGCAAATCGTGACATATTTTGAAAGCTTATACCACCCCATTCAAGAATCCATCGGGTGTACACCTGACCCCCGCTTGGCTTTTTCAATATGGCCGCCATTTTCCAAGATGGCCGGTGAAACTGAAAAATCCCATATCCTAGTCAATACTTGATGGATTTTGATGATCTTGGTGTCATTTCTAGAGGTTTTTAGGATGATGAGTCGATCTGGAAGGGTTGCAGATACTTTGGGAGTCGTTTTGACCCATATTCGTCAATACTCAAGGTCATTGGAGGTCAAACGCGCCCCCCCCCCCCCCCCCCGAAATAAGGAATATCCCATATCCCGGGCAGTCGTGAAGATATTTTGGTGATCTTACTGTCGTTTTTATGGTTTTGGGCGAGACTGATTAGTTCTATAGGCACATGATAACAGTAGGATATCATTTTACAACTCCATGGGTCAAGTCAAGGTCATTTGAGGTTAAAGTTTGGCCTTGAAATATGATAATGACAGTTGACATCGCTGTATTTGCTTTATTTCAGTGACAATTTCTACAATCTAGCTAACTGCTGAGCACTTAACATCTTTTCTGCAGATAAAACTAGATCATGATGCTTAAATGACATAACCCACATTATATGGATATGGATATTCGGATATAAACCACAATTTATGCTGAAGTGCAGGGCACATGCATTCTATGGAAGGTTGCAAAGCTACAAGATATGACCTCGTAAGCAAAACAAAGCTCACACCTAGCTGGGGGATTGGCATTGACAACTTTGATGCAGTTATTCACATTAGGTAACCATTTATTGGGGGCAAATATCAAAAGACATGGTTGTGTCAGGATCGTCAGGATCATCAGTCTGCTCTTCGTTTGCGTTTTGGGTCAATGGATTATTGCAATCCAAACCGCTGCCACATGCACAGAACATTGTGCAAGGGATTCCGCGTCCCATGCAGCCGCAGCGACTCCCCCTGCATGCTGATTGTGATTCACACCCACATCTGATTAGCTTCAGAACTTCATCTGGTTCTGAGCACACTCCTTCACCAATTGTTTTTCGGATGAGAACTCTGTTTGTTTCGTTTCTCTCCCACCCATAATGCACAGGATCAAGTGGTGGTGGGTCACACTTTAGTGCATCGAGCCAGTTCGCCACATTGTAGTGGGCTTTCAGCACATTTTGATGGAAAGCTTCAGTTGTTGATGGTAGAGAACATAGTTTGGGTGCAGTAGTTCCCGACTTCCCTGTCTTCTGAGCCCATACTCGCTGACGACACTCAGTAAGAGATCAGGATTTCTTATCCCCATGGCATGTAACAATAAACGCTGTTGCCTTTTCTCGATATGGTCAAAGCCAGTGCTGGGCACTTGCGCAAACACTTGCGCAAAACGCAAATTGCGCAATTGCGCAACTGTGATTTCGGTTGCGCATTTGCGTTTGCGCCAATTCTTGCGCAAACTTGTGCGCAAACGTGAAAAAAAACAAATATTAAAAATAGTGGATTTAGCTCATAAACACGTGACTGCCAGACAGGTGGCGCCGCCAGACAGCAGTGAACACTCAGTATACCAACAACGCTAGTGAAACACGTTTGTTTGATTAGTTGATTTTAATTTTATTTCAGAGTTCAAACTACTAACTACTCTAGTAACTTCTAGAAACTTCATAAGTCATAACTACTGTCTATAACTAGTGAACCATGGACAGCCTCAGACACCAGTCTCTGTCCAGCCCCACCTCTGCCCCCAGCCCGGCCGGCATGAGGAGAGCGCCACCCGCAACCGCCTCTCCACCAAGGTGGGGAAGGAGCTACATGCTTGGTGCTCTGAAAAGGAGAAGACCAGCAAGGAGCTGGAGCAGGGGATGTTCCCCGCCCTGTACCGCGCCGCCTGGGTTGAGGTCTTTCTGAAGTACAACACGGCCATCCCCAGCTCTGCAGCTGTGGAGAGGGTGTTCTCCCAGGGGTCTGACATCATGAAGCCCAAGAGGTCCAGCCTGACCTCTGAGAACTTTGAGGTTTGTGTTCCTGAAGGGCAACATGGACCTGCTCACGATGGAGTTGGAGGAGGACTCTGAGGAGCTTTGAAGTGTTTTTTTTTTTGTAATATTGTAATTTCTTTTTTTTTATTATTATTTATTTAACATTGTAATTTTGTATCTATTCTTTATTGATATATCTATGTGTCTGTTAATAAAGTCTTTTGATTTGATTTGATTTGATTTACTATAAATTTAATTTTATACAGGGTGTCCCAAAAAAAACGCACCTATTTTTTTTTTGGGAAAACCCTGTATATATAAATAGTTTGCGTTTGCGTTTGCGCAAGCGCAAGTTTCGAGAAGTTTGCGCATTTGCGCTTGCGCAAGGTATGGGTTTGGGTTTGCGCATTTGCGCTTGCGCAAGTGAATTTTCGTTTGCGCTGCCCAGCACTGGTCAAAGCATGCATCAAGGGACCCCAGCTTGTCTAGCTTCCGACCCTTCTTGGCTGTGGCAATGGCAGTGGCTTTGTCGATGCCATGTATTGCTGCAACTGTGTCACAACCACTCAAAGCGTGTAGTTTGAGGATTTGTGGGATGATGTCTTTGTGCTGGGTTACAGTTGCTCGGATGTCCACTGATTTTCTGCCACGCACTGGAGACTCCATAATCATGGGACAGCCTAGTTTCTTAAATTCATAGAAGTGAGTCAGCATGGCAAACACGTCTGTGTCATCACAAATGATGGAGATGCGGGCATCAGAATCTTTCTCAGCTTGTGCGATAGCGTGTTGTGTTATTATCACGTCAGCCTCTTCATGAGATGATGAGAGCTACAATGCTGCTTGACTTCTGCCTCGCACAATGGAAGTCGGTATGGTGTGCCATCCTGCAAGCACTAGCTCATGGTCTTAGGTTACAGTTGCGAGATACTCACTGTCAGCAGCAAGGATTTGCTCACAGAGCAGCCTGTTTAGTTGCTCCTTGTTCGCGGTGCGCGTGAGGCTGATTTGTAACAACACTTGCTACAATGTTTCCAACCATTGTGGATTGTAGGGAGTCAGAGAATTTCGAACTTACACGAGTAAGCAATTGCATAAGAACATCACTCATACATCCAGAAGCAATATATTTGTCTATGTGAGTACGATAAGAAGTGAATTCTTCCTTGTTCTTTTTGCATTCACTCGCGATTTGCTTGCCCAGCTTCTTCACACACTCATCAATATCAACAGATTCCTCACAATCTTTTGCAATATTCAGGTATGAGGCAGCATAGTTTTTGAAAACTAACAACGTAGCGATACCATCCCCAGGTAAGTCTACAATTTCGTCTTTGAAGTAATCTTTAACTTTTACAATGAGCGACCTACGTGACAACTTCTCACCACCTAACTCTGTAAAGCTTCTCTACTTCAATTGAATTCCATGGTTTCATTTTGTCCTTCGACAATTCTACACACAAAGCAATGAAGGGGCGGTCTTCAGGTTCAACCCTTGACTTATTCTGGCTAGCTCTCTCATCCTCAACATGAAAGGTAGACATACAATCTTTATGGTACCGGGCTTCCTCAGCCGGTAAATCTCCTTTCATGCCCAACAACCCACTGAGTACAACTTGTCCCTGCTCATCATTTTTCAGTTTACACTTTTCTATCAACACATCTTTGTAATTTGTTTTTTTATCACCAAGCTTATCGGTCATAAACCTAGATGCTGGAATGCGGTATTGCACCGGAACTTTGATGTCATATTTCTCGGGTAATATACACTCACTGACTTTCAAACAAAAGAGACAGTGTTTTTTAGGGTCATATACTGGGCCTTCACTGAGAACAGCACTGCGTAGTCTTTTTGGCTCCACTGTAGGGGGTATCACATTCTCTCTTTTTCATGAATGCTGATAAATTCCGCTTGGACACATAAGTGGAAACACAGTTCTTGTGACAACAAAGGATTTTTGCTCCATCTTCCAAGAGAGGCTCTAGTCTCGCTCGAACATCTGGCTGCCCTCTGATGTCGCTGCTCTCTATGATTTTCTGAATCCTCCCACAATTTGAAAGACCTTTCTGACCTCCAGGACAGCTACGCAGGAAATCCTTGAAGAAACATTCGTCTTCAGCTTTTGTAGAACCTGAAAAATAAGAATTTTGTTTACCCATTCTTCAGAGTACAAATCGCATTGAAATAATTTATCCTCAGCAAATGAAAACTAAACAATGCTCACCTGGTATGTTCTCCATATTCAGCAGTCAAAAAACAATTTTGGAATCAGCACAACCAAGACGTCATCAAACCACCAGGTGGGCAGCACCATCAGCAATAATTTCAACAACCTGAAAAAAATAAGAGGAATAATTAGACATATTGGAATTCACCTTACCATGGGGAAAATAATCCCTGACTTCATTTTAAACCCTATAGAACTACTCAGTCTCGCCCAAAACCATAAAAACGACAGTAAGATCACCAAAATATCTCCACGACTGCCCGGGATATGGGATATTCCTTATTTCGGGGGGCGTTTGACCTCCAATGACCTTGAGTATTGACGAATGTGGGTCAAAACGACTCCCAAAGTATCTGCAACCCATCCAGATCGACTCATCATCCTAAAAACCCCTAGAAATGACACCAAGATCATCAAAATCCATCAAGTATTGACCAGGATATGGGATTTTTCAGTTTCGCCGGCCATCTTGGAAAAAGGCGGCCATATTGAAAAACCCAAGCGGGGGTCAGGTGTACAACCGATGGATTCTTGAGTGGGGTGGTATAAGCCTTCAAAATATATAAAAATTTGCTTTATAACAAATAATGCAGGGTTCCAGTAAAATCAGGGTCTGTGCTACCGGACTAGAAGTGATTTTGTGCAAAATATCTGTCGATTCAGTACATAATAAGAGGTCGCTATGATTTTCACATTTTCAATTAATTAATTAGCTAATCATTTTCTACCCACTTCATTTTTAGAGGACGCGGCAGTCACGCCACATTGACTCCGCCCACCTTTCAGAGGATGATGCATTTGTTCGATTTCTTGTATAATGCTGTTTGTGAATCAGACAAATCATTTACTCATGCATCATTTCAAGTTTAAACTTGTTGGAGGACGGTTTTAAGTTCGTTCAAACTTCAAGAGCTTAGGAATAGTATATCATGTAAGTATTAATTCATATATATTAATTATTAATTCATATACATATAATTATTAATTCATATATATATTAAGTATTAATTCATATGTATTATATTTATTCAGTATAAATATATATATATATATATATAATTATGTTCTTTATATGCAAATTTATAACCGGTAAGGATGTTGCTATTAAATTAAATTATTAAAATTGTAAGTTATATATCTTATGTCTCTTGAAGTTTATTATTTACTTATTCTCAAATATATTTTTAAAAATTTGGCTATCTTCCTACCCATCAACCACTAACCACTGTAACCAATTTTTTTACTTTATTTATTTTGATTTTGCAATTTTTTACTTTAACACTTTGACTTTAATTGTGCTTTGATGCTAAACGGTTAATGCATTATTTTCTCTCATTTTTCAGGTTATGGCTAGAAGTACTCGCTCATCTGCAGAAACATGGGTTCTAGGAAAGCCCAGCAAGGAGTTATCAACTGCAAGGCTACCTACATGTGGTGATGTGCTTCGTTTGGTTCAGTTTCACTACCATGAACAGTCCAAGACCTTGAAAGAGAGCTACAACTTGGCCTGCAAAGAGGCCCTGCAAGTATGGCAGAGAGCGAGGATTCCTACACAGCGAGTCGATTCCTGCGTTAGGAAGCTGTCAAAGCTGTACGAAGAGGTCCTTGCGTTGAAGAAAAACCGCAAGACGCAGTTACAAAGCTGCAGAGTGAAAGAGAGCATGTTCCAAGAGACTCTCTCAGAGCTTTTCGACGTTGCTTCGAAGGACGCCTTGAAGGTGGTAGACAATAGAGAAGACCGCCAATTCCTGATGATGCAACGAGAAGACGTCTTTTCCTGCAGTATGGCAGGCTCTGACAAGATTAATTTTGCCAAGGAATACCGCAAGAGATGTCGACAAGAGAAAGATGCTGACAAAGCTCTAAGGTACAAAGAAAGAGAGGTTGCATTCCAGGCTGGAGCTGCTGCTCTTCCATCATCCAGCACATCCACTTCATTCTCTGAAGAATTCAAAATTGAAGACGATGATTATCGTCCGTCGACTTCGACCGGAAGAGCAGATGTACACTCTCATCCTCCGAAACGAAACAATATCTTCACATCACCAGATGTGGTTGCTGCTCTTGATCGCGTCAACCCTCCCGATCGAGGAGCAGTCTTCGTTGCTGGATCAGTCGCTCAAGCCCTGGGCTATGATATTTCTACAATGACTCTTTCAAGCAGCTCCATCCGTCGTTCCAGAAGGCAAGCAAGGCAGGCAGCAGCCAAAGAGGATCAAGCTTCGTTTTCTGTCGAAGGACCCGTTCTTCTTCACTGGGATGGGAATCTACTTCCTGACATCGGCGGCGCAAAGGAAACAGCCGAACGAACGGCGGTAATCGTTACGGGAAATGGGATGGAAAAACTCCTAGCCGTGCCAAAAATACAACGAGCTACAGGAGAAGAACAGGCCAAGGCTTGCATTTCGACGATTGATGATCACCTTGGTCTACGAACGTTTTTGGAACGAGGCCCCCGTCGGAATCAACGCTCCTTTCAACGGCTCTTCAACGGCACCTGTGGTATCTTGGAGAGCATCTCATCGGCCTTGCATTCTTCGATTCTAGAGTCGATGCCGAGACCAAACGGAAGATGGTCGTAAACCTCCAACGTAACGAGAATACCACTGTTACTCGTCGACTGAAGCTTGAAGGAAACATTGAAGATTTGAATTTATATGAAATGGTCACCAAAAGGACCCTGGGAATCTTCAATCTGTTAAAGAAAGAATGAAGGAAGGCAGCGGAGGATACCTTCCTGAGGACCGATCCCAATTCCTGGACGGAGGATGATTGCTTTCAAGAGTTTCGACGCATAGCGATCAACCTAAAAGTTGTCAGTGATTCGGCGGAGAGGGGTATCGCCCTTATCAAGGCATATAATACATCTTTGACGAAGGATGAAGAACAAAAACAATTCATCCTCCGATTAGTAGCAAAACATCGCCAAGACTACTCATCGTCTTTGAAGGAGTCAGTGATGAGGCGTTAATCTAAGTAATGATGTATATTATAAACGAATGATAAATGTAATTTTCTATCAAACATATCATTTTTGTTCTTTAAAAAATTAATCTGTTTTCTTTAAGAGTTATTGTTTTCTAAAAAAAATAAGCTGTTTTCTTTGAGAGTTAATCTGTTTTCAAACAAATAAACTAGTATTTGCCCTTGTTTTTTCATTTTTTAACCCGGAAGATCAATCTACTAGAAAATGAGTCGTAAAATGAAATTCATAGCGACCACTAAATTTCATTAATTAGGCTGAAATTTGGCATGGAGATGTTTGATAGATATAGGAACAGGAGCAGCCATGTCGAGGTAAAAAATTACAAAATTTTATTTTTTGGACCACCCTATATATATATATATATATATATATATATATATATATATATATATATATATATATATATATTATATATATATATATATATATATATATATATATATATATATATATATATATATATCGCAATCATCAAATTTTCAAGTCTGAGCTAAAAGAAACAAATCTAACTTTAATGTACACAAAATCAATATTTTTATTTTTCACTCTAAATTAACGCCTTTTCCTAATTCACATAACAAATTATGCTGTCTTCACATTTTCCCATTCGCTCCGTTAGCTTAACATTATCAAATGTTTTAGTATTCTATCATTACAGGCTTTTACATTCAAGAGTGCAAAGCAACTCTTTAATAGACACATATGCGGGCTAATGAGTGCTTTAATTGTGCAAAACCCCATCTACTTACAAGATTTCTCCTCAAAAATGATATCACCTCCCCTTAGTGAAATCATACATTACAGATGACGTAAGTGAGCTCCTAATCATAACTGTCCTGCAAATGGATTTTAAATATTAAAAGTAGAATTATATCTCATCCATAGAGCTTCATCAGTAACCCACTATTTGAGATAGGTTTAACCCTTATGTATTAAGGGTTTCTCTTAGTTAAATGTAATTGTGCGCCGTTATACAAATAATACAGTCTGCAGTTATCCAGAATAAAATCCTAAAGTGTTGTCACAGTACTGAAAGAGTTAAAGAACAATTTTAGGACCATTATTCGTCCCATGTAAATGTGGAAACCGATCATACAAATGTGTGTAATACAGAACTCTTACTCTCGTAATACTAGGGACACTCAATATATTTTGCACCACCCTGTTTACTTAGCTAAATAATAGGCCATGGGGTTGAAATGTCTTTTGGGCCGTAAGTTTGAACTTTCTGCACTTCACATAACCGGATTTTTCCACTTTGAACCCCCCCCTCCCTGTATAAAACCGCTTTCAAAAGCCCTTGTATAAAACCGATGGTTAACGCAGTTTCAAAAATGGCGTCTGACAGTAAAGTGTGTCGTAAACAGAGAGCTGTTATCGAGTTTTTAACCGCAGAGAAGGAAACGGTTGGAAATATTCACAAATATCTACAAAACGTTTACGGAGATGCTGTTGTTGATCGAAACACAGTTGGACGCTGGTCTAAACCTGCGAGATCATCAGAGAGAGGGAGAGCCAGTCTCGATGATGAGCCACGCAGCGGTCGCCCGGCATCGACTGTGACATCTCACATTGTGCAACGTGCTAACAGCATCATTCGATCAATTCGACGCGTCATATACACGGAGCTATCACTGGAGCTAGGAATTAGTGAAGGAAGTGTGAATACGATAATTCAGCAACTGGGATACTCAAAAGTGTGTTCACGGTTTGTTCCTCGCGAACTGACTGAAGATCACAAATCCCAAAGAAAAGAAATTGCTTCTGAGTCGTTGGTTCGATACGAGACAGAAGGGGATGACTTCCTTTCACGAATTGTGACTGGGGATGAGACTCGGGTACACCACTTTGAACCTGAAACAAAACGCCAATCCATGGAGTGGCATCACGCAAACTCCCCACGCAAGAAAAAGTTCAAAATGGCTCCCTCTGCAGGAAAGGTTATGGCCACCATCTTCTGGGACATGAAAGGGGTGATTCTGGTGGACATTATGAAGAAAGGACAAACAATCAACTCAGAGACATATATTGCTACCCTACAGAGACTCCAGAGACGTATAAAGCGAGTTCGACCGGAGAGAAAACTGGAAGACGACCTTCTTTTGCACAATAACGCAAGACCACACAACAGTTTACAAACAAGAGGGGCCATCACAAAAATGCGCTTGACTGTGTTACCCCACCCTCCATACAGCCCGGATCTGGCACCTTCAGACTTCCATTTGTTTGGGCCAATGAAGGATGCTATTCGTGGAAGAAAGTTTCAGAGTGACGATGAGGTTGTTGAGGAGGTTAAGAGGTGGCGGCTCCAGCGGAACGCAGCGGACGTTTACAAGCAAGGAATAAAGGCCCTTGTTTCGAGGTGGAGGAAAGTCGTAGGAAAGGATGGAGACTATGGGGAAAAATAAAACTTGTAAAACAGGTATGTAACTACTTGTGTACAGAATTTCTGGAACGTACAAGGAAACTTGTGTCGGAAATAGATAATGTTTTCTTCTTCGTTACACCTACTCCAGCAATTTATGGTATTTTCAGTATGTCGCTTCCTTGTACCGACAATGAAGTTTATACTGCTGACGTCCTCGGTTCTTCTTTTCAACTTTACCTTATCTGACTGCGAGTTACGGGAAACAATTTATACCCTTGCTCAATGGCGTCCCCTCCCTCCGTCCGTTGTGGGAGTGGAATGTTTTTCAGCAACGTAAACAGAATTCAATGTTGTATCACTAGTTCACTACACTGGCTTAGAGAGTTATTAACAAACAATGCTTTTATCAAAAAAAGCTAAGGACCCGAGCCGAACCGGCTGCCCAAAAGGCGAGGCACGCACTCGCCAGAGGAGTGAGGCGTCGACTGACTCTCTCAAAGTGTTTCCACTTTGCCCTGGAGAAACTCCCATGTGCCACGTTTACAAAAGATTCTTAAGGTTGCATAGTAGGGTGGCCCACTTTTCAATTTTTTAAAAAGTATAGGTGATTGTGGTTTTTCCCATTATTTGGCACTATACTAGCACATTGGTACCATTTTTACAAAAATTGATCAATATTTAAGGGTCTCGCATCGACCTTGAAATTACTAGTTTTTTTTTAAAAATGCGTACTTTTTAACTTTTTACTGAATCAAGATAAATCATTAAGAAGGGATGTTTCCTGAATCCTCTTAATGAGAAAAGTCGTTTGGTGTGCCTGCCAATGTCATACGACTAACGGTTTAAAGGTTGTGCCTGTATACAGGTAATACCAATGTGCTAGTATAGTGCCAAATAATGGGAAAAACCACGATCACCTATACTTTTCAAAAAAATGAGTCACCATACCCGGGCGGAATGCATAATGTATATAGGTAATTAGAAAATGCACTATGCCTGTGCCAGGTACCTAACCTATTTCTTTTTTTGCAGATCATAACATTTTGAAATTCTGTCTGAGTTCCTCATCCTTTGTCATGGACAAATCGATGGCAACCATAACTGGAAGAACTCTTGAAGCTACAAATAGAGAGTCATCAAAAGGAAAGGCGAAAATAACATCGCTACCTTCTCTAAGATCGGCCTCGGAAATTTTTTTAGTTGGTCAACCGTCGTCCTCCATCAGTGGTAGCAAATTGCCAACAACACGGCAGGTTTTGCAATACTTCTTCAGTGTTATCCAGTACACTGCTAACAGGAAAGACGCATTCAAAGAAACCGTAAACAACGTCTTAAAGTTTTGGAACATGGCCCGCATTAAAACAATCACAAAGCTCAACTGCGAACGGAAGCTAGAGGCATTGTGGAAAGAGTGGCACTTACTCCAAAAGAGCAGAAAACGAGAAACTGACGCCGGAGGAAAGCGGCAGAAGTTTTCGGACAGTGTGGACAAGCTGTGGGATATCGGAGCATCTGACGCTGTCGAAGATATAAAGAAGAATCGACTGCTGTCCGACAAGGACAAGAAAGAAGACATTGACTTCTACCTCGATCAACGTGGTCCTCGGGTGGCAACGATGAGCGGGAACGATAAAGTTTTCGCTGTAAAAAGAAAACTACAGAAAGGAAGAAAACGTCCTCGCCAGGAGCCGCAAACCTCAAAGTGTGCATACGAAACCGGAAGATAAGGCCATGGAGAATGATGATACTGGCATGTCAGGAGAGTCGGAGACAGAACTAGCGTTCCCCCTGCCGAAAGGGCCAAGTGTGTCTGTCAATCTTCCTCGCCGCATCCTTAATGCACCTTCTGTCATGGAAGTGGCTGATCGTTTCCGTATGTCCAATAATCAGGTGCGTATTGTGTATAGTATTCAGCGATAGCGTCAGTTTTAAAGTGTCCCGTAACCCACATGTATTCTTGACAGTTTCCTTTCCACTTTCCATTCTCTACATACTGTAGGTAGTAAGCATTGTGGCTGCTACTCCCTGACCTGATCGACGAGTCCTCCTGGTTCTTATTTGCAGGTCTGAAGATGTATGGGTCTTCGTGGCTCACCCTGCCAACTGATAAGTGGGACGAGAACGAGGACTTTTGTCGTCTGAAGGATGTGATCTCTAATCTCCAGGTCACCAATGACGTCGCTGAAAGAGGAGTCCAACTGATACAAGACTGTGCGAACACGGTCACAAAGGACGAGGCACAGCTGCAGGATCTTCTGCAAGTGGTGGAAAAGAACCGGAAAGAGCTCGGCGACTTCAAGAAGTCATCACTCACCACGATGACATAGCACAGAGGGACAACGTTGCAGCCAGTGACGTGTGATAGTGGTCAATACAATGCAAAAGTGATTGTTTAAATTATTGTTTCTTTCTTCCTTATTTGTCTGCTATTTGCTGATTTTTTTGAAAAGTATAGGTGATCGTGGTTTTTCCCATTATTTGGCACTATACTAGCACATTGGTATTACCTGTATACAGGCACAACTTTTAAACCGTTAATCGTATGACATTGGAAGGCACACCAAACGACTTTTCTCATCAAGAGGATTCAGAAAACATCCCTACTTAATGATTTATCTTGATTCAGTAAAAAGTTAAAAAGTACGCATTTAAAAAAAAAACTCGTAATTTCAAGGTCGATGCGAGACCCCTAAATATTGATCAATTTTTGTAAAAATGGTACCAATGTGCTAGTATAGTGCCAAATAATGGGAAAAACTACGATAACCTATACTTTTCAAAAAAAATTGAAAAGTGGGCCACCCTATTGCATAGGTTCTCTAACAATGATATTAGCAAAGGAATTTATATAATTTTGGTTCTACACTTAACTCTTTTATGTGATTTATAATAGTCGAAAAGAACATTTAGAATTTAGGAATTTCTGTTTAAGATTATAGATGTGGCATCTATGGAGAGCATTGTTAGGTTTATCGAAAGGATGCCAGAAAATCTACTGGGCATTGAGGCAATTTATACAAATATTAAAAATTTAACGGATTCATATTTTAATTTATACGAATAGAATATCTTTTAAAGAATTAATACTTTAATTTATACAAACATAAATATCTTTAAATTTAAAAAAAAAATTATTTCCTGTGGAAAACCTTTTCCACACTGGGAAAGAAAAAAAAAGGTGGGGGCAAAATATTTTGAGTGGCCCTCGTAGTATAATATTCTATAACACACAAATACAACATACCTGCATAAGGATAATATGCTCAGGCTAGGGCAAGGTATACGCTCGTACAGAAGGCAGCATCACCTCCTTCATGATCTCTATATATTGATCTGCCGTAAACTTCCCGTGGATCTCAGTCAGCTCTCTTAGTCCTTGCAGGTGCATCCATCCCCACACATTCGCTGTCACGTGCCCACTCTGTGTCACTTCGTAAATATTTTGGCGGGTATATCGCTTGTTGTCCTGTCGCCAACACCGAAGACGGCCGTGAGTTCTAGACGCAAACGTCTTCTCGTTAGAGAAGACAACTCTACTCCAGTATGCGAGATCATCATTTATATGTTGGCAAGCAAACAAGAGCCTGGCCTGACGATGTCGTTCCTCGATCCTCTCCTTTTTGGCAAGAATATGGTGGTGATATCCTGCTTCATGCAACCTCTCCTTACGGTGCTTACTGACACGCCCATATGTAGTGTCTCCCGGATGGCAACTGCGTTGTTGATAGGATCATTCTGCACTTCGTTGATTATTTTCCGGTCTTCTTCTTGGGTGGTCTTTCTTGGTGCCCCACACTTAGGACGATCTAGCAGATTCCCAGTCTCCTGCCACCTCTGCACCCAGCGTCGAACAGTAGGTTTCGAAATTCCCAGTTCTATGGGCTATGTCAGCTACAGAGAGGCCTGCTTCCCGCATACCAATTATCCGGCCTCGCTGTGCAATTTTAATTTGAGCTGGATTCATTTTCAGAGTCAGTGTTCGTCATATGGTGTAGAAATAAGGTATGAACATTAGGGCGGAGTGAAACACAACTTTTTATTTCAAATTTATTTGCCTCACTTATATTTTGGTGTATTAGAACATAAAAATGATGTATTCAGTCATTTAATGTTTGTAACTCAAACCATCTCTCGCATTTTTACATAAAAGCAAAACGGCCATTAGCCGTTGTCCACAAATAAAAATATGCTCATAACATAAAAACTAAGTGTTCTGTCAAAAAAAATAATTGAGGAAAAACGCTTTATAATGCAAAACTATATTTAAAAAACACTATTGTGCATACATTGTATTGAAGTAAAATTGTATTTGGTCTCACTTGGTTGGATGCCGTAAATCAATTACATTTGAATTATTTTGTCAGAAGATGCATCAGACCCTTTTTGGTTTCAACTGAGGGAAGCAGAAAGCGACGTTTTATTCTTGACCTAATAAATCCGTCTCTTGATTCCTGTGATATTACTGATGCTGATGCATCTGTAACCAACTTCACGGCTCTTTAGACGTTCTGTGTGTGAATGGGGTACTGCTCAACTTTGAAACATTTTGTTTCGTACTCAAGCAATTCTTCTTCACACAATTTAGAAGTGAGAGGTGGTTCACTGATATCAATCCTATCCCAGAAGATGATGTCTGTCCAATGTGATGCTTTGAAGTTCAATTCTGGTACTCTAAATTCTCTGATTTTCCTTGTATTGGCTTCCTTACACTTTCTTGTCTGTATTATTCGATCGATTGCAACTTTGCGCAGCTTTTGCTCACTATCTGACAGCATTGATAGAAGAATATTTTCTGAGTGAGCAAAATAGGCATTCCGTGATATACGTATAAGGTTAGACAACTTTTTGTATATCTTGGGGTAATAGGTTGAACCTTTTTATCGCATCAAAGATATGTTTGGGTCTATCAGGCAGATACGGTTTAAATTTTATATTGAACCAGTTAGGACCATAGTTTGTTACTATGAACAGAACAAGGGTACGTAACTCTCTGGAGGGATTCTTTTGGGAGACATAATAACGACAGAGTCTGTTAGCTAGAGTTAACCATCTAGCGTTGTTAAGGGGACCAGGCTTGAGTTTCTCTAGGCTTCCGTCAACATATCCTTCTCTTATGGCCCCAATCATTCTGAACATGTATTGTTGATCATTACTTAAATCTTCTATGAGTTCATCTGTGAGAACTGGGATGCTATCGGCCCCATCCGTAATTGGGGAGAACTTTATCACAGGCATCTCATGGCAAGTCTTAAGAACATTACCAATAGATCCACTGAATGAGCTTGGCCCAGTTGTTTTCCCGTCGTATCGCTCAAACAGATGCCTTAAGGGAAGTTCATTTGTATGTAACATACAAATGCTCCATTGCAATGGTCGGTTCAGCTTCTGCTCGATGAAATGGATTATGCCACCTTTAGACCCAGTGTTGATATTCATACTGTCGCACCCTATCACCTGGAGATTCTGGTCTAGTGTCACTTCATTCAAGTAAGCGAACAACGATTCAGATACATCACTTGCTTTTCCAGATTTAGGGCTCAAATGGTTAAGGTATTTTCCACCAGGCTCACTCAATAGTACAGAATGTTAAAAAAACTTCACTTTTTTCTACGTGAAGGTCAAAATATGAAAATAAAAACCCACTCTAATAGACAGAGTTTATTTCCACAACAGTTTCGACGCCCACTGGCATCCTCCTCGGGTGGATACAGAAACACGAATGTGTTTCTGTGGGTTTTTATTTTCATACAGTACAGAATGTTCTTCAACAATTATATCCGTGTACCATTTACCATCTTTATTTGTCTTTACCAACGTCTTGTCTTTTCTCCCATCAAAATATAAAGCTTTAACATCACCATAACCCTATAGATTTGCAGTAATCGTAATGGAACCTTATTACTGTATAAGACTAGTAAACTACATGGAGTTCAACGCTGTTCACGATCATATTAATTGTTTATCTTTATGAACACAGACTTTACATTATAATTACCTGTATGTCAATGACTGCACATTCAACTGTCCTTTAGATATATATGTCTGTGTTATATGTTGTTGGACTTGGTTACTCGGTTACTTCAGTAAATACAATTTATTCTTTATAACCTTACAAAATTAAGGAAAAATAAACAATAACTTGGCATTACATGAAACATAAGGACTAAATTATCTCGAAAATATTTCCATAGTGTAATCATTCACAATTATTTACTTGTATAACAGACTCTTAGAGTGGTATTCAACCCAGCACTGAACATGCAATTCCATATCACATTTTGTACACTTTGGTTTGACATTTTTCTTACAAACTCCACACCTACGTTGCGTTTCACCCATTACAATGTTGTGGTCCATCCTGTCAAACCAGGCTGCAGCACGTGTTTGTAGTGGCACAAACTTACTAGGCCTTTCTAATTGTTTCAAAAGAACAAGTGCAATTTCCCTGAGAAAATCTAGTTCTGTGATCCTGTTCCGAATCTTTCTATAGAGAAGCTATCCATTGACAATAGAGGAGTTCAGAACAAACCTAACTAGAGGATAGTACCAGACTCGCTTACGGAATGACACCCTATATTTTCCTCGAAACTGGTCGAACAAGTCAACTGCCCCCCCCCCATTCCTTTATTGTACTGTCGTATTATCATTGGCTGAGGTAGAACTACTGTTTCGCCAGCTCTTTTAGATCCTTTCTGTTTGTACTTGTAGCCACTGTCACGTCATTGTTGTCTGGCCAGCGGCAAACCGCAATGCTTTTATTTCTGTCTTTCAGTACCTCTGCATCCCCTCTATTTTTTTTGTTCATGTCAGACAGAGGAACACTTCTAATCCTTTCTTTACGAATAGTACCAGTAAGGTTGATGTCTGCTTCCCTGAATTAGCCAAGTAAGGGCAGAGTGATGAAGTCGTTATCAATGTACCCATGACTACCTGCTGGCACAATTCCTTTTGCCATTGTTTCTACCACAGATTACCCAATAGCGTGGCCTTTCTCATGACCAGTATCTTTTCCTTCATATAGTTTGAATTTTAAAAGTAACCCTTCATGAGAGCAAAGACCCCAAAGCTTAGAGCCAAATCTAACAGGCTTTCTTCGAATGAACTGTTTGAGGCCGTGTCGTCCATAATATGGCTCCATAGCCTCATCGATGGTCCATTTTATTGGTCTCACTTTGAATATTCTGTCACCTGCTGGTTGCTTAGAATTGTTCACAAAATGTAAGCTTCGAACAATTTCCTCAAAACGATTCACACTCATTCCACACTGAATGACAGCAAGGTTTCGGGTATCTACTTGTCTTGACCAGCAGAATCGACGGTTTGGTACCTGATTTGCTGTAGGTACAAAGATAAAATGAGAACTGAAATTTTCAGTTAGTGTACCTATTTTAAAATTAAAAAAGAAACTATTTTAGAATCACAGCTAAAATTAGTTTTACTGACCAAGTTGTATCCAAATAACAGCACTGAGACTTTATAGAGTTCCTCAACAGAGACAAATCTTTGCCACATCTGAGGTGGTGATATCGATTTGTCTCTCATTTGATAAGTTCCAGTAGTTCATCATTCCAAAACACTTTGAAGATGTCAATGGGTGCTAGTCCTTCATCAGACCATTGTTTCAAAATGCTTGAATTATGTGGCTCTGGTTGTGATACTGTATTTTTTTAACAAGCGATAATGTAAGGTTGTTAGGCATTGAATTACAAGTGAACAATGATTGCATATTAATTGTAAACTGCTATTTACCATACAACAACGGCAGTAATCTAGATGAATACATTGATTTGCTGTACAAAATTAAGTGATTATCAGATAACCCCAAATATTCTCACTGTATAATAATGGGGAACTTTAACGCGCATGTGAACTCGGAATTCTTTGTAGAATTGGGTAACATGTGCGAGTCGGCCAATTTAAGTATAAGTGATGTAGATGTATTAGGGGTAGCCAGTGGTAATTTTACATACGTTAGCGATATGAGTGGTACCACCAGGTGGATTGATCATTGTCTCACTAGTAATAATCTAAAGGATCGAATTGTTAGAGTTCATATTTTGCATGATTTCCTTCTTTCTGATCATAGACCATTAGAAATATTAATTAACGTTACCAATTTATGCGCAACACGACTTAACAAGAACTCAATAGGTAAGAATAATCGCGTCGATTGGTCCAATGTTAATATGCAGCAGAGAATAGAATACAAAGACAGAACAAGTCACCTCTTTAATAATTTAGAAATTTTGCACCTTGCCTGTAATAATCGTTCCTCAAATGATTCTCACTGTAAACGCATAGATAGGTATTATAGTAAGATAATATCCCTGTTAAGAGAAGCAGGAAGCCCCCTGATTAAATCTTGCAACTATCATACTAAGGTTATTCCTGGCTGGAATGATTTTATTGCCCCCCCCCTGAAGAGGGAATCGAAAGACGCCTATGATTTGTGGTGCTTTCATGGTAGACCCAGATTAGGACCAGTATACATGAATATGTGTAGAAGTCGGGGTCAGTATAAGGCGGCCATAAGGCGATGTAAACAGGAAAAAGAGTCTATTCGAGCATCAAAAACCTGTGAAGCTCGCATAAATAATGATAATAACAAATTTTGGAAATTTGTTAAGAATCAAACGGGTGTCAAAAATGTCCTCCCTCCGACAATCGATGGGGTGTCGGGGGAGGATGAAATTGCAAAGCTGTGGAAAAACCACTACTCTAACATTCTTAACAGTGTGAGTAGGGATAATCTTAAGATAGATTGCAGCGAAACGATTATGGGAGGGACAAGGGAAAATATTTTGATATCATTTTCTGAAGTAAAGAGGTTAATTAAAGAGTTAAAGACTGGTTCTGCGTCAGGGGTAGATGACTTATCGAATGAGCACTTAAAATATGCAAATGACGTAGTATGTCTGCATATATCATTGCTCCTATCAGCCATGCTTGCTCATAGCTATATCCCTGCAGAGTTCATGAGGGTATATATCTTGCCCCTGGTCAAAAATAAGTACGGAGACATTCTGTCCAGCAATAATTACAGGCCTAGTGCTGTCAATTCCTGCTTCTCGAAACTACTAGAAAAACTCTTGTTACTCCGATTAAATGATTTCCTATGGACATCTCCTAATCAGTTTGGCTTTAAAAGGTCCGACTCAACTGACCTGTGTATCTATGTACTTAAAGAAACAATATCTAAATACATTGACAGTAATTCAACCATTTATAGCTGTTTCCTTGATATAAGTAAGGCATATGATAGGGTGAACCACAATATTTTATTTGCAAAACTAGAAGACAGGAAGGTTCCCATGTACATATTAAATTTATTGAAATTTTGGTATTCCTACCAATCTTTCACTGTTAGGTAGGGCAATGTACTATCCGAGTGTTTTGGTTCCTCTTACGGGGTGAGACAAGGCTCCTTGCTCTCCCCTATGCTGTTTAATGTGTATATTGACGGATTAATTGCTTCACTTAATGAGACAACAGTGGGATGTTGTATAGATAACACAAGGATAAATAACTTAGTTTATGCCGATGATATGGTGTTAATAAGTCCCTCTGTTGAAAGTCTGGATCGGCTACTAAATGTCTGCGAAGTGTATTTACAGAAACATGATATTCTTTTCAATGTTACAAAAACTAAGGTTATGCAATTTCATCCTAAAAGCTGTAATCAGCCAGCTGATATAAGGTTTAAAATGAATGGTGAAGTAATTGAGGAAGTACAAGAGTTTAAGTATTTGGGTCAAACTATTACCAGCTCCTTGAGTGATGACTCGGATATAAGAAAACAATCTCGAAGCCTGTGTGCTAAGGCGAATATGACCATAAGGAACTTTCGTTTCTGTACAAGTGAAGCTAAAGACATACTCTTTCGTACTTTCTGCGGTAATATAGTATACGGTCAGCAACTCTGGGTGAATTATAAAAAAGGTTCTGGCAGAACCCTAAATTTGCTGTACAACAGGTCTTTTTGACTCTTACATAAATTACCCCCGAGATGCTCAGTTTCGCAAATGTTTGCCACCGGCAATGTCCCGAGCTTCCCGGAGGTAACAAGACGTGCTCAATACAGTCTAATGCAAAGAATTAAAAAATCAACTAACCCGATCATCCAAGCTATCCATGAGTCCTGCCATTTATCCTCTAAGGCCTAAGCTATGGACTTCTTGGTACGAAAACGTCTGTCTGTAGCTCCCCTTAACTTCGACAGTGCAGTATTATTTCTAATCAATTGTATATATTTCTATCCTTAATATATGAACTGTCATTGTATTAATAATATCTGTCATATGGACTATATAGTCTGCCAATAAACCTTTTCATTTTCATCTTCATTTCATTTTCATTAGCCATTTCTGTCTCAAACTCACAGCTCTTCCACGCATAGGTAGGCTTGGTCATTTTTAGTTTCTTTTTTGTTGGTTGTAGATCACTTGCATCTTCCTTGCTTTGACACATTTCATCTATTGGGTCTAAAAAAAAACCATTAGAATTTATATCGAATAAATAGGTATGACATATAAAAAACAAAGTGAATAACTTTGAAAATATAAGTACACAGATGTCAACAGTTACCTACTTCTGATTGACAATTCCACGAGCAGGAATGTTCAGCATGAGTATTTCGGTTTGTGAGTTCGATATGGGGAAGTTTGGCCAAAATTCTTGCTCCCAGTAAGTTGATGTTTTCCTCTCCTACATCAACAATATCTTCAGCTGGGTCATCAACATATGAGTCAGCTCCATCATCGAGAGGCTCTAGGCCCTAGGGCTATATCAATACCTGTGGCTTCTTCGTCATCAGACAGTGAGTGCAAGAAAGCAACGGCATTTTCAACATTTTTCAAAACCCTAGCAAAAAAAAGATAAATCTAGGGCAAAATTCACCACAATAACAAAAGTTTATAGCTGCAGAAAAATCACAGTCCTACACTAATACTATAATAATCTTTCACTATGGAACTGCATGGTGCCCATTTAGATGGCAGTCAATATTCGAACAACCATAAAATTGCATAATAGGAATCATGATAGATATTTGAGTGTGCATATTCTTAATTGATTACATAGTTAAGTATTCCACCGCAAATAGTAGGAACAACATGCATAATGACGTATTCACACTAGTAAACTTACTAGCTTCCAGACATTTTTTGGTATTCACACAATGGAGCGTTGTTTCTCCGACCATGTACTCTGTGTTTACTTCTGAAACGAACACTAAGTGTTGCCAGATAAAATTTTGACTTTTTCTCTGTATCTACAAGCAAAAAAATGTGGGTTACTTTGTTGGTTTAAAATTTATAGCATAATAAAAAAATGTAATTTAGTGCCCATTTAAATGGGCAGAATGCGCTCGTGCATTCATTATTTCATATACAGTATTAGGGGCGTAACTGGAGTAAAAATGTTGGGGGGAGGGACGAACATAATCCTTCTGGCCAACCCCCTTAAGCAAACGCATATTAATTATCATATACAATGGTACAGCCTCGTAGGAAGCAATTTAATATTGATGCGGCGAACAGTAAAGCGACATTATTTTTTATATATGATGGATTAAAGGGGTCACACAAATATACAAATAATCGCAAACATATACTCTGGAATAATAATATAAATTAATAAATACTACCAATACCAATAATAATACCAATGGCTATAATACTAGGGGCACTCAATATATTTAGCCCCCTTTTTTTAGCTAAATAATAGGTCATGGGGCTGAAATATCTTTTCGGCCGTAAGTTTGAACTTTTTGCGCTTCACATAACCGGATTTTTCCACTTTGAACCTCCCCTCCTTGTATAAAACCGCTTTTAAACGCCCTTGTATAAAACCGATGGTTAACGCAGTTTCGAAAATGGCGTCTGACAGTGATGTGCGTCGTAAACAGAGAGCTGTTATCGAGTTTTTAACCGCAGAGAAGGAAACAGTTGGAAATATTCACAAACATCTACAAAACGTTTACGGAGATGCTGTTGTTGATCGAAACACAGTTGGACGCTGGTCTAAACGTGCGAGATCATCAGAGAGAGGGAGAGCCAGTCTCGATGATGAGCCACGCAGCGGTCGCCCGGCATCGACTGTGACATCTCACATTGTGCAACGTGCTAACAGCATCATTCGATAAATTCGGCGCGTCATATACACGGAGCTATCACTGGAGCTAGGAATTAGTGAAGGAAGTGTGAATACGATAACTCAGCAACTGGGATACTCAAAAGTGTGTTCACGGTTTGTTCCTCGCGAACTGACTGAAGATCACAAATCCCAAAGAAAAGAAATTGCTTCTGAAGGGGATGACTTCCTTTTACGAATTATGACTGGGGATGAGACTTGGGTATACCACTTTGAACATGAAACAAAACGCCAATCCATGGAGTGGCATCACGCAAACTCCCCACGCAAGAAAAAGTTCAAAATGCAGGAATGGTTATGGCCACCATCTTCTGGGACATGAAAGGGGTGATTCTGGTGGATATTATGAAGAAAGGACAAATAACACAGGCCTGCGATGGAAAAACTCGGTACATCTCCAAGAAAGTTATGAGAATTTGGAATCACTGGATGATTTGTGGAGACCTTAAGGTATTGTGCATGCTTCTGGGGCAGCAGGGAGGATATACTAAGTTCCCATGTTTCCTTTGTGAATGGGATAGCAGAGCAAAGAGTCAACACTGGGAGCAAAAACACTGGCCACAAAGAAGATCTCTAGAACCTGGAAGCAAGAATATTTTGCGTAAAAATCTTGTTGACCCAAAGAAAGTACTTCTACCACCTCTTCCTATAAAACTAGGCCTTATGAAACAGTTTGTTAAGGCATTAGAAAAAAGTGGAGAATGCTTTAAGTACCTCTGCAAGAAGTTCCCTAACCTATCAGAAGCAAAATTAAGAGAAGTATTTTTGTAGGCCCAGACATTAGAAGACTGCTGTCAGATGAAAACTTCTTGTCTACGATGACTGAAGTAGAAAAAGAGGCTTGGAATTCCTTCAAAAGTGTGGTTACTAAGTTCCTTGGGAATAATAAGGACCCTGAATATGCACTCATTGTTGAAAACATGCTGGAGAAATTCAAAGCTTTGGGATGCTCAATGAGTATCAAAATTCATTTCTTGAATGCACACTTGGACTTTTTCCCAGAAAATCTAGGTGCAGTAAGTGAGGAACAGGGAGAACGTTTCCATCAAGACATTAAGGAGATGGAAAAGAGATACCAAGGCTGGTGGAACGTTAATATGATGGGGGATTATTGCTGGATGCTGCATCGTGAAAATCCGGAAGCAGCGCACAAAAGGAAATGCAACAGGCGCAGCTTCACTGGCAAAAGAAAACGGGACTACTAAGCCATTCCACTAAGTAAAGATGTAAGTATCCAAGTTTTATAGTTTTTTAAAATAAATATATTCAGAAATGGTCAGGAAATAGGTTTCATGTGGTAATTCTTCACTACTTATTTTATTCAGTAACATCTTACAACATAAAAACGTCATAGCAAATTGTGAAAAAACTATACGTGATGGCGCAAATCTGAGGCCGTTTTTGGATTTAGCACACACAAATTCCTATAAAACCAGCATACAATTTCAAAAAAGTTTTTAGGACCCTCAATTTTACAGGCCTGTGATAATCAACTCAGAGGCATATATTGCTACCCTACAGAGACTCCAGAGACGTATAAAGCGAGTTCGACCGGAGAGAAAACTGGAAGACGTCCTTCTTTTGCACGATAACGCAAGACCACAAGACAGTTTACAAACAAGAGGGGCCATCACAAAAACGCGCTTGACTGTGTTACCCCACCCTCCATACAGCCCGGATCTGGCACCTTCAGACTTCCATTTGTTTGGGCCAATGAAGGATGCTATTCATGGAAGAAAGTTTCAGTGATGATATGGTTGTTGAAGAGATTAAGAGGTGGCTCCAGCGGAAAGCGGACTTTTACGAGCAAGGAATAAAGGCCCTTGTTTCGAGGTGGAGAAAAGCCATAGAAAAGGATGGAGACTATGTAGATTGTAGAAGAATGAAAACTTGTAAAAAAGGTATGTAACTACTTGTGTACAAAATTTCTGGAACTTACAAGGAAACTTGAAAAGAAAAGAAAAAAGGTGGGGCAAAATATATATTGAGGGGCCCTCGTATTATGATTATATTCAAACTATGATTTGAAATACTTGGTTAGTTATTATTACATAAGCTATACAGTATGATTTCATAATCTATAATATCACCGAAAGTTTGAGGGAACAAAGGTGCCGTTCAAAAATTACGTAACGCTATTTTTGCTAAAATCTGACACCTCCACCCCCTTGTAACGTTCCGTAACTTGTTGGGTATGGGAAGTGTTACATAACATCTTTATAGTGGGTGTCTAGTCTAGCGTTACAGAACGTTCCTTGGGGATCTGGGGTGTCAAGTTTTAGCAAAAATAGCGTTACGTAATTTTTGAACGGTCCCAAAACACAAGATATCCCCCACTTTAAAAGTTGGGGGGAACATGTCCGCACCCCCGTTGCTCGCGGGATCAAAGATGTAATTTTTATAAACTATGAAAATTAGTATGAATTATTGTCTCCATTTGTCTCTTCTCTAACCATTAAAACCGTTAAATAAATTATTTAAATTAGTGACATTAATTAGAGAAATTTTGTCAGTTGGTCTATTTGGGTTATAATGAGGTTGGCAAACTTTCTTAATGAAAAGAAGAATTTTACCAATAAGCTCTTTGAATTGCTTTCAGTATCATTCGCTGATTTATTTTTATTGAAGCTTCTGTTAAAGGCCTTTATTAAATTATATATACATTGCCCAGCCAGAATAAAATAAACACCCAAGTTTGTAAATAACTTTTATTTGTAACAAATTTATGGTCATTACAGACACGTGATAGCATAGCATTAATACATGGTGAAATGACCTTTAACATGATGTCATTGAATCAGTTATGTAGAGTCTGGATACGAGACTGATCCGAGTTCTGCCATATTTGGAGTACCTTTTTCTTCAGTTCATCCATATTACCTGGCCAGGGTTATCGTTTCCGTATTTCACGATCCATCGATTCCCAGACACGTTCAATGACATTCATATCGGGGCTCTGTGGTACCCATGGAAGGAACCGTAGCACACTTCGTCTCTTCGAAGCAATAGTGAGTTTTGAGCAGGGCCCGGGAAAGTGGGATGCATGAGGTGTCACGCACCAGGGCCCGGGTTGGAAGAGAGAAAAGGTGATTCGAGGTAAAAGGGTCCGGAGGCAAAAGTAGCACGAGGGTTCGTGACTCCTCTCCTGGGCCTTGGTTTTGAGGTATGGTATGTTGCCCCATCCTCCTTTAATAGATACGTTTCAAACTACAGTATATTGTTTGGGTATAGTGGTAATAGGGCCTCCTTTAAGATGTCGATGTAACCTGCAGAGTTTAGCCTTCCATTTACTATGACAACAAGCTCACTTTTACCAGTATACAGGACAACATCCCAAACTATTACACTTCCTCCTCCATGCTATATTGTTAGCTGTTCTAAACGCATCTGCACTTCGTCTCCAGACACATATGCGTCTACTTGAGGGGAACTGCTGAAAACGAGAATCACCTGTGAAATCTACAAACCTCCCAAACTGAGGTGGATGGGATGGGAAATCATCTGTTGAGACCACTCCTTTCTGCACTTAATATAGACAGGTAATAACAATGGATTGGGACGTGCCATACATCCTCGATACCCTAAACGATAAAGTACACGTTGTGTTGTTCTCTGACTTTTTCCCACTTACTCTGCAATGTTTGAAACACTTTGACGTAAATTGCTTTTCACAACCCGAACAAGTATTGAGGATGTCCTTCCAGGTCGATGGTTTGCAGCCTTAACACCTACCTCTTGGTATGCTTTAATGATACGATCCACACTGCCAAGAAAAATGTCCATATCACTGGAAATTTGTCTTTGACTTCAGTCAGATTCATAATGTCCAACAACACATGAGTTATCACATGCGCCTTGGCTATGAGGCATTGTCCAAGCTGTGAAAATAAGCTAAAGACCTTTACAAACAAAATTATACAATTTACAACAATAACATCTTTTTGATACATCCACGAGCCGATATTAATTTTGGCGGGGCACTTTATGTGGAAATGGAAAACTTTATTGGCAGAAGAAAAAATAACGGTACTTTCCTGTTATCCCGGACCCCCAGACTTTTTGCCAGATCCGGACGCCACTGGCCAGATTGCCACATTTCATTGCCAAATTTTTTTTTAATGTTAAGTAACTAACCTAACCTAACCCAACCCCTGGTTAAATTAGGTTAGGTTAGGTTGGGTTTGGTTAGTTAACATTTAAAAAAAGAAAAATTGGCAATGAAATTTGGCAATCTGGCAAGTGGCGTACGAATCTGGCAAAAAGTCTAGGGTCAGGGATAAAAGGAACGTACCAAAATAACTTCCATAGTATAGCTAACAACAATAAACTAAATGAAAATTAAAAATAGTACTGAAAATACCAATACCCTGATATTAAATGGAGCTATAGGCAAACATTTTCATACCATATGGGCTGTTGAATAGTTTGGACAGTTTAATTGTCTGGATTGTCTATATATATATAGACATATCTGATATATAGAAATATCTGATATATATATATATATATATATATATATATATATATACAGGGTGGCCCAAAAAAAATGGCACCAATTTTCAGAAGTGATATCTCAATAACCATTGCAGTTAGGGATTTTAGAAAACCAACCAAATGAAAGATAATTATTTTCTCTTTAAATACTTATTCAATAGCTTGATGGTTATAAACCCATGTAATGCCAAAAATTGGCTTATAAGAAAAATATACAAAAAAAAGTTGCGCATTTATATTTATTCCTTTTATTTTTTTCTAATTAATTATCTTCTAATTTACGGTCTTTAAACGAAGTTCTGTGGTTTTAAGTTAAACCTAATTTTCAATAAATGGCTCAATCTGCCCTCCATTATGGTCAACCACAGCCTGTAATCTCGCCCTCCATTTTGAAATTGCCTTTGAGATCGTCACTTGTGAGAGATTTTCCCATGCAGCCTGAATTCGTTCACGAAGGTGGTTCACATCACGGATTTTCTGACCATGGTAGACTTCTCTCTCTAAGGCAGACCACACAAAGTAGTCAATGGGGTTTAGATCTGGGCTGCATGGTGGCCAATTATTTGGTTCGATCAAACCAGGACAATTATTATTGAGAAATGTTATTGTTTCCTTGGCTGTATGAGATGGGGCTCCATCTTGCATGAACACAAAATCAGTGCTCGTCTCCTTGATCTCTGACAACATTGAAGACAAAATGTCATTACAGTAGTAAATTGAGTTAATTTTAACGCCTCGCTGAATAAAAATGATGGATGTTTTGTTCTCAGATGACGCTGCAAAGGAAACCATTATCGAATCTGAAAAGTGTTTTTTTTCACGCAAAAGTCGTTTTGGGTCAACATGAGTTTTTGTCGCCACTGCTGCACGAACCCGATCATTTTGGGTATTTCGTGGTGTTTCGACCGTAAATCGTTTCTCATCAGAAAACCAAATTTTTTTCACAGACTCATTTGACCGAAATCTTCGCAATAGATTTTTACATCGATGGAAACGTCTTTCTTTCACAGGCTCCGATAAAGCAGTAACCTTCACCCTCTTAAATGTTTTCAACCCAAGATCTTTTCGAATTATTCGCTGTACTGATGAACGTGAAATCCCGGTTTCTTTCG
Organism: Bathynomus jamesi; assembly: GCA_023014485.1. Taxonomy (NCBI): domain Eukaryota; kingdom Metazoa; phylum Arthropoda; class Malacostraca; order Isopoda; family Cirolanidae; genus Bathynomus; species Bathynomus jamesi. Next base: position 654,661 of record JAJOZX010000572.1, on the reverse strand, counting down.
CAACTTCACGTTCACTTTTACTTGTTCCCGGTTGTTCCTCTTGACTTAAAACCATTTCATTTACTTTTTCAATGTTTTCTGGCGTTCTAATACTTTTTGGTCGACCACTTCCCGGACGCCGTTGACTGCTGCCGGTTTCTTTAAATTTTTGTAAAAAATGTGCCACAGTTCTTTTTTTCCAATTTCTATTTGGAAATTCGTAAAGGATTCTGTTTAATGAATAGCCTTTTTCTTCACGTAGTGCTTGTATAATGTTCTTATCAGATTCTCTCAATCCCATCTTGAGGGGTCTGGAATAGAAAAATTTCATTTAAAATTAGGATCAAGGAATAAATATAAATGCGCAACTTTTTTTGTATATTTTTTTTGGAAGCCAATTTTGGGCATTATATGGACTTATAACCATCAAGCCATAGGAAAAGTATTTAAAGAGAAAAGAATTATCTTTCATTTGGTTGTTTTTTTAAGTCCCTAGCTGCAATGGTTATTGAGATATCACTTCTCAAAATTGGTGCCATTTTTTGGGCCACCCTGTGTGTGTATATATATATATATATATATATATATATATATATATATATATATATATATATATATATCAGAGCTGGGGTCAAATACACCTTGTCAACTACAGATCCAAATCCAAATATAGTAATTTTGGAATTGTCAAATACAAATACAAATACACACTCGCAGCTTTTTTTGGCAGATATAAATACAAATTGTTCAATACAAATACAAATACGAGTTTCAATTTGTCTAGTTGTGACTTCTATCAGTTATTTCTTCCCGTTTTGAGACTGTTCAAGTTGAAGGTAAACAAAAGTGAGCATTACTAAAACTATTTCGTTAACAATTAACAAAAAACAATTCGTTACTGGTTACACTTTGCAAACATCAACTCTTCAAACTGCTCATCAGTTAGAGTACACCTCTCGGGGCGAAAAATCTTCCCTGCAATACTAAACAGTCGCTCTACAGGGGCAGAAGAAGCTGGGGTGAATGAACAATAGAATGAAGAGAGAATAGCAGAGTTGCCAAGTCAAGAACTGCGTATCCGCCAAATCCCGCCCCCAAAACGAGCCCAAACACCGCCAAGTAGCACATTTTTTATAATTTGCATATTTACTCTCTCTCTCTCTCTCTCTCTCTCTCTCTCTCTCTCTCTCTCTCTCTCTCTCTCTCTCTCATTTTTTCGGTAGGGTAGGTTCAACGGAAGGGAACATCACCGAGATCATGTCTCTTGCGGATGATCTAAACCTTAAGACAGACAGGGGAATGTTAATGGGTATTTTACCGCGAATGAATGCCAGTAACCACGCACTCAGTAAGGTCATTGGCATCAACGAGAGGGTGCAAGACTTGTGCGTCCCGCTGGGTGTGAGGTTTATTGACCCCTTCGACGCATTTTCGGGTAGGTGGGACCTTTACCAGAGGGATGGTGTCCACCTCATAACAAGGGTAAAGGTGTGCTAGGTGCGCTGCTCGACCGGCACCTATACAGAATGGTGAGGTCGAGTCCGGGGAGAGATGATGGACCCCCACCGGGGAGGGATGATGATGAGCCGGTGGCGGACGTACCTTCAACTGAAGGGTGCGTCCAGGTACAGGTGGGTGACCCTCCTTCCACGTTGGAGGGGGCTCAGGCTCCTGCGGAAGTTGCCCCCTCGTTAGTGAGGGGCTCTTCGACTCCCGACACCCCTGGCTGTTCGGGAAACGGGTCGTGCTAGGGGGCAGTCAGAATAGGGGAGGCTCCCTCCGTGCAATGCTTTTCAATGCTAGGTCGATTAGGAACAAGTTTTGCGAGCTACGGGCGCTCTTAGCATCAGAATACCGGGATATCGTTGATATCACCGAGTCCTGGATTCATACTGATCGTAGGGACTACGTTGGGGAGTTCGAAATTCCCGGGTATAGAATGTTTCGCAAAGACCGCACCCGTGGGGAGGGGGGGTGGGGTACTAATATACGTCAGAGACACGTGTTGAGTCCGGTTGACTGCCAGTTCCGGTCGGAACGGGAGCTGCTTGGCGTCGATCTGAACGTGGGAGGGACGAGCTATAGGTTAATCTTGGTGTACAGACCTCCGCATCTCCTCCTCGAGGAGGATACAGCACTGTACACCGAACTCAGTAGCCTGCTAGGGGAAAGGGTGTGTGTAGTTTTAGGAGACTTCAACTGTCGCGGCATAAAGTGGGAAAACAGGACTGCTGATGCTGAAGGGAGGAGGCTAGTTGACTTTGCTGATGAGAACTTCCTCACTCAGTGGGTCAACGAGCATACACGAGGCGAAAGCGTTCTAGACTTAGTATTCACGACCGAAGACAACCTCGTCACTGGCCTTACCGTTGACGAATCGTTGGGCGGGAGTGATCACGGTCTGATTAGGTTCCGTGTGTGCGTCCCTCGGGTGAAGCGTAGTAACTCGAGAGGCAGTAAGCTCGATCTCCGGCGGGCGAACTTTGTTAGCCTCAGGGATAGCGTAGGAGAGATGGGGTTAGAGGTCGGCGGCGATGTTGAGGGAGTGTGGAGTGCATTCCGGGACGAGTTTATGGTGCTGCAGTCTGCTGCCATACCCTCAAAACCGGTCACCCCTGCTTCAACGCAGCCTAAGTGGTTCAATCGTGACATCGCTTCGGCTATCCGAAATAGGAAAGTAGCGTATAGGAGGGCGAAGACCAATCGTTCCGATGAGAACACTGAAGCGTATGTCCGCCTGTGTAGGGAAGTGAAGGCGAACCTCCGACGCGGACATCGCCAATGTGCTTAATGAGTACTTTGCGGGAGTGTTCACCAGGGAGGACACCCGCATCATCCCCGAGCCAGGCGTGAGGCACAAAGGTGCTGGCCTGGATAGTGTTCGATGTACCGCGACAGTCGTTGCCGATAGAATAGACAAACTGAGCGCGTTTAAGGCTCCTGGGCCAGACCAGTTTCTCCCCAGAGTGTTGCGGGAGGTGCGCGACCAGGTGGCTCCCCACCTGGCTACAGTCTTCAACAAATCGTTGGAGACGGGCCAGGTGCCTGGTGACTGGAGGGAAGCCAACGTGACCCCTATCTTTAAGAAAGGGGATCACGAAAGTCCAGGGAACTATCGTCCCCTTAGTCTCACTTCAGTTGTAGGTAAATTATTAGAGGGGATAATAGCGAATAGGATCGTTGACCACCATTTGGATTCGTACAAGCTGCTTGGGGACTCCCAACATGGGTTTAGACGGCATAGGTCGTGTCTCACCAACCAACTTGCTCGAGTTTTTCTACGTCATGTTGGGTATGATAAGAGTAGGGCGATTGATATACTTTATCTCGATTTTCAGAAGGCCTTTGATAAGGTATCTCACCGCCGGCTAATGGCGAAAGTGCGCGCGCTGGGTATCGGTGGGGAAATAGGTAGGTGGATTGAAAACTGGCTGAAGAATAGGCGGCAGAGAGTTGTAATTAAAGGTGCTAGTTCGGGTTGGGCCTCGGTCACTAGTGGGGTTCCTCAGGGTTCCGTTTTGAGGCCGCTGTTGTTTATCATTTACATAAATGATATAGACGGTGGCATCGTCAGTCCGATCGCCAAATTCGCTGATGACACCATGCTTGGGACCAATGTTGGGACGCCGGAGGCGATCGAGCAACTGCGTGCGGACCTAGGTAGGATAGGAGAGTGGTCCGAAAAATGGCAAATGCCGTTTAACTTGGGTAAATGCAAGGTGATGCACATTGGCTACGCCAATCCCAAGTCGGACTACTCGATGTTAGGGAGTAATATCGAGGCGACTGATTTGGAAAAGGACTTGGGTGTGCTAATTAGCAGCGACCTTAAGTTTACCAAACAGTGCGTAGAGGTTGAAAAGAAAGCCCAGAAGCTGTTAGGTTATATCAGCAGGCAATTTCAGTTTCGGAACAAGGAGATTGTGCTCTCTCTGTACAATTCCCTGGTTCGGCCGCACCTGGAATATGCTGTGCAGTTTTGGTCGCCCACCCTCAGGAAAGATATTGAGAGGCTGGAGCGAGTGTAGGCGAGGGCCACAAAGTTAATCCCTTCCGTTAGGCATTTGGGCTACAATCGACGGTTACGCGCCCTGAACTTGTTTTCGCTGGAAACTCGGAGGCTGCGCGGTCAACTGATCGAGGTTTTCAAGTTCTTACGCGGGTTCAACGATGTCGATTTTAGAAGCATGTTTAGTTTAAATGATAACCCAACTCGCAACAATGGTTGGAAGTTGGATTTGAAACGGTTTAGGACTAGTGTGTGTGTGGGAATTACTTTACGTATAAGATCTGTGACACGTGGAACAGGCTACCTTCAGAAGTTGTGAACAGTTCCTCTGTGGATCATTTTAAGTAAAGGTTAGACCAAATCTTGCACACTATTTGAGTGTGTAGAAAATTTTTCCTGGCACCCGTTGCCATTGGTACCTCCTCGGTATGGGCCGCAAGGCCTTTTGAGGTTCTTATTTTCCTTGTAACTCCTTGTAACTCCTTGTAACTCTCTCTCTCTCTCTCTCTCTCTCTCTCTCTCTCTCTCTCTCTCTCTCTCTCAGGTCCCAACCTGTTCTCCTGGCCCAACCTAGTGACTCGTGAGGTGTTGTATTTGACATGTATTTGAGTAAATACGGCAAATACAACGATCAAATACAAATACGAAAAATGACTGTATTTTAAATACAAATGCAAATAGTATTTTACCCCAGCCCTGATATATATATATATATATATATATATATATATATATATATATAATATGAAAATTATTTCACGAAAGTAACACGTGAAAAATATTTATGATGAATAAAACCACGAAGGAAAGGAAACACAAAAAGGTGCTCAAGCGCTTTCGTCTAATGACATCCTCAGGAACACTGAAGTACATAAAAGGTTACGGCCTATATATAGGTTACAGAAAGAAAAAAAGAAAAAAAAAATAAATAACATACATACACACAAACATATATATATATATATATATATATATATATATATATATATACATACATACATATCTACACACATACATATATATATATATATGCAATAAACGGAGAAGTAAAATTAAAAATTAAAAATTAAAAATTAGAGGATTAACCAAGAGGCATACAGATTTGTAAGGAAAAATATCGATTTTTAGCACAAGATCAAATGAATTATAAAAATACAAATTTATACTGGAAATCTGCCCGGGTTTTAACACTTTGCCTTTTAGAGTCAAGTTTCGATATATATAAAAATAAAATGAAGATTACAAGTTAATAAAGTAGCATAAAAGTTTACCAAAGATTTAGCGTTCTACCCTTTTTATCTAAATTTGTTTTGAAGGAATTCAAAACAACAGGATCGAGTTGAAAAAGACCTTTGCTTATGTTGAAGTTATTTGAAAGTTGGATAATGGCAGACTCAAGAATATTTCTATTAACAATGTTGCTAGAATGAAATAAAACTGAAGCATTATTCCAATCAATACAGTGGGATAACTGTGACAAATGGACAAAAAGAGCACTGGACAACTGTCCTGTTCTAACAGAATATTGATGCTGTTTTATACGTGTGTGCAAATCCTTTCCCGTCTGACCTATGTAAAAGGAATCACATTGTTTACACCCAATTTTATAGATAATGCCTGAATTATTGGTAGGGCTATTTTTTACTATGATATTTTTCACAATATTGTTATATGAAAATACTACATTAATATCCAAAAGTTTAAGTACATTAGCAATGCCTAAAAAGCCCGGGAAAAATGGAAGTACTAAAATATTTTTTGACAAAGTACGAGTGTTATTATTGACACGATAGAAAGTTCGTTTTGCCTTGTTGAGACAAGATTCCACAAACGCAGATGTTTGTGTGTATGTATGTTATTTATTTATTTTTTTCTTTTTTTTTTCTTTCTGTAACCTATATATAGGCCGTAACCTTTTATGTACTTCAGTGTTCCTGAGGATGTCATTAGACGAAAGCGCTTGAGCACCTTTTTGTGTTTCCTTTCCTTCGTGGTTTTATTCATCATAAATATTTTTCACGTGTTACTTTCGTGAAATAATTTTCATATAATGAACACCACGCGTTCCTTCGGCTTGCTGTTCCCTCTCTTGTCTCCGTTTGTGTCCGTGTTTTCTTCTACATTAATGAAGGGGCATGCAATTCGTATCCGACGAAAGTTTCTTACTAACTGTCTAGAGGAGCAAGTTCTTCCCAAATCCCTGCTTCTGATTCGCCTCAGACAAATTGACGACCATCCGTTCAACAACTTCAGCAGATTAATTTTAAAGAAACATATTGAAGTCACCAGACAAAATGAGTGGTCCGCCTTCAAAAATTTAAACATCGCCAAACATAATTTTGTAACCGTTATTCCCCACCCGTGGATCCAACCTTTGTTTGATGAAATTTACAACGAGTTGCGTCGGAGAACTACTTCACTTCGTAACATTTTGGATCGGAAAATTAAAAGTCTCATTCGAAATAGTCAGTGGAGTAAAAAAGCAAGCTCAAAGTGTGTTTTGAACCTTTCTTCGAAAAACATTAGTGACGATGCAAAAAGTGCCCTTGGATATGGTATGTCCTTTTTTATTGTTAAAAAACCTTCGGCTTTACAAATTTGTTACAGTCTCGCGTGTTTTGAAAAACATTGTAATCTCCCTCAGTATTTGTTTAACATAGTTAAAGGCCTCGTTTATAGTGCGGCGAATGGTAATTACGAAGATAACTTTCCTAAACGTTTTCGCGATGGCCTCTCACAATTAATAAAAGATGGGGAGCTCCATATTACTAAAGCAGACAAGGCTAACACCATAGTTATTATGGACAAAGTGGACTACATCGGAAAGATGAACGAGCTTCTCCAGGACCCCGCCACATACAGCAAACTTAGGAAGAACCCGCAGGATGACGTCATCAAATCATTTAATAGTGGCTTGAAACGCATTCTCAAAGATCATAAGGACTTAATTCCGCTTTTCATGTCCACTTCACCTTCTCTGCCCTACCTTTACGGTCCTATTAAAACCCACAAACCTGGCAACCCTATGCGCCCTATTATTAGCTCGGTGGGCTCTATTACTTATAAACTCTCCAAATGGCTTGTCAAGTCTTGTCCCCCATTCTCGGAACTATCTCTGATTCACATGTAAAAAATTCCATGGATCTTACTGAAAAATTGAATAATGCACGTACTGAAACTAACGATAGATTGATCAGTTTTGACGTTTGTTCATTGTTTACAAAAGTGCCGATTGATGATATGCTTGACTTTCTCTCCCAAGAATTACATAAGTATGACCTGCCACTACCTTCACACATTGTTTTGGAACTTATTAAGCTTTGCATCAAAGACTGTAAATTCACTTTCAATAACGAGTATTATCAACAAGTGTTTGGGATGGCCATGGGCAACCCCTTATCGCCCCTCCTCTCCAATATTTATATGGAGTTTTTCGAAATTACTTACATTCCGAGAATCCTGGGGTTGGCATCCCTTGGTTGCGGTACGTCGACGATATTTTGTGTATCTGGCCCATGAATCGTGACCTGGATAACTTCCTTCAGTTAAATGATCAAGTCCCCTCCATTAAGTTTACTTTAGAAGTGGAACAAGACAATTCAATCCCATTTTTGGATGTGTGTGTACATAGGGAAAGCCCAGGTTTTAAGTTTAGTATCTATCGGAAAACAACAAACAATTTGTCCTACGTACACTTTTACTCGGGACATGACACCCCCACTCAGAAGGCCATTTTTTCATCAATGTTTCTCCGCGCCCTTAGGATCGCCAGTCCGGAATACATCGATGCCGAATTGGAAAAAATCAACGGTATTGGAAGTGATCTGTGTTACCCATCTGCGTTTATGGAATCTTGTCTCAACAAGGCAAAACGAACTTTCTATCGTGTCAATAATAACACTCGTACTTTGTCAAAAAATATTTTAGTACTTCCATTTTTCCCGGGCTTTTTAGGCATTGCTAATAACTTTTGGATATTAATGTAGTATTTTCATATAACAATATTGTGAAAAATATCATAGTAAAAAATAGCCCTACCAATAATTCAGGCATTATCTATAAAATTGGGTGTAAACAATGTGATTCCTTTTACATAGGTCAGACGGGAAAGGATTTGCACACACGTATAAAACAGCATCAATATTCTGTTAGAACAGGACAGTTGTCCAGTGCTCTTTTTGTCCATTTGTCAGAGTTATCCCGCTGTATTGATTGGAATAATGCTTCAGTTTTATTTCATTCTAGCAACATTGTTAATAGAAATATTCTTGAGTCTGCCATTATCCAACTTTCAAATAACTTCAACATAAGCAAAGGTCTTTTTCAACTCGATCCTGTTGTTTTGAATTCCTTCAAAACAAATTTAGATAAAAAGGGTAGGACGCTAAATCTTTGGTAAACTTTTATGCTACTTTATTAACTTGTAATCTTCATTTTATTTTTATATATATCGAAACTTGACTCTAAAAGGCAAAGTGTTAAAACCCGGGCAGATTTCCAGTATAAATTTGTATTTTTATAATTCATTTGATCTTGTGCTAAAAATCGATATTTTTCCTTACAAATCTGTATGCCTCTTGGTTAATCCTCTAATTTTTAATTTTTAATTTTTATTTTTACTTCTCCGTTTATTGCATATATATATATATATATATATATATATATATATGTATGTGTGTAGATATGTATATATATATATATATATATATATATATATATATATATATATATATATATATGTTTGTGTGTATGTATGTTATTTATTTATTTTTTTTTTTTTTTCTTTCTGTAACCTCTATATAGGCCGTAACCTTTTATGTACTTCAGTGTTCCTGAGGATGTCATTAGACGAAAGCGCTTGAGCACCATTTGGTGTTTCCTTTCCTTCGTGGTTTTATTCATCATATATATATATATATATATATATCAAGACTTCTTAACACGACTCGAGCCCTGTACGGATTAATTCTCTACGTATCAGATTCTGATATACGGATTGGCCCTTCCAACCGCAATCCGGAGACTCCGCGAGTAACCGCTGCGTGCAGAAATCTGCATTTCAGGGTGCTGAGCCCCTTCTTTTATATTCAAAAAACGGAAGTCTTCTACTTACCGCACGAGGTGCGTGTGACTCCTGTTTAGAAAGGATTCACCAACACGAGGTGTTTACGTCACTTAGCGTGTGACTTCCGTTTGGAAGGAAATCGCGAGTGAATACGTCACCAGCGTGTGACTTCCGTTTAGAAGGAAATACTGAATGAATAATATAATTCTTAAAATAATCTAAACCCTTTGTGTTGCCAGGGCGCGGCTCTACTTGAATGATGAATATGCAAAGTACGCCAATTGTATTGAATTAAATAAACTCTTTGTACTAATGGGGCGTCGTTAGACTTAAGGGAATAATAAGTTCTTCGTGAACTTGAAATTGAGGTTCCTTGAGGAATTAATATAACAGCCATAATATAACATATATATATATATATATATATTATATATATATATATATATATATACTACCAGTCAAAAGTTTAAGTATACCCTGAAATATTCATAAATTTAAAAAAAAAATTAAAGTTTTTTATTTATTAACTAAGTTATCATGGCACAAATTCATAAGTACAAACATGGGAACTTAAATAACAACAAATCAGGACAATTTACCAAAAGGAAAGTCTAAACTTTAAATTCATCAAAATAGCCTCCTCTAGCAGCAATTACAGCGGAACAAATTCGAGGCATGGGCTCAACAAGAGCAAGAAGATAGTCTGGTGAAAGCTGCTGCCAGCACTCTTGTAAGAGTTCCCAGAGCTTCTGAGCACTGGATGGCTGCTTGGCTTTCACTCGTCGATCCAGTTCATCCCACACTAGCTCGATGGGGTTCAGATCCGGGGACTGTGCTGGCCATTCCATAACTGAACTGACATTGCCGTTCTTTCTGCTTCAGGTAATTTTGACACAGCTTGGAAGTGTATTTAGGATCGTTGTCTTGCTGCATTATGAACTGTTGGCCAACTAGTCGCATTCCAGATGGGATGGCATGGCGCTGTAGAATGCTGTGATAGCCACGTTGGTTCAGTATTCCAGTGACTTTGTGGAGATCTCCAACTTGCTCCCCTACAAAACATCCCCAGACCATCACACTTTCTCCACCGTGCTTCACTGTTGGCACAACACACTGCTGTGTCATTCTTTCACCCGCAGTCCAAAGGACAAATTTCCACTGCTCAACAGTCCATGTTTGGGGTTTTTTAGCCCAGACTAGCCTTTTCTTTTTGTTCTGGAGTCTCAGCATTGGTTTCTTTGCTGCAGTTCTTCCTTTTAATCCTGCCTCTCTTAGTCTTCTCTGAACAGTTGATGTTGAAACTGTTGTACTTCTGGAGTTGTTCAGCTGGGCTTTGATTTCAGGTGCTGTGAGGCGTCTGTTGCGCAGACTGGTGACTCGGATATACTTGTCCTTTGAGTCTGTTGTGGTTCTTGGTCGCCCTGATCTTTTTCTGTCCTTACTTTGACCAGTTTCTTTGTACCGTTTAATGGCACAAGCAACCGCATTCACAGAAACTTTAAATTTTTTTGCAATTTGCCTCAGTGATTGGCCCTCATTTCTCAAAGTTACAATCGACTGTCTTTTTTCTGTTGTTAACTGAGCTTTGGCACCTATTTTTGCTTTTTGAAACACAGAAATATACTTTAAACTACACAGTTAGCTCATCTGCAAGGATTTTATATGTAAAGACCTGCAGCGCATGTTAATAACTGAACTCATGTATTAACATAGGCTATTTATTTATGCTGTCAAATCTAGCAATATTTGTAATAAAAATTTTAGGGTTGGTTAATGGAGAAAGGAGGTATGATGCCGCAACTACCAAATGAAACGGTGAAACCAGATGGAATTCTCAGTTAGAATGCATGAAAACCTATTTGTCAAATTACTCTCTATATATAGAAATAAGAGGAGAGCATATTGAAGACATTGATCACAACATCGGAAAATTGATAGATAACTTATCTACATTATACAGAGAGAGGCACTCAATTTACAGTCACAACTCTTACTTGTTGGAAATGCTCTAGATAAGGTATGTTTATATTATGCAGTTAAAATTACTTAACTTTAAATACCAATATTAATTTCAAGATATTTTACAGACTTATAGTGCACATTTTATAATTATAGAATCCTGTACTAAAGCATTACTAATAAATAATTAAAATAGACTTCATTTTATGTGTTGTAACTTGTAACACCAAAAAATAAATTCTAACAATGCATATTTCTAAATGTTTACAGATGTTTTCATTCAGCCATATATAACTTTATAGTTTTTATTTTTTTTGTTACAGTTGCAGGCTGATAATACAACATTATCTGATGCTGTTGAAATTTGGCTCAATTTAATCCAAGATGAAAAATTAGCTCCATACAAAGAAGATATTATTAAGAGATTTAAAAAAGCTATGGAGCCATGTCAACTTTTGGCAAATATAACTGACCCAAAGTATGAAGGTAAATAGGACCTAAATGCTTAACTACTATCAATATATAAAACATAGGTAACTCAACTGTATGGGCAGAAGAGTTTTCTCTAATCTGAATCAAATCATCTGGCATTGCCATATTAGATAACAATTAGCATAAATTAGATACCATAACATAAATTATATGATCTATATTATTAGCTTTATTTTTGTTTCCACACAGTTCTATTATTTTTCAGGACAAAAACTGAATAGAGTTCAAGAGGAAGAGGCTGAAGAATGGCTGATTGAAATAAATTCAGAATACATGGCAGGATATTATGCATTCCGCTTAAAAGACGCACTAATTTTTCCTCCTTATTTATTCGAAGATAGTATAGTGACTCTACATCAGCTAGTAATTGGTGGAAAATTGTTGAAATGAAAGAAAAAAAAGAGACTAGGTTACCATTATGTTTGGCTTGGTATGGAGTAAAATGCTTGGTATGGAGTAAAATGCGAAATAGGTTAGGGAAAGAAAAGGCAGAAATGTTGGTTCGAATCTACCGCCACCTAAGGTCAAAAGATGCTGAACATACTGTCAATAATCAATATTAGGTACCACTTAAATTATTTAAATTATAAAGCTGAAAAGAAACAATTTATTTTTAGATATAGGTAGCCAATTAGAAGATAGATAAATTAGATACAGTATTAGATATAAGGTTCATAATGAAACATGTCAAATAAATAGCTTCTGGAAATTTTAGTTTATATTGGCCTTATCACATTAATTATGGTTTATAGTTGTTAAGTTGTTAATATATAAGACTGCATAACCATATTATAAAAAATGCCAAGTTAAAAATAAGTTTATGAGAAGTAAATTGATGTGGGTTTTTAGGTTGGGTTTTTGGTGGGTTTTTGGTCTTGGGTTTTTGGGTGGGTTTTTGGGTTTGGGTTTTTGGGTACCAACCCTAATTAACATACTCCTGAAGAAACACACTACCCCAGTAAAGGCTTTTAAACTGTTTTTGGACCTTTGTGCAGAGCTAATGGAATTAATTTTAGGTTGCATGCTAAATGTAAATTAACACATTTTGAAGGCTATTTTGAAGAAGCTTTTGTGTTACAACACACTGCATAGGGCAGATGCACTGAAGCATACAATATGAAAGCCAGGTAAGCAAATTCATCTCTAGTACCTGTTCAGTTTATATTTGAAGTTTATGTCATGAGCTAAGCAGCAAAACATTGGAAATTAGTAGGTGTACTTAAACTTTTGACTGGTAGTGTGTGTATATATATATATATATATATATATATATATATATATATATATATATATATATATATATATATACAGGAATACCAGGTACAACAAATCTAAGAATCGGTACAGAATTTAAATTCTGCACCAATTCATCGATTTGTAGTACCTGGTATTCCATGCATGAAAACCAAGCTCACCTTCTCGTCTATTGTTAATTTTGCAGCCATCTCCTCCCTAAAAGAAAAAAAATATATATTATTGAATTACGAGGGTAATTCAATAAGTATCAGCACTTTTTATTTTCACAATTTTATTTTCACATCTGATAGATTATAAACACATCACTTCTCAACATAGTCTCCTTGTTTCTCAATAAACTTAGTCCAGCGATCTGCAAGCTTCCTAATGCCATCACAAAAGAATGTTTTTGGCTGTGTGCGTAGCCAGTCATGCACCGCCTCCTTCTGGTCATCATCGCCTTGGAATCGCTGACCTCTCAAAGCGTCGTTTAGTGGTCCAAACAGGTAAAAATCCGAAGGTGCCAGGTCTGGACTGTAGGCTGGATGGTCGAGAACTTCAAATTTAAGTTCTTGAAGGCATTTTCTAGTCTGTGCAGCAGTATGAGGGCGCGCATTGTCATGTAGCAGAGTAACACCTTCCGACAATCTCCCTCTCCGTTTTGTGCGAATTGCTTTAACTCATTCCGAAGCATGTCAGAATACGATGCACTTGTTACTGTAGTTCCACGCTCTAGATAATGTTCAAGGATAGGGCCTCGTGTACAGGGCTGCCATTGCTAGGTTTTTCCAACCAGATCTGGGTTTTTCAATACTTTCCTGGGTTTCTTGGTTTTAATTTTAAAAATTTCATAAAATCTGGGTTTTTTAGGCTTAAAGTAAGGCAGACAAATAAAATGTACCAAATTTTACCACTCTAAATATAATATAATGCAACAACGCTTTGTTTGGTAATATCATAAAGCGTTTTTTGAAATGCTATGACAGTAAAGCTGCATGTTTGTAAGGAGGATGTCAGTTGCGCAAAACTGGCAAAAATTCTCCACTCCAGGGTTACCATCTGGTATTATTAATAACAAAATATGAGCAAATTTGGTAATGAAAAAGCAATTTTGCATTTAAAAATGTATTTGGTATTCTGGTAATGAAATGAGCTAAATTTGGTAATGCATAAATAAGAATGTGAGAAAAATTGTGTTTCATTAAACATTGCATTCCATAAACATGTTAGAAACATGTTACAACAAATCGTTGCTTAAACGTTTCGATCAATTTTACTAATTATTCAGTTCTGAGTATTTATACATACTGATACAAATTTGTTAAAACGATACTGATGTTTAAAGCAAATCGCAGTTATAAATTTACTGTTTAACTGACTTTGGAGCTTACTCTGAATAATTGTAGACAAATCGAACGAACATGTTACGAACATGTTGCAGTTTATTATTTGGCAGCATTAGTCAGGGGGGGGGGGGGCATTATTAGCCTGCATTGCGCGTGCGTGCAATTTTCGCTTGATTTATATTTTGTGTCATAGTAAATTGCATTGAAATTTGAATGAATATATATACCTAAATACAATTTGGCAATAAATTGCTTCATTTGGTACTAAATTTAAAAAAAAAAATGGTATTGGTGCTCCAGTATTGGTGATCTGGGTTTTTTGAGGATCATCTAGGTTTTTTTTGTGTATGATCTGGGTTTTCTTTCATTAAGTCAGTGGCAGCCCTGCTCGTGTATCCCAAAACAGTGTTAGCATAACTTTACCTGCTGACGGCTGCGCTTTGAACTTCCTTGCAACGGGAGATGTTGGATGCTTCCATTGCATGCTCTGTCGTTTGCTTTCTGGTTCATAGTGATGGATCCAGGTTTCATCTCCAGTGATAATGCGCTCCAAAAAGTTTTCACCTTCATTATGATACCGCGCCAAAAGACGAAGCAGACGTCCATACGATTACGCTTGTGCTCTTCTGTCAACTGTTTGGGCACCCATCTTGCACAAATTTTGTGAAAGCCAAAAATGTCATGAACTATCGAATAGGCTGACCCTTGACTGATGTCTAATGAAGATGCAATTTCTTTTATTGTTAATCTTCTGTCATTGAAAATCATGGCTCTGGCTTCTTCCTGCTTGTCACCACTGGTTGATGTTGACGGTCGTCCTGAGCGCTGAGTATCTGTCACACATGTCCGACCTTCCTTGAACATTTGAATCCACTCGTACACACTTCGCCGTGGTAACGCATTATTCCCATACTGAACACATAAACGCGTGTGAATTTCAGCTCCTTTCACACCTTCTGCCCACAAAAGACGAACCACGGATCTCTGTTCTTCCAGAGTACAAATTGAAAACGGCGCAGCCATGCTCACTACTCGTACGATATGTGACAGCTACGAGTAGCATAAATAAGCCTAAACTGTTGCTAGCCTAAATAAACCTATAGATCTCAGTTTGGCTCGTTATTACGACTATATATTATATACTGTAAGGGGTTCCAAAAAACCTTAGCCCCCCCCATTTGCAGCTTACATGTTTACTTATATCGAAATAGTTTTTAGTGATAATAAAAATATATAAAATTCTTTATTTATTGCAGGTATTAAAATTACTCTAGCTGATAAAGTGATAATATAATGGCTTCTCAATTAATTGGTGATTCGGAGAGGCAACGTGTGATAGATCGCATACGAGCAATAACATTTCGGGAAGCTCGTGATGCTGGAGCCACCTTTATAACACGTTCATGGTTTGCCAAAAAGTTGTGAAGAAGTGAGGACTTCGTCAAAAGAAATTGGAATAAAACTTTGGATGAATGTGAAATGGATACAACCAAATCTGGGCGCCCAAATTTGCCACTCTCTCAGGAAACAAAGGACATCATTGAAAGCGGTACGCGTAAGCGGAAAAAAAGCTGTGCTAAACTTTCTAGAGAGATCGAAGTGTTAAGAGGAAAGATCGTAAGTGATGAGATCATTCGACTGTACTGTCATAGGCAAGGTTTAAAGCCTTGGCATGAACTTCCAAAGCCAAGAAAAACTCAACTTAACATCGATGACAGAATGTGGCTTGCCCATTATCTTGAAGATTGGGATGGGGATGATTTCATGCATTTAGCTGTCTCCGATGAATTTTCTGTTTACGTAACACGTCGGCCTAACTACGAAAATGATCGAGCGTGGGCCACAACACCAGATGAAATCGATGACAATGAACATTATCGCGAATTATTAAAAAGTCCAGACTATGTTGGTGTGTTTGTTTTGTTCACTGCAAAGAAACTCATGTGGGTGCTGAAGCCAAATGGTCAGAGTTGAGATGGACAGTATTTTCGTGATATTATTCTATCCCAGCATGTCATTCCTTTTCTAAGAAACCCAAAAATGTTATGGATGTCGATCAGATCACACTTCTGTACGATAAGACCCCCTCCTTTAAGGCATTAGCCACTCAACAGTTGTTGCGGAACCATGAGATCGATTCTTTGGAAATGAAGAATGGCCAGGAAATTCTCCTGACCTGAACGTCTGTGAACACATTGGATCAGTTATAAAGGACAAGGTTGAATGTCTCTTGTTTCAAGAACCTGCAGCAAATCGATTTTCGAAGGATACAATGACGCAACACATTGAAACTGTTTTAGCAAATTTGCGTAACGATCAAGATCTATTCACGTCACTTTTGGCAAGCTACCCAAAGTGAATTCAGGCTGTCTTGGAAGCCAATGGCGGGAACACCAAGTTTTAATTGTTTCTCATTAAATGCAGGATTAAATTATCTTTTGTAAGGTATGTTTAGTTTTACTGTACCTCTAATGGTTTAGGCCATGGGCGGGGGGGGGGCTAAGGTTTGTTGGAGCCCCGTATACTATATTATCACTAAAATAAAAAGTGCGGATACTTACTGAAGTACCCTCGTATATACGAACGGTTTACGATTGCGGGTACTTGGGGTTTTTAGTCCAATTTGTGTAGAACAAGCCTGAGGCAGTACTAGTATGACTATGATTGATACAGGTAAATTTGTGCGGCCTTCGGGAGGAAACACAAACTTGCGGTACATCTTGCTACTGAAGAATCACTTAAAAATCACTTAAATCACTTAAACAGAGACAACAACTAGAAACACGCAGCCAGACAAACAGCCAGACACAAGAAAACCTACAGACTCGACACGACCATTACACCCTTCAATACAGATCAGACCAACAAGATCATCAAAAACATTAAGAATTCGAAGGCTACTGGACCAGACAACATATCTAACATACACCTTAACCCTCTAACGCCGACTGGGTCGAATACGTACCGTTTCAAATACACGCATTTAGACTTAACCCTACAAAAACGTTCGGCGTTAAAGGGTTAAACACTTGGGCCCACAAGGAATACTAGCTCTCACAAATATCAGCACATATTCATACCAACACTGTATTATTCCTGACATATGGAAACAAGGTAAAATTATTACACTACTCAAACCAAACAAAAATCCAACAGAACCAGCTTCCTATAGACCCATTACTTTACTATGCACACCTTCCAAAGTAACAGAAAGACTAATCTTACAAATCACCAACCCACACATTCCACTATCGCCTACTCAACATGGATTCAGACCTCACCACTCAACCACGACATTACTCACTAACCTCACGCAGCACATCATGGATGGCATCAACTCCAGACGACCAGCTCAACGTACACTATTAGCAACAATAGACATTAGTAAAGCATTTGATGCTATCCCACGCTTCCCTCTCATAAACAAAATACTCAACACAAACCTGCACAATAACACCAAAAGGTGGCTGATCAACTATATTTCAGGAAGATACTCACATGTCACATTTAATGGCAAGTCATCCAAAAACAATCTTTTTCCGAACGGGGTCCCTCAAGGCTCTGTTCTCTCACCAACACTCTTCAACTTATACATGCATGACATTCCAGCACCCATAGATAACAAGCTTACCTTATCATCATATGCAGATGACATCACTCTAACATCCACCCACAACAACATCGACACCGCTACAAATAACCTACAAACATACATAAACAGTATACAAGACTGGCTCACACACAATAGACTCAAAGTAGCGCCCACAAAATCAACCATCACCTTGCTTACAAGCAACACAAAAGAACACCAGGTAATTCCACAGCTTGCACTAAACAACATCAACATTCCACACCAGGGGCGACTCGTCGGTAGGCACTGCGGAACTGCAGCACCTCCATGATCTTATGATCTTTATATTTAAATATTTAAAATAGCCTCTCTGATTGTTTTTTTCAATGAACTTTGAGTTTTTAAATCAGATTATATCCTTTTTTCCTTAAACTATTTCAATGCCGAACGAATGAATCACGAAAGTAGCTTCAGCCTTCCCGTGGAACTGCGTACTTAACAGTTCCAGATTTTGTTCGAAACGCTTGAAACCTCGGTGGCGGACGTACGAAGAGCGAGTCAGAATCGCGGGTTTAAAAGGATCCAAAGCACTGTGGACAGAGCAGTGCCGATCTGTTTGTTTGACTTGGTAGTTGTGTTGCTGTATCGTTTGCTAATTCGAAATTTAATTTCCGAATTGCATTTATCAATGATTCGTTATCATTTATTTTTTGTCGTGAGATTGAAGTTAATTATATAATAATTGGATTATTTACAATATATAGCTTTCATTTCTTAGAATATTTTTTCGCTCAGAATAAAAACAGAAGAATGGAATTTGTTTATAAATTAAATTTTTGGCAAATTCGAAATTACCCGTTAAGCTTAAGTACCCTATAATTGATTTTATGATACTATTTTACTTATTTTTAGGACTGAGTAGTGAGTAGTTATCTATTTATCTATTCGACTTTCTCTCTCTCTCATATATATATATATATAATCGACACAATTGTTCGCAATTTCTGAGGCAGCACCCCCATAGCTGAAAGTCACGAGCCGCCACTGTTCCACACACTCACAGGACCAAAATACTTGAGGTCACATACAACACATCATTATCTTTTGCGAACCACATTCAGGACATTAAAAACAAATGTACGTCAAGACTTAACACGCTTAGGGTACTAACAGGCACAAACTTTGGACACCAGCAGGAAACAACATCACTCATATACAAACAATATATTCGCTCAGTTATGGACTATGCTAGCCCATGCTGGGCACCCATTATCTCAAACACACAAATAAACACCTTACAGACAATACAAAACAATGCACTTCGTATCATTACAGGATGCATTCAAACAACACCAATAGAACACCTGCACACAGAAACAAAAATACTGAAAGTTAGGGAACATTTAGACATGAGGGGAACACAACTCATGGCAGCAGCGACAACTAACCCACAACACCCTTGCCACTACATGTACAATCATGCACTAACACCTCGCACCATTAAGGTAACACCAGAGAGACATTATAACCAAATACTTCATTCCATACCACGCCCCACAAACATCACACAGTACAGAAAACACATACACACACACACCTAACCCACAAAGCACTGACACGACTCAGTCCGAATGCGGTCCTAGGTGCGGAGCCGCCACCCATTAACAGGTTAGAGATCAGCCTGAGCAGATCGGATCGAGTTAACTTAGCACGATTCCGATGTGGACATCACCCCAACTTACGGACATATAAACACAGACTAGACAACTCCATAGACGACACCTGCCACGTGTGCCAGGACACAACACAAATAATTGAACACATTATGACAGACTGTACCGCTCTAGCACAACAGAGAACACAACACAACATCACTAGTGCGCTGAACCTCTGGTCCACTCCGGAGAGGGCGATCGGTTACCTGCGTGCCGCCGGCTTGCTCGATCAGGGTAGGCTGATCGGCTAAACAACAACAACAACAACAACAACAACAACAACAACAATTTAGTATCAATGTATGGGCAGGACTTATTGCCGACAACTTAATCGGTCCTTTTGTTTTGCCTGGAAGATTAACAGGAGAATTCTATTCCAATTTTTTAAGGAATGATTTTAGCGATTTACTAGATGACGTTCCTCTTGGTGTCCGACGTCGTATGTGGTTTATGCATGACGGCGCTCCGCCTCATTTTAGTCGAGTAGCCGGAGACTATTTGGATGACCATTTCCCTGATAAATGGATAGGCCGTGGAGGACCCATTGCGTGGCCTGCTCGCTCCCCGGACGTGAATCCACTCGATTTTTACCTGTGGGGTCATCTGAAATCCATCGTTTACGTGACACCCATTGACAACGTTGAAATGCTTCGCCATCGTGTAGAACAAGGATGCCAGAAAATCCGAGCAATACCTGGAATGTTTGAACGCGTCAGGCAGTCTATGACGAGGCGTGTTCAGGTGTGTATTCAAGCGCAAGGCGGTCATTTTGAGCACTTCCTATAACGGTAAGGCGGATACTTGCTGGAACACATAACGGGCTGTAACTCTGAAACAAAGCAATTTCGGACATATGCTTATATAAACTTTTTTTCATATTTTTCAGGTCCTGAATCCATCCTGAAAGTGCGTCCCACATGTTATGAAACACTGTGTGTTGTGTGTGTGTGTGTGTGTGTGTGTGTGTGTGTGTGTATACTAAAAAATAAGAGGCACTGTATACAAAACACTAATTTATTACTAATAAAAAAACAAAGCAAAACGTTTCGACCCTGATTACATAAAGAATTCATTAGTTCATTGGTGGACAAAAACTGATTAAGCGCGAAAACAAAGAAGCAAACAAAAGCCGCACAAATAGTTTACATTTGATGTATCTTTTCCAGCTTATCCTGCAATTTCAGCTTTGGTAGTATAGACCAATATACAGTGTGTGTGTGTATATATATATATATATATGTGTGTGTGTGTGTGTGTGTGTGTGTGTGTGTGTGTGTCGCAGTCAATGTCTAAAATTAAGCAATTTATAAATTGACTGAAATTTTAGGCGATGTGTCAAATGCTCGATTTATTTAATACCTAATTAAACTAACCTAACCTAATCTAACTTAACCTTTCTAGTAATACTGGGAAATACCTGTGGGCATGCATATGCAGCATTATCAGAAAGGTTAGTTTAAGTTAGGTTGGGTTTTGTGTGTATCACCAATTTGATACATTGCCTAAAATTTCAGTCACTTTATAAATTGCCTGATTTTAGACAATGACTGTAATATATATATATATATATATATATATATATATATATATATATATATATATCAAGAGTGTGCGGGGAATCGAAAAACTCGATTCGAGTCGATTCGACAAAAGAATGGAAACCCGACCCGAATCAGCACGCAGTGAATCGAGAATTTCGATTCGGCCTGTTCTGATTTAGTTTAAACTGTCTGGCAAGTATGGTGGATATTGAAATTTGGAACAGGGTGTGCGGAACTTTCTAATATTATGTGATTAAATATGTTATACTTTCATTAAATAAATAGTTATTTTGTTCTTTCTTATATGTTGTAAATTAAATATGTTACAAATTCATAAAAAAATTGTTTAGTACCAATCTGAGCCCGTTTCTGTCTATTCCTGGTTCGAGAGGAGTGAAACCTTCAGTCTGTTTGAAAGTTCAGAAAAAGTTTGAGTGGTTTTATTGATAAAACAAAAAGAATTGAGAATCGAATCGAGAATCGAAATTAAGTGGCCGAATCGAATCGAAATGAATCGAAATGAAAAGTCTCGAATCGCACATCCTTAATATATATATATATATATATATATATATATATATATATATATATATATATAATATATAATATAAACCTGTTCGGTGCTCTTCCAATATGTGCTCTACCGCGAAACTGTGATCTACCATATTCCAATACGTGCTCTACCGTGAAACTAGCCTTATAAGGCTAACTAACGAAAATATCATGACTTAACCTAACCAATCGTTAGGTCAACTATACGCCCTTGACGATTGGTTAGGTTAAGTCGTGATATTTTCGTTAGTTAGCCTGGAATATGGAATATTAGTTGGAATATGGTAGATCACAGTTTCGCGGTAGAGCACATATTGGAAGAGCACCACCTGTTCTATTATCTATAAAACCAATTTAAAACTTTTTATGTTAAGTTTAAGTTTACAATAGGATTTGAGTAAAATTTCTGTTTTCCCATTAATTCTACTAGCAAAAATACCGCCCTACGGGCGGTTTTTGCTATTTCCTGCGGAAGGCTTGGAGCCCTCGGCCAATTACTTCATCTGGGAAATGAATTTTCTTACCTCAAGGTATTATTTCCTGTTATAAAATATAAAAAAGAACACTTCATCATAAACTTATCTTTATTTCATTACTGAAGAAGCTCCTTGTAGACATAATTGTCAACAAATACTCCCTTTTCATTTCTTTCTGTCAGGACTTTCAGCAAAAGATCGGCGCTACGCCCCGATTTCGCTAGATCTGCGGTACTTGGGCATTCGGCCCAAATCGAATCGAAATGTGGGCCTACGGCGTATTTTATTTTGAACATCATTCCTATCCCTCTCACCTTGGGCCTCAGTAATTGGGGTGCCTGCGGCGCCCCAATTGCTGTCGGTTCAATTATTTGGTCAATAAAACTATAGAAAAGAACGCAGCCATGAAAATCTAAAGCTTCACAAATCTTGATACAATGAGCTCAAATGTGAAGCTTAAGATTTTCATGATTGCGTTCTTTTCTATAGTTTTATTAACCAAATAATTGAACTGACAGTAACTGGGGAGCCTGCGGCCCCCAATTACTGGGGGTTCAATTATTTTGTCAATAAAACTATAGTCATGAAAATCTTAAGCTTCACAAATCTTCTTGACACAATGTGAAGCTCAAGATTTCCATGGCTGCCTTCTCAATTACTGTCGGTTCAATTATTTCGTCAATAAAACTATAGAAAAGAACGCAGCCATGAAAATCTAAAGCTTCACAAATCTTGATACAATGAGCTCAAATGTGAAGCTTAAGATTTTCATGATTGCGTTCTTTTCTAGTTTTTTTTTGGTTACATATATATATATATATATCGCATTTACCTCCATTATAATATAAGATGATTGAAATTACTGTATGAGTATTAATATGGCTGAAAGTTGTCGCGAGAGGCACAATCTTCTTGACCTGAATCCGTGTTAATTCTAACTGAATTTTTCATGTGCTTCCAAACATTTATAGATTTTCTGCCTAACTACTTTTTCGAATGTTTTAGTGACAAATATTCGACCAAAAATGAGGGAGAAACCTGAGTTACGAGACCGATTATATTATTCATGACAAAGAAACTTTCTTTCACCATAAAATGTAATACATAGCTTGAGCTTGTTTGAGCTTGCTTTTGGTGAGCTGCGTGTTAATTTATAATCGAGTCTTTCTTTATCCAAACTTGGGGTTTTGGCGATTGAGGTGATTCTCCGTCTTTCATGATAGAATATTTGTTTGAATTTTATAGGTTTTTCTCTTTAACTCTTTATAGGTTTTCTCTTTAGCTCTTTATAGGTTTACTCTTTAGCTATTTATAGGTTTTCTCGTTAGCTATTTATAGGTTTTCTCTAACTCTTTATAGGTTTTTCGTTTTAACTCTCTATAGGTTTTTCTCTTTGACTCTAAGCCAAAATATTTGAACATGAAGCGCGGTCTATTGGAGGAAATTAAATTATCAAGGAGTGATATCGACAGTAAATTCCCAAAGGAGAGAAGAATGTGAAAGTACGAAGGTAAATGCAGGGTTTTTTTATTATTAACTCTGAGAGTTTTAGTTTGAAAAGCGGAAGTTCTTCCACTAAATTTGTTTATATTTCTTATTAATTCTGTCATTATTGTCTGACTTCGGTGGTTCGTGTTTTTCACTTTTTTTTCTACTTTCGAACTGTTTGGTTGACCTCTTCTCTTAACTTTTTATTATTAACACTTGCAGGTTTCATTTTTCTTGTTTTTGTTTTCTAAAGTTTTGTCTTTCCTTCTTTATTTTTTAGTCGTGTCTGGTGAGGTACTCAAACTCCCCCCCCCCCCCAAAATGCCAACCACCATTTATTTCCGTGGGTTCTATTATTTTATAATTCTCTCTCTCTCTCTCTCTCTCTCTCTCTCTCTCTCTCTAATTTTGTTGAGGTTTCTATGGGACCAAAATGTAAATAAAAATCAGTAATGAAAAAGACAAAAAAAAAATTGTTAAATTATATAAGCATGTTACCCATATAAAATGAAAATAATGAGGTTCATTTAAAATAAATCCCAACTCCTAGGATCATTGATTCCCAAAGTTGGGGTTTATCGTAAGCAAGACAGGGGCCCGAGTAAAACTGCAGAAATGAAAGTGGTTTGAGTTCCTAACCTACGGTTTACGAACAATCACGGGGAGGAACGAAGAGACATGTCTCTAGTTCTGGATGTAGTCTCTGGATATGTTCTTGGTTTATGGGTTTCACCCATTGAGTTTTCCACTCCTCTAGAACCATTTTTAGAACTATATAGAGTAATAAACTTCATTTAAATCTTCGACGAATGGGGTTTTCCCGGACAACCACACTGGAGTCCAATTCGAGATGACAAATGTAGTACTGATTCAAGAGAGCATATATACATTTTTAGACCTACGAGATCTGATCAAAAAGTTCCGGGACAGATGTATTTATTGCAAACCTAAATGTCACATACCTAATAAAAATTGTACTCCTTCAAAGTAGTCTCTTTCTAATTGTGAACAGTGATTCCAGCGGTCCAGCCATTTACTGAAGCACCTGTTATAATCTTTCGGAATGTTCTTCAATTCTCGTGTCGCATTTTGTTCGAGCTTTGGCACTTCCTGAAATCTTTTTCCCTTGAAGGGTGTTTTTCAGCTTGGGGGAACAGGAAAAAGTCACAGGGTACCAAATTTGGCGAATACGGTGGTTGGGAAACCAGTGGAATGTTGTGTTTCGTTAAGAATTCCCTTATGGAGGGTGCAAAATGCCCGGCAAAGTGGGTGTCGGATTCGTGGATGTTGCATCACAACAATGCGTATAATTAAATTATCATTGGACACTTTATTTCCATGCATGGCTTTCAACATTCATGTAAGATGATTTGGGAATGATAAATATAAAGTTCTTCAGATACCAAAAAGGGTCTTAAGCCTGATAAAGCTGGGAACCACTACTTTTTAGATAATAGATATGGTAGCAAGTTTATAATAACCATAACCAAAGAATAGTGAAGCAGGTACCAATAAATATAGTAGAGCGAGAGCTTAGGAAAAACAATGTCAATAGAGAGAAGTTTTCAAAACAAAAGAGCGGCATCATACTAAATTTAGGAAAGAGTTCGATTTTACCAGTAGCAAGTAGTCCTCACTCCTTACAAGTTCATACACAAAACGAGATTACAAAGATAAAGAATAGAAGCATTAAGCGTAACAAAAAAAAATACCGGTCATGACTGGTAAACTCTTTGAGACTATGTTTACTGGAAAGTTTGTACAAACACACATATCTCCCAGTAAGCATGGTTTCAGAGATTTAGTGTAGATTTTTCAAGTATTTTCCAAAATCATACTTTCATATTTTAAAGTACAATGTTGAAACTTTAAAAATGTATCCCAAATTATAAAAGAAAATTGAAACATACGTGAATGACAGGACGAGAAAGCTTTGTTTCATCCTAAAAACAACAGGAAAAGATAAACATGGGAGTATCTTTCAAAGTAGAGACCCAAAATAAGTTTACTTTTTACACTCTAACAAAATAATTAGAAAATCTTCAAAATATTCAGCCAACAGTATTTACAAAACAGCCTGATAAATTCCTCAGCAAGTTCCTTGGCCATCTATGTATCTGCAGAACTAGAACGTGTAGGATCAAAGCAGAAAGTGAGTTTCTCCTTCATCAACGCTAAACTTATATATATATATATATATATATATATTAGTGATGTAGGTCACATCCGCATCCACATCCGCATCCGCGGAACATCCGCACATTTTCTCGCATCCGCATCCGCACCCGCATCCGCACTTTGGACTGCGGATGTCGTGCGGATGTGGACCGTTGAGATAAAACGTCATTAATAAGCGGAAATTATCAAATTCTACTATATTAATAGAACTAGTTCATTGTGCGCAAAAGTGATGCAAGCGACAAGACGAGAGGCTGTTCTTGTATGAAGTTACTCTCTTGCAACCTACTTAGATCCACGTTACAAAGCTAAGTTATTTTCACCTAGTACATTAGAACGAGTTAAATCATCACTTGGCAAAGCAGTTGAAGAGCTTCAATCTCTTGAATCTGTCGCTTCGCCACCCACCAAAAGAATAAAAGTTTCAGTGACAGAACCAACACCTTCAACAAGCAAATCTATCACAGAATCTCTCTCTCAGTTTCTTGAGTCAAGCAGCAATGACGAGACCTACGCGATGTCAAAAGATGTACTAAAAATGATCGAGAGCTATCACCAAGAAAAACGCCTGGCTGCATGTGACAATCCTATTAGTTGGTGGAAAAATACGCAGAATATCTATCCATACTTGAGTAAACTTGCAAGGAAACATTTAGCCTGTCCTCCAACAAACGTACCAAGCGAGAGATTATTTAGCAGTGCTGGATTAATATATGATGAAAAGAGAAACAGACTGGCAGCAGAAAAGGCAGAAAAATTAATGTTCCTTAAGCATAACCTTCCTATAATTAAGTTTGAACATTAAACGATGAACATCTTAGTTTACTTTATTTTAATTACTCATTTATAAATATGCCTAATAAAACTTTAAACTTAATATAAGTAGTTATCAAGCTAATTAAAGATCTCTTTTTATAAGGGTGAGGTTGGGGAAAGAGGACGGTGGGGTGCATTTGAGTTGGGTTCACGTCCCGCATCCTGGTAACACAATTATGGTTTCTAATTGTGGCTGAAACTCAACAAAATTAACGAATTTATTTGCAGACGAATTCACTAATTGATTTCTATATTAGTTAGATGCTTGATATTATTTTATATGTTCAGAGAAAAGTACAGCAATTATTGTACAATTAATCAATTATACTACATTATAGCTACAGCTCTCTCTATATAATAACTTATTATATACGTTAAACACAACAAATCTCGAATATATCCTAAAAAATAACGAAAATGTAGACATCCGCATCCGCATCCGCATCCGCGGATGTTGAAATCAAACATCCTCATCCGCATCCGCATCCGCGGATGTGAAAAAAATGACATCCGCTACATCACTAATATATATATATATATATATATATATATATAAATAAGAAGGACCAACACAACAGCAAACATTTTCGTTTATTTTTTATACTTCAGACGTTTCGATAAATCTTTTGTCATCATCAGTGAATTACAAGTCTTAAAACCTTAAAACAAAAATAAGAATAATGAAAATTACATCAATACAAAAGAAAATTAAAAATCATTAAAATTAAATTAAATTAAAATTACCTCAACTGGTAAATACACAATGTTTACGTCAACCTCCATATTTGGCAGAAACTGAGGGAAAACTGTATGGTCAGTTAATTAGAAGGTATGATATGATACAGTTTTCCCTCAGTTTCTGCCAAATATGGAGGTTGACGTAAACATTGTGTATTTACCAGTTGAGGTAATTTTAATTTAATTTAATTTTAATGATTATAATTTTCTTTTATATTGATGTAATTTTCATTATTCTCATTTTTGTTTTAAGGTTTTAAAACTTATAATTCACTGATGATAACAAAAGATTTGTCGAAACGTCTGAAGTATAAAAAATAAACGAAAATGTTTGCTGTTGTGGTGGTCCTTCTTTTCATCTGTAAGCTCCGTTTCTCTAAGGAGAAGTCAATAGCTTTGATATATATATATATATATATATATATATATATATATATATATATATATATATATATATACGCTTTAATTTACTAGAAGTCTTAGCGTTTCAGAAGAATTGCAACGGCATCAGGATCAGTTAGAAGTGATTCTTTTCTCTTTGATCGTTATTCCCCCTTCTCTTCCTTATCTTCTTTTACGTAATTATGTTTGCTATAACTTAAATTTCGGATACTTGTTTTCTTCACTTTCACGATCTTTATAAAATTTATAAAAAAATAGAATGCATCGTGAGCCTAGAAGACTGACTTTGGCTCTTTCTTCCTTATAAAGGGGTCATTTTTGCGGACACCCGCCTACAGCCCCTCCTTTCTACATTAAAAAAAATATATATTTATCTTCCGAATACACTTGTTGGAGGCGCTTTTACATACCTCTTTTCCTCAGTATTCTTTTGTTCGTATAAATTAATTTGAAAAAAATTTAATCAAAAGGAAAACTGCTTCCAATTATCAGAGAAAGAAGTTCAGAATTAAGAAATGCGAAACAGTTACTGTGAATTTGTGAAGAGGAGGAAACTGGGAAAAGAATAGGAAATAAAAGCTGGTCCAGAATTAAGAAAGTTATGGATTAAACTGAATTAAAAGGATGAATTCGGTGCCGCAAATTGCAAACTTTCTTCCTTTAGTAGGTGAAGGGTGAGGGGATAGCTCATTGTTAAGTTATAGTTTTAATTCTTTTTCTTCTTATATTTTTAGAAAGGCTTTTTTTCTAATTCTACGGAAGGTTGACAAACGTAAATAGACACCATCGGGTTTTCCACAGTTTCTGATTTGACAATAAATCAATAAATAATAACAAATTTATTGAATCACTATATTTAGAATCGTGTTGTTTTCTCCTTTGCATTATGGAAAGTTGACACACGTTCTGGCATTCCACTGATAAGCTTTGCCATTTGTTCTTGAAGACAATCATCGTGGTGTCTATTTATTTTTGTCACCTTTCTGTATAAATTATCTTCGCTTCAGATTCCGTATTCATTGCGGTGCCTTGATAATTAATTGAAACTTGTAATTAATTAATCTTTTAAATCCCCTAACATACAGTGATTGTGTTAAATCCATTCGTGCTTACCTCTTTAGTACAAGTAAGGGTTCGATAACACGCAGAATGGAGTGAAAGATATGACGCGTTGTTTAATAAGTAAATGCAAAATTAGAAAGTACAGCAAATGAAATCGGTACCACTTCTGGAACAAATGGAAATACGAGTCACCTTGACAAGTTTGTACCAATAATGTTCATCAGTAACATGTGTTATGATATATCAGGGTGATTGCAAATGATATTCCCGATTTTAAACATTTATTATGAAAAACTAACAAAGCTACAGCGAAAAGCAAAATATACAAATAAAGAATAACTCAAAAAGTTTTATTTACAAGTTATTGAAGTTCAATATGAGCTACTTTTGTGGCTCCTTTTCAGGTTACAACATTCCTGAATGAGCAATTGCCTAATCGTTGGATCGGGCGTTGGGGCTCATTCCTTGGCCGGCTTGTTCGCCCGATCTAACCCCCTTGACTTCTTCCTCTGGGGCTATGTCAAAAATGAAGTTCGAGACCAGTAGTCTCCACATTCCGTTTCCTCTATCTTAGACGTAAAAGTCCTTTGTATAGCCTTCAATGTTCGCAATGTTTCGTTTTCTGTATGTGCTTGTGAGTACTGAGCAATACTCAATTATTGGTAGGACTAGACCTAGACTCTTCCATAATTTGAGCATGATGTTTGCTTTTCTGCTGCGGAAGCTCAGTAGTACAGCCGCAAAATGTGAGACAGAAATGGATCGATTTGAAAATTTCCCCCCTCACCGTCCTTCATGGCGGTCCTCCACCGTCCTTCATGACGGTCCCTCCTTTATGAGGTGTCTTTCATGGTCCTTCAAAAAAAAAAACGTTTTCAGCTTCATTCAAAAATAAAATTTTAAAACAAAATTTTAAAAAAAGGAAATTTAAAAAATTAAATTGTAAAAATGATTCGTCTTCACCTTCCTTCAAAAAAAAATTTAAGAAAGGGTTGATCCTGGCCTTCCTCCTTCAAAAAAGTTCTTTCATGAGGCAAACAAGAACAAACATGAAAAAACATACATACATTCGAGTACTTTCTGTTCAGGCAAGTTCCGCCAGACAGTAGAAATGAAAACTTAAAATGAATATCTGAAAGGTTTTAATAGGCCTAACGAGATTACGCATCGACATCAACACATCCGATTTTTAAATGTTAAATTGCGAACAATACATAAATCAAAATCAGATTGAACATATTTTAAATCGAAAACAAGTTCTTTGTTTAAGATCTGTATTATGAAAAATAAAATGAACATTTATTATTTTAATTTAAATAAATTAATTTCTCTCTTTTTTAAGGGAAACTGGCTTATTTTCAAACGAGATGACCTTCAAATACAATATATGCTCATAGCGCACGCATATTTTTTATTTACTTTTAAATATGTAGTTTTCTGTTATTTACACCGATATATACCATCACATTCACTTTCACATGCCATCTTCTGGTATGTGAATTAATAATTTTACTGTACAGCAAATTTCGTTATAAAATTGCATGTGTTAAAAAGAACATCAAGTTGCGTAACGCGGCTTTGAAACTGAAGCATCAATTCTGTTATCCTCCTCTAAACATCCACTTAAATATTATTACTAATATTAATTTATTGTTATTATTACATATATATGTACACGTATTAAGAGTATTTAAATTAAATATATTGATTTCAATTCCCTTCGTAATAAAAGCAAACTGACAATTCAGCCTTCTAAACCAACTGACGGAATAATATATGCTTTAATTAAACAGATATTGCTATCAGGCAACTCATCATAGTCATCGAATAGAATCAACTAGTGAACTAACATATATATATATATATATATATATATATATATATGTACTTTAAAAGAGAACACATTACATAATTTTATATTTTAGAAGTACAAATCATCAAATTTTATTTCCATCTTAGCCATGACTTCTTTCCACGGGAGTAAACATCAAATTATTATTCTTAAGTTTCTGTAAACCAGTAATTGCAATTGTCTTTTTATCTTATTCCTATTATGTCTATAAATAAAATTTACGCAGTATCCATTTCATAAGAGAATCAACACCTATGATCTTAAAGAATAATGTTAGCTTCTTGGTTTATTTCAAATCGGATAAGTTTACCAGCAGTATATAATACACACACACACACACACACACACACACACACATATGTTAATCACAGACGGTGCATGGAGCAAGGAACTCTTCTGGGGAAATTGGGGGAATTTCACAATTAAACACGTGAAATGAATGAAGGGTACAGCTGTATATATATATATATATATATATATATATATATATATATATATATATATATTCATTTATTTGATAGGTTCATTGATTCAATGTACAGTATTTGCATAATTCTTTGTACGTTGATTATATTCGGCATCTCAGTTCACATTCTTACCAGATTTTCCAGGCTACTTAATAAACAATTTTAAAACGTATGGAATTTTTTCTAATAATTTAACTGTAACGAGTAGTAGTTAATCATTACTGCTAACAACTTTTGGTTATAAACTACACAGGTCTACGAATGAGAAATTTGTAAGAGCAGTTTTCTTACTAACAGTTGATTTTATATAAATCAAATACTCTGATTTCGAATAAGGCATACATTTTACTATCACGTAAGGACTTTCTGCAAACTGGAAGGGAAACGCAGCTACATAAGTAAATATTATTTATTTCAATTTACATTAGGTATCTATTTCGTTTTGCTATGTTAATTACAAATGCAAACAACTTTAAAAAAAAAGATTATTATTTAAGCCAGCTAGTTTTCTTGCGGCCTATGCTATGGTACTTTTCTTTTATGTAATAATTCTGTAACGCCCATTTCAACATCCAGCAGTAAGCAGTCGTCGTGCTGACGGCGCACATTCAATGACATATTAGTTTTTAATAAAAATTAATTTGACGCAGTTTTAATTAAAACTAATTACATGTGTAATATGAAATATGACATTTTGTGAAATTCTGTACGTAATGTCGAAAACTAATATTATTTTCGGAACCAGCGTGCAAAAATTACTCTACAGGTGATACATTATCTCGATCAACAAAAACATCTACCAGTCTTTATTATGTATCCACATTCAGAGATAGCTGCGAACATGCCTCCTTTTATAATGTTTCAAATGTAAATTTAATTTCAAAGCGCCTTAACATGTAACATTGGAGGATATATTTTAAATATTTTTACTCGAAATGAAAATCGTTGATTTATTCCTACTGCCGTTAATTCATTATTTTTCACGAATACCTAATTTAATTTTTCATTCATTTATAACACGAATTTCATTATACGTGAATTTAAAACAGAAGCGTATTTATAATGCCGAATGTGTAGACGAAAACACGAAATATAATATCTCTATAAGAACAAGTTTATTTTAAAAATTATTGAAATATGCAAGATTGAAAATTGTTCAATTCATCAGTCTCATTTATAAGTGTTACACTAATTGCTGCAAAAATCGTTTTCTACGAACATCACAATACAGAAAACTAAATTTTGCTTAATGAGAGGGATAGCCACAAATTAAATAGATCTGTTTAGGATCATTCTATAATTTTGAAACACTACTTGCGAGCAATTAGTTTCACTGATTAATATTAATTTATTTTCATTAGTTTACTAATCCTCATTTCCAGCAACTTTCCGGAATTATACAAATAGGCAGGGATTTCGAAATTTCCATAACGTTATATTACATTATAATTAGGCTGACCATACGTACCGTTTTGAACGGGACAGTACCGTTTGTTTTATGGGTTCTGTATGGGTTCTGTCACTGAAGAATAATTGTAAGCTCAATATGTTTATGTACTTACTTTTTCATGAATACAGAATATTACATAACCACCGTCCCTTTTTTGCCATCCCAATGTCCCGTTTTTGTCTCAAGGAAATATGGTCAGCCTAATTATAATACGTTATAATACGTTTCAATACGTCTGGAATTAATTTGCTGGCTATATTTATCTGTGCATTGAAGGAAGAGCCCTTAATTTTATCGTTGCAAAGGTACAAGGTTACAGATATAAAAAGCATTCGTTTTTCTCATTAACAAACTATGAAATCTGCTGGTATGCATTAGCCAAATTGCATAATGAAACACACACCGAATTGAAATTATGGCGAAATACGGCAACTATCTATGCATTTGCAACACTGCGAGATATAGCTATTTAAGGCCATGCTCTAATCGTAGCCTTCATTCTTCATGCAATTTTCACAGCGGAAAGTTTTTTAACACTACACCTCCTCTGCCAGTTTGTGAGCATTTTTAAATTTTTAGCATGTTAAATATTAAGCATTATTTTTTAAGGATAGGCTTTGAATGAAATTCATTCTAGATGTTCGAGTCCTTTCTGGGTCACGAATAAAAAATATATATATATTGGTAGACTATAGACCATATGACAGATATTATTAATACTAAGGATAAAATATATACATTTGATTAGAG
Source organism: Bathynomus jamesi (assembly GCA_023014485.1). Classification (NCBI taxonomy): domain Eukaryota; kingdom Metazoa; phylum Arthropoda; class Malacostraca; order Isopoda; family Cirolanidae; genus Bathynomus; species Bathynomus jamesi. The sequence goes on along the minus strand of JAJOZX010000572.1, from coordinate 621,517 downwards.
ATAATACTGTAATGTCGAAGTGGAGCTACAGACAGACGTTTCGCACCAAGAAGTCCATAGCTTAGAGGGTAAATGGCAGGACTCGTGGATAGTTTGGCTGAGGGTTGGCTGATTTTTTAATTCTTTGCATTAGACTGTAGTTTGTTATCTCTGGGAAGCTCGGGCATTGCGGGTAGCAATCATTTGCGAAGCTGTGCATCTCGGGGTTAATTTATGTAAGAGTCTAAAAGACCTGTTGTACAGCAAATTTAGGGTTCTGCCAGATCCTTTTTTATAATTTACCCACAGTTACTGTCTGTATATATTACAACAGAAAGTACGAAAGAGAGTGTCTTTAGCTTCACTTGTACAGAATAGAGAGTTCCTTATGGTCATATTCGTTTTAGCACACAGACTTCGAGATTGTTTTCTTATAGCCGAGTCATCATTCAAGGAGCTGGTAATAGTTTGACCCAAATACTTTAACTCTTGTACTTCCTCAATTACTTCACCATTCATTTTAAACATTATATCAGCTAACTGATTACAGCTTTTAGGATGAAATTGCATAACCTTAGTTTTGTAACATTAAAAAGCTTACTATGTTTCTGCGAATACACTTCGCAGACTTTTAGTAGCCGATCCATACCTTTAACAGAGGGACTTATTATCACCATATCATCGGCGTAAACTAAGTTATTTATACTTGTGTTATCTATACATCAACCCACTGTTGCCTCATTAAGTGAAGCAATTAATACATAAATATACACATTAAACAGCATAGGGGAGAGCAAGGAGCCTTGTCTCACCCCGCAAAAGGAGCCAAAACACTCAGATAGTACATTGCCCACCTAACGGTGAAAGATTGGTGGGAATACCAAAATTTCAATAAATTTAATATGTATATGGGAACCTTCCAGTCTTCTAGTTTCGCAAATAAAATATTATGGTTCACCCTATCATATGCATTACTTATATCTAGGAAACAGCTATAAATAGCTGAATTACTGTCAATGTATTTAGATATTGTTTTTTAAGCACATAGATACACAGGTCAGTTGAGTGGAACCTTTTAATGCCAAACTGTTTAGAGATGTCCATAGGAGATCATTTAATCGGAGTAACAAGAGTTTTTCTAGTTTCGAGAAGCAGCAATCGATATAGTCAAATAATATCACCAACAAAGAATATTCTGTGTTAATTATATTACTATAACATATATGTAGTTTTCCGTGTCACAGTACTATATTGTTCCTTCATCCAATATTTCTAGGAAACGTTGGGTACCACAAAATATCAAGATATGGACGTCGATCAAAATTTACTTGACACACTTGTACAGCTTCGTTCAGTACCGTATCCAAATTACCGATTATCCAATAACGGGGAAATGTAAGCAAGTTTTACTTTAGTAATATATATATATATTATATATATATATATATATATATATATATATTGTCGGATGCAGTGGTTAACAACAACTTGTGAGAATGATCAACGCGTGTAGGATTCTAAAAGTACATTTATACACATCACTCATTTCCAATGTTCCGTAAATATTTGTGCAGGTTTGAAGGAGAGCAGCTTTAGTTCTATACAAACTTTTTACATGGCTAGTTACGCAAAGAACTGGTGCTGGCTCGCCCATATATATTTAAATTCTTGTACATATTCAGTGTTTCATTTCTTATTTTGGATCTGATACTGTAAGAATGACCAGAGTTACCTTTAGAGAGAGGCATGTCCTTAACCGTGCAACATTGAAAGAACACTACGATGCAGTAAGCGTAACTCGTCAGCTTTCAGGAGACGCATAAAGTCTTTAACAGAAGGAACTGATAGCCTCGTATTAGAGCACCAGTCCAAAACGTTCATATTCACATCATGTATACTACATTCAACGCATGATTCAGTCACAAATCGCTAGTCGACAGTATGGGCATCAAACTTTGGTGGAGAGATTGGGTGCCAAACCTCACTCTCCATGAGATTCCAAAACCCTAACACATCACATCAACGTTGCCTAGTCATATAAGATATATATATATATATATATATATATATAGTCATTTTACCATCTTGCTACCACCTAGTCGAGATGTTCATGTTCCTCAGTCTGACTCATAAACTTCTACAACAATCGTGGTCTTTTCTCAAATTTTCAATCTGCTGAACACCGCCTCACCTCCTCCAAACCTCATCCCTCACTGAAGCTCGGGTTCCTGCGATGACAGTCAGCAACATCATTTCTGTACACTCTTACATTCACTATACTCAGATTCACTCCAAAGGTGTATGATACGTATATGTACGCAATGACCTAACTTGTACACGTATACCCGAACCCCGAATTCTATACCCTCTGACTACGGCTTACAATTCGTTATCAAACTAAATACACCTGCGCTGTTTCCCTTTCTCCTAATTCTACCACCTACTGTATCCAAATTTCTTTAACTACCTCACTTCCAAAGCGGAATACATTCTATTCAGCTCACCATTGCTGAAATTTTCATTTTAGGAGATTTCACTGTTCACCAATACCTTTGGCTTTCCTGAATGACCATGAGCTAATTGTTCTATTTCATCACACTCTTTCACACATCTAGCTAAGAACCTCTTCAACAACTCTATCTCCTCTTCTTACCCTCCTCTATTCTGCCCGACGGCTCAGCAGCCGAATCTTCTCCTGACAAAGCTAAACTCTTCGCTCAAACTCTCGCTTCCACCTCAACCATGGATGATTCCGATGCTGTTCCTTCATCTCCGCCTCCCTCTGACTTTATCATGCTGAAATTAGAATCGCTTCCAAAAATGTTATTTCTGTCCCATCTGGGACCATCTCTTGGACGGTGTATGGACCTGATGGGGCTCCTCCTGTTGTTCTTCCACTTCAATGCTAACATCCTGACAGGCAAACGCCTACGTACTTGTTTATTATCTTGTACTTTACCTCCCTGCTAAAAGTTTGCGTTCATTCATCCTGTCCCAGGAGGGCTAACCACCCTAAGCCCTTCAGTCAAAATGTTTTGATTTCTTGCCTTTCTAATATTTTTTTAAACTAACCTTAATAGGAAGAATCTTAATCACTTCTCTTCTCACAATCTTCTTTCATATCGTCAGTACGGGGACCCAAGGGTACTTCTATCGGTGATCTTTTTGCATATCGCTCTGAATCATGGTCTTCCTTTCATGGTTTCGGCGAAACTCTTGTTATTGTGCTAGACATATCGAAAACTTTTGATAGAGTATGGTACAAATTTTAAATATCCAAATTGCCAACCTGTGGATTTTAGTCTACTAACTCTGTCTTCACCTCTAATTCTCCCTCTCGCCGTCCTATAGCAGCGACTGTAGACGACCTCTGTTCTTCACCTAAAGCTATCAACAGAGGTGTTCCTCAGGGGCTCTGTTCTGTCAGCCAATCTTTTCCTTTTATTTAATGAATTTTTAATTCGCCCTTCCTATCCTATTCGCTCCTATGCCAATGACCCAGCACTTAACTTCTCCACCCGCTTCCCAGAGCTTCCTTCTCAACAGTCGCACTATGAACCGTGTAGAACGACTATGGAACCCCTGACTTCAGGACTTTCCGATTGGATCAGATTGGATCAGAGAATACAATGCGGCTTTCACTGGATCAAGATAAGGTTCCTCCGTCTATCTACTCGTCACATTCTTCAACACGATAATAACCTTGTCTTCAACAATATACACCTCAATCTTTCCTCTTCTCTTAACACCTCAGGCGTTTCCTTTCTCGTAATCTTTCATGTAAAGGCCGCATATGCCATCTATCCAAAACATCTTCTAAAGGGATAGGTGCAGTGTACTGCCTACACACTTTCTTAGCCCTCGCTCAGTTGGTGCCTCTGTGCAGGACCTTCTCCGTCTCTGTATGCAATACACTTGGAGGACGTTTTCGTGGGCATTCGCACAAGTCTCATCCTTCCTACATAAAAACAAAACAAAAAACAAAAACGAGTATTTTTAAACACTTACTCGCATAAATGTAATTCTTTCCGCTTATTATGGATTCATCATCTTTACATGTAAATACTTCAACAGCAAGGTGTTGGGGTTAATACCTCTGTTTAATTCCATAGGGTATCTTATATTCCTCAAACTCTTGAAGAAGTTTTGTTGTTTCTTGATAAAAATATCCTAACTAGTCAAAATGTTTTGATGGGGTAATACATTTGGAAAGATATATATATATATATATATATATATATATATATGTATATATATGTATATATATATATATATATATATATATATACATTCAACTGCAAAGAACACGCAGTATAAATAACGTAAAGAACGACGCTTGTATAGGAGATATTCCGCGCAAGACGAGAGAGAGAAAACGGAACAAATGAAAAAATGAAGTAACCACCTGGGAATCGAACCCGGGATCTTCCGATTGCCGGTCAGACGCGATACCATTACACCATGGACTTCACTCTTACAAATGCCGTAATTCTTCTACATACTCGCAGAAACCAATGCCCCAAGGGGGCCCCTTCCGCATGCCGTAACATTATATACATTCAACTGCAAAGAACACGCAGTATAAATAACGTAAAGAACGACGCTTGTATAGGAGATATTCCGCGCAAGACGAGAGAGAGAAAACGGAACAAATGAAAAAATGAAGTAACCACCTGGGAATCGAACCCGGGATCTTCCGATTGCCGGTCAGACGCGATACCATTACACCATGGACTTCACTCTTACAAATGCCGTAATTCTTCTACATACTCGCAGAAACCAATGCCCCAAGGGGGCACCTCCCGCATGCCGTAACATTATATACATTCAACTGCAAAGAACACGCAGTATAAATAACGTAAAGAACGACGCTTGTATAGGAGATATTCCGCGCAAGACGAGAGAGAGAAAAAGGAACAAATGAAAAAATGAAGTAACCACCTGGGAATCGAACCCGGGATCTTCCGATTGCCGGTCAACGCGATACCATTACACCATGGACTTCACTCTTACAAATGCCGTAATTCTTCTACATACTCGCAGAAACCAATGCCCCAAGGGGGCACCTCACGCATGCCGTAACATTATATACATTCAACTGCAAAGAACACGCAGTATAAATAACGTAAAGAACGACGCTTGTATAGGAGATATTCCGCGCAAGACGAGAGAGAGAAAACGGAACAAATGAAAAAATGAAGTAACCACCTGGGAATCGAACCCGGGATCTTCCGATTGCCGGTCAGACGCGATACCATTACACCATGGACTTCACTCTTACAAATGCCGTAATTCTTCTACATACTCGCAGAAACCAATGCCCCAAGGGGGCACCTCACGCATGCCGTAACATTATATACATTCAACTGCAAAGAACACGCAGTATAAATAACGTAAAGAACGACGCTTGTATAGGAGATATTCCGCGCAAGACGAGAGAGAGAAAACGGAACAAATGAAAAAATGAAGTAACCACCTGGGAATCGAACCCGGGATCTTCCGATTGCCGGTCAGACGCGATACCATTACACCATGGACTTCACTCTTACAAATGCCGTAATTCTTCTACATACTCGCAGAATATATATATATATATATATATATATGAAAATTATTTCACGAAAGTAATTTGTCCTACGTACACTTTTACTCGGGACATGACACCCCCACTAAGAAGGCCATTTTTTCATCAATGTTTCTCCGCGCCCTTAGGATCGCCAGTCCGGAATACATCGATGCCGAACTGGAAAAAATCAATGGTATTGGAAGTGATCTGTGTTACCCATCTGCGTTTATGGAATCTTGTCTCAACAAGGCAAAACGAACTTTCTATCGTGTCAATAATAACACTCTTACTTTGTCAAAAAATATTTTAGTACTTCCATTTTTCCCGGGCTTTTTAGGCATTGCTATTGTACTTAAACTTTTGGATATTAATGTAGTATTTTCATATAACAATATTGTGAAAAATATCATACTAAAAAATAGCCCTACCAATAATTCAGGCATTATCTATAAAATTGGGTGTAAACAATGTGATTCCTTTTACATAGGTCAGACGGGAAAGGATTTGCACACACGTATAAAACAGCATCAATATTCCGTTAGAACAGGACAGTTGTCCAGTGCTCTTTTTGTCCATTTGTCAGAGTTATCCCACTGTATTGATTGGAATAATGCTTCAGTTTTATTTCATTCTAGCAACATTGTCAATAGAAATATTCTTGAGTCTGCCATTATCCAACTTTCAAATAACTTCAACATAAGCAAAGGTCTTTTTCAACTCGATCCTGTTGTTTTGAATTCCTTCAAAACAAATTTAGATAAAAAGGGTAGGACGCTAAATCTTTGGTAAACTTGTACGCTACTTTATTAACTTTTGATCTTCATTTTATTTTTATATATATCGAAACTTGACTCTAAAAGGCAAAGTGTTAAAACCCGGGTAGATTTCCAGTATAAATTTGTATTTTTAATTCATTTGATCTTGTGCTAAAAATCGATATTTTTCCTTACAAATCTGTATGCCTCTTTGTTAATCCTCTAATCTTTAATTTTTAATTTTTATTTTTACTTCTCCGTTTATTGCATATATATATATAGTATGTGTGTAGATATGTATATATATATATATATATATATGTATGTTTGTGTGTATGTATGTTATTTATTTATTTTTTTTCTTTCTGTAACCTATATATAGACCGTAACCTTTTATGTACTTCAGTGTTCCTGAGGATGTCATTAGACGAAAGCGCTTGAGCACCTTTTTTTGTTTCCTTTCCTTCGTGGTTTTATTCATCATATATATATATATATATATATATATTTATATATATATATATATATATACACACAAGATCATGTACAGAATTTGTAAATGAGGCAACTTTTTCATCAATGAATCTACAGGCCTTAATAATTCTACTAAACATAAACGTGGCTTTGATAAACCTTGTGGAGATACTTATAATACATATTGATAGCTTTGTAAACTTGATTTTTCTCGGGAATCTAACTAATGTATAGTTTGTTTTTAAGAAATTCGTGTTCAGCGTTTTTCGCTTCTTTTCCAGGGCAACGTGTGATGAGCCCTTTAGAAGATCCCGAAATGCATTACCACCAGCATGCTCAAGTGGGGATAAGTGGGAACGACAGAACAACCAGGAACCCTTTGACTCCACTACTGAGGTAACCCCTCAAACAACCAGCCAAGACCTCTACACCTCCGCAGGTGTTAAAAGATCTAGGTCTGTTGAAGATCAATCTCCGATCACGTGCGGTGTGGATCCACACCGCACGTGATCGGAGATTGATCCTCAACAGACCTAGATCTTTTAACACCTGCGGAGGTGTAGAGGTCTTGGCTGGTTGTTTGAGGGGTTACCTCAGTAGTGGAGTCAAAGGGTTCCTGGTTGTTCTGTCGTTCCCACTTATCCCCACTTGAGCATGCTGGTGGTAATGCATTTCGGGATCTTTTAAAGGGCTCATCACACGTTGCCCTGGAAAAGAAGCGAAAAACGCTGAACACGAATTTCTTAAAAACAAACTATACATTAGTTAGATTCCCTAGAAAAATCAAGTTTACAAAGCTATCAATATGTATTATAAGTATCTCCACAAGGTTTATCAAAGCCACGTTTATGTTTAGTAGAATTATTAAGGCCTGTAGATTCATTGATGAAAAAGTTGCCTCATTTACAAATTCTGTACATGATCTTGTGTGTATATATATATATATATATATATATATATATATATATATATATCTTTCCAAATGTATTACCCCATCAAAACATTTTGACTAGTTAGGATATTTTTATCAAGAAACAACAAAACTTCTTCAAGAGTTTGAGGAATATAAGATACCCTATGGAATTAAACAGAGGTATTAACCCCAACACCTTGCTGTTGAAGTATTTACATGTAAAGATGATGAATCCATAATAAGCGGAAAGAATTACATTTATGCGAGTAAGTGTTTAAAAATACTCGTTTTTGTTTTTTGTTTTGTTTTTATGTAGGAAGGATGAGACTTGTGCGAATGCCCACGAAAACGTCCTCCAAGTGTATTGCATACAGAGACGGAGAAGGTCCTGCACAGAGGCACCAACTGAGCGAGGGCTAAGAAAGTGTGTAGGCAGTACACTGCACCTATCCCTTTAGAAGATGTTTTGGATAGATGGCATATGCGGCCTTTACATGAAAGATTACGAGAAAGGAAACGCCTGAGGTGTTAAGAGAAGAGGAAAGATTGAGGTGTATATTGTTGAAGACAAGGTTATTATCGTGTTGAAGAATGTGACGAGTAGATAGACGGAGGAACCTTATCTTGATCCAGTGAAAGCCGCATTGTATTCTCTGATCCAATCTGATCCAATCGGAAAGTCCTGAAGTCAGAGGTTCCATAGTCGTTCTACACGGTTCATAGTGCGACTGTTGAGAAGGAAACTCTGGGAAGCGGGTGGAGAAGTTAAGTGCTGGGTCATTGGCATAGGAGCGAATAGGATAGGAAGGGCGAATTAAAAATTCATTAAATAAAAGGAAAAGATTGGCTGACAGAACAGAGCCCCTGAGGAACACCTCTGTTGTTGTTGTTGTTGTTGTTTAGCCGATCAACCCACCCTGATCGAGCAAGCCGGCGGCACGCAGGTAACCGATCGCCCTCTTCGGAGTGGACCAGAGGTTCAGCGCACTAGTGATGTTGTGTTGTGTTCGTTGTTGTGCGAGAGCGGTACAGTCTGTCATAATGTGTTCAATTTTTTGTGGTGTGTCGTGGCATAGGTGGCAGGCGTTGTCTATGGAGTTGTCTAGTCTGTGTTTATATGTTAGTAAGTTGGGGTGATGTCCACATCGGAATCGTGCTAAGTTAACTCGATCCGATCTGCTCAGGCTGATCTCTGACCTGTTAAGGGGTGGCGGCTTCGCACCTAGGACCGCATTCGGACCGAGTCGTGTCAGTGCTTTGTGGGTTAGGTGTGTGTGTATGTGTTTTCTGTACTGTGTGATGTCTGTGGGGCGTGGTATGGAATGAAGTATTTGGTTATAATGTCTCTCTGGTGTTACCTTAATGGTGCGAGGTGTCGGTGCGTGATTGTACATGTAGTGGCAAGGGTGTTGTGGGTTAGTTGTCGCTGCTGCCATGAATTGTGTTCCCCTCATATCTAAATGTTCCCTAACTTTCAGTATTTTTGTTTCTGTGTGCAGGTGTTCTATTGGTGTTGTTTGAGTGCATCCTGTAATGATACGAAGTGCGTTGTTTTGTATTGTCTGTAAGGTGTTTATGTGTGTTTGAGATAATGGGTGCCCAGCATGGGCTAGCATAGTCCATAACTGAGCGAATATATTGTTTGTATATGAGTGATGTTGTTTCCTGCTGGTGTCCAAAGTTTGTGCCTGTTAGTACCCTAAACGTGTTAAGTCTTGACGTACATTTGTTTTTAATATCCTGAATGTGGTTTGCAAAAGATAATGAGGTGTTTTATGTGACCCCAAGTATTTTGGTCCTGTGAGTGTGTGGAATGTTGATGTTGTTTAGTTAAGCTGTGGAATTACCTGGTGTTCTTTTGTGTTGCTTGTAAGCAAGATGATGGTTGATTTTGTGGGCGCTACTTTGAGTCTATTGTGTGTGAGCCAGTCTTGTATACTGTTTATGTATGTTTGTAGGTTATTTGTAGCGATGTCGATGTTGTTGTGGGTGGATGTTAGAGTGATGTCATCTGCATATGATGATAATGTAAGCTTGTTATCTATGGGTGTTGGAATGTCATGCATGTATAAGTTGAAGAGTGTTGGTGAGAGAACAGAGCCTTGAGGGACCCCGTTCTGAAAAATCTTGTTTTTGGATGACTTGCCATTAAATATGACATGTGAGTATCTTCCTGAAAGATAGTTGCTCAGCCACCTTTTGGTGTTATTGTGCAGGTTTGTGTTGAGTATTTTGTTTATGAGAGGGAAGCGTGGGATAGCATCAAATGTTTTACTAATGTCTATTGTTGCTAATAGTGTACGTTGAGCTGGTCGTCTGGAGTTGATGCCATCCATGATGTGCTGCGTGAGGTTAGTGAGTAATGTCGTGGTTGAGTGGTGAGGTCTGAATCCATGTTGAGTAGGCGATAGTGGAATGTGTGGGTTGGTGATTTGTAAGATTAGTCTTTCTGTTACTTTGGAAGGTGTGCATAGTAAAGTAATGGGTCTATAGGAAGCTGGTTCTGTTGGATTTTTGTTTGGTTTGAGTAGTGTAATAATTTTACCTTGTTTCCATATGTCAGGAATAATACAGTGTTGGTATGAATATGTGCTGATATTTGTGAGAGCTAGTATTCCTTGTGGGCCCAAGTGTTTAAGGTGTATGTTAGATATGTTGTCTGGTCCAGTAGCCTTCGAATTCTTAATGTTTTTGATGATCTTGGTGGTCTGGTCTGTATTGAAGGGTGTAATGGTTGTGTTGGGTCTGTAGGTTTTCTTGTGTCTGGCTGTTTGTCTGTCTGCATGTTTCTGGTTGTTGTCTCTGTTTAAGTGACTTATCTTTGCGTAGTGATTAACTAGAATGTTAGCTTGTTGTGTGTATGTTGGGATATTATTTTGGCTGCGACAGATAGCCGCGTGTGAGGTGTGAATGCCGCTGTTAGAGTGGGTAATGCCGTTTATAGTCTTGTATAGCCTGGATGTATCTGTGGAGTGGTTTAATGTTGTTATGAATTCCCTGAATGTTTCTGTTTGTTTTTCTTTGAGTTTGTTGTTTATTTCTGTGTTGAGCTGTTGTATCTGCTGTTTTATGGCTTCTGTGTGTGGGGTTTGTGTGTTATATTTGAGGTTGTTACGTTGCCTTATAAGGTGGGCTATTTCTCTAGTGTAATTTGGGTTGTATTTCCTAATGTTGCCCTTCGGTATGTATTTGTTTGCATTATTGATGATCTGATTAAATGTCTTGAGTGTTGTATTGATGTTTATGATGCATGTGCTGTTTAATGTGGTGAATTGTTCCTCAGTCTGTATTTTGAACTGTTCCCAATCAGCTTTCTTGTAATTTCTGTAAGTGTGCCTAAGGCTGTTGGGGCAGAGTGTAGAATGTGTTGTAATGATGATGGGCAGGTGGTCTGATGACAGTTGTTTTTCTGTTCTCCATTGTGTATGTGTTGCTAGTGAGGGGGAACAGAACGTTATGTCTGGGGAGGAGTTTGAGTATCCTGCTTGATGTGGTATGTGTGTATGTTCTTCTGTATTGTTAAGAATGAAGAGGCTGTTTAGTTGTGTGGCTATGTTGACGCCTCTGGTGTTGCTTTGGTTGTGCAGGTACCAACTAGTGTCTTTGGCGTTGAAGTCTCCTAAGATGACATTAGTGAGAGAGGCCAGATTGTGTAACTGTGGATTGTAATTGGCTGGCACCTGAGGTGAACTATCTGGTGGGATGTAAATGTTGATTAGTGTGGTGTTGTGTTTTGCGCGTATTTTAATGTTAACTGCCTGTATTTCTATCGTGTTATCTGCTTGGATTGTGTTTGTAATGTTTTGGGTAGCATCAGTGTAGCTAATGCTTTAACGTATGTAAGTGATGAGTCCACCCCCGTTACCCCCAGTACGATCTTGACGGATCGCCGTGAAGTCAGGGATGGTGGGTGTTTTGTGTGTGCGTTTTAGTTTTGTTTCTTGTATAAGTGCTATGTGAATGTTTTGTTTGTGTACGAATTCCCTAAGCTGCATGATTTTGTTTGTGAGGCCATCTACGTTGTACTGTAATATGTTAATATTATACTTTTGTATGTGTCTCATGGTGCTATTGTGTCTATGTCTTTGTGTAGGGTGACATGTGTAAGTTGTAGTGGGGCCTGGATTAGTCTTAATGTCGCCAGAGAGTAAGAGTAGTTCGGGGAGCACGCAATTGCTCCCTGTAATTGAAAAAATAGCACGCTGAGAATAGGTCCGGCCCCGGGAGCCGATCGGCACTCTGACCGTGCCACGCAACATGCCGTCGACTGCCAGTCTGGCCAACCGTAGACAGCCCGCTGCACGGAGATTTGAGGAAGTTTGGCCACCAGCGCGTTGATGTTTTGGTTTGACGTCGCCTCTTCTTCGCGTTGACGTGTCCCGCGCTGGGGGATGCAGCCACTATTAGAAGCTTCCTCGTCAGCTGCTAACACTTTTTTCAGGTTGTTCTAGCTACCTGTTCAGAGGTTTTTTATAAACAAATCTCAGTTTTCTGCTCAAAACGGCTCTTTCTAATTTTAAAATTGATTAGTCAAGGAAGGAAGATGTTGATTTCTATTTTGCGGCAACAGTTGATGATATTTATGTTACTTTACTGATTAATGAAAATGATTAGGCTCTTCAAGTTACAGTATAAAAGATTTCTTTCGTGAAGAACAGAGGTCGTCTACAGTCGCTGCTATAGGAAGGCGAGAGGGAGAATTAGGTGAAGACAGAGTTAGTAGAATAAAATCCACAGGTTGGCAATTTGGATATTTAAAATTTGTACCATACTCTATCAAAAGTTTTCGATATGTCTAGCACAATAACAGGAGTTTCGCCGAAACCATGAAAGGAAGACCATGATTCAGGGCGATATGCAAAAAGATCACCGATAGAAGTACCCTTGGGTCCCCGTACTGACGATATGAAAGAAGATTGTGAGAAGAGAAGTGGTTAAGATTCTTCCTATTAAGGTTAGTTTAAAAAAATATTAGAAAGGCAAGAAATCAAAACATTTTGACTGAAGGGTTTAGGGTGGTTACCCCTCCTGGGACAGGATGAATGAACGCAAACTTTTAGCAGGGAGGTAAAGTACAAGATAATAAACAAATACGTAGGCGTTTGCCTGTCGGGATGTTAGCATTGAAGTGCAAGAACAACAGGAGGAGCCCCATCAGGTCCATACACCGTCCAAGAGATGGTCCCAGATGGGACAGAAATAACATTTTTGGAAGCGATTCTAATTTCAGCATGATAAAGTCAGAGGGAGGCGGAGATGAAGGAACAGCATCGGAATCATCCATGGTTGAGGTGGAAGCGAGAGTTTGAGCGAAGAGTTTAGCTTTGTCAGGAGAAGATTCGGCTGCTGAGCCGTCGGCGGAATAGAGGAGGGTAAGAAGAGGAGATAGAGTTGTTGAAGAGGTTCTTAGCTAGATGTATGAAAGAGTGTGATGAAATAGAACAATAGCTCATGGTCATTCAGGAAAGCCAAAGGTATTGGTGAACAGTGAAATCTCCTAAAATGAAAATTTCAGCAATGGAGAGCGGAATAGAATGTATTCCGCTTTGGAAGTGAGGTAGTTAAAGAAATTTGGATACAGTAGGTGGTAGAATTAGGAGAAAGGGAAACAGCGCAGGTGTATTTAGTTTGGTAACGAATTGTAAGCCGTAGTCAGAGGGTATAGAATTCGGGGTTCGGTATACGTGTACAAGTTAGGTCATTGCGTACATATACGTATCATACACCTTTGGAGTGAATCTGAGTATAGTGAATGTAAGAGTGTACAGAAATGATGTTGCTGACTGTCATCGCAGGAACCTGAGCTTCAGTGAGGGATGAGGTTTGGAGGAGGTGAGGCGGTGTTCAGCAGATTGAAAATTTGAGAAAAGACCACGATTGTTGTAGAAGTTTATGAGTCAGACTGAGGAACATGAACATCTCGACTAGGTGGTAGCAGGATGGTAAAATGACTCATATATATATATATATATATATATATATATATATATATATATATATATATATAACTAGGCAACGTTGATGTGATGTGTTAGGGTTTTGGAATCTCATGCAGAGTGAGGTTTGGCACTCAATCTCTCCACCAAAGTTTGATGCCCATACTGTCGACTAGCGATTTGTGACTGAATCATGCGTTGAATGTAGTATACATGATGTAAATATGAACGTTTTGGACTGGTGCTCTAATACGAGGCTATCAGTTCCTTCTGTTAAAGACTTATGCGTCTCCTGAAAGCTGACGAGTTACGCTTACTGCATCGTAGTGTTCTTTCAATGTTGCACGGTTAAGGACATGCCTCTCTCTAAAGGTAACTCTGGTCATTCTTACAGTATCAGATCCAAAATAAGAAATGAAACACTGAATATGTACAAGAATTTAAATATATATGGGCGAGCCAGCACCAGTTCTTTGCGTAACTAGCCATGTAAAAAGTTTGTATAGAACTAAAGCTGCTCTCCTTCAAACCTGCACAAATATTTACGGAACATTGGAAATGAGTGATGTGTATAAATGTACTTTTAGAATCCTACACGCGTTGATCATTCTCACAAGTTGTTGTTAACCACTGCATCCGACAATATATATATATATATATATTATATATATATATATATATATATATATATATATATTACTAAAGTAAAACTTGCTTACATTTCCCCGTTATTGGATAATCGGTAATTTGGATACGGTACTGAACGAAGCTGTACAAGTGTGTCAAGTAAATTTTGATCGACGTCCATATCTTGATTGTTTGTGGTACCCAACGTTTCCTAGAAATATTGGATGAAGGAACAATATAGTACTGTGACACGGAAAACTACATATATGTTATAGTAATATAATTAACACAGAATATTCTTTGTTGGTGATATTATTTGACTATATCGATTGCTGCTTCTCGAAACTAGAAAAACTCTTGTTACTCCGATTAAATGATCTCCTATGGACATCTCTAAACAGTTTGGCATTAAAAGGTTCCACTCAACTGACCTGTGTATCTATGTGCTTAAAAAACAATATCTAAATACATTGACAGTAATTCAGCTATTTATAGCTGTTTCCTAGATATAAGTAATGCATATGATAGGGTGAACCATAATATTTTATTTGCGAAACTAGAAGACTGGAAGGTTCCCATATACATATTAAATTTATTGAAATTTTGGTATTCCCACCAATCTTTCACCGTTAGGTGGGCAATGTACTATCTGAGTGTTTTGGCTCCTTTTGCGGGGTGAGACAAGGCTCCTTGCTCTCCCCTATGCTGTTTAATGTGTATATTTATGTATTAATTGCTTCACTTAATGAGGCAACAGTGGGTTGATGTATAGATAACACAAGTATAAATAACTTAGTTTACGCCGATGATATGGTGATAATAAGTCCCTCTGTTAAAGGTATGGATCGGCTACTAAAAGTCTGCGAAGTGTATTCGCAGAAACATAGTAAGCTTTTTAATGTTACAAAACTAAGGTTATGCAATTTCATCCTAAAAGCTGTAATCAGTTAGCTGATATAATGTTTAAAATGAATGGTGAAGTAATTGAGGAAGTACAAGAGTTAAAGTATTTGGGTCAAACTATTACCAGCTCCTTGAATGATGACTCGGCTATAAGAAAACAATCTCGAAGTCTGTGTGCTAAAACGAATATGACCATAAGGAACTCTATTCTGTACAAGTGAAGCTAAAGACACTCTCTTTCGTACTTTCTGTTGTAATATATACAGACAGTAACTGTGGGTAAATTATAAAAAAGGATCTGGCAGAACCCTAAATTTGCTGTACAACAGGTCTTTTAGACTCTTACATAAATTAACCCCGAGATGCACAGCTTCGCAAATGATTGCTACCCGCAATGCCCGAGCTTCCCAGAGATAACAAACTACAGTCTAATGCAAAGAATTAAAAAATCAGCCAACCCTCAGCCAAACTATCCACGAGTCCTGCCATTTACCCTCTAAGCTATGGACTTCTTGGTGCGAAACGTCTGTCTGTAGCTCCACTTCGACATTACAGTATTTCTCTAATCAAATGTATATATTTCTAATCCTTAGTATTAATAATATCTGTCATATGGTCTATAGTCTACCAATATATATATATTTTTTATTCGTGACCCAGAAAGGACTCGAACATCTAGAATGAATTTCATTCAAAGCCTATCCTTAAAAAATAATGCTTAATATTTAACATGCTAAAAATTTAAAAATGCTCACAAACTGGCAGAGGAGGTGTAGTGTTAACAAACTTTCCGCTGTGAAAATTGCATGAAGAATGAAGGCTACGATTAGAGCATGGCCTTAAATAGCTGTATCTCGCAGTGTTGCAAATGCATAGATAGTTGCCGTATTTCGCCATAATTTCAATTCGGTGTGTTTCATTATGCAATTTGGCTAATACATACCAGCAGATTTCATAGTTTGTTAACGAGAAAAACGAATGCTTTTTATATCTGTAACCTTGTACCTTTGCAACGATAAAATTAAGGGCTCTTCCTTCAATGTACAGATAAATATAGCCAGCAACTTAATTCCAGACGTATTGAAACGTATTATAACGTATTATAATGTAATATAACGTTATGGAAATTTCGAAATCCCTGCCTATTTGTATAATTCAGGAAAGTTGCTGGAAATGAGGATTAGTAAACTAATGAAAAGAAATTAATATTAATCAGTGAAACTAATTGCTCGCAAGTAGTGTTTCAAAATTATAGAATGATCCTAAACAGATCTATTTAACTTGTGGCTATCCCTCTCATTCAGCAAAATTTAGTTTTCTGTATTGTGATGTTCGTAGAAAACGATTTTTGCAGCAATTAGTGTAACACTTATAAATGAGACTGATGAATTGAACAATTTTCAATCTTGCATATTTCAATAATTTTTAAAATAAACTTGTTCTTATAGAGATATTATATTTCGTGTTTTCGTCTACACATTCGGCATTATAAATACGCTTCTGTTTTAAATTCACGTATAATGAAATTCGTGTTATAAATGAATGAAAAATTAAATTAGGTATTCGTGAAAAATAAAAATATTTAAAATATATCCTCCAATGTTACATGTTAAGGCGCTTTGAAATTAAATTTACATTTGAAACATTATAAAAGGAGGCATGTTCGCAGCTATCTCTGAATGTGGATACATAATAATGACTGGTAGATGTTTTTGTTGATCGAGATAATGTATCACCTGTAGAGTAATTTTTGCACGCTGGTTCCGAAAATAATATTAGTTTTCGACATTACGTACAGAATTTCACAAAATGTCATATTTCATATTACACATGTAATTAGTTTTAATTAAAACTGCGTCAAATTAATTTTTATTAAAAACTAATAAGATGTCATTGAATGTGCGCCGTCAGCACGACGACTGCTTACTGCTGGATGTTGAAATGGGCGCTACAGAATTACTACATAAAAGAAAAGTACCATAGCATAGGCCGCAAGAAAACTAGCTGGCTTAAATAATAATCTTTTTTTTAAAGTTGTTTGCATTTGTAATTAACATAGCAAAACGAAATAGATACCTAATGTAAATTGAAATAAATAATATTTACTTATGTAGCTGCGTTTCCCTTCCAGTTTGCAGAAAGTCCTTACGTGATAGTAAAATGTATGCCTTATTTGAAATCAGAGTATTTGATTTATATAAAATCAACTGTTAGTAAGAAAACTGCTCTTACAAATTTCTCATTCGTAGACCTGTGTAGTTTATAACCAAAAGTTGTTAGCAGTAATGATTAACTACTACTCGTTACAGTTAAATTATTAGAAAAAATTCCATACCTTTTAAAATTGTTTATTAAGTAGCCTGGAAAATCTGGTAAGAATGTGAACTGAGATGCCGAATATAATCAACGTACAAAGAATTATGCAAATACTGTACATTGAATCAGTGAACCTATCAAATAAATGAATATATATATATATATATAATATATATATATACCATATATACACACAGCTGTACCCTTCATTCATTTCACGTGTTTAATTGTGAAATTTCCCCAGAAGAGTTCCTTGCTCCATGCACGGTCTGTGATTAACATATATATATATATATATATGTGTGTGTGTGTGAGTGTGTGTGTGTGTGTGTGTGTATTATATACTGCTGGTAAACTTATCCGATTTGAAATAAACCAAGAAGCTAACATTATTCTTTAAGATCATAGGTGTTGATTCTCTTATGAAATGGATACTGCGTAAATTTTATTTATAGACATAATAGGAATAAGATAAAAAGGCAATTGCAATTACTGGTTTACAGAAACTTAAGAATAATAATTTGATGTTTACTACCGTGGAAAGAAGTCATGGCTAAGATGGAAATAAAATTTGATGATTTGTACTTCTAAAATATAAAATTATGTAATGTGTTCTCGTTTAAAGTATATATATATATACAGTGGCGGATCGTGATAAAATAAAATGGAGGGACTGCAAGCTTCACACAACAGTAGGGTACACAAATTTGACCTACCTCAGGTATGAGTTGATGTCCACGGATTTCTAGGGCATGGCAGTAGTGGTGGTGGTGGTAGAAGGGATGGTGGGGGTGGTAGTGGTGGCGGTAGGGATGGCTGAGGTGGTGATGGTAGTATTACTTGAAAATAAAATCGGTGCGTCGGCTCTTCGATGTAGCAAAATGTTTTATTACTTTTTCATTAAAATCCTTCATTTCTGTTATCATTTTATTTTCAATGGCTATCATTGCTAAAGCAGACAGTCTATCATTCACCATGATACTGCGTAAAAAAGTTTAAATTCTCTTTAAAGTTGAAAAGCACCTTTCTGCTTCTGCCGTTGTCATTGGAGTTGTTATTAAAATTTTCAGCAACTTGACAGTGTCTGAAAATGTTGACTGTAGATGATTGTCGTTCATCATCTCCAACAAGTCTATGAGACTTTCTGATTTACACAAATCTTCTCTTGTGTACAGTACAGTAAGTTCAGTTCTCAATTTGTCTTTTTCAAGCAAGGGATAGGCTGAAACTGCTTGTGCAAGTTCATTACTAGGGAAATTTTTGGCATACACTGGAAAATTATTCACTAAAAGTAACTTGCTTGCTTCCAAATGATTAGTAAAGCTGAATCTCTCTCTGCACTGCAGCAAAATTACGTCACAGACCTCCTTTGCAACAGCTGATCTATCGATATTAAATTTTCTTCTCTTCTGCTTAGGAGGCGACACTATGGCATCACATTCATCTCTTAACTTCTGAACTGCGGAATTAAAAACTTTTAAGGAGGCGTTAGCCTTAGCTGCATCAATATTTCTAGACTGAAGCTGCGAGAACATAATGTCAACATGAGGCATTACTTTGGAGAAAAATTCCAACCAAAATTCGAATTCAGGATCATTCACATTTCTTTTGATACCAGCTGCTGCAGATCCAGTGTCTCTTGAGTTAGATGCTTCCAGTGTGCTGCAACATTCAATTAGTGCATCTTTCATTTCATGCACAGCATTGACTGTTCTGCTCTTGAAATTCCAACGTGTTGCAGATGGCCTTGGAATTCGATGGCCAGCAACATTCTCCAATGCAGCCATTCTTCGTGGAGACTTAGAAAAAAATGCTGGTATTCCTGCTAAGCTATAGAAAAATACTCGAACATTAGTATTCTGTGATGTTGCCTTTTCCAAAATCAAGTTCAGTTGGTGTGCATAACAGTGGATAAAGTGGGTATTGCTATACACTTCTTTTATTCTGGTTTGCACACCTTTATTGACTCCACTTAGAGCAGCTGCACCATCGTAAGTTTGGGCAATGAGCCTGTGTAGACAATCACCAATTAAAGTCTGGAGCTCTTTAAGTAACACACTTGATAAGGCTTCTGCTGTCTGGTTGATAGGGTTAAAAAATCCCCAGAATCTCTCAACAGGCTTCCCTTGTAGCTCATACCTTAGAACAATTACCATCTGTGTTTTATCGTAAATATCCGTTGTCTCATCACACATAACTGCCAAATATTCTGCATTCTTTACTTTTTCCTTGATCTTATTTTTGCAGATTTCCAACATAGATTCTAAAAGTTCATTCTGTATTGATTTAGATGTTCCTTTAAAAACTGTAGCGGTCTTTAAATGAGCATCTAAGCTAGAATCCAGTTCACAGGCAAAATCAACTAAGCCACGAAATACTCCCGGATTCTTGGAGCTCGTAGTTTCATCATGTCATCTAAGAGGGAGTGCAAATTTTCCACAAAATTTGCACAAATCTCTGTTTTTTCTCACCTGTTCATTGTGTTTTGCAACTGAGAGCTTGTATGCTGTGTCAATTTGAACTGCAATGTTGACTTTACCCAGCAAAGATAAATCAATCATGTTATTCATGTGTTTGGCTGACTGCTCATGTTTCATTATTTTCTGTGGCAAATGCCTCAAGTCAGTCACACCACTTTTCGTCCATGACGAGTCCCCACCAAACAATAAGCATGGAAAGCAGAATAAAGCATTTGCCTCGTCACAACCACAGAGCCATTCACATTTCTGATAAACACTGATGTTAAACTGGCGTGTATATTCTTTGTTCCTGCTTGTACTATTCTGTTGAATGGATAAAACTGGTGTAGGTCTTCCTCTTGCTTTGATTTCAGTCTTTTCATTTAATGTCAGCTGGGAAAAGTTGATGCTTTGCAAATACTTCACTCGATTTTCCATCGTCAAAGGGTAATTAGAAAGCACGACTTAACCGCACGGTCCGCACGCAATGTAAACACGAGACTGAGCTGCACCGACTGCAGCTCATTGCTTCCAGATGTGGCGCCAATTAATAACAGACATGAATCGCACAGCAACTATGAAAGTAACTTAAATTTTGGTCTAGTTTTAATGAAAATTCACTTAGTAACGTATTGAAAATAACATATAATGTCTGGGGGGACTGCAGCTCTGCAGCTCCTAGGCACGAGCCGCCACTGTGTGTGTATATATATATATATATATATATATATATATATATGTTAGTTCACTAGTTGATTCTATTCGATGACTATGATGAGTTGCCTGATAGCAATATCTGTTTAATTAAAGCATATATTATTCCGTCAGTTGGTTTAGAAGGCTGAATTGTCAGTTTGCTTTTATTACGAAGGGAATTGAAATCAATATATTTAATTTAAATACTCTTAATACGTGTACATATATATGTAATAAATAACAATAAATTAATATTAGTAATAATATTTAAGTGGATGTTTAGAGGAGGATAACAGAATTGATGCTTCAGTTTCAAAGTCGCGTTACGCAACTTGATGTTCTTTTTAACACATGCAATTTTATAACGAAATTTGCTGTACAGTAAAATTATTAATTCACATACCAGAAGATGGCATGTGAAAGTGAATGTGATGGTATATATCGGTGTAAATAACAGAAAACTACATATTTAAAAGTAAATAAAAAATATGCGTGCGCTATGAGCATATATTGTATTTGAAGGTCATCTCGTTTGAAAATAAGCCAGTTTCCCTTAAAAAAGAGAGAAATTAATTTATTTAAATTAAAATAATAAATGTTCATTTTATTTTTCATAATACAGATCTTAAACAAAGAACTTGTTTTCGATTTAAAATATGTTCAATCTGATTTTGATTTATGTATTGTTCGCAATTTAACATTTAAAAATCGGATGTGTTGATGTCGATGCGTAATCTCGTTAGGCCTATTAAAACCTTTCAGATATTCATTTTAAGTTTTCATTTCTACTGTCTGGCGGAACTTGCCTGAACAGAAAGTACTCGAATGTATGTATGTTTTTGCATGTTTGTTCTTGTTTGCCTCATGAAAGAACTTTTTTGAAGGAGGAAGGCCAGGATCAACCCTTTCTTAAATTTTTTTTTGAAGGAAGGTGAAGACGAATCATTTTTAAAATTTAATTTTTTAAATTTAATTTTTTTAAATTTATTTTTTAAATTTTGTTTTAAAATTTTATTTTTGAATGAAGGTGAAAACTTTTTTTTTTTTTTTTTTTTTTTTTGAAGGACCATGAAAGACACCTCATAAAGGAGGGACCGTCATGAAGGACGGTGAGGGGGGGGTAATTTTCAAATCGATCCATTTCTGTCTCACATTTTGCGGCTATACTACTAAGCTCCTCCAGATGATTCCCATTATTTTTCTAGCTGTTGTAATTTTGATGTTATAGTGCTCTCTAAATTCTGCATCCGAAGACATTATTACTCCAAGATCCCTGACTTGTGGATTTGGTGTTATCTGTTTGGCTTGCATAGTTTTGTACCCTTTTTTCTGTAGCTCCTTTTTATTACCATATCTTAGAAGTTGGAATTTTTCTTCGTTGAACTTCATATTGTTGTCTTCTGCTCACTGGAATAATGTTTCAATGTCATTTTGTAATTTTCTTATGTCACCTTCGTTCAATATTTCCTTACATATCTTTGTGTCATCTGCGAAGCATGATACAATACTGTCCTTAATATCTGCATCAATATCTGCAATCATTATTATGAACAGCAAGGGAGCTAATAATGTCCCTTGTAAACAGAGCTCACAACTTCCGAGACCCGATTTAACTCCGTTTACCACCACTCTTTGCGTTCTTTGCGTCAAGAAATTAAATATCCACCTTCCTAGCTTTCCAGTAATTCTTGTATTCTTAAGTTTGTGTGCTATGATTCCATGGTCACATTTATCGAAGGCTTTAGCAAAGTCCGTATATATTACATCTATGTTTTGTCCTCGACACAATGTTTCCAATATTTTCTCCTGGTGGTCTAGTAGTTGTGATAGTCATGAGCTTCCAGCCCTGAAGCTATGTTGATTTGGGTTATATAAGTCTTTTTCTTGTAGATAGTAGGTAGTTTTGCCTCTAATTATACGTTCAAAACACTTTATAAGGTGTGAGGTGAGAGCCACTGGCCGATAATTCTTGGGCATTGCTCTGTTACCACCTTTAAATAGGGGGGCAATGCTCGCGTTCTTTAAGGGGATATATATATATATATATATATATATATATATATATATATATATATATTATATGGGAATGAACTCAGAATGGTTCCCTGAGGTTTTTTATGATACACACAGACCGTGCATGGGGCAAGGAACTCTTCTAGGATAATTAAATCCATTATAGTCCGAATAAGTAATGGTAAATATCAAATACTATGCTTTTTCTTTTTTATGATGCTAGCCCGACGTGGGCAACGGGTCACTCGTAAAGAGGTTCCAAAAATATAGCTTCCCTCACCAGCTATCTGCAAAGCAGATAGGATCCAGCTTTGGGACAGGATCTAGGGTTTAAAGCAGCCTAGCCCAGCTACATTTAGAACCTCAATATAAGCAAAAGACTCGCTGCCTTCACGTCAGATTGAATACATAAAAAAAAAGGGGTAACTATTATATTTTTAGCCAAAAACCAAAATTTAAACCTCAACTGGCAGAATTGAGCGTCCACACGTTATGTGCCTTGCAAAGTGGACGCTCAATTCTGTCAGTTGAGGTTTAAGTTTTGGTTTTTGGCTAAAAATATAATAGGTACCCCTTTTTCTTTGATGTATTCAATCTGACGTGAAGGCAGCGAATCTTTTGCTTATATTGAGTTTCTAAATGTAGCTGGGCTAGGCTGCTTTAAACCCTAGATCCTGTCCCAAAGCTGGATCCTATCTGCTTTGCAGATAGCTGGTGAGGGAAGCGATATTTTTGGGACCTCTTTACGAGTGACCCGTTGCCCACGTCGGGCTAGCATCATAAAAAAGAAAAACCATAGTATTTGTCATTTACCATTACTTATTCGGACTATAATGGATTTAATTATCCTAGAAGAGTTCCTTGTTCCATGCACGGTCTGTGTGTATCATATATACCTTTGGTACCTTTGGTTAGCTTCCGCCCGAATTGTTCATTCTGACGAAGGTCAAGCTTTTCACTCCACCTTAGACCTACAGTTTAACGTGGAATCCGAACCACGCCCCATCAGCAGCCCAGCGTCTTAACCAATAGGCCACCTAGGGTACCCATTTATCTACCAACCACTTTCTTTATTGTGTGGAAGGATGAACAGCTGGGTTTTGCTGCGCGCCGGCTGCCGTCGGGTCTCGAACAAAAGGGGGCCGGTACTCATATCTTGATAAATTGTAAAATTCTTCTCCCGCCCTTCTCTCTCCCTGCGCCCCTTCCCCTTTCTCTATTGAATTTGTGATGAACTTTTAATAAAAATCAAAAACACGTAATAAAAATCAGAATGTTTAACGTTTATAGACGCCGTTTATTACTTTGAGTTTTAAGGGATTAAAGAAATGAAAACATTCCAAAATTAGTTTCATAAAAAATTCCAAATTTTCATCAAGTTTTCATCCGACAAAACTTTTTGACTTCGTTCCTTCGTTAATTTATTTGAGCGGACGTGTGTCAACGTCGCTCTGAAAAAAAGCTTTCGGTACGCCGTACCGGCGCGTACCGTCACAAAAAAAGCAGTGTGTATATATATATATATATATATGTATGGGATTGAACTCAGAATGGTGACCTGAGGTTTTTTCATGATACGCACAGACCGTGCATGGAACAAGAAACTCTTCTGAGAAAATTAAACCCACTTTAGTCTGAGTAAGTAATGGTAAATGACAAACACTATCGTTTTTTTCTTTTTCGTGGTGTTAGCTGGGCAACGGGTCACTCGCAAAGAGGCCCAAAAAATATAACTTCCCTCACCAGCTATCTGCAAAGCAGATAGGATCCAGCTTTGGGACAGGATTTAGGGGTTACAGCCAGTGGTGTAGTGCTGTGGGAACGCGTGGGAACGGCGTTCCCTTACTTTTTTTGGTAGATGGAATGGTGTTCCCTCACTATTTCAAATAAATCCGAACTTACAAATCTCTAACGTCATGAAATTTTAATTCCCACCCATAGAAGAAATATGAGAAAGAATCATTAACTGTTTCATTTCTTTTAGCTTCGACTGAGGCCAATGCTAGCCTATAAAGATCTGATGAAACAGTCACCACGGCGTACCAGTTGTTAACTTTTTTTTAGTTAATCATTCCAGTTGTTAGCTATTTTTATTGATCGTACTGGATGTCATATATCTAATGACACTGGAAATACTGCATCTTCAACCTTGGAATATATCCTAATATCCAGTGCATATGACGTCAAAATATCCCTGAAATTGGTCAGATTTCAAAAGATTTCCAGGGGGGCTTACAGTGCCCCCGGACCCCCAGCTGTATAGGCTCGCCGCGCTCGCCATTGTCCCCCCCGCATCTGAGAACACTTTCAAAATGCGTTCCCTCACTTCTTTATTTAGCACTACACCACTGGTTACAGCTACACCTAGCTTACTATATCGAGAACCTCAATATAAGCAAAAGACTCGTTCTATTCGCGTCGGATTGAATACATCAAAGAAAAAGGGGAAACTATTGTATTTTTACCCAAAAACCAAAACTTAAACCTCAACTGGCAAAATTGAGCGTCCACTTTTCAAGGCACATAACATGTCCGTTTCGTGATGGGATTGAACTCAGAATGGTTCTGGATATAGTAGGCTAGGTGTAGCTGTAACCCCTAGATCCTATCCCAAAGCTGGATCCTATCTGCTTTGCAGATAGCTGGTGAGGGAAGCTATATTTTTAGGGCCTCTTTGCGATGACACGTTGCCCACGTCGGGCTAACATCATGAAAAAGAAAAAACTATAGTGTTTGTCATTTACCATTACTTATTCGGACTATAGTGGATTTAATTTCCCAGAAGAGTTCCTTGTTCCATGCACGGTCTGTGTGTATCATGAAGAAACCTCAGGGGACCATTCTGATTTTGATTAGAAACAGAAGGTATTTTAACAGGATATTGTCAATTTTATACATTCCCGCACTGTTATTGAAATTATTTTAAAATGAAGTTTTCTAATGACCCTAATTTCAAACTGGTAAGTTTTGATGTATGCTCGTTATTCACAAAAGTCCCTGTTGATGACCTACGTGATTTTTTAAACGACAAGATCTCTGAATATTCTTTCCTGTTCAACACAACACTCTTATTGAGTTAATTAAGCTTTGCGTCAAAGATCGTAAATTTAAGTTTGAAAATAAGTTTTATGCGATATCGTTCGGATTGGCGATGGGAAATCCCCTCTCACGGTATTAGCTCTTATATATGGAATTTTTTGAAAGCAGAATTTTGCCTACTATTGTTAATTTTAACCTTGTTTGGTACAGGTATATAGATGATATTTTATGCCTTTGGCCTAATAATTTGGATGTTGACTTATTTCTTGGTAAGCTCAACAATTTAGTCCCTCCCATCTATTAAGTTCACAGTTGAAAAAGAAAATGATGGAAGCATATCTTTTCTGGATCTAAAAATTCGGAGATGCTTTAATCAGTTCAAATTTGAAGTTTATCGTAAATTTATTAATAATAACTCTTATGTGCATTTTTATTCGGACCATCATCCCTCGATTAAATCTTTTATTTTCTCTACTATGTTTCTTAGAGCATTGAGAGTTGTCAGTCCTGAATTTTTAGATTCTGAGTTATGCAATATCATGAATATTGGTACGAAATTATGTTATCCTATTTCATTTTTAGATAACTGCCTTAGGAAAGCCAAGAATAGGTATTGTAACAGTGTAACTGTAAAGAAATTTGAGCATAAAAATATCCTTAGCCTACTTTACCATGTAAATTTTCAATATCTTCCGACTTTTCTTAAAGCAATTGGTATCAATGTAGTCTTTAAGTATAATAATATTGTTAAATCACGCCTTATAAAGAATAGCCCGGATAATGTTGGTTGGTTGTGTATATTCGATCGGATGTACACAATGCGACTCAGTATATATAGGTCAAACGGGTAAAGCGTTAGATATTAGAGTAAAACAGTATAAATATGCGTGGAGAACAGCAAATAATTCTAATGCATTGTTTAACCATATGTATAGATGTAATCATAGTATCAAGTGGGACAGTTCTAAAGCGCTCCTTAAAAACAGAGATATAATTGAAAGGAATATTCTAGAATGTGGATTTATCAATTTTAAAAATAATTTCAATAACAGTGCAGGAATGTATAAAATTGACAATATCCTGTTAAAATACCTTTTGCCTCTAATCAACTGTTGTTAATTATGTGCTAATCTTTTTCTTTTGCTGTCCCGCTTGGATATATTTTTGTCATCTCGCCTTCTCCCTTCATTCCCTGACGAGGTGTACTTCTGAATACACGGAAGGCCTTGGAATCATTTTTCTTTTTCGTTATGGGTTTGCATTACACTGGTATGCATCAATTTTGCTGTCAAGGGTTTTGTAAGTGATTCTTATAGAGTTTTTCCTGCTGATTTCGAATCTGCAATCCGTTCTTCTCAATCAGCTCAGGTTATCCGGCTATGGCCTCATAAGTAAAATAGAATTTTCGTGATTTTGTCAAAGCGGAATTGGAACAGTAACATCTATCATCACTTGTTTCACTTGTATAATATCTTTTTTTACTTTTCAGGCATATAGATAAAATATTTCATAATGAATAGAGCGTGTAAAAATTATCCCAATAGATTCTGCTACATATGTGGGACGGTTACCATGCCAAATAACCAGTCCCAAATCACTAAATTTGTGAAGACAATGTATAGAGCATACTTTGGAATTAAGCTAGGGGACCAGGACAAAAATTTCGCCCCTCATATGTGCTGCAAGACGTGCATTGAAAATTTGAGAAGATGGAGCAAAGGCAGAGCGAAATCTTTGCCTTTTGGAATTCCCATGATTTGGAGAGAAGGAAAGGATCACGTGACAGATTGCTATTTCTGCATGACAAACCTCCAAGGTGGGCTTATAAATTTATTTTTCTTAAATATTTTGAAATCCTCGTATGAAACTTGACATAATATTCACCATAATGTAATATTCACCATATATAGCATAATATTCACCATAATGGTAATCATACATTTACATATACATATTGTTATAGAAAATACATTTACACATACATATTGTTATACAAGTTACATTTACATATACAATGATTGTATATTTTCTTTCTTTTTCATTCATATTGTCCCCGAAGGGACAATATGAATGAAAAAGAAAGAAAATATACAGACTCCATCGACCTATTTCATATCTTACAGACCGCAACCTTCCCTCACGAGCCGCCACTGTCTGAATGCTTCTTCTATTTCATATGCAAGTTTTATATCCATGTTTCTGTGTTTCTATTTTCAGGAGTTAACAAGAAGAATAAACACATTGTTGTATACCCTGACATTCCTTCTGCTATGAGACCTGTACCCCATGGTCCTGGAATTCCAATACCCGACCCACCTCAAACCCTGGACTTCGATGATTCTGATGATGAATCAATGACCAATGCCAATGACCAGTCCCAGTCGTATATACCTCAAAATACCGCTTCAAATGAGCCGAGGCCTCTCAACCAGGCCAAACTTAATGATCTTACCAGGGATTTAGGACTTTCCAAATTAGCTGCCGAGATCTTGGGCTCACGACTTCGAGAGGACAACTTGCTGGCTCCGGGAACAACATTCTCCTGGTATAGGAAACGAGAGGAAGAATTCCGCAAGTTTTTTGCAGTGCACGAAAATACCTCTTCCTTAGTGTACTGCTGCAATGTTGAGGGGCTAATCGAATCCTTGGGCCTGCCATATAACGCATCAGAATGGAGGCTATTTATAGACTCGTCTAAACGAAGTTTGAAAGCAGTACTTCTCAACATTGGGAATAGGGTTGCATCAGTCCCTGTAGCACATTCCGTACAACTTACTGAGAGCTACGATAACATGAAAATTTTACTGGATGCTCTCGTATACGACCAACATAACTGGAGGATCTGTGGAGATTTGAAGGTAATACTAATATCATAAGTAAACTATTGCTATTGACTATGTTGTTTTTCCAAAGGTTATTTGAGAGCGTATAAGAACACTTAACTTCCCCACAGAAGTGATACAGTCCAATGCATAGATTTTTTTATCTGATAGAACAAATTCTCTAAATTCTTTAAATATTTTCATTTTTTTTCAGATTGTGGCATTTGTATTGGGAATGCAAGGGGGATACACGAAATACCCATGTTTCCTCTGCAAATGGGATAGCCGAGCGGATGAGAAGCACTATGCACAGCGTGAATGGGCATCCAGAGAATTTTGAACCTGGGTCGCATAATGTCGTTTCAGTGCCCCTTGTACCACCAACAAAAATTTTGCTCCCACCACTTCATATTAAGCTGGGCTTGATGAAAAATTTCATCAAATCAATGAATAAGGAGGGTTCAGCATTCCGATATCTCGAGAGTAAATTTCCTCATATATCTGATGCTAAACTAAATGCTGGGGTTTTTGATGGTCCTCAAATTCGAACTTTGATCAAGGATACTCAGTTCGAAAACGCAATGACTCCAACTGAGAAGAATGCCTGGCAGGCATTCAAATCAGTTGTCACTGATTTTCTTGACAAGCGTAGAAGTCCAGAATACGAGTCCGTTGTCGAAAACTTGATGGAAGCTTTCAAAGCTCATGGGTCGCGCATGTCCATAAAAATGCACTTTTTGTGGTCCCACTTGGACTATTTTCCTGAAAATTGCGGGGATTATAGTGAGGAACAGGGTGAACGATTTCACCAAGATATCAAAATAATGGAAGAGAGGTACCAGGGAAACTGGGATATCAATATGCTGGCGGACTATTGCTGGTGTTTGAAGCGAGACGTGCCCGAAGAAAAACACAGACGGAAAGCCAAAAAAACTTCATTCCTTCCTCAATAAACTTTTTTCCATATTCATTGTATGAATAAAAGTATTTATTCACACAATGTTTTCATTTTTCACGAGTGTTCTTATAATATTACTCGTATCTACAGTGTTTAAGCTAAAAAAATCAATAAATTTGGGGATAAAATTGGACTTATAATAAATGGCCAATAGAGAAAAAACCTGACCTGATTGAGGAAAACCAATGTTATTTTCGAATTCAGCTTGGTCGAATTATATAATACGAGTTGAAAAAACCCTCACAGCAGACAAAAAAATTTCATATGCATACCAGTGTTATATATATATATATATATATATATATATATATATATATATATATAATATATATATATATATATATATATATATATATATATATATATATATATATACAGGGCGTCCCAAAAAAATGTATACACACTTTAACAGCTGATAGCTCAATTGATGTTTCTTTCTTTCCAAGTTAAACCCATTAGAATTAATAATGGCAGTCAGACTAAGCTTTGAACAAAGGAAATTCATTCTAAAATGCTACTGGAAGTGTGAAAACGCAGTTGAAGTGCAAAGACAGTTTAGGAGGGAGTTTCAAACAGATCCACCAACGCGACTTACCATCACTCGAATTAGAGATAAGTTTGAAGCCGATGGAGCTGTTCAGAATGTCCACAAGAAGCGTTCCGGAAGACCACGGACATCGACAAGCCCCACAAAGCAAGAAAGAGTACTGGAAACGTATCACCAAAGTCCAAGAAAATCTGTGCGGCAAGCGAGTCGTGAGGTAGGAATTTCAGAATCGTCTGTCCAACGCATTTTGAAGCGCTGTCAATGGAAAAGTTACATTCCAAGATTAGTCCATGCTATTAATGAAGATGATCCGGACCGAAGAGTGGAGTATTGCGAGTGGTACTTGGCACGATGTGGATGTGGATTGGACGAAGGGGTTTCGTAGAATACCCTCCGCGTTCACCAGACCTCACACCACTAGACTTTTTTTTATGGGGATACTTAAAAGACAAAGTCTACGCTATAAAACCTGCAACAGTCGCTGAATTGAGAGCAGCCATTGAACGAGAATGCACACAAATACCAAACGAAATGTTTCGTGATGTTTGCGATTCCATTGCTTCGCGTTATCAGCAGTGCCTGGACCAGAACGGACGTCAGTTTGAAAACAGGCGTTGACAAAACAATTAAATAATGTCTGTAGATTCTATTACATTTTGAAAATGAAATGTATTTTAATAAACACTGCCTTTATAATTATTTAAAGTGTGTATACATTTTTTTGGGACGCCCTGTACATATATATATCAGTGGCGATTTCTTAATGAATGCAACGCATGCAATGCATGTGTTAAATATGTTCTCTTTTCAGATCTAAGTAAGGATTATAATTGACAAAAATAATTTTCAGAAACTAAAAATAGTCTAAGGCTTCAATCACGCATGTACTGGCTATTGGGCGGTGTAAACAAAATTATGTCTTATTTCATTAGACAATTAAGAACATTTTTCTGTACACAGATCGAAATACTTGTAGCTAAAGCATTCACTAATTCAGTCTGGGTACAGAAAAATGTTCTTAATTGTCTAGTGAAATAAGACATGATTTTGTTTACACCGCCTTGCCTTGGGCAATTTTTTAAGGAGACTTCTCACTATCCATAAGATATTTTTTTGAGCCTCATAGCTAAATTCAAAAGGCAATATGTTTTAAAATATGCTTAGAAAATTTACTTAATATTTTTACTAAAAATAATTAAAAAGCTTTGTTCTGATTTTTTTTAATTAATGAAAATAATACGGCATGCATTCAGTTTTATAGGTGCATTCACCAAAAAGTAACATCTGGCAATTCTGACAAGGCTTCTTTCCAGTACCACCGCCGCAAGCATCCACTTGTGTTCGGTGTTCCCTTTTGTGCTTTAATTATTTTGGATAATCAGTTAAATAAATTATAGCATTGTAGTGCCCATAATGACTGACGATGTGTTTAATCAATTGAAGACTAGAAGATTTTACTCACTCTCTTTTGATGAGAAAAAGCGCATATTGAATAATGGCAGACCGATTCCACTTTGAATTTAAGCAAAGAAAATAAAGGCTTCACTAGGAAATTTAATCCTAAGCTGTATGATGTTCCCTGGTTATGTGGAAATATTTCAAATAACAAATTGTACTGTTGGTCGTGTTTCCTATTTTCAAGAGATAACTCTGTGTGGAATTCTGTTAGTCGTGGATACGACGATTTAAACAATTTACATACTGCAATTTCTCGCCATGAAAAATCTCTTGCTCACATAAATGCATTTGTTGATCTTAAAACATTTGGAAAGTCAGAAAGAATTGATTTAATACTCGACAAGCAGAAATCAGTTGCCATTTCCAGACATAACGAAGAAGTTAATAAGAATCGAGAAATTTTGAAACGTTTGATTAGGATAACATGTTTTTTAGGTATGCAAGAATTAGCATTTCGCGGTCACAATGAAGAAGAAAACGCTGACAATAGGGGTAACTATATTGAATTGGTATTTTGTATGGGAGAATTCGATGAAAGCTTCAAAACCATTTAAAAACTGCGACTGTTTTTAAGGGAACATCATCTGCTATTCAGAATGACATAATTCAATCTATTAGTGCAGTTATGTTAGAACAAATAAAACGTGAGCTTATCGACTGCATGTATGTGGCGATTTTATTAGATGAAACATCTGATGTCAGCTGTTTTTCTCAACTCTCTACTGTTGTTCGTTATGTTAATAAACATGGAGAGATTTGTGAACGATTTATAAAATTCAATGACGTCAGCAATGATAGAAGTGCAGGAGCGATTTCTGATTTATCTATAAGGCAACTAGGTGAACTGGGCTGTTTGAAAAAATTAGTTGCTCAAACCTACGACGGTGCTGCTGTTATGGGGAGCGATCTTAATGGAGTACAAACAAAGATTAGAGAAACTGTACAGAGGCTATTTTTCTTCACTGCTACGCCCATAAACTTAACCTTGTTTTATCCCAAGCTGTCGCTGAAATTTCCGAATGTAATAATTTTTTTTCAGTATTAGGAAGTTTGTCATCATTTTTCAGCAGTTCAACTAAGCGAACTTCAATGCTTGACAAAGTTGTTGGAAAGCGTTTCCCTAAACTGGCTCCAACGCGGTGGAACTATTCATCTCGTCTAGTTGAAAGAGTTAAGGAAAATAAAGAAGATATAATAGATCTTTTAAAAAGCATTCTTGAAAACCCAAAGAAATTTGATGAAAAAACAAAAAATAGTGCACGCGGATTGCTTGCTGGTATCGATACTTTCGATTTTAATTTTTTATTAGAAGTATTTTCTTCAATTTTTCCTTTTACTGAATATCTATTTAATGTGCTGCAAACAAAATCTATGGATATTGTGTATAGCTCAATCACCGTTGAAAGCACTATGAAAAAAATCAAACAAATAAGGGATACAAAATTTGCAGATATGTGGGACTTGATAACAGAAAGATGTGGTGAACCTGTATGTAAAAGGAAACAGAGTCTTTCTCCACAAGAGAAGTATAGTCAACTATTTCATGAAATATTCGATAATATACTTCTTCAAATGAAAGAGCGTTTCAGTTCAATGGAAAAATTGGAATTCATTGAGCTTTTAGATTGCAAAAAATTTGAGTTCTATGATGTTACTTTCCCAGAGAGAGCTTTTGAATCTTTGAAAAGAAGCTACAATTCATTTTTTGAGTTTCCTCGTCTCCGTTCTGAATTGTGTGTTTTATATTCGCACAAATCTTTTGCCAAAAAGAATGTTGCTGAGCTCCTAAAATATCTACTGGAAAGCGAAATGCACAAAGGTCTTAAGGAAATATATAAATTGACGAATTTGATTCTAACTATACCAATATCGACAGCAAGTGTTGAGCGATCATTTTCTGCGCTTAAAAGAATTAAAAGTTATTTACGGAGTTCCCAAAGTGAAGAAAGGCTATCTAATCTTGCCTTAATTTCAATTGAAAAAAATTTCCTCAAGAAGCTTATGGAGAATCGAGAGTACTTTTACAATTTGGTCATCGAAGAATTTTGCAGGAAAACTAGGAGAGCAGAATTTCAATTCAAATAATGCTTCACAATTATTTAAGTTAAATTTTAAATTTGTATCTTTTTCTTTATATCAATTCGGTAACTACTATATATAAATATGTCTAATTTTTTGTTCGCATATTTAAGCCTAACATTAAATGAACTTTCCTTCAAAGAGGTCCCCAAAAGTTTGTAAAACACCTTTAACTTGCTAAGTTCTATGTAAACAATATGCAAAGTTTGGGCAAGAGGGTTAGGCAGATGTTTTTCTTCCATTCCATAACATTGCATGCCTGAACAAAAATGTCACGAGTCGCCACTGATATATATATATATATATATATATATATATATATATATATATATATATATATATATATATACAGTGAGTCACGACGAAATGTCATAACTTCGGGAGCTCATAGCTGAGGTCATTCCCAGTCAAAAACTTCATATGAACATAGGTCCGATTCTTAACGGTTATGAAGCCAATGGATGTTTGAATGTTTAAAAATATGAACAGGCGGACAAATAGCTACTAAAGTTTGTATTCATGAATTTACAATAACTGTTCAGAATGACTACCCTCGGCCTCTATACACATCGCGGTTCATCTGTGAATCGCGCTTGTAGCTCGCATTAGTTCATTACGATTGTCCTGCAGCATCCAAAATGCGACGGAGCAATGCATCTCGTGTTTCCACTTTTCTCTGGTACACCAGCTCTTTCATGCACCCCCACAGATAAAAATCTAGAGGGGTTAGTTGCTGAGAGCTGGATGGCCAATTCTGTGCACCACCACGACCGATCCATCGACCAAGGAAGCGATCATCGAGATGCGTTCTCACTGCACGGCTAAAATGGGGAGGAGCTCCATCTTGTTGGAAGTACATACGCATTCGTGTTGCCAAAGGTACATTTTCTAACAGTGGCGGCAGTTCGTCTTGCAGAAATCGTAGATAAATGTCACCTGTAAGACCACCTTCGAAGATAAACGGACCAATCAGCTGACCGTAGAGAGTACCACACCACACATTGACACTGAACCGATGTTGAAAATTATTTTCCACAATGGCATGAGGATTCATTTCTGACCACACATATGAATTGCGGGTGTTGTTGACACCGTCGCGAGTAAATTGAGTTTCATCACAGAACAAGACGTATTGATGCAATTGTCGATCGGCATTGAGCCAATTACAAAATTCCAGCCGTTGGGCACGATCCCCAGGTTGGAGGTGCTGAACGCGCTGTACATGTTATGAATACAGGCCTTCTTCGTGTAACGTTCTACATACTCTCGTTTGAGGAACTCTAATACGTGTGGAAATCCTTCGCGTACTAACATGAGGACTTCGCTAAACCATCTGAATAATGTTTTCTTGTTCAGACACATCTTCTTGTACCGGACGCTCAGATAAAACAGTAACGCTAGGAAATAAACCGCTCTCTCGCAATCTCCGGAAAACGTTGCTAAACATTCGTCGATCCGGAATTCTTCGATTTGGAAAACGTCGCTGGTATTCAGCGACAGCAGCAGTAGTATTTCCATCGCAAAATTCGTAAACATACACCATATCGGCATATTCGGCATTTGAAAACGTAAAAGGCATACTGAACGCACAAAACATCAACTGCACACTGTGAAACACAACACTCTACTACGTAGTCAGTTCGGTTCGGTAAGTAACTATCAACTGAGTTCAAGGTCACGCATGCGCATGCTTGAAATTCAAACATCCATAGCTCCATAACCGTTAAGAATTGGACCTATGTTTATGTAAGGTTTTTGACTGGGAATAACCTCAGCTCTAAGCTCCCGAAGTTATGACATTTCGTCGTGACTCACCCTGTATATATATATATATTGACGATTGTTTAGGTTGTCTTAAATTCAGGGATGGGAAACCGAATCGAAATCGAAATCGATAAACCGATAAAACCGATATTTTTTCTTGAAGCGAAATCGAAAAAAGACCGAAACATATTTTTGGAAAAACTGAAATCGAAATTTAGACCGAAACCGAAAAGAATAAAAAAACTTGAATCGGAATCGAAATCGATAAAAAAAATCAGTTCAAACCTAAATTAAGAAATAAAATTTAATATTCAAACCGTTTTCTATTAAAGGAGAGTTGACCAACTTCCGGGGATTAAAGACAGGGCTACTTTTATGATACCTGACTCCTCAAATAGGGTAACATAAAGGCGTGAAATTTTAAGATGTATTAGCTTCCTTACATTCCATCCAGTTTTGTTTATTTATCCCTGATTTTTTTATATATAAATAGAAACAGGGTGCTTTGACTGCGTTGATCTGATAAATATATTCTCCTCCCTCAAAGGAGGGCGGTTTTAGGCGGGTCCCTAAGAGTGTTTAGCAGCAACTAAGAGCGTCTTTATGAGAAAGAGAGAATTAGAAACCAAATATCAATTGGAAGATTCCATGTCATTCGCCGGAAACATCATTGCCCTGGAAATTCTGTTAATCCTCTAAATGAGCTGAGAACCACTAATGACAGTCACTTGTTGGAATTTTATGATACTTTGGAAGATAAGTCAGGAATAATCCTAATCCTTCCAAAATTCAGATCATTTGAGTACAAAGATCCGACTTATTCATAAATATAAAGATCAAATTACGCTTTATATAAATAGACGAAAAGAAAGTGAAGTTGTTATGAAAAAGTTTACTGAAAAAAAAATGAAGACAACTTCAAGATATAGTACTGATTAAATGTAAATAACACTGGTCAACAAAGATTTTTCATCAGAGTAAACTTTGTGGTGGCTGGATAGCATTTTTCACGCTGATTCCAAAACTGCATTCAGATTTTTTCTAGCACGTATAGTTTTCAAGATGAAGGCATATATATAACTACACAGATTTAACCATTTTAAATAGGCAAAATACTAATATTTCAACATTTGATTGTGTTTATTTTATTGTGTTTTTTTATTTTATTCATCTTATTTATTTCAATTATCTTAATTATACATCTTATGTATTTCAGGTGTGAGCTTTTACGTCTAGCAGCATTGTGATTCAGGCAACAACGCCGTGCTTTGTGTGTCAAAAGATCAGTCCAGTCCAAGAACTTGTTGTGTCAAGTTGGTGTACATTTTTTTGAATTTATAGTTTGCTCAGGTCAGTCAACATGCCTCGACAATGTAAGAATGACCCCGACAAGTTCTGTTTCGTATGCGGCCAGTTGACAACTAAAACACAGCGACGAAGTATTACAACCGACATTAAGAAAATATAAAAGCTATACTTTGGTTGCCATCTAGGTGACCAAGATAAACCATGGGCGCCACATCAAATCTGTTCTGGCTGTTCAAATGGATTACGTGATTGGCTTAACAAAAAGAAAGCTTCAATGCCATTTGCCATACCCATGATATGGAGGGAGCCGAGAGATCATCATGAAGACTGTAATTTTTGTAGTGTGAACTTAATGGGGTTTTCTGCCAAGAACAAACACCAGATTGTATATCCAAACTTGGATTCAGCACGTAGACCAGTAAAACATGATGAAACATTGCCCATTCCAATTCCCCCCAAGTGATAGGCTAGATTCTATCATAGATGACATGGAAAGTGATGAAGGTGCAACTGGCGTTTCCGGACCATCTACAGAACCAGAGTACACTTTTGAAGGTAGACATTTAGAGCCTAAAAAGTTAACCCAAGGACAGTTGAATGATCTTGTTAGAGACTTATCGCTGTCTAAAGAGAAATCAGAGCTTCTCGCCTCAAGACTAAAGGAGAACAATTTACTTGAGAACAACGTTCGTATTAGTTACTACCGAAAGCGGAATTTTGAATTAACAGCATTCTTTTCAGTAGACGGTCCTCTCTGTTATTGCCATGACATCAATGGAATATTTACAGCCATATCTCAGACGTATGTGGCATCTGAGTGGCGCCTCTTTATTGATTCGTCGCAGAGAAGCCTGAAAGCAGTTCTTTTGCATAATGGTAATATAATGCCATCCATCCCCATTGCCCATTCCGTCCATCTAAAAGAGACATATGACAATATGGATATACTACTTAAGGCAATCAACTACGACAGTCATCAATGGAATGTTTGTGGAGATTTAAAAGTTATAGGAATGCTTATGGGTATGCAGTCAGGATTCACAAAATTTTGTTGTTTCCTTTGCCTGTGGGACAGTCGCGCCACTATAGAACATTACACCAAAAGTGACTGGCCACTTAGGTATACATATGTCCCAGGGATAAGCAATGTCCAGTCTGTCCCTTTAGTGGATCCCCAAAAGATCTATCTGCCACTTCTTCACATTAAACTTGGTTTAATGAAGAATTTTGTTAAAGCAATGGGTAAAGTCAATTCTGAAGGGTTCCAATACCTTTCAAGGAAATTTCCGAAGGTTACTGCAGCAAAATTGAAGGAAGGAATTTTTGTTGGGCCACAAATAAGGGAGGTTTTGAATGACACTGAATTTGAAAAAGTCCTAAGTCCGCTGGAATTGAAGGCTTGGCTGGCGTTCAAATGGATATGTGAAAACTTTCTTGGAAGCAACAAGTCACCTGCGTATAAGGATGGAGTCAAGAACCTCCTTGATGCCTTCAAAGAAATGGAGTGTCGAATGTCGTTAAAAATTCACTTCCTGCATTCCCACTTAGATTTCTTTCCTGAAAACCTTGGTGCAGTGAGTGACGAGCAAGGAGAGCGCTTCCATCAAGATATTCAGATGATGGAGAAGCGCTACCAAGGATATTGGAATGAAAGCATGATGGCGGACCATTGTTGGATGCTGTATCGTGACAATCCAGGCCAAATTTACAAAAGGAAATCACACTCACAGCGCTTTTAATAAAATAATGTATATATTCTTTATTTATAAGTACATTGAATAAGGTATATGATGTATTTGTTGTTTAGCATTCCTAAGTGTGATCTATACATCCATAAATTTTCTTATAGCAATATCAAAAACTTAAAAATATCAAAACCAGTGTATCTATATAACTATACGTGCTAGAAAAAAAATAAAACCAGATTCGGAATCAGCTCGAAACATGCATTAAGAAAAGTGTGATCATGTTTGTGATGAGAAAAAAAAGTTTCATTTTGTTGGCCAGTGTAATCATCCAATAGCACAACTTTTTTATTTGGAATAAGTGTGCAGAAATAATAGATAAAAGCTCATATTATATGTAAATAATGAACTTATTATATTGAAATCTGAAAAACTGAAATCGAAATCGAAACTCGAATCGAAATCGATATGAAAAACCGAAATCGAAAAAAAAACCTGAATCGAAAAAAATGAAAAAACCGAAATCGAAACTCGAATTGAAATTCATTTCGGTTTCCCATCCCTGGACTCTTAATATTTTTGTTAGTTTTAACGAAAATATCACGACTAAACCTAACCAATCGTCAAGGGCAGGTCCGGCGCCAGCCTATTTGGCGCCCTTAGCAGGACTGCAGCTGGCGCCCCCACCCGCCTCCCACTTCACGATTGGGTTTGCCCACAAAGTAATCAAGGTACCATATTGAAGAAACTATTTGCCTTACACTGATCTATTTTAATTTGCTAATACATACATTTATTATAAAATTATAAAATCATTTCACAGTTCAAGAAAGTGTCATGACCAATCAAAACAGCGAGTAAAGCGAGGCATATGCAGTAACAAATCAGAACGCTCAAAAGTGCTAAAATATGCGTGCAAAAAGGACATATCTACTGTTTTTTCCAAGCAAGAAGGGCATATGTCACATAAAAACAGTTATTCGCTTATTGACGACTCCCGGAACTCATATTAAGCCGTAAATAAGCCGAGTCGCTTATTGACGACTCCCGTCTGTGCGCGCAACATTTTTAAATTGTTTATTTACGACTCCCGTCCCTAAAGGGTTAAAGGTCGTGATAGTGAAAGTTCTATAATGACCCAATAAGATGAATAAGTTAATTATGTAAATATCAATCAAGCTAAACTGGTGTACATACGTCGTACAACCTTTCATCATTTGTCTATGCTTCTCATTCCTTCATTATTTTTTTCATGTTGTTCTTACATAATACTATCAGACGTGCACAGGGCGGGAGGCGCTGGCGCCCCCCAGATCTTTGGCGCCCTTAGCATTTACTAACCTCGCCTAATGGAAGCGGCGGCCCTGGTCAAGGGTGATTGACATTGGGGGCTTTAGTCTTAAGTATTTTATTAATATAGTAAATGTTCATAATAAATTTCTAAAAATATATGAATAAGTATTGTATTCATATAATAAATGTCGGATCACCTGAAGATCAGGGCCCCCAGCCTTCTTTAGTTAGCCTTATAAGGCTAACTAACGAAAATATCACGACCTAACCTAACCAATCGTTAGGTCATCTGTACGCCCTTGACGATTGGTTAGGTTAGGTCGTGATATTTTTTTGTTAGTTAGCCTTATAAAGCTAACTAAAGAAGGCTGGGGGTCCTGATCTTCAGGTGATCCTAAATGTCTATAATAAATTTCAGATCACCTGAAGATCAGGGCCTCCATGTATTCTTGTTTTTTGCTTTACAGTACTAAATATAATAAATTAAATTGAATGCCCGATTAGGTCAACTGTACGCCCTTGACGATTGGTTAGGTTAAGTCGTGATATTTTCGTTAGTTTTAACGAAGATATCATTTGGTAATTGAGGCTGGGGGCCCTTATCTTCAAGTGATCCTAAATTTCTAAAAATATATTAATAAACATTGTATTCATATAGTAAAAACTTACCATTTAAGAAAAAGTATGTATACGAAAAAGGTCGAAAAAGTATATATATGACTTATACAAATTTTAATTTTAGTTTAAATAAAAGGTAAATTAGGTATGCACTAGTTTCTTCTCGTGTTTTCTGTTTAACATACTATGCAATAAAATTCTTCAATGCATTTTATTTCAAATAAAATTTCATCTCCGTTTTTAGCCCAGAGGATGACAACAGTATGCATGTTTAGTGAGCTTCGTTAAAGAAAATAAATGTTTACCTACACACACGTTTTGCTGTTCATCATCTTCGTTTTCCACGGCACAAACTGCTGAGTAATATATATATATATCAGGGCTGGCAGGTCGGACCCGGACCCGGACCCAGACCGGGTTTAACCCAAAAGTGGGAGCTATTGAAGAATAGGGACCCCAGTCTTCTTTAGTTAGGCTTATAAGGCTAACTAACGAAAATATCACGACCTAACCTAACCAATCGTTAGGTTAACTGTACGCCCTTGACGATTGGTTAGGTTAGGTCATGATATTTTCGTTAGTTAGCCTTATAAAGCTAACTAAAGAAGGCTGGGGTCCCTATTCTTCAATAGCTCCCGAAAGTGAGATAAGACCCGGACCCGGACCCGGACCCGGACCTGAAAGTGATTTTTAAAATTGACCCAGACCCGACCCGAAAGTGAAGGACCCGCACAGCCGGGTTTTTAGTTTACAAAATTTATGTGTGCGCCTTTAGATTTGGCAACAATGTATTGAATTATCACTCCACCCTCCAAATGACTCACTGGAAGTGGAGAGTTAACGGTAACGGAAGAATAGCCTAATCCTAATATATTTTATTGTTTGTTTGTGAGTTGTGAGTTGAAAAAGAATTGCGACAAAGGGAAAGACTTCTCCAGAAGGAAGGACAAATTCAAACTGTGTCAGTGAGTGCGAAGTTTGATGCAGGTGTGATACAGTTTGAAAAATATCCTCGCCTCGCGAAAAAGAGGGATTCAGCTGGGAAACTGATCCATCAAGATCCCATGAAATGGTGGATGGAAATGGGAGGAGAATTAAAACAGGTATCCTTGGTAGCATTGTCTACTCCGTGCACACAAGTTAGCGTTGAAAGATTGTTCTCCGCTCTAAGCTTCATTCTGAACCCCAAAGAAATTCTCTTTCGCAATCATTATTCGACGCAGTATTGTGTTTGCGATCGAACGGTGTTGGGGAATAAAGTCTTCTCAAATAAAATAGTGTAGAAAAGTCCTAATAAAAATATTTCAGTTAAGAAGCGCATATTATATATATATATATATATATATATATATATATATATACTGTGTATATTCAAAATTAAAAAAATCGGTTAAAAATTCAGAAATCTCTTTCCTGTTTTGCCACAACTTTCAATCTAGATTCTAGGAGAAATAAGTATAGGCTATGCCGCTGTATCAATATCTGTTTTAAAGGAGTTCACAGAATATTTTGCCCTCAAAATATAAAGACAATATTACTACCAAATTACTTTAATTATTTCATATTATCGGTTTTATTTTTGTTTTTTAAGATAAACAAAGTATTTAATTTTAATGCAAGAAGATGATAATTTCCATTTGAGTTCACTCAAAAAAATATAGAATTTGTTTTCACAAAATTAATTAAAATTTAGAATAAGGGGGCTGAAGAGAGCAATCATACATCGTACTTTGCCCCTTAGCAATGCGTGTATAACTATACCTAGTTACTATTAAATATTAATACAATCAATATACCTACTTTCAAACATTTCCAAACTCGGATTAATTAATATATATGGTTAGGCTACTACCGTGTAGCCATATAATGTTTTACTATGTTTCAGAAAACATGTTTATGTAGCTACGATAGCAGTCTTATTACCTATCCTATACCAGATTATAATTATTACATTTTTAATAATGGACCCGACCAAGACCCGGGTCATATACTGAAAGACCCGACAGGACCTGAAAGTGAACTTTCGGGTCCGACCCGGACCAGGACCCGAAAGTAAATTAGAAAAATGACCCAGACCTGGACCCGGACCCGAAAGTAAATTAGAAAAATGACCCAGACCCGGACCCGACCCGAAAGTGATAG
Organism: Bathynomus jamesi; assembly: GCA_023014485.1. Taxonomy (NCBI): domain Eukaryota; kingdom Metazoa; phylum Arthropoda; class Malacostraca; order Isopoda; family Cirolanidae; genus Bathynomus; species Bathynomus jamesi. Next base: position 579,167 of record JAJOZX010000572.1, on the reverse strand, counting down.
ACCCGCACAGCCCTGATATATATATATATATATATATATATATATATATATATATATATACCTTGGCTTTGCTTCCGCCCGAATTGTTCATTTTAACGAAGGTCAAGCTTGTTGACTCACCTTTAGTACTATAGTTTAAGGTAGAATTCGAACCACGACCCACCAAAAAAGTTAGAAATTAAAAAGACCTCGCCCGGACTCAATTTCACTACCTCCCGATTAGTAGCCCAGCGCCCTAACTATGAAGTAATCCAAAGGGGCAGGATACCCATTTATCTACCAACAATTTTTTTTTTATGGAAGGATGAACAGCTTGATGAATTAAGCGCCGGCTGCCATCACCAGGAATCGAACTCGGGGCTGGTGGATTAGTAGTCAGTGATGCTGACCACTATACCACCATATATATATATATATATATATATATATATATATATATATATATATATATATATAATTACAGAACCCACAAGAAAAAAAAAATATATAATTAATTATAAAACAGTAGCCTAGTTCAGCATAGGGAACAGCATAATCATATTTTCAACTTCCAGGATTCTAAACCTATTATAAAGGTCAGGGACTAGAAACAGACAAATATACGAGGCATTTTATATTTTGTCCAGAAAACACCATTTCCAATATTAAGTTGTCCTTCAGTATGGATATCTTTATTTTTAACATTTTAAAATATTTTAGGGCAATTTCGGGTCATGACCGGCTGCCAGATGTAGAGGATTGATTTTTATAGATTTCTTATCTCGAAGGTTTGAAATCTGGGCAATAGTTTGCCTTTGCCAACTGCCAGACGTACGACAGCTAGCATCTCTCTGTCCATGTTTAGGACTTCCCACCAGGGTTGCCAGGGTTGTCCGATCTCGGACAGTCTGTCCTATTTGAGGTCCGCTTGTCAGAATAAAATTCAAATGAACCGGATAATCCAAAACTGTCCGATTCTGTCCTATTTGAAGAACATCGTAATACAAATTAAGTCAAACAAACTTTTAAAACAAATACAACTTCTGTATTTATAGTTCTACTTGGTTTTTTGATGGAAATTATCAACTAAGTTGACCAAAGAATTGATAGCTCCACTATGAAAATGAAATATGTTAAATGCTTTGATCCAAATATTATACTTAGCCACACTAGACCACTGTTTAGTGAAGTCAACATTGAGCACCTAATCAAACAAGAAAAATTCAATGCAATGACGGTAGCTAACCAATACGAACGAATTTTAATGAAAGTTATTTGGCGGGATGAATTTCCAGACAAACAAATTCCGAAAAATCCGATCGACTTTTGGGTGTATGTTCTAAATTATGAAAATGCTGTTGGCGAAAAGTGCTACCATGAACTTGCAACCATTGCCTTGGATTCGTATTGTATTCCTGTCAGTACTGCGTTTGTTGAAAGTCTTTTCCCACGTAACAAATATAAAGACCAAAGCTAGAAATAAAATAGGTAGTCCCTGAAAACTTAGATGCGCTGCTGCATATAAGAACACATCTTCTAACAAATGAACAGTGCTGCAAAAACTTTGAAGTTACCAAAAAAATGTTGTCTTTTTAACAACAAAATGTACAATGCCAAAGCCCCAAACGATCCCACAGAACCAAGTACGAGTGAAATAGTAGTAGATGCTGAAAATTTGGAGGTGCTGGAGTCATTTGATGACATTCTTTCAGTGCAGTTTTAAAAAAAGTAGGCATATTAAATGAAAATAAATTTTTTTTTTATATTTGTAAGTTCCTGGAACATTTATAGAGGATTGATTAATTTGGAAAAGTTTATTAGGAGGGAAAGGAAACATTATTTTTCAGCTTTCTGGTCCGAAGCTCAGAAATATTTCCATTTATTAGCATTTAATATAATGAAACGGATAATCGAGTACTTACAAACTACAGGGTGTCCCATAAGTCCGGCATCATAAGAAAAATAATAAAAAACTGCAAAACAAAAGCTTTTATTTAGAGAACGTGCTCAATATGTCCACCATTGTTTTCAATACACAAATTCAGACGTGATACCCAGTCAGCAAGCACACGGTGAATGATGTCAGGAGTAATGGTGTTACATGCCCCAATAATGCGCTGCCGCAAATGTTCAACACTCCTAATTTTCTCTGCGTATACCAGCGTTTTCAAGTGGCCCCAGAGATAAAAATCTAGTGGCGTCATTTCAACCTTAGGTCTTCTGTAGGATGGAAGTTTTATACGGTAACTTTTTTAGGTATTTTAATTAGTTTATGGCTTTGAAACGGGCTTGGTTGTGACCAGCCGAAATTAATTAGCCTTTTTAAACGCTATTTTATAATTATTTTTTTATTTTTTTCCTTGCGGGTTCGTGTAATTTTATATTGTTGCGGTTATTGCAATTAAAGTTTATATATATATATATACCCCTTTGCAGTATCTCTCCTCATTTTGGAGATTTGTTGAAGGAAAGAGTTGTTTCCACTCCCACCCTTCCCTCATTAGCCAGCTACACATAGTTGGTCAGGGATTTTACAAGGGAACCTGTCGAGTTTGTGTTTGAAATTAGTTTGGTTTTTGCGATGGAGGTTTGTCAGTTCTTTTGGCAGCATCGTTACGAGTTTTGGACTCCATATTCTGAGAGTATTTTCTATATTCGTTTTTATGACCTCCGATCCAACCTCAATTGGGACGGTACGGAATCTACCTGAAGGTTCCCTCCGTCATATGACCGTAGATATTGCGAAGGAGGCTAAACGACTTCCCCATCAAGCATCAAACAACCTTCATTCCCCATGGATGACGATGATGAGTATGATGACGAGGTAAAACCTAAAAAATACCTCGCATTCGACCTTCCGTCGGCTCAGAATAATAATGATACTCCATACTAATTATAAAACAAATCACATATAATACAGAGTGGCGCAAAAGTAACGAGTCATAGGGTTACCATTGCATAAATTATAAATTTTTTAACAAAAATTATAAATTATAATTTTTTAACTGAAAATCATAAATTATAATTTTTTTTAACTAAAAATTAATTTATATTTCAAATTGTGGCGGCCACAGAATGGAAGAAATTCATTCTCTCTGATTCCTTTGACTCCTGAGTCCAATGTTCCCTCTAAGGTGTGCAGTGTGCACGTGTGCGCGCGCACACGCGTTGTGAAACCCGCGCACACAGCAAAATAAAATGCGCACAGGCTCAAGCGTATCATGAGTCACGACAGTAAATGAAGTAATTTCAAAAATTTCAGTTTAATGAATTCTATAAAGAGCAAATTAAGAAACCGCTTGAAAGAAAATCATTTGGACATGCTTATGCGAATTAAAAGTTACCTGAATGATGATGGATGTATTAATCTTCATAAAGTTTATTTGGAATGGGCAAATGCTAAAGATCGTAGGGTGAAATCATAATCATACTTAAATGAAAGGCACTTTTATTTAATGTTATTTTGATTATATTTTATTTTATTGAATTTTATTATTTTATTCCTATTTTGTGAATGGATAAAATCATGTATTAATCTTGATAGTCTATTTTAAATTGCTAAATGCTAAAAATTGTTTGAGAAATAACTAAAATAGTCATTTTCAATTAATGTTATTTTTATTTTATTTCTTTATTTTGTTGAATTTTATTTTACTATTTTTTATTTTATTCATATTTTTAGAATATGAATAGCGCTCAGAAAAGTTTGCACAGTTTTTCACCATGAATCTAAATGTATGCACAACGAAAATTTCTTGCGCACACGGACTAAAAAATGTGTCTCCTGTTTCATTAACTGTTTCCGATTTTTATGAAAACAACGTGGGATCATATGTAGAATTCGGACCCCTACCAAGGTTGGGGTCCGAATTCTACATTAGCGGAAGGTTGGGGTCTGTATTCTCCATTTGGCTTGTTTAAGCTACTCTTTAACTATTTGAGTTTCTACATTTGCCTTAACATCCGAGGCCATGTTTAAGCTACGCTTTAACTATTCGAGTCAGTTTTAAATCAATGCATGGATGTAGGAGATCACACTTAAATTCATACTTAGACGAATTTATGTGGCATGAAAGACATAAACAATACGTTTTTCCAATTTTGTGATACCATTTTTTCACAATATCCTTTTAATTAAACTTTCACTTAATAAGATTGGATCAAATGTAGAATTCGGACCCCAGCCTTCTTTAGTTAGCTTTATAAGGCTAACTGACGAAAATATCATGACCTAACCTAACCAATCGTCAAGGGCGTACAGTTAACCTAACGATTGGTTAGTTTAGGTTGTGATATTTTCGTTAGTTAGCCTTATAAAGCTAACTAAAGAAGGCTGGGGTCCGAATTCTACATTTGATATAAGATTTTACAATTGTGTGATTTTAATGGTTTTTATTTGTGATAATAATAATAAAATTTTCTATGAACCTTTAAATTGTTTATTGATGTCCTTATACGATTCGTTTGGGGTCTGGCTTCTATAATCTATACATTAGGGGAAAGTTGGGGTCTGGATTCTACATTAGGGGAAAGTTGGGGTCTGGATTCTACATTAGGGGAAAGTTGGGGTCTGTATTCTCCATTAGGGTTACCTGGGGTCCGAATTCTACATATGATCCACAACCTGATATGTACAGTTTTTCACGCTGATTTCAAAATTATAAACCATTTCATCGAGAAATACTTAGGTTAGGTTAGATTAGGTTAAGTTAGGCTTATTAGCATTTGATGTTTTCTAGGACACTGTTTTTCTTTCGGTATTAAGTTATATTCTTGTAAAAAATTTACTGCATTTTCTTCTGTCCCAGTCTTCCTATATAATTCTATAAAATTAAATTTGTCAGTCATTGGAAAGTAAAAAGATGTTGAACTGCACATTATAACTTTTTGGTTATATATTTCTCGATGAAATGGTTTATAATTTTGAAATCAGCGTGAAAAACTGTACGTATCACGTTGTTTTCATAAAAATCGGAAACAGTTAATGAAACAGGAAAGATCCGAAGAGACTTTGTCACTAAAATATTCTCACCGATGATGACTGCAAATAATTATTTTCCCTCATTTCTTTGTATCTTCGCTGCACATTTCGCGAGATTTCAGTTAGAAAGGTAAGCTTCCAAATTTGAGTATGCGTGAAAACTTATTGAAAATTGCTTTGCGTTTGATATACAGAGTGGCGCAAAAGTCAGGACTCCGGCAATGTTCCCTCTAACATTTTTGGATCTTTCCTGACTCTTCATAATTATAGAAATTACATTCTGAATAAACTGAGATTTGTTCTACATTTATAATTACCAATTATACGCCATTTGTATTGACACCACTCAGTTAATCACTGTGATTTATGAGGAATACTGTAACTATTATTATTATTGTTATTATTATTATTATTAGTAGTAGTAGTAGTAGTAGTAGTAGAGTTATATAAAATTAATTTTTTTAGTGTGATTTTCTTGAGTGCGACAAAAAGGTGCGAAGTAAATAATTCCCTGAGCCATTCTCTCAATAAAAGATTGCTTTTCTTCTTCGAACTTGATCATTTGGAAGTTCGGAAATGCGAAGAAAAAAATTAAGCTTTTTCCACCGTTCGGTGACATTATCGTTTAATGAACGACCGTGAAAGAAAGTCACGTTCAACCCCAATGAAAATTCATGGAAGTTTACATCATTTTAGAATGCGAGACAGACCGGGACAAACTTCATTATTTATTTATATCTTAAAATTTATATCTGAAAATAATAGAGGTATTTCACTTAATTATATATATATATATATATATATATTATGTATGGGGAATAAATCATAAGGTTTAATTAAAATGACTGATTATATTATAAATTAAATCACAAATGGATTGATCATGCAGCAGAGTGAATTGTATGTATAATTATTCATATAAATGTAAGTATGAATAATTATGTATCAATACCAGAATCAACTAAGGTATGCATTACCTCAAATGAAGAGTTCTTTGTTAGCACAGAATGGCGGGTCCGAATTTGCGTCTCTCAGACGACGTTTGGAAATTCTTAAAAAGGTGAATTAAAACACATGCCTGTTGAAATACTCGCTTAAATTAAAGAAAGGGACATGAATTTAATTGTCTATTCAAATTCTAAAATAGTTCGGATAAAAATAACCTACTAGGGAAAATACATTAAATGTAAAAAGTACATTTACAAACAAAACAGGCATTCGGACGCGGGAAAATGCGCACCTCGAAACAGTTAGGGTATGAGAAAAAGACGTTTCAAAATGTGACGTTCGTTTACGTATTAAATGAAAGGAGTCCGTTCAAATTAAATTGTTGCCCTATTAAAAGGTTTAAGTGGCACATAAAATTACACCTTATAAAAGGTAAATAATTCCTACAAATAGGATCTATCAAAAAAGAGAATCTTATTTGAGGTATATAAAGATTTGCACATGGCAACTAAATCGAGCCATAGAGCCTCAGAGAGAGGTATGAAACAAAAGGAAGTGAGTGTATTCCCAAACCGTGGTCAAAGAAAGTCGTTCTCACGAACCCTGTGTTTTCAAATTAAATAAGAATTAAGCGTCATTCTTCCTGTAAGAACATAAAACGAGTTCTTAACGAAAGTGGCAAGTATATAAAATTATACAGTGCCGTCATGATAAAGCGTACGGTAATTAAAAGCAAAGATCGTTGCTCTAATTCTGCATTAAGTACACGCCTCGCTTAGCTAAAAGTGAAAGTTCGCGTCTGAAATAATTCAACTAAGTCTTCCTCTAAAAAGAGAGAGAAAACGACGGAGACTCCGTATATTGAAAACGGACTCTGAGCAATCGGTAGAAATAAATGATACGATTATAATGTACACATTCTCAAGAGAATAATTACCACTGTGAAAAAGGAAGTAGGTAACAATGTAACTAAGGTGTGCATTAAACGGTGCTAGGACAACTGCCCCCCGGACAACTGCCCCCGGACAATTGCCCCCCGACAACCGCCCCCCGAACAACTGCCCCCCCAATTATAATTGGAATGGTTAAGTAACCAAACGCTCTATTAAGTTAGATAACAACCAATTGTAGATTAAAGTAGTATAACAGTCAAATATCTTTCCTTTAAAGGAAATAATTGAGGGTAAAGTCCATAATTGAAATGGTTAAAGAACCAGATAGGATTAAAATAATTCTATAAAATTGTATTACGCACACTAATACGGTCAAAAGGCCGGTTAGTGAAAAAATAGTTGTTCAAAAAATTGTAGAATGGGCGCGATAAATAAATTTTTATGACCTGGCATATTACAAGAGGACTGTACTCAATTCAATGGCTACCAATTGTAGATTAAAATTGTCTATCAGTCAAATTTAAAGTGTTATGCATTTTAATTAACTGACTTATGATTAAGTATCATTCTTTTCGTGGTAATTGATTCCATGCCAAAACATTTGGCCACAGTCATATATCGACTGAATTATGTGAATTCTAAATATCAATTCTTGAAGTAAAAATTAATGTCTCAAGTGTCATTTCCATAAACAAATCTTCAACTCCTCGCGGTAAAAGCCTCCTGCGATTCCTTCCCCATTCAAATCTTCAACGTAATACAGCATTATCTAGCCTTTAGGTCTCATAGCCCTAACTTTAAAAATCTCACGTGTCCAACCTTGCTCAAATCCCTTCGCGAATTTATTTCCCGAACGCGATAGCCTTACATAATCATTGATTTTGAAACGCGCAGGGTGGCGGTATTCTACGAATATCTCTTCTCACATCAGGCTCTGCATACGTACCTCTTTCTAAAATATCGTTAGGTGTTGTCCCAATCGTACGGTGGTGTGAACGGTTGTAGGATGAGGCCAGCGAATCCAGAATGTCTATATATCTGTATGTTTTTATGTGTAGAATAGCGAAGCATGCGTTCCTTTGTGGTACGTTGAACTCCTTCAGCTAAAGATACCTTGTGTATAGAATTGCTAGTGTAGTAACTGATATTAAACTCTGTCAACATGCTCTGAAAAGCTTGGCCTATAAATTCTTTCCCCATATCCGTACAAAAATAGCCAGGAATCCTGTTTTCTTTCAACATCAACGTTTTGGTGGCTTTAGCAACTGTTTCAGGCGATTTATTTTTCAGGGGAATTAGCCACAGATATCTAGAGAATACATCATATCGGTAACCATCATTGTACCCTCAATATCTTTGCATGCCTGTTAAATCCGCTTGCAAATAGAGTCAATCGAAGCCGCTGTTGTCTTGGTTATTTTAAATCTTTTTCTCACCGGTTTATGAAGTGTATAAGCATCCTACTCCCACAAAAACCTCTCGATATCTTTTTCCCCTACTCCCTAATTATAAACACCTCTGTACAATCTATCAACACCGCCGTGGGAGGCTGGGATAAAAATGTCATAATAACGTTTTTTTAATATGTTAGCCATTTGCGAATTTTAGATGCACGTGGAGTGATGGCGTTGTGGGTGATGGCGTGCTCAGTTGTGATACATGCGATGCTTGTTCCAAGTCTTTTAACTTGTTCAGATTTCCTGCCAATGTTTTGGGGACATTTATTTATTGTAGACTTGCTTTAATATGCTTCCATCCTGATGGAGAGGGCCTATCCCACTTTCTCACCAGATCGTGGACGATGTCGACGATATTTGATCCCTGTACCTTTGTTCCTTCCAGAATGATCTCACCTGAATCGGTCCACTGTATAATGGGGTTCTCACTCAATACATTATAAAGACTAAAGCCTTTATTCCTCAATGTATGTGGGAGACTACTTTTTAATACATGTTCGATATGTCGTGGGTCCAACCCGCTTTTCTTTGAGTGGTCATCTCTAGCGTTGGCCCCTGGTCCTATATCGCCATGCTCATCGTTGTCCGCGCTATGTCTAATAACCACGGGGATCTCTGTCGGGTTCTTATAATTTTCGTACTCGTAAAGAAATTTCTGCAGAGCTTCTTGGTATAAGATTCTTTTCTCATCAGGTGACTTTTCACTGTTTAATAGGGCTAGCAGTCCACTTTCCATTCTTTTGAGCCTGCTTTTACGGGGTTCTAGAACCGTGTCTGGACTCTTTGAACTTTGCAGTGGAGCATACACTTCGTGTGGAATCACTACCACTTTCATTATACAGGGTGTCCCAGAATTAACTATCTATTTCAATGAAATCGGACAAATTTAATAAAAACTGACATAATTTTGTGTTTATTACTAAATTATGATACAAAAACAAATAGATTTATAAATCATAAGTCAAAACTTTATTGGGAAGTTTCAACATGTGCACCGTCTGTATCTCTGCAAATTTCAAATCTATCCTCAGCGCTGCGAAACACATTTTGAAGCATTTCAGGTGTTATCTCCCGCACTGCCAACTGGATGCGTTCTTTAAGTTCAGCTAAACTATTGATCTTTTGGCGATAAACCTTTGTTTTTATGAAACCCCATGCAAAGAAATCCAGGGGTGTCAAATCCGGAGAACGCGGAGGCCAAGGTCGAGGTCCTCCACGTCCAATCCACCGATTCGGAAGGCGTCTGTTGAGGTATTCTCGAACAATTAGAGCATAATGACATGGTGCTCCATCTTGTTGAAACACAACATTATCAAGAATGCCATCATCAAGAAGCTGTGGTTCGAGAAACTGCTGAAGCATATCAAGGTAGACGGTACCTGTTACAGTTGCTTCCGCAAAGAAGAATGGGCCATAAATTTAGGATTTGGTCATTCCAAGCCAAACGTTAACTTTTGGAGAGTCTCTTTGCCATTCTAAAAATAAAACTATGAAAAACTGAAAAAATTATGAAAATAAAATTATGAAAAAAATTTAGAAATTTATACATTTTTAACACATATTAAACATAAACATAAATAAAAGTGTGTTTTTAAAAAATTTGTCCGATTTCATTGAAATAGATAGTTAATTCTGGAACACCCTGTATTATCTAGTCAGTAAAGGCCCAAAAAATGAAAATAAGATGAGGAGGAATGATCTTCCTCTCTGTACAATAATTCGTTTTTTCTTCCCCACAGTTTGACTTTTATTGGTACATTACATTTTATAAGGTTAAAACAGATTTCACAGATGCATTTTAAAAAGTCCGAGTCAGTATTTTTAACAAACATCTGTTGTATTGCCCGGGGCAGGCGATAATAGATTTTTATTAATTCATGGTATTTCTTTAGCATCTTTGTCATTCTGGAATATACACCGTTTCAGGCTCGTTTGGGAATATATTCGTTCTTAGAAGCATCCTAAACGTGTTTCGGGGGTGAAGGTCACAAAGCAAATATCCGTAACGTTGACTTTTAGCTTCTTTATAAACTTCCAAAACCTCCTTACGCTGATTCGAGAACATTTGATTGGCTAATACCCCAATTTGTGACACATCTTTACGTTGCGCAAATAAGACTAGATATTGTGTATTTAATGACACATCGCGCATGTATCTATTTTTTAAAAATAGATTCTGATTATGTTAAGATGATGGGAGGACACTGTAAATGTCTCGGCAAACTTTTTATCCATTTCCAACATGAGATCATCAATTACAATGACTGTATGTTCATTTCCCTTTAACGAATTAAGGTCATATACGCCTTTTTGGAACAAAATATCATCTTCATACTCGTTGAATACTGATTGGTACGTCTAATAGCACCATATGACTTTATGCACAAATTTTGTGAACATCTTCCCCTTATCTTTAATGAGTTTAAGCATAAACACAGTTTTACCACATCCTGTAGGGCCAGATATAATACATATGGACGGGCTCATGAACCTGAATTTTTCTACAGAATCCATCTCGAACACATCACACTCCTAAGTGGGTCATTTACAAAATATAATAAAAATTTAAGTGGTGATCCTTATATTCTACAGTCTTGTTTTTCCTCTTCTTCCACAGAACCGTGAATGACGACGAGGTACAGCATCATGTAACTCCATCCCCGCTGACGAACCCACACCAGCGACACCTGTAACGCCACCACGCGACAGTTCAAAGCGGAGGCATGATAAAGAGCCTTCCACGTCAGGTATAAAGAGTGCCAGGAGTACACCAGGAGTACACCCCAGTAATAGAGCCCCAACTCTCTACGTCTTACGACACAACCCCTACACTAGTTCTTTCCTCAAATAAAAACGCTTCCTCTTATTCCTGTTCAATTCCGGGTACAGCTTCCACAACAGCAGCAGCTTCTCGCTCTGTAGAGGATGGCATAACATTCGAACTGGTACGCCCCGCTACCCCACCCCCACCCCGGCCCTGACTAGAAATTGGTATATAGTCAGGGTTGACCCTGGATCACTGTATAGCAATGGTGTTGAACACAGTCTGCGACACGTAGTTGAACGTATTATGGAGTTTGCCCTTCAGAACCGCGACGAACGTGAAGTCAGGACGAGGCTGTCATTCGGTTCGGTTCAGATGACGAGGATGTAGATGATTTTTGGGTAGTAATACCATTCAGACGCTTGGCCACTGTAGATATAGATTATATTTTGAGCCATATAATGCAGGCCTCTCAAAGTAGTACAACCTTCAATATGGACAACTTCAATAGATATTAACCCTGTATTCCGTGTTGCGTGTCGTAGTGCCACACCTTATACTCTTAACTTTAATTCTCAGGCTATTTACAGGCGGCATATAAACGCCGATCGTGGTTGCGGCTTTATAGCACTAGTTTTGGCCCGTATGTTTACTGTACTAAATACACGGACGCAAAAAATTTGGTTGCCTCCGTTTGTGCAGCGTGCAGGTAAACTAGCTTCAGATTGCAAGCATGAGTTTGACTAACATGGGTCCTGAAAAGTTGAGAAGGGTGGCGCAGCAAATGAATGTTCGTATAGTTGTATTTGGAATGGATGCTCGTCGTAGGACTGTGTATGTTTTTAAAAGCTGTGAGAGAGATCGTACAAGACCCCTACTTATTTTAGGACTGTCAGGAGCAACGTAACTCCCCATCCGCAATATAAGGGACCTTTACGCGAGTTATGATAAAAGTCGAAAATATGGAAGGCATCATGATTTGTGTAAGGGTTGTCTCGAGTTTGTGGATGATATAGTGAAACATTGTAAGGATTACCACATGGTATGTGAGCAGTGTAAAAGCTCCAAATGTAAAACCCGTGTAGTTGAAGCTGAGAAGAGGGACTGTAATGTGTGTAGACGTACATTTTTTAATAATAACTGTTTTGAGCTCCATAAGTCAATTGGCACGTGCAGGAAAATGAGAATCTGTGAATGTTTCATATGATGGATAATTGGGGGAATTTCAAACATAAATGTGATGAAATTCACTGTTCTACATGCCATGAGAAATATAAGGCGGATGAAGTAAAGCATGTATGTTATATAAAAGGCGCTAAGCCTAAAAATAGACCTTGTATAACTGTGTACTACGATATAGAAACAAATATGGCTGCTGAAACCAAAGAGGTTATCCCACATCGACTTGAAAGCCAGACTATCTGCGATGAGTGCATGGAAGTCGAGTGTGATGAGTGTCACAAATGTGGTAAACGAACGCACACGACAACCCTGTGAAACTCTTTGTGCCCTATATTGTCAAGTTAGCGGACAAGTTCAAAAAAATGACTGTATATTCTTGCCCATAACGGGGCAAACTTTGACACACAGTTCCTTTATAAGGAGCTGCTTGAACACGAGTCATCGGAGATATTTACAGGCGATCCCTTGAAAAGACGAAACAAACTTATACAGATGCAAATAAGAGGTAATGTTCAGTTTAAAGACACTTTATTATTCACACCTTCTAAATTAGTCAACTACCCAAGGTAATGGGGGTAACCGCCGAAGTTTCAAAAAGGTAGTTCCCTTCCACTTTCCTCACTAACGACACTTTAAATTACGTAGGACTACCTCCACCCAAACATTACTTTAACTGTACCAACGAGTGATAGTGAGCTTGAAGATTTTGATCGCTACTACAACAGTTTTAATGGAGATACTCCTTACAATATCGCTGATGAATGTGAGCGTTATTACGTGAATGATGTGCGCGTGCTTAGAGTATGCTTCCAGGCCTTTAGAAGGATGTACATAGACCGTTTCAACTGCGATCCGTTGCAAGTCGCAACCACGATCGCCTCATTGTGCTTTACGGTGTTCAAAAACAACTTCATGCCTAAAGACACCAGTAGCATGGGGGCAAAATGGGAGAGTGCACTTGCAATTGCAATGTTGCAAATGTTGATCACCGTTGCAAGACCCCTTTTCCCCACTTACTCCATCCCTTCCCCCCTTTTGCTGGAACCCCTCCCCCCCATTTTGCGGGAACCCCTCCCCTCCCCTTTGTTGCAAGACTCCCTCCCCTCCCCCTCCTTGTTGCAAGACTGCCTTTTGTTCCAACCGTACTCCGACATGGTGCCAAAGAAAAAAGAAGCAAGGTGGCTTCTCTCCAGCTGCCACAAGCTGGGGGGAATCAACCCAAGAGAGATAGGAGAGAGAGAGAGAGAGAGAGAGAGCATCCCTCGCCTGGCTCCGTCAGACGCATAATAAAGCCCTTAGTCTTTGTACTTGGTTTAGAAGGTCATAATCATCCAGTTGGTTTAATCCGCCAGTTGGCTTAGAAGGCTTAATCTGGCTTAGAATGCGTAAATGGCTTGGTCAGGTGCACATTATTATTTTTGAGTTGTCAGATTGCACTATTTATTTAATTAAAGCATATATTCTTGACAGTTGCCTTACAAGTCTTAAGCAGCCAGTCAGCTTAGAAGGCATAACCTGCCATTTGGAACACACACACACACATATATATATAATATATATATGTGTGTGTGTGTGTGTTCCAAATGGCAGGTTATGCCTTCTAAGCTGACTGGCTGCTTAAGACTTGTAAGGCAACTGTCAAGAATATATGCTTTAATTAAATAAATAGTGCAATCTGACAACTCGAAAATAATAATGTGCACCTGACCAAGCCATTTACGCATTCTAAGCCAGATTAAGCCTTCTAAGCCAACTGGCGGATTAAACCAACTGGATGATTAGGACCTTCTAAACCAAGTACAAAGACCAAGGGCTTTATTATGCGTCTGACGGAGCCAGGCGAGGGATGCTCTCATAATTAATTAAATATTATTTATATATGCAACTAAAAGAATTAAATAAAACACCATTACATCATTCTATTTATTTAGACGAATTATTGGAAATAATTTCATGAAATATATAGAAAATAAATGCACAATCAAATTAGTTCATTCTATGCACAGTTTAAACGAGGAATATATGCAATAAAAAATAATATTGTAAGAAATACACAAGTTGAACGAAGAATATATATATAATAAAAAAATAAAATAAAAAATAATAATATAAGAAATACAGTTTTAAACGATGGAATATAATCATCAAAATAATAGTACAGGAGAAATCTACAGTATATATATATATATATATATATATATATATATACACTGCAAAACCCTCAAAATACATACGCTTTATGTTCTACTGTGCTTAACTAAAACACTGAACTCGCACGTGATCGAGTCTACAGTTACATCATTGTTGCTTTACACTATGCAATAAATACGATTTAACATTATTTCACCGCTCAAGTTATAGGGATGTCTACACTCGATGTAAAGGGTCTTTATTTCGTTCAGTACTATTTTTGTGCCCACTTTACATTCGGTTGGCAAGTTAACTTTAAACACGGACAGAATACACTCAAAAGCACGTACAAAGAGGTCACCGTTAGACACATCATTATTAAATTCAAGTTTATAATCACTCCTTTCCAATCGAGGGTTTATTCTTACCGATCCGAGCTTTTCAATCGTGAACTCATCTTTACATTGCATAGTGGCAGTTGAAATAATCTTCTAGGTCGTAACGACAGCTGCTCATTATATAAAGATATAACTCTTCAGGTTGAACGGTGTAGGTGAGCTCTGCCCTGTACCGCTCAAGTCCTTTGGACCAAATTTCATGATATTTCGAAGAGTCTAAACCTTTTAAATAAACATCCAGCTCTAGACCATTCTTGTCTTGTTCAGTCCTACACTCGGTAAACCCGTCGAGCAGAGCGGTGTATGCGCATTCAAGAATCGTATCAAAATAAAGGATATCCGTAACACGTGCGTCTAATATAGGCTTCAGCTTGCGGAATCCGACGATTTCAAACATTCTGTCGGGGCTGAAACGGTCTCACGTAGGGACAAGAACGTTGTTATCAGATGCATTCTTCCACATCAATCGTATATCAATGCATGGCTGATCGTTATTTATACACAACGTACAAACAGTGGCATATGAGGGGGTATCAATAATTTGTTCTCTTCTTGTACCTACACCTGCAGGTATTTTATAACGATCCTCACTCCACTTCTCAACTACCACGAAGACTATTCATCTCAACACTTAAATAAACAACATTCCGTTTACCAGAGTTTGTTTGTCTAGAAGTCGTTTCCAGTACAATGTTAATGGCACCGGTTTTATGCCTAAACGCGCGCAATGACTTCGTCAAGGACACATCGTACACGGCATTGAGAATGCTGCTCAAAGGAAGCTTCATCGTATTCTATTGTGAGGAGTGCACGTCCAGTCGGTTCAAGCTCTGAGATGACTATGAACAACAGGCGGGCGGATCGGCTCGACAGAAGGTGTGGAGGAGTGAGTCACACCATAAACTGATGAATCGTGTACGGTATTGTTCCAGTGTGAAAGATTCATGTGAATACTTGTATCCCATTATACTGGCTAGGTGTTTTCAGAAATTTTCTATCTGCGATACATAAAGTAATACCGGTTTTAATGTTTTATCACTCCCACTCCCCAGAATGCGCACCAGATATTTTCGTTCAGGGGGATTTAGACGAACTAAACACATTTTATTCACACTCCGACGCACTATTTGAGAGAAACATATGCCCATATTTTTCTTTTTGTTTAGCGGACAATACTAGTCTCTAAATTCTATTAAAAACTCACGCAGGCCTTTAGCCACAACTTCACGACAAACTTCATGATATATATTAATGTAGTGGAAAAAATACTTCAGATTCTCCATTATGACAAGATTTACATTCTCAGCCGCAGGGTACGAGTACTCATATGATGCAACATGACATAATACCGCTTGTCACACCACTCATCAACAAGACTCACTAACTATAACCGCTGCTTCTCTTCTGCACGTGTTGTTTCTTCCACTTCACGATATATGTAAGCTTCTATAAAGTTTAGTCCTACAACATAGTTCAATACATCGTTTGTACCACGAAATTGTGCAATGCTCTCGCCAGAATAGCCGTAGAGTATTTGTACATCTTTTTTCTCAAGCTTCGCACGGTTCAATGTAGCTTTAAAAGTATTAAAGGAGGGAGGGATAGGGAGTCTTTGAATGTTCACATCTTCACACTTTGCTGAATACCACTTCGTAAACGTCGAGCATGCAATGTTAAAAGTAGCCATCACTATTTTTCGTCTACGTGGGATTTCGTCAAATACACGTCTCAGATCCAGGGCTCGCAACGGTCAACTGAGCACACAGGGTAGAGAAATGCCCAGGTAATAGCAAGAATCACGTGACCATTGATCGATCATACAGGGGTCGGAGCTTAGAACTTTCTCCTGTACACACACACACACACACACACACACACACACACACACACACACAAGGAGAAAGTGAAACGCTAATTGAAACAAGATTTATTTAATAAACATATCGAATTATTCAAGTTATATATTTACAAATACGTGTAATAAATAAAATAAACATATCGTTAACAAGTGTATATATATATATATGTATATATATATATATATATATATATATATATATATATAAAACAACCAAGGATTATGGTATCCAAAGGGTACGGTATCATAGGTACCAGGCACCTGGTAACGTTTCCTATGGGTGTTACGGCATACCTTCGTACCCCTAAGTTCCTTCACGCCTCCCAGGTTTTGCGCCCAAAAATTGTGGGTCCAACAGTCAGTTGGGGTGGCTGGTCGCCCTCATCTTGCAAGCACACTAGATCCTTCAACGGTCAAAGTTAACGACCCGCCGATTCGCCTGGTTCAGTGTTATACCCTTAGCCTTCACGATATATTTCATATCCTCCCCCACCCCTATCCTCACCCATACCCCATAAGTTTTTGGCCCTGTTGAGACAAAGGAGTCAGCGTAGTCGCTATTTCCATACTCATCCTTGATCTCATCAGTCAACTCTCCGAAGAATTCACCAATAGGCAACATGTATTCACCCTCCCTTGCTGTGAATATCACACTATCTGTATCGGCGTACAGAACCCTCTGCCCAAGAGAATGAAATAAGCCTCAAAGTTTGATGCGTGCATATGCCGTTGTGAAGCTGGCTACAGGTATGTTTGTAACACGATGTTCTGTGGCCAATTCGGTAATGTTGTACTTTATTGTGTACGTATTACCTACATTCACGATCTCCATGACCTCTTTATCGGGAGCGTTGTCATAATCCCAGACTTCACTATAAATGGGCCAAATGAGCGTTCTTTTTACCTGTATTCTGTGCAAATTTTCCCCAAAGACTGTTTAGACTCAACTTTGCACTAAAGTTCTAGCCTGGGTTCTTTACAATTTGGGAACGGTCACGGTAACGTTGAATATACGCCGATTTTTCATCTTCAGTATCAACTCCTCAGGGTACCTTGATGCCTCTAACTTATCCTTCAAAAAAGTGTTTATATATAGCGTGAAAAGGTTGGGTAGCTTCTGAAACCTCCACACCTCATGTATCTTCAATATTCTGTAGCCATGGCGAACGGCTAGGGACAGTTCAGGGCTTGTATATACGCCTCTGATCTTACGCTGGTTGATTGTGATTACAAGCCCCATTGTTCTCCTCTGCGCACTTCACGCACAGGGGAAACATGAGCTTGTGGTCTATAACGACGGGTAAGATCGGCATCCATAAATCGCGAGGGGGAGCACATCTACGAAAGAAAGACCGAAATGGTACTTGTTCAAATTTGGTGAGAACACCTCGATGGTGGGCAGATCACGTCCCACCAGTTTTTCAGGTGCACCTACGGGGTACGGGTTGTTGTTCTTCTTCACGTAGAGGTATAAAGAACAGAAGTCGTAGTAATGGAGTTTCACGCCCTCCGTAGGCGGAAAGTATAGCTTGAATGGATTTCTACGCCCTCCGAAGAAGCTATCACCGCATTTGAGAGGATCCAGCACCATTGAGCGCTTCATCGTGTTTATTTCTTCACGGTATTGTCCATCTGTCTCCATCCGTGCATCATACTCATGCTCCCACAAGACCTGGTGAGTGAACTGGGCGCCTATAAACTGATTGCGGGTGCGAGTCCATGCAAGACTATCGGCCGGGGATCTACCGTGGATGTCTCCTACGATTCCACACTCCGTGCCACCAGCAACCGTTAAAGGAGTACACAGTCTTCTCACAAGTGGCACGGTTTTCGCTTAGACCATCCACCCAAAAAACACGACCATTAACCTTAATGGGTACTTCCCCCGTGTTGCTGGCATGCTTTATGTATACACCTGTCTGCTGCTGTATGTGTATGAGCCAGTAAATAGCCTTTTGTCTATAACAGCGGGGATTGTTTCTGTTAATGACGGCTAAGGTGTCTTTACGCATGAAATTGTTCTTGAACACCATAAAGCACAATGAGGCGATCGTGGTTGCGACTTGCAACGGATCGCAGTTAAAACGGTCTCTGTACAATTGTACATCCTTCTAAAGGCCTGGAAATATACTCTAAGCACGCGCAATTCATTCACGCAATAACGCTCATATACATCAGCTATATTGTAAGGATTAAATTCTTTGAAAAGGTTGTAGTAGTGGTCAAAATCTTCACGTTCACATGTGCTCATACATTCATAGTTAATGTTTCGGTGGAGGTAGTCCTGCGTAATTTAAAGTTTCGCTAGTGAGGAATGTGTAAGGGAAATATCCTTTTAAAACTTCGGCGGCTACGCCCATTACCTTGGGTAGCTTGGCTAATTTACAAAGTGTGAATAATAAAGTGTCTTTAAACTGTACCTTACCTCTTATTTGTATCTGTATGTTTGTTTCCTTTTTTCAAGGGATCGCCTGTAAATATCTCAGATGATTCGTGCTCAAGCAGCTCCTTATAACGGAACTGTGTGTCAAAATTTGCCCCGTTATGAGCAAGAATATACACAGTCATTTTTTTAACTTGTCCGCTAACTTGACAATATAGGACACAAAGAGTTTCACGGGACTGTCGTGTGCGTTCATTTTAAAAACGTTTGTCCGTTTACCACATTTGTGACACTCATCACACTCCATGCACTCATCGCAGATAGTCTGGCTTACAATTACATGTGGGATAACCTCTTTGGTTTCAGCAATCGTTTATGTTTCTATATCGTAGTAGACAGTTATACAAGGTCTATTTTTAGGCTTAGCGTCTTTCATACAACACATGTTTTACTCCAACCGCCTTATATTTCTCATGGCATGTAGAACAGTGAATTTCATCACATTTAAGTTTGAAATTCCCCCAATTATCCATCATATGAAACATACCACATTCACAGATTCTCATTTTCCTGCACGTGCCAATTGACTTATGGATCTCAAAACAGTTATTATTGAAAAATGTGCGCAGAGGCGGATTTAGGTTTCCTGACGCCAAGGGCCATACTGATTTAGCCGCTCTTCATACATTTACGAAGTTACCATTTAGCAAAAAATAGTTATTTGATATAAGGGTTTTCAGTAAAATGTAGTTAAATGGTTTAGGCATTTCCTCTAGTAAAATATATCTTAACATATAAGATATTTTTATATCAATCATAATACATACATATATATATATATATATATATATATATATATATATAAACAATCCCTTAAATGTGTGAACAGAAATGCATTGTAGGTTATCTTTACGATTTTTATGTTTAGTTACGAAATCAACCGTTATAGAATACTCAAAGCAGTTTCCGCCGAGATTGCTGAGCAGCGAAGGAGTCAGTAAGATCTGTATAGCTTAGAACTCTCGTGAGTTCCGATTCAATACTAAGGATAGCTAGAGAGTTGGGACGATTTTCTGACATCACTGACCGTAGGTATTTCTTTAGTCGTCGCAGTACAGAAAAAGATCTTTCGGCAGAACAATTGGAAGCCGGCGTACATAGGAAGATCCTGAGCACAATATCAACATATGGGTAAACTTCTTTTAATCCTTTTGCTTGGATCATCTCACTCATCTCAAGAATGCTCGTAGGAGTTTTCTCCAAATTCAGAAGAAACCCACGGAAATGAAGACACTCATTAACAAATGCTTCCACCAAGTCATCCTTGTAAAATTCCCAAAGCTTAATAGCATAGCCAGTTATATCTGTCGGACTCAAGGTGGTGACTTTTGTAAAAAATACAAACCGTGCATTGAGGTTTTTATACACATCTTTGCGACGGTTTAATTCCGACAATAATCTGTCAAGTACCACAAGATAAGTATTAATGAAGAAGTTCCTCCGTCCTTCTTATTCTACCTCGCCTTCGCGAGTTTCGTCGACTCGAAGTTTTCTTTTCTTTTTTCTTTTCATTGTAACTTCATATTCACGGATAGATGATTTCTTATTTGCGGCTTCTTCATAAAAGTCGAAGTTGTTTCTTACATCTTTTACATAGACTGTCAATGATGCATGCAGTTCTGCTACGAGACCAAGATCAATGTTATCTGCTTGGAGCTGTTTACTAGTAGCACTGAACCTTTCCAGAATGTCACCCAACATTAAAGAAAGAATTGTAGTTTCAAGGCGTTGCAATTGATTGAGGTATCCTGATGCTTCACTGCGTGTGCAAGGCTTTTCTGGTTCATCTTCTTCAATGGACGTAAGTGCCTCTATAACCTCTTCCCAGTCTTTATTGAGACTCCTACACGCTTCTTCACGGGCTGATCATCGAGTGTCTGATAAGCTCTTTAGCGTTACATTTTCAGATTTGGTAAAATGATTTTGTAGTATTTCCCAACGGTGAGTGGAGGCAGTGAAGAACACGTAAAGATTTTGGAGAAGTGCGAAAAAATCAATGTCTTCCTTACAGCAACTTGCTGCACACTCCAATCAAATTTAATGAGTGTGCAGAGCAGGGTACGTAAACTGCTACTGGGGACGCTTCTTTTATTCTGGCTTGCAACAGGCTGAGCTGCAAGCCAGAGTACGTCTCTGACATGTTGGGAGCATTATCATACGACTGTCCTCTGCAGTTTGCAATGTCGAGATCATGCATTTTTAATATACTGGAAACTGAGTTGAAAAGCTGCTCTGATTTGTAGCCAACTGTGGGAAGGAATGCCAAAAATCGCTCTACGGGAAGCCCATCTTTTACGTATCTCAGAATAACTGCAAGTTCATCGACATGTGATATGTCTGGGGTGGAGTCGAAAATAATGGAACAGGACTTCGCACATTTCACTTCCTCAGTTATTTGTTTGATAACTTTGTCAGCCATTAGTTTGGTGAATTACTCACATGTAAACGAAGACAAGTATGACGTATGACCTTTTCCTAAGTTTTTATATTTTGCAATATGTTCCGCCAGAAAAGGGTCAAATTCAGCAATAAGTTCCAAAGCCAGTATAAAGTTTCCACTGTGGACAGAACCAAATTTCTCAATGTGGCCCCTAAAAGGTAAACCATGAGATGCCAGTGACCGGACCACTGCAATAACTCGTTGTAAAACATTCTTCTAATACTACTTCTCATCAATTTGATAGAAAAGTTGTCTGTCAATTCTTCCGAGAGTTGAACTTCTCATTTTCATAGCTAACACATATGACTTATGTTCAGAGGAATCTTCATGGCTTGTTAATGCTTCACTGCCATGCTTCCAGTCATCAAATCCTTCCTTACCAATTTTAGTAGTTTCATCAAATAACTGACATGGAACGCAGAAAAATGAGCCTGTGCTATCCGAATACATTAAATACGTTTTCTTCACCTTCTCCGTTGACAAGCTGTATTTTAAATAAGGTTTGACAAAAATATATGAATCGTTCACCAAAACGTCTCTTTGATTGAGAAAAGTTAATGTTTTCTAGGTCCTGATTTATGTCATGCTCTGACACATAATGACGTGTAGCATCATTAACTTCCCATAATGCTGGGTCTTGTCCAATGGAAATGTTGCTGGAGGTAGTTGTGATGCTACTTACATCACAAGACTAAGTATAGGGTAGGCAGGATTCTTGAACTTCTCTACCAGATAATCTAAAATTACTAGGACCTTCATTAATATTTTGATCTTCTTGGAAACTCCTAATCTCTGTACATTCTAATTCTTTTAAAAGAACATTCGGATTTGTGACAACATTTTTGCTCTTTATGTCAGATTTCTTGAAGAAAGTATCAATTTTCGCAGTTTTGTCAATGACATCTCGTTGTTTTTCGGCTTTTTCCAGAGCTCTCTTCTTATACTCCGAGCCGCTTAGTCTTTTTCTCCCATCACTCATCTGAAAAAACAAATACATCTGAAATTAATTAAAAAAATATATTTTAAAATAGAAATATATTATTAAAATTAATAAAATATATAGTCTTTTTCTCCCATGATCCCATCGCTCATCTGAAGAAACAAATACATCTGAAATTAATTAAAAATATAAATAATATATTTTAAAATAGAAATAGATTATTAAAATTAATAAAATATAGTCTTTTTCTTACATCACTCATCTGAAAAAACAAATACATCTGAAATTAATTAAAAATATAAATAATATATTTTAAAATAGAAATATATTATTAAAATTAATAAAATATATTATAATTATATATTTTAAAAAAATAGCTCAGCCAGGCTGAGTAGGTCTCTAATACCCAGTGGTGTAGTGCTGTGGGAACGCGTGGGAACAGCGTTCCCTTACTTTTTTTGGTAGACGGAACGGCGTTACCTCACTATTTCAAATAAATCCGAACTTACAAATCTCTAACGTCATGAAATTTTAATTCCCATCCATAGAAGAAATATGAGAAAGAATCATTAACTGTTTCATTTCTTTTAGCTTCGACTGAGGCAATGCTAGCCTATAAAGATCTGGTGAAACAGTCACCACGGCGTACCAGTTCTTAACTTTTTTTTAGTTAATCATTCCAGTTGTTAGCTATTTTTATTGATCGTACTGGATGTCGTATATCTAATGACACTGGAAATACTGCATCTTCAACCTTGGAATATATCCTAATATCCAGTGCATATGACCTCAAAATATCCCTGAAATTGGTCAGATTTCAAAAGATTTCCCGGGGGGCTTACAGTGCCCCCGGACCCCCAGCTGTATGGGCTCGCCGCGCTCGCCATTGTCCCCCCCGCATCTGAGTAACACTTTCAAAATGCGTTCCCTCACTTCTTTATTTAGCACTACACCACTGCTAACACCTAACTACATATATGCAGTTAAGTTAACATAAAAAATTTTAAAGTGTCTTAAAAACTGCCTTCTTCTTACCTTGTATAAATACTAGTGATGTAGGTCACATCCGCATCCGCATCCGCATCCGCGGAACATCCGCACATTTTCTCGCATCCGCATCCGCACCCGCATCCGCACTTTGGACTGCGGATGTCGTGCGGATGTGGACCGTTGAGATAAAATGTCATTAATAAGCGGAAATTATCAAATTCTACTATATTAATAGAACTAGTTCATTGTGCGAAAAAGTGATGCAAGCGACAAGACGAGAGGCTGTTCTTGTATGAAGTTATTCTCTTGCAACCTACTTAGATCCACGTTACAAAGCTAAGTTATTTTCACCTAGTACATTAGAACGAGTTAAATCATCACTTGGCAAAGCAGTTGAAGAGCTTCAATCTCTTGAATCTGTCGCTTCGCCACCCACCAAAAGAATAAAAGTTTCAGTGACAGAACCAACACCTTCAACAAGCAAATCTATCACAGAATCTGTCTCTCAGTTTCTTGAGTCAAGCAGCAATGACGAGACTACGCGATGTCAAAAGATGTAGTAAAAATGATCGAGAGCTATCACCAAGAAAAACGCCTGGCTGCATGTGACAATCCTATTAGTTGGTGGAAAAATACGCAGAATATCTATCCATACTTGAGTAAACTTGCAAGGAAACATTTAGCCTGTCCTCCAACAAACGTACCAAGCGAGAGATTATTTAGCAGTGCTGGATTAATATATGATGAAAAGAGAAAGACTGGCAGCAGAAAAGGCAGAAAAATTAATGTTCCTTAAGCATAACCTTCCTATAATTAAGTTTGAACATTAAACGATGAACATCTTAGTTTACTTTATTTTAATTACTCATTTATAAATATGCCTAATAAAACTTTAAACTTAATATAAATAGTTTCAAGCTAATTAAAGATCTCTTTCTATAAGGGTGGAGGTTGGGAAAGAGGTCGGTGGGGTGCATTTGAGTTGGGTTCACGTCCCGCATCCTGGTAACACAATTATGGTTTCTAATTGTGGCTGAAACTCAACAAAATATAACGAATTTATTTGCAGACGAATTCACTAATTGATTTCTATATTAGTTAGATGCTTGATATTATTTTATATGTTCAGAGAAAAGTACAGCAATTATTGTACAATTAATCAATTATACTACATTATAGCTACAGCTCTCTCTATATAATAACTTATTATATACGTTAAACACAACAAATCTCGAATATATCCTAAAAAATAACGAAAATGTAGACATCCGCATCCGCATCCGCATCCGCGGATGTTGAAATCAAACATCCTCATCCGCATCCGCATCCGCGGATGTGAAAAAAATGACATCCGCTACATCACTAATAAATACCATTACTGTACTAAACTGAGATAAACACAATCTTGTCTTTACCTTTTAAATGTTGTCCAGTTTCAAAGTTCAGAGTTGCAAAATAGAAAAAATATAAATTCAATTTTATTGAGAAAACCTTAAACAAAATAATTGCCAATTTTTGGCTTGATACTCTGTAAATTGTAAACAATAAATCTGAAATAAAATAAAAATAATTAGCCTTAAACTAAAGATAACTTATTATTAAAATTAATAAAATATATTAAGACCAAGGACCAACTTTGAAATCGACTTCGTTCAAACGTAATGAGTTTTTTTTTAAGTGGTACTAACTTTTCTCCGTTTTTTTAGCTAAAAAATACCAGAAATTTTGGATTTTTTCCCTACCCAAAAAGTGTTTTCTTGTTACCTTTCTTGTTACGACTTTTCATCCAGAATTTTACTGCACTCAAAATTTTGCCACCCCCTAAAATTTGCCGCCCTGGGCCATGGCCCATTTGGCCCATATGTAAATACGCGCCTGAATGTGCGTCTCCATACATCATAGTCCCTCTTCTCAGCTCACACGGCTTTCACATTTGGAGCTTTTACACTGCGCACATACCATGTGGCAATCCATACAATGTTTCACTATATCATCCACAAACTCGAGACATCCCTTACACAAATCATGATGCCTGCCTTCCATATTTTCGACTTTTATCATAACTAGCGTAAAGGTTCCTTATATTACGGATGGGGAGATACGTTGAACCTGACAATCCTAAAATAAGTAAGGGTCTTGTACGATTTCTCACACTGATTTTAAAAACATACACAGTCCTACGACGAGCATCCACACCGAATACAACTACTGTATACGAACATTCATTTCCTCTACCCTTCTCAGCTCTTCAGGACCCATATGACAATCAAACTCAAGCTTGCAATCTGAAGCCAGTTTACGGGCACGCTGCACAACCGTGGGCAACCAAATTTTTTACGTCCGTGTATTTAATACAGTAAACATACGGGCCAAGACTAGTGCTATAAAGCCGCAACCACGATCAGCGTTTATATACCACCTGTAAATAGCTTGAGAATTAAAGTTAAGAGTATAAGGTGTGGCACTATGACCCGCAACACGGAACACACGGTCAATATCTACCCTAAAGTTGTCCATATTGAAGGATGTACTACTTTGAGAGGGCTGCATTATACTGCCTAATATATACGCTATATCTACAACTGCCAAGCGTCTGAATGGTATTACTACCCAAAAATCATCCACATCCTCGTCATCTGAACCGAACCCGAAGGACAGCCGTCCTGACTTCACGTTCGTCGCGGTTCTGAAGGGCAAACTCCATAATACGTTCAACTACACGCCGTAGTCTATGTTCAACATCATTGCTATACATGGATCCAGGGTAAACCTTGACTATATACCGATTTCTAGTCAGGGCCGGGGTGGGGGTGGCGGTGCGCACCAACTCGAATGTTATACCTTCCTCTACAGTGCGAGAAGCTGCTGTTGTTGTGGTGGCTGTACCCGGAATTGAACAGGAATAAGGGAATATATTTTTATTTGAGGAAAGAACTAGTGTGGGGGTTGTGTCGTAAGACGTAGAGGGTTGGGGCTCTATTACTGGGGGTCTAACAACCTGTGTACTCCTGGCACGCTTTATACCTGACGTGGAAGGCTCTTCATCATGCCTCCGCTTTGAACTGTGCGTTGTGTGTTATAGGTGTCGCTGGTGTGGGCTCGTAGGGTAGGCGGGGATGGAGTCTGTGACAACAACTACTCTGTCATCGGGGTCGTCTGTAATATCGATGATGGGGACATGATGCTGTACCTCATCGTCATTCACGATTCTGTGAAAGAAGAGGAAAAAGAAGACTGTAGAATATAAGGAATACCACTTAAATTATTATATTTTGTAAATGACCCACGTAGGAGTGTGACGTGTTAGAGATGGATTCTGTAGAAAAATTCAGGTTCATGAGCCCATCCACATGTATTATATCTGGCCCTACAGGATGTGGTAAAACTGTGTTTATGCTTAAAATCATTAAAGAAAAGGGAGAGATGTTCTCAAAATTTGTGCATAAAGTTATATGGTGCTATTCGACGTACCCATCAGTGCTCAACGAGTATCAAGATGATATTTTGTTCCACAAAGGTGTATATGACCTTAATTTGTTAAAGGGAAATGAACATGCAGTCATTGTAATTGACGATCTCATGTTGGAAATGGATAAAACGTTTGCCGAAATATTTATAGTGTTCTCCTACCATCTTAACATAAGCGTGTTCTTCATCAATTAGAATCTATTTTTCAAAAATAGATACATGCGCGATGTGTCGTTAAATACACTATATCTAATCTTATTCGCGCAACGTAGAGATGTCACAAATTGGGGTATTAGCCAATCAAATGTTCCAGAATCAGCGTAAGGAGTTTCTGGAAGTTTATAAAGAAGCTACAAGTCAATGTTACGGATATTTGCTTTGTGACCTTCATCCGCGAAACACTTTAGGGTTCTTCTAAGAACGAATATACTTCCGAACGAGACTAAAACGGTGTATATTCCAGAATGACAAAGAGGCTAAAGAAATAACATGAATTAATAAAAGTCTATCATCGACCGCCCCGGACAATGCAACAGATGTTTGCCAAAAATATCGACTCAGACTTTTTAAAATGCATCTGTGAAATCTGTCTTAACGTTATAATTTCAATGTACCAATGAAACCCACTCAGAATGCTTGCCTACGCCGTTACAAGAACATAATACGTACACTCGCTCGTAAAAGTCAGACTGTGGGGAAGAAAAACAAATTATTGTACAGAGAGGAGGGTCATTCCTCCCCATCTTATTTTCAGTTTTGGGGTCTTTACCAGTGGTGTAGTGCTGTGGGAACGCGTGGGAACGGCGTTCCCTTACATTTTTTGATAGACGGAACGGCGTTACCTCACTATTTCAAATAAATCCGAACTTACAAATCTCTAACGTCATGAAATTTTAATTCCCACCCATAGAAGAAATATGAGAAAGAATCATTAACTGTTTCATTTCTTTTAGCTTCGACTGAGGCAATGCTAGCCTATAAAGATCTGGTGAAACAGTCACCACGGCGTACCAGTTCTTAACTTTTTTTTAGTTAATCATTCCAGTTGTTAGCTATTTTTATTGATCGTACTGGATGTCGTATATCTAATGACACTGGAAATACTGCATCTTCAACCTTGGAATATATCCTAATATCCAATGCATATGACCTCAAAATATCCCTGAAATTGGTCAGATTTCAAAAGATTTCCCGGGGGGCTTACAGTGCCCCCGGACCCCCAGCTGTATGGGCTCGCCGCGCTCGCCATTGTCCCCCCCGCAACTGAGTAACACTTTCAAAATGCGTTCCCACACTTCTTTATTTAGCACTACACCACTGGTCTTCACTGACTAGATTAATATAATGAAGAAAGTAGTAGTGATTCCACACGAGGTGTATGCTTCACTGCAAAGTTCAAAGAGTTCAGACAGCAGGCTTAAAAGAATGGAAAGCGAATTGTTAGCCCTATTAAACAGTGAAAAAACACCTGAGAAAAAAATCTTATACCAAGAAGCTCTGCAGAAATTTCTTCAGAAGTTCGAAAATTATAAGAATCCGACAGAGATCCCCGTGGTTATTAGGCACAGCACGGACAACGATGAGCATAGCGACATAGGACCTGTATCCGACGATAGAGCTAACCAACGAAAGAATAACGGGTCGGCCCGACAACATATCGAGCATATATTAAAAAGCACCATCCCACATACATTGAGGAATAAAGGTTTAAGTCTTTATAATCTATTGAATGAGGATCCCAACAAATAGTGGACTGATACAGGTGAGATCATTGTGGAAGGATCAAGGTACAGGGATCGAATATCGTAGACATCGTCCATGATCTGGTGAGAAAGTGGGATAGGCCCTCACCATCAGGATGGAAGCATATTGAAGCAAGACTACAAATAAATGTCCTGTAGTAATGTCTAATTAAAAATTAGAATGTTTTGGTTATAAGAAATTAATAAAGATAATAATATTTAATAAATGTAATTACGATAAATAATGGTTTGTTTATAAAATTATAAAATACGAGTTGGCAACACTAAGAATCGGCCCAAGCGGGACGAGAGAGAAAAATGCCCAAAAAAGGGCAGTCATCGGATGGCCTTGGGTATAAGAAGGTGTCTTTTGGTGTTAAGATGTTTTGTGTGAATGTAGAATATTCTTTTGTGTCTCTCTCCGGCTTAAGTGTTAAAGTTAAATTCCCCCCTCGCATTACCCCGTTTATCTAAAGCGTTTCGGCATAAATAAAAGTTAGTAAAATGTTAATGCGCATATAATTAACCCCCCCCGGTCTCCCTTGCATTGTTTGAATGATAACGGTTTTCCACTCGGTCACATCTACCGTATTTATAAAGTACAACGAAAGCGAGTGAAAAGAGTGTAAAGAGAACGAAGAAGGATAAAGAGAAAATGAATAGAAAGTAAAGTAAAATAATGAAGAATAATAATAAAGGAATGGGCCTTAAAGAAATTAACCACTACATTTTGGTGGCAAGGGGTGGCCCTAATTACATTTACTTACGGGGCTTTCCCACGTGCCTTATATTTCGGTCAAAATTGTTGCTACCCGTATTATAGCATTAATAAATATTCTGTTTCGGTTATTTAAATAGTAAAGATGCATTGTGTTAACCCATTTGCAAGCAAATTTCGAATTCCATTCCTTAACAATTCATTGTAAATGTAATTCAAAATGGCGTCTCACTTTCGAAATCCTCCTAGCGTCTTCGTAATTTTCGCAGTCAAAAATTTTTTTTTTTTTTTTCTCGTTGGAGAGTCTAGATTTCCAAACCACCCTGACTTAAAATTTCTCTTAGTCGAATTCCATTCCTTAACAATTCATTGTAAATGTAATTCAAAATGGCGTCTCACTTTCGAAATCCTCCTAGCGTCTTCGTAATTTTCGCGGTCAAAATTTTGTTTGTTTTTTTTCTCTTCTCGTTGGAGAGTAGATTTCCAAACCGCCCTGACTTAAAATTTCTCTTAGTCGTCTTGTTGAGACAGTTGTAATGTGGAGTCAAAAATTAGAGTCAAAATTCGAGAGTCGTTTGTTTCCTTCTTCACTCCGTTTTTTCTTTAGATTTCGTTTCGTTCGGTCGGAGAGAGAAATTTCAAAATTGATAATTGCTGTCCAGTGACTCATTCTTTTTTTTATTTCCTTTCCATTTTTTTTTTTACCTATTTAAAAGCCTACCTATTTTGTGTTTAAAGTCTTTTTGTGTTTACATTTCGGAATTAGTAATAATTGTGATGATAATAATAATAATGATTAGTAAATAAATTTTACACTTATATGAATTAAATTATTTTAGTTGTTTAAATAGATTGTGCCATGCATTTTTATACGGTAAGGTTTCAAATGTTTCCAGTATAGGTACCGCATCGCATTTCTAGTTGTATATAATATGCATATACTAGCGAATTGTAAAAGAATGAACATGTAACAAAATTTTCCAGAATTTATTAGTAGAGTTTTTAAGATTATTCTTTGACTGAATGCGTCGCCTGTAAATCCTTTAGACACACGAACATCAGATGTGCATAATTTTAAGGATCGCTTTGTAGTTTTCGCTTTATAGTTTAAGTTAATTTTAAAGTGAAAGTTAAAAAATAATCGTTAAAGACACTAATTTATACTGGGTCAAATTCGGACGCTGTAAGATTATGTTTGTCATATATAAATTGTGAGACCACAAGGAAGCTAAATTTGTTATAAAAAGATAAAAATGTGTTTAATTGAAATAGAGAAATTGTTTTCGTAAATTCTTTTGATAAATCAATTTGTTTTTTTACTTTTTTATATATTTTCATTAATTTTTATATTTGTATAGGTGGGCTGATTATTGGTGTATATTTTTTTTCATTCTTTCATTTTCAAGACAATTCTGGGTGATATTTTGTATACTTAGGCTGTTTAAATTTTTTTTTATTCTGAAATTAGATTTTACTGTTAGGGAGTGTTTTTTTTTTTAACGTTTTATTTTTGGTATTAAAAATGAAATTTGTTTTACGTTCGCGCGTTTGCATAGAGAATATTACAAAATTATGTCCGGCTGTAAATGCAGTTCGGCCAGGAATATTTTTATAGAGGCTCGCTTACAAACAAAGCGAACACTCTTCATTATGTAATGATTTGTTTTGTTTTTTTGTTTACATAGTAGGTTGCGTTGTATTTTTGGGTTCATTATATCTGTTCTTATTTAGAATAACGATGTAAATTTGTAGTTTCACTTGGAAACGATAAATTCCTGGAATTCTTGTGATTTACAAACCATACTGGGTTTTGTATTGAAGAAGAGTTGTCTCTCAGATGTAATTTGTGAATTACGAGTTTTCCTCCTATGAAATTTAGCGTTTCAAGTTGGAATTAATGTATTAAAGTAACTTTTCGGTATTAATATTTAAATTTTTTATACTTAATGGTTGTTTTGGAAAATTGTTATTTTTTTAAAAACTTCAGTTGGGGTTACTCATGCAGTTGAAACTGTAGCTAGAGTGTTAACCGGAGATGGAGCCTTTTAGATGGCCAGTAACGTTTTTGTGGTATCTATGTGTGCTTCCTCCAAAGTGTAAGAGGGTTCGTGATTTTCAAAGAATTGATGACATGAAGTTTCTGGGTTTCATTTTTGTCTTTTGTATTTAAATGTATCGATGTAATTTCTGAAGGTAGTTTGAATAATAATATTTGTTAAATTATAATAACGGTTGTTATGTATGGGCGCTTTTATATTTATACTGTACAGCTTTGTTTCGTTGTGTTTCATGAATTTTTATTATCTCCGATGTAACTGCCATAAGTGACCTTATTGGTAGCTAGGGCGTGGATAAATTTTTGTAAATTCTGTAAAATTTGTAATAGTTTTCCGTGAATTTGGCCAGAGCAAATTGTAGTTATTGTTTCGAAGTGAACTGTCAAGAAAATTTGGTAAATTAAATATGAAAGGATAATCAGTAGCAGTATAAACGTTTCGAATAATTTTTTGTCAAAATTTCGAGAGGCTCGATTTGGAAGCAACTAAGTTGGATCCGAGTTCCATCCATTGAGTTTAGTTGACCCGATAGGTGATCGATCACCGATGAGAGAAGATAAGAGAAACCGAATACGCAGGGACTTGGCGCAGGACAGTTTCGGAAGAGAAGAGAGAAGAGAAACCGAATGTGCAGGGACTTGGCACAGGACAGTTCCGGTCGAAGATGGTCTACTGGTATTTTTCGGGCAGTAACTGGTCACGCTGCTCGATGCTTCCCTAAAAGAAATAAAAACTGCAGAATAAATAAATTTGTTGAATAAATAAATAAATTTGTTAACAAATATTAATAAGTTTTCCTTCTGAAAAACTTATTTTCAAGGGGATGATCCGAGTGTAGTAATGTCTAATTAAAAATTAGAATGTTTTGGTTATAAGAAATTAATAAAGAAGATAATAATATTTAATAAATGTAATTACGATAAATAATGGTTTGTTTATAAAATTATAAAATACGAGTTGGCAACAGTAAGAATCGGCCCAAGCGGGACGAGAGAGAAAAGTGCCCAAAAAAGGGCAGTCATCGGATGGCCTTGGGTATAAGAAGGTGTCTTTTGGTGTTAAGATGTTTTGTGTGAATGTAGAATATTCTTTTGTGTCTCTCTCCGGCTTAAGTGTTAAAGTTAAATTCTACCCTCGCATTACCCGTTTATCTAAAGCGTTTCGGCATAAATAAAAGTTAGTAAAATGTTAATACGCGTATAATTACCCCCCCCCCCCCCCCGGTCTCCCTTGCATTGTTTGAATTATAACGGCGCCTCAACTCGCTCATGCTAGCCGCGTTTATAAAGTACAGCGAAAGTATAGCGAAAAGAGTGTAAAGAGAATGATTAATGATAGAAGAGAAATGGAATAAAGAAAGAGCAAAATAGTATAAAAACGCAAATAAGAAAGGTTAATAAAGAGTAATCACTACAGTCCCCAAAACATTGATAGGAAATCTGAACAGGTTAAAAGACTTGGAACAAGCCTCCCAGTAACACAACTCAGAACGCCATCACCCCCAGCGGTATCCATGTGACTCTAAAATACGCAAATGGCTAACATATTAAGAAGACGTTATTATGACTTTTCTAGCCCAGCCTCCAACGGAGGCGGATATAGACTGTACAGAAGTGTTTATAATGATGGAGTAGCGAAAAAAGATGTTGAGAGGTTTTTGCAGGAGCAGGACGCTTATACACTTCATAAGCCTGTGAGAAAAAGGTTTAAAACAGCCAAAACAACAGCGGCATCGAATGACTCTATTTTGCAAGCAGATTTAACAGACATGCAAAGATATTCAGTGTCTAACGATGATTACCGTTACATCCTATTCATAATAGATGTATTCTCTAGATATCTGTGGTTAATTCCTCTGAAAAATAAATTCGCCTGAAACAGTTGCTGAAGCCACCAAAACGTTGATGTTGGAAGTAAACAGGGTTCCTGGCTATTTTTGTACGGATATGGGGAAAAAATTTAAAGGCAGAGCTTTTCAGAACATGCTGACAGAGTTTAATATCAGCTACTATATTACTACTTATATACATAAGGCCTCTTTAGCTGAAAGAGTTCAACGTACCATAAAGGAACGCATGCTTCGCTATTTTACACATACAGATATATAGACAGTCTGGAATCATTGGCCTCATCATACAACCGCTCACACCATCGCACGATTGGGACAACACCTAACGAGATTTTAGAAAGAGGTACGCACGCAGAGCCTAATGTGAGAAGAGATAATCGTAGCACACCGCCACACTCTGCTCGTTTCAAAATCGATGATTATGTAAGACTGTCGTGTTCGGGAAATAAATTCGCGGCGAAGGGATTTAAGGAAGGTTGGACACGTGAGATTTTTAAAGTTAGGGCTATGAGACCTAAAGGCGAGATAATACTGTATTACGTTGAAGATTTGAATGGGGAAGAAATCGCAGGCGGTTTTTCACCGCGAGGAGTTGCAGAAAGTGGCATGTAATTTAAGAAAAAATGTGTTTAAAATTGAAAAAATTTTAGGAAACAAAGGTTCAAGAAAGAGAAAAATGTACCTGGTGAAATGGCTAGGGGGACCCAGAAAGCTTCAACACCTATATAAAAGATGATGCAATAATAAAGCTTAAATATCAGGTCATCCCATAAGTAATATCGTTTTTTAGATCGGAATTTGAAGGACAAAAAAAAACTCAACTGAAACTTTTTAATCTAGTATATATTTTCCATTGGAATCAATGACACTCTGCCAACGTCCTACAAGCTTTTCAATTCCATGTTTATAAAATTCAGGCGGTTTTGAGGCAAAAAACATACAAAGACTGGTGTGCAGGTCATCTAAAGAAGTATACTGTTTCTCGTCAAGATAGTTTTGCAGACTCCTGAAGAGATGATAATCTGAACGCGCAAGGTGTGGAGAATATGGAGGCTGTGGAAGTTTTTCCCACCCAAGCTCCTCAATTTTTGCAGAAGTGATCCGAGCGGTATGAGGACGTGCGTTGTCGTGGTGGAACACGATTCCTTTCCGATTAACCAAAGAAGGTCTCTTTTCTTTTAGTGCAGTGTTCAATCGATCCAGTTGTTGACAGCAGACTTGAGCGGTGATTGGTTGTATGGTAAGGTTTCAAAGTGTATTACACCACCTTCATCCCACCAAACACTAAGCAACACCTCACATCTCAAGGTGAATGAGTGAATTTCCCACTCGCACGCTCTGTCACGGTGCCTTCAAGTATTTTGTATTATTATATATTTGCACGCATAATACTCTCAGCTTGATCTTCAACTTTCTCAATTTGGACATGGGTTAGGTTATGTTAAGTTACATTGGTTATGGAATACGAACCATTGGTCGCTACATCATCTGAACATGGTCCCCCGTCCAACTACTACCAGATCTAATGTCGCTTAAACATCGCTGATCCAACGGGGATCTGTTAGAACGAGGCCACAAAGCATGCGAAATACATAAGGGGTTCCAAAAAACCTTAGTCGCCCCCATTTGCAGCTTACATGTTTACTTATATCGAAATAGTTTTTAGTGATTATAAAAATATATAAAATTCTTTATTTATTGCAGGTATTAAAATTACTCTAGCTGATAAAGTGATAATATAATGGCTTCTCAATTAATTGGTGATTCGGAGAGGCAACGTGTGATAGATCGCATACGAGCAATAACATTTCGGGAAGCTCGTGATGCTGGAGCCACCTTTATAACACGTTCATGGGTTGCCAAAAAGTTGCGAAGAAGTGAGGACTTCGTCAAAAGAAATTGGAATAAAACTTTCGATGAATGTGAAATGGATACAACCAAATCAGGGCGCACAAATTTGCCACTCTCTCAGGAAACAAAGGACATTGAAAGCGGTACGCGTAAGCGGAAAAACAGCTGTGCTAAACTTTCTAGAGAGATCGAAGTGTTGAGAGGAAAGATCGTTAGTGGTGAGATCATTCGACTGTACCGTCATAGGGAAGGTTTGAAGCCTTGGCATGAGCTTCCAAAGCCAAGAAAAACTCAACTTAACATCGATGACAGAATGTGGTTTGCCCATTATCTTGAAGATTGGGATGTGGATGATTTCATGCATTTAGCTGTCTCCGATGAATTTTTTGTTTACGTAACACGTCGGCCTAACTACCAAAATGATCGAGTGTGGGCAACAACACCAGATGAAATCGATGACAATGAACATTATCGCGAATTATTAAAAAGTCCAGACTGTGTTGGTGTGTTTGTTTTGTTCACTGCAAAGAAGCTCATGTGGGTGCTGAAACCAAATGGTCAGAGTTGGGATGGACAGTATTTTCGTGATATTATTCCATCCCAGCATGTCATTCCTTTTCTAAGAAACCCAAACAATGTTATGGATGTCGATCAGGTCACACTTCTGCGCGATTAGGCCCCCTGCTTTAAGACATTAGCCACTCAACAGTTGTTGCGGAACCATGAGATCGATTTCTTTGGAAATGAAGAATGGCCAGGAAATTCTCCTGACCTGAACGTCTGTGAACACATTGGATCAGTTATAAAGGACAAGGTTGAATGTCTCTTGTTTCAAGAACCTGCAGCAAATCGATTTTCGAAGGATACAATGACGCAACACATTGAAACTTTTAGCAAATTTGCGTAACGATCAAGATCTATTCATGTCACTTTTGG
This sequence comes from Bathynomus jamesi, assembly GCA_023014485.1. NCBI lineage: Eukaryota > Metazoa > Arthropoda > Malacostraca > Isopoda > Cirolanidae > Bathynomus > Bathynomus jamesi. The sequence goes on along the minus strand of JAJOZX010000572.1, from coordinate 543,143 downwards.
CAAGCTACCCAAAGTGAATTTAGGCTGTCTTGGAAGCCAACGGCGGGAACACCAAGTTTTAATTGTTTCTCATTAAATGCAGGATTAAATTCTCTTTTGTAAGGTATGTTTAGTTTTACTGTACCTCTAATGGTTTAGGCCATGGGCGGGGTGGCTAAGGTTTATTGGAGCCCCGTATACTAAATATTGTACATCATGCAATTAATTAGTGATTTTTTATGTTTTTCAGAAATTTAATTTCTGGGCGAACTTTTTCCGATACTGTGTGCTTACATCCAAGAGAAATATTTCAATTATAGTCATTAGGTCGGGTCGAAAATGGGAAATTTTTTATTTCTTAAAAAGTACACTATGTGAGAGGTTTCATTTTATCATCTTAAAATATTAAAATATGCATCTGCTACCCCTAGCACATACCCCCTCCTTTTTTACCCTCATATTTGCATATATTTAAATGGGGAAAAAATGTTATTTCTTAAAATGTACACTATGTGAGGTTTTTTTATCACTTTAACAAAATATTAAAAAAATCAAGCATGTGTTACCCTACTTCCCCTATCACATGCCCCTCCTCCCTTTTTTACCTTCATATTTGCATATATTTAATGTTGTTATATGTTACATGATAAGTTGTTTGTTTAATGCTTGATATTTTTGTTTCAGATAAATAGAAATAATTTTTCAGATAAATAGAAATAATTTGCATTTGCTTTAATTATAATTTGAATTATCATAAATTATAAATTACATATAATGTGATTTACTTCTGAATATAAACTATACTAGAAGCAAGTCCTCAAATGCAGCCTTTGGATATCCTACGGAATTCCCAGCAGCCATGACTCCTTCAAAAGCAGATGTTGTGAGACACTACCTTTTTGTGCGTTGTCGTGAAGCTAAATCAAAAGGATCAGCAACTGCTAATGATTGTTACAGTAAGGTAGGTTGATTTTCCGCATTTTTTTAGATATCGACTTTGGACTAGTCGAGATAGTCAAGGCTTAATATGATAATAACTGACAAAATATTTCAGATCCCTAGCTTTAACTGTTTTTTGAGGAAACCGTTTCAAAAATCGTCAAAAAATCGTATCGAAAAATACCGCATTTTCGCAATTTTCGGCCAAAAAAATCATGCTATTTTCATAAAAAAAATCCTGAAAAAAGTTACAATTTTATTGAAAAAAGTAAAAAAAACATGTACAGAGTCAAATAGACACATTTAGATCCCAAGATCATCATAATTTTCACTGTAAGAGCCCTTAGAAGCAAAGGAAGGACTCATCTGGCGGCTTAGGGCTTTGGCCAGAATGTGTTTGTGCCTTGATTCGAGTCCATAAACAGTATAGGAAGCTTCAGATGTCAGCTTCACGGCCCTTTCAACACTCTGAGAATGTGAAGGCAGATCAGGCAGCAACAGCTTGGTGCCATTCAGCAATGCTTCTTGAAGCTCCTGGTCAGAAAAGTCTTCTGTGAGAGCAGGTTCACAGATGCCACTTTGAGAAAGGTTGATTAGTTCTGACCAGTGGGTAGCTTCAATGTTGATGGCTGTGATCTTCTTCAGCCTCTTCTTGGCTGGCTTCCCACTTCTGAAAGAATAATAATTAATTTATTTTTTGTTCCAGTTTAAGATTTAATCCCTATTAGTCTCAGAATTGCTGATTTAATTTAACTTAAATTAAAAAAAAAAAAAAAAACAAGTTCTATAAATCCCCATAATCGAATTTTTTTTCAGAAAGAAGGTAAGATTATTTCCATTATCAGAGGGGAGGGGGAGAATTGGGATAAGAAAATGTAAAAAAAAATTCGATTATGGGGATTTATAGAACTCGGGCCTTTTTTTATTAAATAAATCCCCATAATCAAATTTTATTTTTCACATCTTTTTAAATTAATAAATGCTTACCTGATGGACAGAATTTTCTTGAGAGCAGCTTCCCTCACTTCCAAGTCATCAGACTTCATCATGGAGTACAGCACATTCTCGGGCAGCAAGGCAAAAGCATTGTACTTCAGGTTCTTGAAAGCTGATTGTGGAACTTGCTGTCCCTTTTGAGCTCAAACCAACTGACTGCATACACTTCCACAATGAACTTGATGGCCTTGTAAAGCTTATCCTGTAGTTCTGGAGGGTAAGCACCTCTGGTCCACAGACACATCAATCTAATTGCCAAAGTCAACCATCATGCATGGTTTAATGGTCCAATTTTCCAGGCAGCAAATCTTGGGTTTACTTTGCCCCTGGAAATTCCAAGCACATACTCCAAAAGAAGCCTCTGGTCGCTACTGAGATCATTCAGTGTCTCCTCAGCAAATTCCATTTCATCCAGGGGGCCACTGAGTTTGGTGAATTCCACTTGTGGCAGATCTTGGTAGTCAATTTCACAGAGTTTTCCCAGCGGACCAGTGAAAGCAGTGGGACTTTTGGTACTGCCATCAAGATGCTTGAAAACAGCTCTGAAAGGAAGCTCATTCTGATGGAGTGAACAGCCAATGGTGTGCAATTTCCGCTCAATTTTATTTTCCAGAGCTGTTACAAGGCCTCCCTCCCAGCCAGTGTTTGTATTTGTGTTGTCAAGGAGGACAGCTTTCAGGGTATGAACACTGTTAAACTCCCCCAAGACACTAGCAACTTCTTCACCAAGAAGAACTCCAGTCGCACCTTTAATTGGGATGACTCTGTGAGTAAGATATGTTCCACTTTCAGTTCCCGGCTCCTTTGTGAAAGTCAAATGGTGCTCTTGTCCCTTTCCTTTCTTCAGCTTAGTCTCCCCATTTTCATCCTTAATTTCTCTGTACAGCAAAGTGTCCTTGTCAACTTTCCCATCAACCCCAATACAGACTAACTTTTCCAGACCCTCATTGTGCTTTTCATCACTTTTCACTTTCATTCTAGCTTTTTCCCTGTCCATTTTCGATTTATCAACTATTATCTGTTTCACATCAAGGACAGGCTTAAGCAGGTCCATAGCTTGTAAGTCCAGGAGGAAGGCATTAGCAAGACTTGCCCCAAGATTGGAAGAAACATCACCCCTGATCAGTTCCATGGCATATCTGGGGGTTTTCAAAAAGCTGTAACCTCCACTTGGGTGCCTCCTTGGCTTGAACTCTTCAGCTTCACCACCAGATGGCTGAAATGAAAATAAAAAATAAATTACTAAAGCGAAAATGGGGGAAAATAGGGGAAAAAGTAGGGAAAAATATGGGTAAAAATCGACGAAAATGGGCGAAATAAGAATAAATTACTTAAACGAAAATGGGGGAAAAAGTGGGAAAATAGGGGGAAAAATGGGTAAAAATTCAGGTAAAAAGTCGGCGAAAAAAAGAATAAATTACTAAACCGAAAATGGGGGAAAAAAGGGGGGAAATAGGGACAAAAAGTAGGGATAAATTTGGGTAAAAATGGGATAAGATATAAGAAAAAAGTATATTACCTCTCCTGATTCTCCTGAGCTGGATTCAAAAGAAATATCTTGTGAAGGTGTGGAGGCAAAAGTGGTCAAATCCACTTCCTGCTGCTGTTGAATCTGGCCCTGTAATCTTTCTGCTTCAGCTGCAGCCCTCTGGTCTCTCTTCACAGCAGCTTTATCCACAGATCCCAGCTGGAAAGAGCCCTTGGGTCCTATTTTGGCCCTCTGATCTCTCAAGTATTCCCTCTCCTCTACTGGAACCTGAAATATTAAAGTATATTAAATACCGGATCTGAAATGTGAGATAAAATCCTGAAAAAAATTGATTATTAATTTCTATTACCAGGGGGGGGAGGAAGATTACAGGAGGAAAATGCGGATATTTTTCAATTACAAATAATGGGATTATCGTTTCAAAGAAATGCGAAGATGGCTACAATTTGTAAAATGAAAGTAGATGTGCATATCTTAGGCTTTTAGTGCACAGTAGTATGACCGCAAAATGCTTGAGTGCAATGCAATTGCAAATGTTACATAATGTTGCAAGAGTGCCACCCCACCCCCTTTTGTTGCAAAGCACCCCTCCCCCATTTCTTGCAAGGCACCCCCACCCCCCTTTGTTGCGAGAGGAAGGGTCTTCGCTTGGCGAGAGCCAAGCGCATATGAGGTCTTCAGCCACCCGCCGCTTTCTTATAGGACCCCTAATCAACCAGTGGGCTTAGAAGGCTGAGTTGCCAGATAGCAATAATTATTTATTTAAACCATATATTAATCAGCCAGATGGCTTAGAAGGCTGAGTTGCCAGATTCGTTATTTAGTTAATTAAACCATATATTAATCAGTCAGTTGGCTTAGAAGGCTGAGTTGCCAGATAGCAATATTTATTTAATTAATCCTTATATTCTTCTGTCATCTAACTTAGGAAGTTGAGTTGCCATATTGCGTTATTTATTTAAAACATATATCCTGACTTTAAGATCCATTTGGCTTAGAAAATCGATTTCACAATTAGCAATTAATTAATTATTCTGAAATCCGCTTTAGAAACCAAACAAATGATATAATTCTGTACAAACAGAAAGGAATAAATAAAACACCGATACATCGTTGTGTTTATTTAGATGAATTAATGGATATACAATGGGTGTGTATATATATGGTCAAATAATAGCATCATGAATGGGAAATATATAATCATACAAAACGGTGCATCATCAAAATATTAGTACAGGAAAAATATAGTTATATTAAATATATTGAAAATATACAAAACATAGTATTATCAATATATTAGTACAGGAAAAATATAGTTATATTAAATATATTGAAAATATACGAAACGTATAATCATATTAGTAAAGGAAAAATATATAGTTATATTAAATATATTGAAAATATACGAAACGTATAATCATATTAGTACAGGAAAAATATATATTGTCTTTACGTTCTACGGTGCAAAACGCTAAACTCGCACGTGATAGAGTCTACACCCACATCGCCATTACTTTGTACGACGTGGTAAAACCGTCCAAGCATCACTTCACCGTTTAACTGATATGACGGTCTATACTCGATATAAATGGCTTTCATATCGTTCAATACTATCTTTGTCCCCATTTTACACTCGGCGGGTAAGTTATCTTTAAACGAACACAATCAAAAGCGCGCACAAAAATGTCATCGTTAACCGCAACATCAAATACAAGTTTATAAACAAGCCTTTCCAATCGGGGGGGGGTTTTCTTAACGCCCCGAGGTTTTCAATCGTGAACTCTTCTTCACTCTGCATAGCTGCATTGGAAATAATCCTCCAAGTCGTAACATCTATCCATTATACAGAGGTACAGCTCTTCAGGGTAACAGTGTAGGCGAGCTCAGCTCATCGTACGGAAAAAATAAAAAAATAATTAGGGGCGTAATACAAATCGTATGGAAAAAAAGTTCATCTAAAAAAATCGTGTAAGCACTTCCCCGCTTTAAATTAGGTCTAAGGCGGGTCTAACACAACAATTCGAAAAGTTCTTGGAAGAGAACAATTCGTACGAAAAAAGAAAATAGTTAAATCACCGAACACTTCGTACTGAAAAAGAAATAAATAAATGAACAAATCGTACGGGAAAAAGAAAAAGAAATCCGCGATACCGTAGGTCTAAGATGGGGTAAAGCAATTCGTACGAAAAAGAAAAATAAATAAATGAACAATTCGTACGGAAAATGAATACCTAATGATCCCCGTAGGTCTAAGGTGGGGTGTAAAACAACTCGTACGAAAAAAAAATGAACAATTCTTACGGAAAATAAATCCCTAATGATCCCCGAAGGTCTAACGTGGGGTGTAAAACAACTCGTGCGAAAAAAAGAAAAAATAAATTAACAATTCGTACGGAAAATAAATCCCTAAAGATCACCGTAGGACTAAGGTGGGGGTAAAACAATCCGTACGGGAAAAAAGAAAAAGAAAAATAAATAAATGAACAATTCGCACGGAAAAAATAAATCCATAATGATTCCCGTAGGGCTAAGGCGGGTGTAAAACAAATCGTACGAAAAAAGAAGCAAAAATATGGGGTTAAACAATCCGTACGGGTAAAAAGAAAAAAAATTCGGGTGTAAAACAAATCATACGGAAAAAAGTTCATCTAAAATTCGTGTAATCACTTCCCCGTTTTAAATTAGGTCTAGGGCGAGGCTAACACAATTCGAAAAGTTCTTGCCAGAGAACAACTCGCACGAAAAAAGAAAAATAAATAAACGAACAATTCGTACGGAAAAAAGAAAAAAGAAATAATTAAATTAAAACAATTCGTACGATTGTTCTTTATTATCAAAAATGAATTAATTTGAAAACATGGGTAATAAAGTTATTTTTAGCCACCCACTAAAGATAGGTTTTACAACTTAAAAACGAGTAAGAGGATGAGAAGAGGTAAGGTAGATATGGAAAAAATAAATTGTTAATGTTACTGAATGAAAGAATCATAAGGAACAAACCGGTTAAGCTCGAAAGAGACGACATAAAAACATGCCTTTTTCTAAGTAAATAAATAATATTAATAATATTAATAATAAAGCTTACAAAAATAATAATAAATGAATAATTAAAACTTTGAACAAAACGGATGGAAAAATAAATTAAAGCAGATGAATATCCACGTTATGACCGCAAAATGACTGAACAAAGCGGTCGGAAAAAAATTCCAATGACCTTTATAGTAACACACGGTAATCTCTCCCTCCTTCCATCCATCCAAACCTCTCAACCCCCATCTGAGCTTGTATATATATATATATATATATATATATATATATATATATATATATATTTATGCTTATTTATCAGCAATTCGTACAAGATTTGTCGATAAATAAGTCTTTATACACTACAGAAAGTGTTTTCTGATACCTCTATTGTCATATATACAGGGCGTCCCAAAAAAATGTATACACACTTTAACTACTTATAAAGGCAGTGTTTATTAAAATACATTTCATTTTCAAAATGTAATAGAATCTACAGACATTATTTAATTGTTTTGTCAACGCCTGTTTTCAAACTGACGTCCGTTCTGGTCCAGGCACTGCTGATAACGCGAAGCAATGGAATCGCAAACATCACGAAACATTTCGTTTGGTATTTGTGTGCATTCTCGTTCAATGGCTGCTCTCAATTCAGCGACTGTTGCAGGTTTTATAGCGTAGACTTTGTCTTTTAAGTATCCCCATAAAAAAAGGTCTAGTGGTGTGAGGTCTGGTGAACGCGGAGGGTATTCTACGAAACCCCTTCGTCCAATCCACATCCACATCGTGCCAAGTACCACTCGCAATACTCCACTCTTCGGTCCGGATCATCTTCATTAATAGCATGGACTAATCTTGGAATGTAACTTTTCCATTGACAGCGCTTCAAAATGCGTTGGACAGACGATTCTGAAATTCCTACCTCACGACTCGCTTGCCGCACAGATTTTCTTGGACTTTGGTGATACGTTTCCAGTACTCTTTCTTGCTTTGTGGGGCTTGTCGATGTCCGTGGTCTTCCGGAACGCTTCTTGTGGACATTCTGAACAGTTCCATCGGCTTCAAACTTATCTCTAATTCGAGTGATGGTAAGTCGCGTTGGTGGATCTGTTTGAAACTCCCTCCTAAACTGTCTTTGCACTTCAACTGCGTTTTCACACTTCCAGTAGCATTTTAGAATGAATTTCCTTTGTTCAAAGCTTAGTCTGACTGCCATTATTAATTCTAATGGGTTTAACTTGGAAAGAAAGAAACATCAATTGAGCTATCAGCTGTTAAAGTGTGTATACATTTTTTTGGGACGCCCTGTATATATCTATATACACAGCTTTTCTAATCTGTACGTGACCACATAAATAAATAAACAATATATACATTTATCAGCATTCCGCACAAGGTTCTTTGAATAAAACACCAAACATATTACTCACCTTATCTGAGCAAATACTTATATTATTCTACGTTCTGAAAATTGGATTGTGTATCCATCAATAGAGAATTGTAAATTGTTTCGATATATATATATATATATATACAAGACCTACTAAGTTATATATTTTGGGTAAATACAATAATTAACTTGTTGAAGTGAATGGGCATTTTCCGAAACGTCAGATTAAGTTTTGATATTTTATCATGAAATTCTGTTTTACGGGTATTTAGGAAGAGTTTATCGGTAGTCAGTCATTTTATTACACTGACGAATTCTGATTTAAATATATTCTTAGGTGTATTAACATCTTTGCAAGAAAAAGAGGCAATTGTATCAGCTGCAAACATTATGAAGTTCAGTTTACAATATGAGTAGAAGACGTAATTGGTTCACATGTATAATTAAACATCTATCGAAAGACTTTCAATATTGGAGTTTTTTATTGTAAACGTTAAAATATTTCTTCAGCAGTTGCGACTAGAAGATGGTGTATATATATATATATATATATATATATATATATATATATAGCCAATGTCGGATACAAACTGTAAATGAAATCTCTCCCTGACCCAACCCCAGTGCTTCCTAGAGCTGGGCGGCTGTCTTCCCTGTATTTTATGTCACGGTGACACAGCGGGTCATCCACCTCTGTGGAAAATTCAGCATCCTAAAAGTGTATCTTTATGGGTATTAGCGCCCGTACCATAACTCAGATTCGAAAGGGTATCGAATAAATTTAACAAAAAATATGAAACTGAGAAACCTTAGTACACTTTTGCGGATTAAATAAATTCATGTATTGTATACTTTTTTAGAAAATCAAAATAATACTTTTACAAACTAAAAATTAAGTATTTGTACGGAGATAATATATCTTCTTACAAATTAACAGCCAAAATCACGTATTTGTAGAAAAATCACTATAATTAAAAAAAATTAAATAAACTGCACTCTTTTTTGAGAATTATTTTCAGTACCGGATCGTGATTTGTCAGCGCCCAGGCAAATTGAATTTCAGAGCCTTAAGACTTTTTTAACATTTTATTAATTTTTCCTGATAAAAAACTACAAATATAAGAATGTAGGCCTCTCGCCACAACAATAAAAAATAAAATAGACACTCCTCAAAAATTTGAATGCATGTCAGACGAATTTCATATTTTGGATTTCTTTTTATTAATTTATTAAGTTTTTCCCCGTTTTACATCACGTACTTTATGTAGTAAGTAATATATGAAAATGAAAAGATTTATTAGCATTCTATAGTCCATATGACAAATATTATTAATACAATGACATCATATACTAAGGATAGAAATATATACAGTTGATTAGAAATAATACAGTAATGTTGAAGTTAGACGGAGCTACAGATATATATATATGTGTGTATAATAAACTTAGGTCTTTTCAGCGACTGATTTGTGTTTCTACAACCTGCGGCTAATGGGTTGGGTTCCCTCCCAAAGAATTAAATTACATAAAATTGAGAATGAGTGAAGCTTTGGATGACATCAGTCGAACTTTATTTTAATTCTCCTTCTCTTTTTTATTTGGGGAGGGACATTTTGCGATATTCACACTTGCCCCTCCTTCGTGTATTAAAAAAACTATAATTTTAATGTTAATGATTTTAATACGATTTCACTGGTAAATTATCTGTAAATCTGAATACACTACAGAAATTAGCACAAAAAGTGCGCAACTATATAACCAGAAACATTTCCCTCCATCATCTTACCCTCAACCGATTAAAAGGAAGAGTAATTTACACGTCGTCTACCATCACCTGGTCACGACAGAATGAACAATTCAGGGAGAAGCTAACCAAAGGACAGCAGAGGCGAGCCTATATTTGCATCGGAAAAAAGTTCATCTAAAAAATCCAGGGCGCCCTAATGATCAAAGAAGAAAAAATAAAGTTTCCTGAGACCGGACTTATGGAAATAAAACGCCCCAATGAAACTCTACACTCATTTAAAATAACTTATTAATACACACTTTATATATAGATAATTCAATCTCATATACAGGACCTACATTGTCTATAAGATGCATAAAAAATGAGAATGCGCTGTAAGACAAAAATAAACTCTCTCTCTCTCTCTCTCTCTCTCGAGCATACTGGAAATTGCTGAAGGCCTATTCCAAAAATATATCAAATTATATATATATAATATATATATATATATATATTATATATATATATAATACAAACCGTGAGGAAAAAAAATATTCCAAGGTTTTTCGTGTGTTCAGAAATACAACTCGTCAGGGAACGAGTGCTCACTCTTTTGCATCGTAATTTCATTGAGACTATTCAACCTCATATTCAGGACCTGCATTAACTACACGATCTGCAGCAAGCGGAACACACAGCCTTCAGAAGATGTGAACAGTTACTCTGTGGATCAGTTCAAGTAAATGATAGTGAATCTTGCATATTATTTGATCGTGTAAAATTTTTCCTTGGCGAGCAACACTTTTTAGGTATTTCTTGTACATGTAAGAGTATAAATACTGCTAATAGACAAGACATTCGCATAATGGGGGCCGTCGTGCTTTTTAAAATTTGTAGTGAAATACTGTTTCAAACTCATTCTATCCAATCTCGCAAGACAGTATATATATATATATATATATATATATATATATATATATATTATATATATATATTAAACGAAGGGATAGGAATGTAATGATTCCTCTACTGAAAACCCTGATCATACCCAAATTAGAATACTGCTCGGTCCTAACTTCCCCATATAAAAAAGAAGACATTAGACAGCTGGAGGGGATCCAAAGAAGCTTCACAGCCAAGATCAATGGGTGCAAAGAACTAAATTACTGGGAAAGGTTACGAGAACTAGACCTATATTCACTGGAAAGGAGAAGAGAGAGATACACCATTATTTACACTTGGAAAATAATGGAGAAACTAGTCCCTAATCTTACTCTGAATCCCATAACTCCCCAAACAACGATGGAAAGTAGAAGCGGTAGACCGTGTCGTATTCCCAAATTGAAGACGAGACAGGGAACATCCTTAACCCTGAAAGAAAATAGTTTTGTAGTAAGAGGACCAAAACTGTTTAATCAGTTGCCCAAAGACCTAAGGAACACGAAGGGAGTTGCAGTGGAAATCTTCAAAAGAAGACTAGACGCCTGGCTCAGAACAATCCCCGATGAGCCGGGCGTACCTGGCTATGTGAGGTGGAGAGCGCAAGAATCGAACTCACTACTTCACCAGGCCAACTCGAGAGGAGGGGCGACAAGCTTGACCTTCGCGAAATGAGAAATCATCGCGCGGAACCTTTGTAAGGTTGTAAGGTAAGGTCATATATATATATATATAACTTTTCACGGGGAATCTAATGGTGTGCACAGTAGGTAGGTACAGTAGGTAGGTAGGTAGGTAGGTACAGTAGGTAGGTACAGTAGGTAGGTAGGTACAGTAGGTAGGTACAGTAGTAGGTAGGTACATCTATCTATATATATAAAAGAGGAAGTTTGTTTGTTTGTCTGTTTGTTTGTTCTCTATTGAAATGAATATGGCTGCACCAAATAGTGTTTAAGGTAGTGAATCAGATATAACTTTTCACGGGGAATCTAATGGTGTGCACAGTAGGTAGGTACAGTAGGTAGGTAGGTAGGTAGGTACAGTAGGTAGGTACAGTAGGTAGGTACAGTAGGTAGGTAGGTAGGTACAGTAGGTAGGTAGACTAGACAGTAGGTAGGTACAGTAGGTAGGTAGGTAGGTACAGTAGGTAGGTACAGTAGGTAGGTAGACTAGACAGTAGGTAGGTAGGTAGGTACAGTAGGTAGGTACAGTAGGTAGGTAGACTAGACAGTTTTATTTAGTAAATGGGTAGGTACAGTAGGTAGGTACAGTAGGTAGGTAGGTAGATAGGTACAGTAGGTAGGTACAGTAGGTAGGTAGGTAGGTAGGTAGAGTAGGTAGGTACAGTAGGTAGGTAGACTAGACAGTAGGTAGGTAGGTAGGTACAGTAGGTAGGTACAGTAGGTAGGTAGACTAGACAGTTTTATTTAGTAAATGATACATTAAAATCTTGTTTAGTTTTGAATGACGGCATAAAGTCACGGGATTTAAGTGGAATCTAATAGTGTGCATAAAAGTTTCAAAATTTTCGAGAACTTTTTAAAATATAAGGTTAAGGAATAAGTTTTTCATTTTAACACAAAAAAGCTTAAAATCATTATTTTCGAAAACTTTTTAAAATATAAGGTTAAGGAATAAGTTTTTGCATTTTGACACAAAAAAAGCTTAAAATCATTATTTTCGAGAACTTTTTAAAATATAAGTTTAAGGAATAAGTTTTTGCATTTTGACATTTGAGTGTGACTTTTGCTATGGGTGACAATGGCCCAAAAAAGTTGGAACACCTCGCAATCTTTATGTTTTGACACCCAATGGAAAAACACGTAACATTGTTTACACTGAAGTGCTCCAAAATGTCTGATGTTTTCAAGGAATAAAAACAATTACCAAAACTTTGTGTTTATGTGTTCATTTAGTTTTGTTCATCTTTTTACCTTATTTTGACACACCCTTACATCCCGGGCAACGCCGGTTATCTCTGCTAGTAATATATATAACTGAAAACCATTAAATATTACATCAACTTCAACATTACTGTATTATTTCTAATCAACTGTATATATTTCTATCCTTAGTATATGATCTGTCATTGTATTAATATTTGTCATATGGACTATAGAATGCTAATAAATCTTTTCATTTTCATATATTACTTACTTACTACATAAAGTAGGTGATATAAAACGGGGAAAAAAATTAATAAATTAATAAAAAGAAATCCAAAATATGAAATTCGTCTGACATGCATTCAAATTGTTGAGGAGTGTCTATTTTATTTCTTATTGTTGTGGCGAGAGGCCTACATTCTTATATTTGTAGTTTTTTATCATTAGGAAAAAATAATAAAATGTTAAAAAAGTCTTAAGGCTCTGAAATTCAATTTCCCTGGGAGCTAACAAATCACGATCCGGTACTGAAAATAATTCTCAAAAAAGAGTGCAGTTTATTTTATTTTTTTTTAATTATAGTGATTTTTCTACAAATACGTGATTTTAGCTGTGTTAATTTGTAAGAAGATATATTATCTCCGTACAAATACTTAATTTTTAGTTTGTAAAAGTATTATTTTGATTTTCTAAAAAAGTATACAATACATGAATTTATTTAATCCGCAAAAGTGTACTAAGGTTTCTCAGTTTCATATTTTTTGTTAAATTTATTCGATACCCTTTCGAATCTGAGTTATGGTACGGCCGCGAATAGCCATAAAGATATACTTTTAGGATGCTGAATTTTCCACAGAGGTGGCTGACCCGCTGTCACCGTGACATAAAATACAGGGAAGACAGCCGCCCAGCTCTAGGAAGCATATATATATATATATATATATATATATATATATATATATACCATTATATATACCATCTTCTAGTCGCAACTGCTGAAGAAATATTTTAACGTTTACAATAAAAACAATCCAATATTGAAAGTCTTTCGATGGATGTTTAATTATACATGTGAACCAATTACGTCTTCTACTCATATTGTAAACTGAACTTCATAATGTTTGCAGCTGATTCAATTGCCTATTTTACTTGCAAAGATGTTAATACACCTAAGAATATATTTAAATCAGAATTCGTCAGTGTAATAAAATGACTGACTACCGATAAACTCTTCCTAAATACCCGTAAAACAGAATTTCATGATAAAATATCAAAACTTAATCTGACGTTTCGGAAAATGCCCATTCACTTCAACGAGTTAATTATTGTATTTACCCAAAATATATATATTAGTAGGTCTTGTGTGTAATATATATATGTATATATATATTATATATATGTAAAAATGAACCATAAATAATTCCCATATTCCTATATTATCTTATCCTTCATGTAATTCTTGTATTCATTTATATAGTCTCTGTATCCATTGTAAGAAAAAGTATCCATTTTTAAAAATTCATGTGTTATATGGTTCATGTATTTATATAATCCTGTATATTCTTATATATTTAACTTTATATAATGCCTATACTCATATGTATGTACGTGTGTGTATTCATTTTTACATAAGGACCAAAATCGCCCAACGCGAGTTTGGATAAAATTTTTGATTTGCTTTCTACTTTGCTAAATAATTGGTGACCTGTTGTTTTTTAAAATCTCATAATCATTTTTTTAGATTTCGCTTAATAAGGAATCCTGCTTAAGCTTGCAATGTTCACATTTTGTATACATCTCTTTCGTTATAAACAATGAGATCATGTCTTGCCTAAGCATTAAAATTGTACATCTTAAACCTTAAAATTTCACTCATATGCATATTTTAGTGTAAAGATGCATAGTCCGATTTCCACTTTTAGTTAACTTGGCAGATCATGATAACATCAGATCTGAAAAGTCGCGGTTTAAGATAAAAATATGGTTTCGTCTTCAAATATTTTGTTTACTCGTTCCAGCCTTACCACAGCTAAAAAATTTACTTATTTTCAAATATTGTGCAAAAATAATACAGCCTTTTTAGCATTTAATAATAATAATGTTAGCAGTTTTTGGGTATATAAACCCACTAAAATTATTCCATTGTCATTCAGAAGCTAATTCAGAGGCTGAGCACTACCTGTATATTTTAGCAGTAAATTTACAGTTGGAGAAACTTTTTATTGTCCCCTTCGAGCCTTGCTCTCTTCAGAAGAACTTAGTCGTTAAAACTTTCCGGATACGCTATAAGAAGAATCCGGAACCTTCAGCATTTTTAGTAAGTCTATCAGAGTCCTCCGAGCCACTATAGAAGAACTCGGAGAGTAATATAGAAGAAAACTACTTCAAGTCACACATCCGTTGCTGCCACCTAACTAGAACCCCCGTCGACTTCGAACCAACACGGGCCATAGACGGAGGGGTTAACAACTGGCGACCCTTTAACCAGGATCTTCACGACTCCAGGATTCTTCCAGTCTTCCAGACCCTGGAACCAGAACCAACACCCAGTTGACCGGCGTGTCACGACTTCTAGTTCGTCACATCCACCCAGTTGACCGGCGTGTCACGACTTCTAGTTCGTCACATCCACCCTTGGACCGGCGTGTCACGACTTCTAGTTCGTCACATCCACCCTTGAACCGGTGCGTCACGACTCCAAGTTCTCACGCCTAGTTTTCATCCAGGAACAAGTGGCCAGCAAGACACGTCTTCAGGACACGTCTCTAAGGATTTCGCCGTAGGAATCTTGTTAAGTACAAAACTCTTTTTTAAAATAATTTCTAAACATTTGAAAAGTCATTATTATTAACAATTAATATTTAGTATTGAGCCAGAATTAACACAAAACACAGTGAACACTTCAGACACCAGTGATACATTTTTTTTATTGAAAACAGTATTGTCACAGAATTATTGTTATTTTTACTATTCTAGTTAGTATAGTATAATTTTATTTAATGTACCAAACATAGTATTACCATACCTTCACGTACATTCGAGTGAAATTTTGTTTACATTTTTATTTTTGTTTGCAATCTTTTCAAATTTTCCCCGAGTTAGGCAAATTGTTGTGCATTTATTTTTTTAGATAGTGTAGTTAGGAAAACCCCTTAAGTGATCATTCCATAAATTAAGATCGGTCAAGCAGACCTAATTAGAACACATTAATAAGTACCTTCACATATGAGCGATTCAGACGGTGCGCTTTCTGACATCGAAAATTTACCTACACCCATTTTTCCACCTACCCCGCGCCCTTCAAACATACTCCCAAACACACAAGCCAATATGTCTCAGTCTCAAACCCCCGCCCCAGCATACATTAACTTAGGCAGACTAGTAAACCTTCCTCATACTGTTTTAATTTTTAAGGGGACCATAGATAATCGTTTTGTTGAACCACGCGTAAGACCTTGGGTTGAATCTTTAGAGCAACATTTCTTACGCGAAAATATTACCGATAATGATATAAAAATTAGGGAAGCAAAAAGATTTATTGACCCGAAAGAAGGGAATGCTCATGACACAGTCACTTACGTCCCATCAATTAGCGAAGCTACAACATGGGACGATTTTAAACAAAACTTATTAGAATTTTTTAAAGAAATAACCCTTGCACAACCCTTAGCCACGTTAGAAGCAGTCTTCCAAGCTAAATGGAAGAAAGAGGAACACGAAGATTTAAACAATTTTATTACACGTACACATAAACTTGTAGGAGAAGCCCTCCGGGCCGCAGAAAATGCATGTGGCATAACTTTCACTTCGAAACAAAGAAATCTAATAGTAGCCACAACCATTTACCAAAACCTACCCGGAGCACCTAAAAAAAAGTTTCAGGAGTTTTTAAATGTTGACAAACCTGTAAGTGTAGCCATAAACAAAACACGGGAACATTACCCCGATTTAGCAAACCAAACTACCGAAAGAGTAGAGAAACCCCTGTACATTATATTCAGCAGCAGCAGCCACAACACCAACACAACAACAACAACCCTATAAATCGAGGCCAATGCAGGGAACACCCCAGAAACAAGCCCCCCAAACCCAGAATACACGCCCTCCTCCACAGTGTTTTAACTGCGATAGTTTTGGGCACATGATAAGTCAATGTAATTACCCCTCGTATTGCTCCCACTGTCACGAACATGGTCATCGCCGTGGCGATCGCCAAAAGTGTGCTGATAAAGCCCCTGCAGGGTATAGACCCCACTTTCAGAAACCAAACCAACCACGTTCCCAAAACGTATCCCAAAAGTCATCCAATCCCCAGAAACCAGTCCATTCCCAGCCTCAGTCGAACTACCAACCCAATAGATCACGACCACAGGGTCAACCACACTCTTACCCCATGTACAAACCTCAATACAACCAGCAAGGTCAACTAGTTCGGTACGTAGAAGTACCCGTGGAGGAATCATTTTCCCCAGAGAACAGTTTTCAAGAACACCCTCCAGCGTATGATATTCCCGTAGAATATGACCCAGGTCCTCCCATAGAAGACCATTCGAGCCCTTTTTTAGACCCTACATTGGAGGCGGCAGTTCAACCTCCTCCCTCCTAAATTACAGTAATGCCCAGATACGCACACAAACTCCCCATCAGGATAATAGGTGCGGACCTCCTAGATTTAATAATAAATTGTAGCACCGATAACCAAGATTAACTGCTCTCCTAGATACAGGAGCACACGCGACGTTAATTAAGAAACAATGTGTAGATGAATTACTAGAGAGTACAAATTACAAATATGAACTTAAGGCACCATCCTGCCAACTCAGAGGAGTTACGGGCACACCCATACCCACATATGGAGAAATTGAGTTATATTTAGAAGTTGGAAACGCGGTATACCCCGCGAAATGTTGTATAGTGGACACAGTCGCCACCTTTCAGACAGACATCCTACTAGGTATGGATTTTTTTAACCGGAATCAATGGGAGATTTACCCAGCCGGAAAGTTAGTAAAGTGTCGAAATAGGACACACCATCTCCGCGAGAATGACAGACAACTTAATGCTAATAGACTTAGCTCAGTTCAGATTTCCGAAAGAAATAGGAAACCCCCTCTACTTGATAGCAGATCAAGTCAGCCGGTTGCATCCAGAGGGACAACCGCTCCAGAAATCAGACCCCAGGGTAATCAGTTCCAGTTGTTGAATCCAGTTGGATCAACACAGCCAGTTTTCAGTCAGTCAGTTTCCAGACAGTCAGTTTCCAGTCAGTCAGTTTCAGCAGTCAGTTTCCAGTCAGCCAGTTTCCAGTCAGCCAGTTTCCAGTCAGCCAGTTTCCAGTCAGCCAGCTTCAGTTCAGCCAATAAGGCAAATTTTAGTCGCCGAACCAGAATCAGATTCACAATTTTTCATATGCCCTACCGAGCATATAACAGTAGCACCTTATGAGAAGATTTGTTTCCTAGCAAAAGTAGTTAACAGTCAAGGAAAATTATTAGAGTCAGAGCGTACTCTGATTACAGAGAAAAGTAATTTCAAAAGAGATGTTCTTATTGCCCAAGTCCTTAGTCAGAGTCAGAATTCAGCTATCCCTGTTGTTTGTT
Organism: Bathynomus jamesi; assembly: GCA_023014485.1. Classification (NCBI taxonomy): domain Eukaryota; kingdom Metazoa; phylum Arthropoda; class Malacostraca; order Isopoda; family Cirolanidae; genus Bathynomus; species Bathynomus jamesi. The sequence goes on along the minus strand of JAJOZX010000572.1, from coordinate 525,172 downwards.
TAAACAAAGGAAAAAGTCCTATAGAATTAACTTCAAATCAGAAAATAGGAACTGTTTCCACAGTAGAAGTAGATTCAGATTTCCCCATCAGTATGATAAATCGTGTTTCCAGTTCCTTAGAATTAAATCCTTCAATATTAAAAGAAGAATATAAGAAATGTCTGGAGCACTCCCTTCAGGAGTCACCAGCTTTACAGGATCCCAAACTAATGGAATCACTTCTCGATTTCCTGATAAGAAATAGAGATGTGATTGCCCTAAAAGGAGATCCTCTGGGCCGAACTAATTTGGTCCCTTTTGAAATCAAGTTGGAACCCAATTCCAAACCCATTTTCATTCCTCCCTATCGGGTTCCACATTCCCAGTTAGTCACTATTGAGGAACACATCAAGGACATGTTGGAGCAGGATGTCATTCAGCCTTCAGCTAGTCCCTGGTCCGCTCCTATGATTCTCGTCTCCAAAAAGGACGGAACATCTCGCCCTTGTATAGATTTTAGACGCCTGAACAACATTACCATCCCAGACCGTTTCCCGATTCCAAACATGCAGGAAACAATTCTGAACGTAGGGAAAGCGAACTTCTTTTCATCCCTCGATTTAGCATCGGGTTATTGGCAAATGGAGGTCAGTCCCGAATCTCGGGCATTGACTGCTTTCTCCACTAACCGAGGCCATTACGAATTCCAGGTTTTACCTTTCGGAGTCCGAAATGGGCCTGCTAATTTCTCTAGGTTGATGAATATAGTCCTTTCCGACCTATTAGGTGTCGAAGCTCTCGTTTATCTTGACGATATTATCGTCTACAGTTCGGACATAAAAACACACTTTCAACGCCTTCAGAATGTGCTATCACACTTGAGAAAAGCACACCTTAAACTGAAGCTTGCAAAGTGCAATTTTTTACAAGAATCCCTGGTATACCTAGGATTCCTACTCTCGTCCACAGGAATTAAACCTGATCCAGCCAAACTCGAAGCCCTGGAAAGGTACCCTGTACCCAAGACCATCGACGACGCCCGTGCATTTATTGGTTTTGTCGGATTCTATCGGAACTTTATCCCCCAATTTTCGAATATTGCTAAACCCATTACTAATTTGTTCCAGAAAAATTCGAAATTTAACTGGGAATCCGATCACCAACATGCCTTTGAAACTTTAATTAATAAACTAACCTGTCATCCCATTTTACAATATCCTGATTACACAAGACCCTTCATCATAGCCACAGATGCTTCCTCCTATGGACTAGGAGCCGTCCTGTTACAGGACGTAGACGGTGTGGAATTACCCATTGCTTATGCCAGTCAACTTCTCTCTGCACCTCAACGGAATTATTCCACTACGGACCGAGAGGCCCTAGCGGTATATTGGGCTTTGAAAAAATTCCGAAATATCGTCTATGGCTACGATGTAACCATCAAGACTGATCATAAGCCACTCACGTACCTCTTCAAGGACAAGCTACTTGAAGGACGATTGAGTAGATGGGCTCTGTTGATTCAGGACTTTGCAGCGAAAATCGTATACAAACCGGGAAAACTGCAAGTTATTCCAGACGGATTGTCGAGACTCAAGCCCGACGCCCGAGTGAATAAAATAGGAATTCTCCTGTGTTCGACTACGAGTGTCTGCAATACTCCCAACAACAGGACCAACACACCCAGAACCTTCGGGCGCGCCTGGAACAAAAGGAACCATCGAAGGTAAAAGAACAGTACAACCTCAAAGATGGGCTCGTACATTTCAGGAACGAAGATGGAAAACCTCGTGGAGATACCAAAGGATCTCGTCGATATAGCCATTGGACTTTGTCACGACTCACCTTTGTATGGACACATGGGGCCGGATCGCACCATCAAGAGTCTTTTGGAGCGATACCACTTTCCCGAGATGAACAAAAAGGTACAAGAATACATCGCCGAATGTCCGTCGTGTTTAAAGCATAAGGGCAACGTACCATCCACAGCTCCGATGCATAAATATCCAGTATGCCAAAGGCCCTGGCAAAGAACTGGAATGGATATACTGGGACCATTTCCCAAAACATCAAAGGGAAATCAGTACATCATTGTGTTTACGGACCACTTCTCGCGTTACAGCGAAGTAGCCGCCATTCCAGACCAGACCTCGGAAACTGTGGCAAGAGCCCTAGTGGAACGCGTCATCCAAAATCATACCACTCCTTCCATCCTAATCTCGGATAACGCCCTTAGTTTCACTTCCAAACTGTTCGAGTCACTCTGTAACATGTGTAAAATTAAAAATACACACATTGTGGCATACCATCCGCAGGCAAACGGCTTAGTGGAAAGGCACAATCGAAAGATCTTGGAAGCCCTGCGCCACGTTGTCGATGCATCCTCCCGTACATGGGATGATTCCCTTCCCATGGTACAAACAGCCATCAACAATGGCTATAATGTGTCCATCGGGGACACCCCTCATTTCGTTCTCTATCACTACGACAAGCGTCTACCTTTTGATTTGCCCGACCAAACCGACCCGGCAGTCCTAACATCTTCCGAAATGGCAGAAGCAAATCAGCAACTAGCTGAACGATCTTTCAAGATTTTTGACATAATCCGCTATGCCCTCGACCAACGAAACCAACAGATGGAGCAAGAGCAACATAGGCGTCATCCCCGTCAACGGACTATAATCGTCGGTATGCGATGTTATCTGAAGAGCGTGAAACCGCCAGGTGCTCATCGCAAATTATACCCAAAGTGGGATGGCCCATATAGGATTATGAAAACCTCGGAAAAAATCGTTATGAAATCCTCGACCTCCGGGATCATTCCAAACTAAAGATCATTCACGCTGACAATTTGAAGATAGCTTCCGAACAACACCTTCCCAAAAAACAGCTGCCAGGCGTTCGAGCCGCCTATCCTTCAAAAGGTCAAGATATTAACAAATCGGGCAGGGATCAAAAAACTGAAGTGGTCACCGCGGGAACCGCTACCCATGACGAAGATTGGTACCTCGTAATACCACCAGTACTCGAGGCAATCTCTGAACAAGAGGAGGCCCCAGAGCCAAGCGTCCCATCGGACCCAGACCCTGGAGAAACCCCTTCGAGAGGATCACTCAGTGGAACTCCACCATCTCCTCCAACTCCACCATCTCCTCTGTCACCACCCTCGCCGATTGATGATCGACGCACGGACCCTACATACCGCCCGCAAATGCATCACCCACGTGAACTAGAACCTTCACATAAGAAACGAACCCACTCAGAATCCGAGCTCAACGGTCGACCCCCATTGCCACCAAAACGAGGCCGACCCCTTCGCCCACAAACACAATATCCACACAAGTATCCACACAACTACCCCCAGCTCCGTATAACTTAAGGCGTAGAAATGAATAAAATTGTCCCCCTTATAATTTTCCAAATTATTTACTCTTGTAGACCTAGCATTAAATTTCTACCGGAGTTGTTATAGAAAAACTTGCAGAAGGTAAATTTTTGAAAGGGCACGCAGACCTTTATATAAATTTGCAACCCCCTGCTAGAATTAAAATCAATCTCCTTCAGATACAAACCCAATTAAAAACGTTTAAAGTAAAGTCCAAATTCTTTCCAAGGAAAAGATCAGATTAGTCGCGTTCTGTTAGAAAATACCCTCGAAAATATTCAAACTACAGCACGCGCCCTATCAGAAATATTAGCCTTACCATGGATACAAACTGAAACTAAAAATTCAGAAAACTTTAACCAAAGAAGTAAAAGGGGACTGATAGATATAGGAGGGAAACTGTTCAAAGGTTTATTCGGATTAGCACCGAAGAAGATATTAAAAGAATTGAACTTAAATTGAATCTCTTCGCGCGAAATCGACAATATAATGGACACATGTTAGAACAAACTATTAGGTCATTACACGAAAACAATCGCTTCCTTCACTCCCTTTCGGACAGATTCACATACCTTGAATCCATGTTAGCTCAATACAAAGAACACAAACGATATCTAGAATTAATAGAGATAATGAACATACAAGTAACCCTAATCGATAAATACTTACAACGAATAACTACGATTCATTCCAAGGTTTTGCGTGCAACCCAGCTAGCCCATGGAAAAATCACTCTTTCCACCCTAATACCATGGGAAATACTTCAGTCCTTGATTCACACCGCCCAGTCACAATTAAAATTATCACCCATATTCCCACTCAACCACACTAATTACCCTCAATTTCTAGAATACACCTGGACTGTACATGGACCACGCCCCTACACATACCTCATAATTATACCATTTTTCGATGTCCTCACTTATGACGTATATAAATTTCACCCTTTCCCAACACCCTACCAAAATAACTCTAATGTCTATCGATTGTATTTACCCACCGTACCACCTTACCTTTTCCTCACCAAAGATCTATCAGCTTATTCTATGATGTCAGATAGCGACGTCCGGCATTGCCGATTCCCGCAACCAAATAAACAACTCGTCTGCCCTCCACTCAAACCAGTTATTCTTCCAACTACTAGGTCTTGCTTTATCGATTTAATTCGTGACCGGCATGCCCCCGTATGTTCATTTAAAAATTTAATTCCCCTAAAACTCCAACTACGAATTGGACCAGACATCTGGGTTTCTTCGCGAACAGGACTGCCGCTACTCTCGAGTGTCCTCGAATTTTTCCCCTCATCACAATCCCTATGGTTATTCGGCTACCAATTGGTTGCTCCTTGCGTTCAAAAGCCCTCCAAATATACAACCCGTATAAGGTTACCCTTAATAACTCATACCCATTCCGTCGCAAATTAAATTTAAACCCGTCATAGAGATCTTAAATCTCTCCATAAAACCTGTAACCATCCTACCCGAACTACATGCCCCTGAATGGAATGATCAATTGAGCCGGTTTAAAATTTCGGATGATAACCAAAACAACCTCTTACAAATACTACAACCGGTAACCATTTTCTCAACATCTGCCGTTAGTATCATTATTGTGTGTGCTATTATCCTCGGTATATTTGTGGTGAAAAGATCATTCTGGGAACAAAGAAAATCAAGTGACACGGAACATGAAACTATTTATGCACGACCAAGAGTGCGTACCCAGACCACGTGAACTAGACTTAACCACCCGACTTATGTTGTATATATAAATCTGTATTATAAAACCAATAGTTATCATCTAGTTAGCATTAGTTAGGATGTTACGTTATTATATTAATATCATTCTAGAGAGAAGAGCCCTGTAAAAATGAACCATAAATAATTCCCATATTCCTATATTATCTTATCCTTCATGTAATTCTTGTATTCATTTATATAGTCTCTGTATCCATTGTAAGAAAAAGTATCCATTTTTAAAAAATTCATGTTATATGGTTCATGTATTTATATAATCCTGTATATTCTTATATATTTAACTTTATATAATGCCTATACTCATATGTATGTACGTGTGTGTATTCATTTTTACATAAGGACCAAAATCGCCCAACGCGAGTTTGGATAAAAATTTTGATTTGCTTTCTACTTTGCTAAATAATTGGTGACCTGTTGTTTTTTAAAATCTCATAATCATTTTTTTAGATTTCGCTTAATAAGGAATCCTGCTTAAGCTTGCAATGTTCACATTTTGTATACACTCTCTTTCGTTGTAAACAATGAGATCATGTCTTGCCTAAGCATTAAAATTGTCCATCTTAAACCTTAAAATTTCACTCATATGCATATTTTAGTGTAAAGATGCATAGTCCGGTTTCCACTTTTAGTTAACTTGGCAGATCATGATAACATCAGATCTGAAAAGTCGCGGTTTAAGATAAAAATATGGTTTCGTCTTCAAATATTTTGTTTACTCGTTCCAGCCTTACCACAGCTAAAAAATTTACTTATTTTCAAATATTGTGCAAAAATAATACAGCCTTTTTAGCATTTAATAATAATAATGTTTGAGTTTTTGGGTATATAAACCCACTAAAATTATTTCATTGTCATTCAGAAGCTAATTCAGAGGCTGAGCACCACCTGTATATTTTAGCAGTAAATTTACAGTTGGAGAAACTTTTTATTGTCCCCTTCGAGCCTTGCTCTCTTCAGAAGAACTTAGTCGTTAAAACTTTCCGGATACGCTATAAGAAGAATCCAGAACCTTCAGCATTTTTAGTAAGTCTATCAGAGTCCTCCGAGCCACTATAGAAGAACTCGGAGAGTAATATAGAAGAAAACTACTTCAAGTCACACATCCGTTGCTGCCACCTAACTAGAACCCCCGTCGACTTCGAACCAACACGGGCCATAGACGGAGGGGTTAACATATATATATATATATATATATCGAAACAATTTACAATTCTTTATTAATGGATACACAATCCAATTTTCAGAACGTAGAATAATATAAGTATTTGCTCAGATAAGGTGAGTGATATGTTTGGTGTTTTATTCAAAGAACTTTGTGCGGAATGCTGATAAGTGTATATATTGTTTATTTATTTATGTGGTCACGTACAGATTAAAAAAGCTGTGTATATATATATATATATATGTAAAAATGAACAATGAATAATCAATATTCATTTTTACATAAGAACCAAAATCGCTTAACGCGAGTTTGGATAAAAAATTTATTTGTAGCTTTCTAGTTTCGCTTGTGTCAACCCTACAATCTACCATTTCTATGGTTTAGTCGTATCCATTTTCCATTTTTCATTTGTTATAGAATTTATTATAATTAATTATAATTAATTATGGTTGTCTTGCATCTCACCCTCGTCCCTAGATTATGCATACACATTGCATATAACAGGATTGGAACCCGTAGTTGTACTTCTTAGTCATTAATACCCACTCTTTGTCTCTAATTCGTTCTTGTAAATCTTCCTAATAATGATTTGTACTATACGTACAAATTCAATAACTATGACGTCACATTTTCCCCGTCATTAATTTCCCTTCATCATATCTCTAGTATTCAGTGTATGGTTAATTCTTTAATAATAATGTTGTGGTGTTATGTAGTATAAATATTATTATTCAACCATATTCATCTATACGTCCATATCTTATCTTGACCATTATCCTATATAAATTTTATTAAATATTCATTTTTTACTCGTGTCAGTTTATGAAACGCAAAACTTTATGCATTCGCTCGAAAACGCACAAATACGTTCTCGTATTATTTTTTTATTTTTATTTTTATTTATATCACCTCCCGCAATGAACTCAAAAATGCTGAGGTAAGTGATCAAATTCCGCTAACTACGACAGAAGCGAACGCTTCTAAGATAAAAATCTCCTTTCGCTCCTATTCAAATTTATAACATATTATAACATAATATAACAAATTATGTTGTATATAAATCCATACTGTATGTGCCCGTGTACTTTGTATTATATTTCTAACATCTTAATTGTCTATTAATATGAAACACTGTAAAAACAAAACAAAGTTATAGTAACTGTTTAATTATAATTAACTGTAATACTTTAATTTAATATAATGTAATGTACTTTAATGAAACTGTACTTAATAATGTAATGTACTAAATGACGTAGTCAATGTACTTTAATGGAATTGTAGTTAACGATAATAAATGAATTAATTGGTAATTATAATCATAGTTATAGTAGACCAAAATTACAATGTACTCAATGTCCGACCCGACATTATGTCGCCATAAGGAATGTAGACACGGCGATACTGTTATTATTAATTTTTATTATTATTTTTCCGTTGGGATAAATTTTGATGTGCTTTCTACTTTGCTAAATAATTGATGACTTGTTCTTTTTAAAAATTTCTTAATCATTTTTAGATTTAGCTTAATAATGAATCCTGAATAACTTTTGCCGTCATGTTTTGTATACATTCTCTCTTCGTTATAAAAAGATGAAGTCATGTCTTGCCTAAGCATTTAATTGTAAATCTTAAACCTTTAATTTTTACTCATATGCATATTTTAGTGTAAAGATGCATAGTTCAATTTCCACTTTTAGTTAACTTGGCAGATCATGATAACATCAGATCTGAAAATAATTTAAGATAAAAATATGGCTTCATCTTCAAATATCTTGTTTATTCGTTTAAACCTTACCACAGCGAAAAGATTTACTTTATTTTCAAATATTGTGCAAAAATAATGCAGCCTCTTCAACATTTAATAATGATGATGTTAGTAGAATCGGGGTATATAAACCCCACAAATTTCTTCCATGTTTATTCTGATTCCAACTACGAGGCTGAGCATTACCTGTAACAGTTTAGGAGTAAAACACAGTAAGAAAAAGTCTTTATCTTCTCCTTCGAGCCGTGCTCTCTTCAGAAAACTTAGTAATTAGAATCTCCCGATAAGTTACAAGAAGAATCGGGGAGAAACCTCAAAGAATTTAATAAGCCTCTCAGAATCCTCCGAGCCACTAAAGAAGAACTCGGAGAGTAATATAGAAGAAACTACTGCAAGTAACAGATCCGTTGCTGCCTCCTAACCAGAACCCCCGTCGACTTCGAACCAACCCAGGGCCATAAATAGGCAAATATATATATATATACAAGCTCAGATGGGGGTTGAGAGGTTTGGATGGATGGAGGGAGGGAGAGATAACCGTGTGTTACTATAAAGGTCATGGCAATTTTTTCCGACCGCTTTGTTCAGTCATTTTGCGGTCAAAACGTGGATATTGATCTGCTTTAATTTATTTTTCCATCCGTTTTGTTCAAAGTTTTAATTATTCATTTATTATTATTTTTTAAGCTTTATTATTAAGATTGTTAATATTATTTATTTATTTATTTAGGAAAGGCAGGTTTTTATGTCGTCTCTTTCGAGCTTAATCGGTTTCTTCCTTATGATGTTTCTTTCATTCAGTAACATTATCAATTTCTTTTTTCCATATCTACATTACCTCTTCTCATCCTCTTACTCGTTTTTAAGTTGTAAAACCTATCTTTAGTGGGTGGCTAAAAATAACTTTATTACCCATGTTTTCAAATTAATTCATTTTTGATAATAAAGAACAATCGTACGATTTGTGTTTTAATTTATTTATTTATTTTTTATTTTTTCCGTACGAATTGTTCGTTTATTTATTTTTATTTTTTCGTGCGAGTTGTTCTCTGGCAAGAACTTTTCGAATTGTTGTGTTAGCCCCGCCTTAGACCTAATTTAAAACGGGGAAGTGATTACACGAATTTTAGATGAACTTTTTTCCGTATGATTTGTTTTACGCCCTAATTATTTTTTCTTTTTACCCGTACGGATTGTTGTTTAACCCCATATTTTTTTTCGTACGAATTGATTTACACCCTCCTTAGACCTACGGTGATCATTAGGGATTCATTATTTTTTCTTTTTCTTTTTTCATACGAGTTGTTTCACCCCCACCTTAGCCCTACGGGGATCATTAGGGATTTATTTTTTCCGTACGAATTGTTCATTTATTTATTTTTCTTTTTCTTTTTCCCCGTACTGATTGTTTTACCCCCACCTTAACCCTACGGTGATCATTAGGGATTTATTTTTTCCGTACGAATTGTTCATTTATTTTTCTCTTTTTCCCCGTACGGATTGTTTTACTCCCACCTTAGACCTACAGGGAGTCATTAAGGGTTTATTTTCCGTACGAATTGTTCATTTATTTTTATTTTTTCGTACGAGTTGTTTTACATCCGCCTTAGACCTACGGGGAGTCATTAGGGCATCCTGGATTTATTTTTCTTCTTTTTCGAATTGATGTGTTTTACGTCCACCTTAGCCCTACGGGTAGTCATTAGGGAGTTATTTTCCGTACGAATTGACCATTTATTTATTTTTATTTTTCGCACGAATTACTTTACCCCACCTTAGACCTACGGTATCGCGGATTTATTTTTTATTTTTTCCGCACGAATTGTTCATTTATTTATTTATTTTTCCGTACGACGTGTTCGGTGATTTAATTATTTTCTTTTTTCGTACGAATTGCTCTTTGCCAAGAACTTTTCGAATTGCTGTGTATGTTAGACACGCCTTAGACCTACTTTAAAACGGGGAAGTGCTTACACGATTTTTTAGATGAACTTTTTTCCGTACGATTTGTATTACGTCCCTAATTATTTTTTTCTTTTTTCCGTATGATGAGCTGAGCTCGCCTACACTGTTCACCCTGAAGAGCTGTACCTCTATACTATAATGGATAGATGTCGTTACGACTTGGAGGATTATTTCCAATGCAGCTATGCAGAGTGAAGAAGAGTTCACGATTGAAAAGCTCGGGACGGTAAGAAAAAAACCCGATTGGAAAGGCTTATTTATAAACTTGTATTTGATGTTGCGGTTAACGATGACATTTTTGTGCGTGCTTTTGATTGTGTTCGTTTAAAGATAACTTGCCCGCCGAGTGTAAAGTGGAGACAAAAATAGTATTGAACGATATGAAAGCCATTTATATCGAGTATAGACCGCCGTATCAGTTAAACGGTGAAGTGATGCTTGGACGGTTTTACGACGTCGTACAAAGTAATGGCGATATGGATGTAGACTCAATCACTTTAAAGCCAGTAACTTAAAGCGTCATCATGAAATTAACCATAAAAATTTTATTATGAAATTTCCTCCCAAATCAGAATTGCGGAAGACTAAGTTAACAATGTTGAAATCTAGCCTAGTTGCCCAACAAACTGTACTTTCATCATTGTGTAAGACAGCTGACTTAACTACTGAAGCTAGTTTTGTTATGGCATGGAATATTGCTCGTGCTCAACTTCCCTACAGTAGTGGAGAATTTGTAAAGAAGAATATTGCCGATGTTACTGCAATTCTCGCTCCAGATAACACAAAGCTTTGAGAACAAATAGCAAGTATTTCCCGCCACACTACAGAGAGACGTATTTCCCAGATCAGTGCTGAAATTACATGCTCGTTGTAGAGTGATTTGAAGAATTCTGTTGCATTCAGTTTGGCCCTCGATGAATCCACAGATATTAAAGATAACTCTCAACTGGCGATATTTGTTCGTTATGTTACTGGAGATGAAAATGTGAAAGAAGTACTCTTGGACTTAATGACCCTAAGAGAAACCACCAGAGGGGTTGACATAAAGAACGCACTTGACAAGGCATTATCAAATGCTCAAGTACCATTGAATAAACTTGTCAGTGTTGCAACAGATGGAGCACCAGCTATGGTAGGACAAAATGTAGGCCTAGTTGGGCTCTTGACACGTAATTCCAAGTATCCTGTGTGTCTCTTTATTCACTGTATCATTCACCGTGGTCATTTGGTAAGCAAGTACTTTAGGTATGACAGTGTTATGAAATGTGTTCTAGAAGTTGTGAATTTCATTCGTTCAAATGCAAAAACGCACCGAGCGTTTAGAAATGTTATCGAGGAGCTGGATCTTCAAAATAAGCCAGATGACCTTTCATTCTACTGTATTGTAAGGTGGTTATCAACTAGTAATCTCCTGAGTAGGTTTGTTGCACTGTTGGAGCCTATAATTGATTTCTTGAAAGAAAAGGGAAAGTCATACCCACAACTAGAAGATCACGAATGGGTGCAGGATATGATGTTTTTTACTGATGTAATACAACACCTTCAAAATCTAAATTTGGCACTTCAGGGAAAGGATGAGGTCATTTCTGACGTTACACAGACAGTTTTCAGTTTCCAGAATAAAATAAAGCTCTTCCAAAAAGATCTAGTAACAAAAAAATTTGACCACTTTCCCCACCTGAAAAACCGAGCAAACACTTTTCCTGATATTGAAATAAAAGATAGTAAATTGGAGGAATACAAAGGTAAATTAGAAGGACTAATTGATGATTTTCAGTTCAGGTATGATGAACTAAAGAAGCTAAAACCATGTTTCGAATTTCTTGTAAATCTTTTCCAGATTGATGTCGTCAACGATGGCTGTCCTGTTACCACACCTTTTGTTTCGGGAGCTGCTTCAATACACACAGAACTTTTGGAGCTACAGGAGGACGTGGGTTTAAAGTTCATACATAAAAGCTTATCTGCAGTTGAGTTTTGGAAGCAAGTACCAGAGACAAAGTATCTTCACCTCAGGAAAACCAGTTTCCGACTTATCTCAGTTTTTGGGACAACTTATTGCTGTGAAGCACTCTTCTCGGTAATGAAGTTTGTAAAGTCAAAACATCGTGCTGCCCTCACTAATGAACACCTGACTGAGCTTATTCATACCGCCTTAACATCACATCAGCCAGACTTTAAAGCATTAACAGCCAAAATGAAGACCCAAACTAAGCCTTCTACAAGCAGTAATTAAACAATTTAATAATGTGAGTATAATTATATGTATCTTTTTAATAATTACATTTTTTTTAAAGTATTTTGCGGCTCTCGTACATCTTGGGTCCAGAAAACTTGTGTTTTGCTTATATAAAATTAATATGGGAAGTTGGCTAAAATTTGGAACTGTTCACTCGCTTCAAAGAGACGGGGAGTTTGTTAAAATTTTATTGCTTAATATAAATGTATATATAGATTTCTCCTGTACAATTACTTAACAATATATATATATATATATATATATATATATATATATATATATATATATATATATATATATGGGTGTTTCATACCTATAGGATAAAATAAAAATGAGCTTGGAGTTTTAATCCACACGTTTCTCCGTATTCTAAAGAACAAGAAAACACGTTTTGCAAGTTTGAACCAGATCGCGCTGCATTTAGAGGACCCCAACTTTGACGACTTTTTGTCAGTTCATTTCTCGCCTGCCTGCAGTGAAGACGGTTTTCTTCGTCACTTGAGCGGTTCGTGTTGTATAGCCTATTGGACAACTATGGAGGTAATTATATATGCTACTAATTATCTCATTTTACTGTGGTATTGAAATTTATTATTATTTAATTTCTGTCATTTTACTGTGGTAGTGATATTTATTATTAATATTACATGAAATTAATTAGTCTGTTGCATATTGGACAACTAAGCTGGTAATTATTTATGATACTAATTAATGTAATTTTACTGCGGTATTGAAATTTATTTAATTAATGAATTGTCAAAGAGAACGTAGTGTACACGTATCAGTTTTATAAATAAAGAAAAGCAGTAACTGGGACTCGAACCAGTGTCATAGCCGTTTGGCGGCATCGCTCAAGTCGGCGTACACAGCACGCTATCCACTAGATGGTGTAGTGGATAGCGTGCTGTGTACGCCGATTTGAGCGATGCCGCCAAACGGCTATGACACTGGTTCGAGTCCCAGTTACTGCTTTTCTTTATTTAATTAATGAAATTAATTACGATGTGAAATTATTTCTGTGGAATTATTTAGTTTGTTTTCTTTTCCAGGTGTCTACCAAAGCGAAAACAGAAGTGTTTCTTATTGGCCAGACGGATGCGAACATCACATCAAGTGGCCTTCCAACTCAGTTGCAAGTACTCAAAAAGTACTTTTACCACCAAAAGGAGCAAAAATTTGGACGTACTAAATGCCTGAACCTGTGCCTGGATGCCTGTCTCATATTTTGGGAGAGAGCGAGAATCCCCATGATGCGTCGAGATTCGGCCTTGAGGAAGATGGAATCCCTTCTCAAGGAATACGACCGGCTTGTGAAGCACAAGTCACATAAAGCAGAGTCCTTCCGAGTGAAGGAGGCGATGTTCAAGGAGGCAATAGCGAAGGAGATCATGGACATTGCTCATTCACAGGCTAAGGAAATGATGAAGAATCAGGAGGACATCCACTTTCTCGACATGCAGCGTGAAGATCCAAATTCCTGCAGCATGGGCCCTGTTGACATGAAGCTTCACTATAAGGAGATTAGGAAAAGGAAGAGGCTGGACAAGATTAAGGAACAACAGGAGAAGGCCAGGAAGGAACAAGGAGCTGCAGAAGATACGGGGGCTTTAGTGATTTCAACTTCGTCAGAGACTGACTCAGATGTCGTTGACCCAACCGTGGAAGTTTTTCCATCCTCCTCCAAGGGAAATACCAAGAAGCGACGCAGGAATCTGATCTCACAGGATGTGACGACTACCTACGATCGGCTGAATATTTCGTACCGCGATTCAGCTATGTCGTACGCTGCAGCGGCTAAATCACTAGGTTTTGACTTGGATGAACTGTCCATTTCTGCCAGTACCATGTACCGCACACGCAAGGCTCTCAGGAAGGTGGCTGCTGAAAGTTATCAATCCGACGAAGTTTGTCCTGGTCAGCCTCTTGTCTTGCATTGGGACGGTAAGCTCCTACCTGACAATGAGCAATGGAAGGAGAGCGTTGACCGGATCGCCGTCCTCGTCTCTGGCGACGGCAAGGAGAAGTTGCTCGGCGTTCCTAAGGTGACGTCCGGAACCGGCGAGAAGATAGCGCGAGTTTGCTTGGATTTGGTCAAGGAACACAGGATGGAAGAGCGCGTGCGGGGACTGTCTTTCGATACGACAGCGTCGAACACCGGGATTCATATCGGGGCCTGCGTCCTGATTGAGAAAGGTCTTGGCAGAGAACTCATGTACTTCCCCTGTCGGCATCACATCTATGAAGTCATCCTCAGCTCCGTCTTCAAGCGTGCATACGGCCCTTCAAGTGGCCCCGATATACCCGTTTTCAAGAGGTTTCAGGCACAATGGAAGTTCATCGACCGGTTGGACGTGCGGCCGTACGATTTTGCTCAAGTCAATGACTCTATGAGGGAACTGAGGGAGAAGTCAGTCCTGCTGGTGAGAGGGATGGTGAGCACGTCGCATCAGCGCGATGACTACAAGGAACTGCTACAGTTGGTTCTCATCTTCCTGGGAGAAGCAAAAGTGGTGGATTTCCCTCTCAGAGCCCCTGGCGCTTACCATCACGCTCGATGGATGGCGATAGCCATCTACTCCTTGAAAGTAATTCTACTGAAGAAGCAGTTCAAGATGTCGAGTCACGAGTTGGAAGCTCTGACAGCCGTAGGTCTCTTCGTGTCCCTCGTCTACATCCTAGGTTGGACTCGTGCTGCAACCTCAAGCAAGGCTGCCGCAGTTGATCCGGAATTTCTGCGTGACGCGGAAGCCTTTGCCATGTCGGGATATTCGTGTGTTAACGCTGCGCAAGAAGCCATGTCTCGACACCTATGGTACATCTCTGAGACTCTTATTGCCATGGCGTTCTTCGACGCAGATGTGGCAGATGAAGAAAAGGCTCAGATGGTCGTCAGTTTGGGTAAGCCCGCATCGAAAAAGGAACTCAAGCGACCCCAAGGGAAGAACGTCAGGAATCTTGCCTCGAAACACCTGGCGGAGTTTGTGACAGGAAAGACGATGGCTTTCTTCCATGCATTCGACTTGGACACAGAATTCTTGAAAAAGCCAGTTGCCGAGTGGACTGAAGTAGAGGGCTTCAAGCAAGCAGCGGCAACTGTTAACAAAATCTCTGTCGTCAACGATCGGGCCGAAAGAGCCATCGCGCTCACCAAAGAGTTCAACTGTTCTCTGACGAAGAACGAAGAGCAGAAGCAGTATTTGCTCAAAACTGTGATGCAGCATAGGGCGAAATACCCGAATAAAACCAAGAAGGATTTCATGGACAAATGATTCGCAAGAAGTGGTTATGTTTTTTGTATCTTTGTGAAAATGTGTAGTGAAATGGTACTCGTTTGTTGAATAAAAATTCATTGACAGATTTTTGTTTAATTTTTTCCGTTTATGATCTGCCAGAGCATCAAACTGGGGACCCGTAAACTTTAAACTATTGAATTAATACTTCGGTTTATCAGTCTCCTCAGCAAATGGAACAAGGGGATCCATGTGGAATAAAATTTTTCCAAACTTTTAATTTATGAAACACCCTAATATATATATATATATATATATATATATATATATATATATATATATATACATAGCGGAACAGACAACTACAGATAGAAAGCAGAAAAAGAACAGCCATAGGAATTCGTTTCACCGCCACTTTTCAAACATTCTTAAAACACACGTGGTGTCGAGGAACAAAAAAAACTCAAGACGGTTTCAAGCAATGACGCTAGCCTCGAACTGAGGGATTCGAGGTTTCCCAAGGTTATATAAGGCGCAGTTCACTGGCACTCGACCCCACTTCTTTCGTGCGTCCATTTCGTAAGACTACTCTACACTCCGTCACCACGCATCAGCTTTAGCCGGCTCAAGACCAAGGCTCACTTCAACATTCCCATTCAAGAAACGAAGCATCACTTGCAAACCACAACTGCAACAGGCGTTTCCCTTGGTCTCCTAATAACCCCTCAACCGGTTATCAAACATCCTCGAGAACCACCGGCAAAGCTCAACGCTACGAGAAGACATTCTCAAGGTACATCACATGTCTCGGCGGTGAAGCTACAAACTCCAATCACTTCACCTCTGGTCAGCTTTCGCCGCTTCATGAAAACTGCCGTCAACAAGAATCTAGTAGGCCCGATCATCTTCAGGCCATCCGGCATCTCAAGAGGCAACAACCCCCTGGCCTACACCTACAAGATCAATTATAGGCATTTATAGGCCATCCTACACCTCGAGAAGCAACAACACTCGGGCCTACGTTCTACAAAGCCTGCAGCAAACATCTTCTTCGCAAGAGGCCTAATCCACGACACGACCAACGCGTGAGCGACCAGCTTCCATAGTACAATCAACGACATTTCGAGCCTACAGTAATAGGTTCACTCGACACTTCAACAAAGGTTTTCATCGTCCCGGTAAGCTAAGCGCATCTTTTCTAAGTAACTCGTGAAGCCTATACCAGCCTACCGCCGAACGGTAGGCTATACTCCCAAAGTGAGTAATTAAGCGTTCCAACTAACTCTCGTTAAACGCAGTAGGCCTATTTCCTAATTCCTATTACCCAATTCAAGTGTCCTTCCGAAAACCGTAATTTCGCGTATCATTGTATATTATTGTGTTCATTTATATGTTTATGTGATAACTTAATTTCTCTTACTGCAGGCGTAATTCATTTATGGTCTACAACACCCATTGGGTAAGTTGTGAGAATTTCGATTAGGCAGCATCCTACATCACATTGCTACGGGAATTAATTAAACTGGTAGATTCCGTGAGAAGGGAGGAGGGACTAAAACTCACAATCTCACCCCCCTTGCATAGATGTTACCTACCCATTGAATCTCACAAGATTTAGGCGCTTTTCTTAGCCCAATCCGCGGCTTTCCATTTTCCACTTATTGCCGATCGCTGGCCCTATGGGCCGCCATAGGCACCGGGGAGACAGTTGCTCCGTCGAGCCGAGGCGTTAGGCGCGCGATTGATGGAAAATTTTAGCCGAAGTCATAGGCCCTATGACGCGCTACTTATAAGTCAACGAGTGGGTTATAGAGCGTTGTACGGTCGGGCTGGGATCACCCCGGCCCTACCTTTTCATAGGTGCTTTCAGCCACGGTCAAACTTCGATAGGTACCCGGGGACGTGAACCGAGAATTAATTGAACGGCTACAGAGGCTACTTTGCGCGGCTACTAGCTCCATTCGCAAAATTCTCCAGGTTGGCCCGGCACACGTTTAGACTCATCGGCGATCCCATTACTCCGGGAACCCAATACGAGGCCTATCCATAAGGCCTATGGTTCTGGGGAGAAGATTAGATTAGATTTCCCCCCGACTCCTAGCCTTACACAAATTCATGGAATCATAGGCTAACCGACGTAGTGCAAGGTACGGTCGTCACGTGTTGTCGTACCCCGAAAGACTTATCGGGTCCCCTTGACTCCGGGAACCCAATACAGCCTATCCATAGGCTAATGGCTTGGGGAGAAGATTCCCCCCCTACTCCTAGCCCTATAAATGGAATCATCGGCTAATCGACGTAGTGCAGTCGTCAATCACGTGACCAAAAAGAAATCTACCATTTCATAGGTGCTTTCAGCCACGGTCAAACTTCGATAGGTACCCGGGGACGTGAACCGAGAATCAATTGAACGGCTACAGAGGATACTTTGCGCGGCTACTAGCTCCATTCGCAAAATTCTCCAGGTTGTCCCGGCACACGTTTAGACTCATCGGCGATCCCATCACTCCGGGAACCCAATACGAGGCCTATCCATAAGGCCTATGGCTCTGGGGAGAAGATTAGATTAGATTTCCCCCCGACTCCTAGCCTTACACAAATTCATGGAATCATAGGCTAACCGACGTGGTGCAAGGTACGGTCGTCACGTATTGTCGTACCCCAAAAGACTTATCGCGTCCCGTTGACTCCGGGAACCCAATACAGCCTATCCATAGGCTAATGGCTAGGGGAGAAGATTCCCCCCGACTCCTAGCCCTAGAAATGGAATGATCAGCTAATCGACGTAGTGCACTGGTCAATCACGTGACCAAAAAGAACACCTCCCACATCGGTGGGGGATGGGGGATCTCCTGAGCCCCGGACCTCTTCGTAAATTGCTTCGAAATCTATGCTGAGGGGGAGAAACCGGTCGTTCCCTGATAGGGACATAGGTCCTATACCCAGGGAACTCACGTAACGCCAGTTTCAGTCTCACGACAGTGTACATCCCTTCAAATTATCATTAGGCAACAACATCTTGTTTCTATAATCCATCTAAGGTGTACCAACTTAGCATTATATAATTACCTTTATGTAAATGATCATATTTCTCTCAGCTATCATTAGGCCTATCCATAAACGCGCGTCATCAATCCATTATTATTAGGCCCATTCAATGTACCATTTTGCATGCCGTTTTCATATCATCAATGAATGTATTACGTGTCAATTTAAGCTATTAACCATTCATCTTACTAGCTAAGTTCCATGTCATCAGCATAACGTAAAGGCTAGCCATAATCACTGTCAATTCTCTGGTGAATCACTGTGACAATTAACGTATTTATTTTTATAATAAACTACAAAACTATAAGGTGTCTTATATAACCTTAACATTAATTTGCTTGGGTGTAATCCAAGCTGGTGACCCTCGCTGCCATTCCGGTCGCTTCCAATAGTATGGTGGGCCTACTCCATTAGCTACTTTTCAATTGGTGGTACTTTACATCATAAATTATTAACCCAGCCTATCATTAATAAACAATCAGTCATTGCATCAATTAATCATTAGCATACAATCAAATCATTATCACCTTAAACGGCTAAAACTAGGTTCACTATAAAATTGGTGACCCTGGAGTGACTCGAACGTAATGTCAAGTTACTTTTCACAGTGAACTTGTTTAGTGGTTAGGAACATTTTATTTATTTTTAAGTATTCTTTTATAGCATTAACAAATAGCAGTGATATCAAATATTTTAAATTTATACACGGTACAACATATACGGCGCGTCAATAGGCCTACCTGCATCCGTGACTGGCGTCATTTTCTCGTGCACATATTAAGCCCCAAACACATTTACGGTTAATCTTTCTTTTGGTATCTGATAACACGTTTTCGCGCGAAAAATATGCAACAGGAAAACAACAACGCCACTGCATCCCACAATAACGGCGGCTCCAACAGAATCCCCGGTTTTTGGCCCGCGGACCCCCGCACATGGTTCTTACATAACCAGAAGCGAGGCCAAGTTTAACCTTGTGGCGTCGCAACTTCCACCGGAGGTCGCTTTCGAGGTGCGAGACATCCTCGCCAAGAGGCCCCAAGAAGACCCCTATGAGACGCTGAAAACCGCCGTTTTGGAACGAACGGCCATGTCAGAGCAAAACTGCCTCCGGAGATTACTTGCGACCGAAGAGCCTGGCGACAGATTCCCGTCGCAGGAATGCGACGCATGCAGCAGCTCCTGGGGGATTCAGCCAATGTTATCGAGCACTCGTTCTTCCGCCAACTCTTCATCCAACGGCTACCACCGCAGGTCCAACGAGTGCTGGTGGTGACGAAGGCAGACACCTCGTTGAAGGACCTGGCGGACATAGCAGACAGAGTTTTGGATATAGAAGCACCACAAGTGGCCGGAGTCGCCTCATCACCCCCTCCCCCGACCGCGCCCGACAACAACTTGGTGGAGACTATCGCGAAGTTGACCACCATGGTAGAAGGTCTTTTTCGCGATGTACGCGATTTGCAGACGCGTGACAAGCAGATCACGTGACCCCCAGCACCGCAACCCACGATCCCGCCCCCGTTCCCGCACCCCCGGTCCCACCGACGAATCGGGCGTATGCTGGTACCACAGGGTATTCGGCGGTCAAGCACGAAAATGCACCCCCCCCCATGTCTGCGGGCAGGAAACGTAGCAGCCGAGCATTAAAGACGTCTAATGCTCAAGGTTTCCGCGGCGTCCGCCTATTCTTTGTCACAGACGCCCGTTCCCACATGCAGTTCTTAGTAGATACCGGCGCCCAAGTCAGTATCCTCCCCCCCTCCCCACAAGAGCGGTTACACCCCAGTTGGGAGACGGAATTACACGCGGTGAACTCGACTCCCATCCAAACATTCGGTCAAAAATCCCTTACCCTTAACCTCGGACTTAGGAGGACCTTTCGTTGGGTCTTCCTCATCGCCAACGTGCAACAGCCAATCTTGGGAGCAGATTTTCTGCAACATTACGACCTAGGAGTGGACGTCAGACGCCGGAGACTCATCGACTACAAGACCAGCCTCAGCGTGCAAGGCATTTTCTCCCGTTCGTCAGCGCCTCCGCCAGTATATTCGGTGGCTCGCCCTGAGTCACCGTACGGTAACCTACTGGCTGAGTTTCCATAGGTGACACGCCCTTGCAACCGCGAAGTGCCAGTCAAGCACAACGTCCTCCACTATATTCAGACTGCAGGACCCCCGAAGAATGCTCGTCCTCGACGTTTGGCCCCGGACCGTCTGCGCATCGCAAAGGCAGAGTTCGAACACATGATCGAACTGGAAATCGTCAGGCCCTCCAACAGCCCTTGGGCCGCACCGTTACACATGGTCCCTAAGAAGACTGAGGGCGACTGGCGTCCTGTAGGCGATTACAGGGCGCTCAACACTTGCACAGTGCCCGACCGCTACCCTCCCCCCCCTTCTGCACGATTTCGCCGCCAATCTCTCTGGGTGTAAGGTTGTTTTCTCCAAACTGGACCTCGTAAGGGCCTACCATCAAATCCCGGCAGCCCCAGAGGACGTTCCCAAAACCGCGATAATAACGCCCTTTGGACTTTTCGAATACATCCGCATGCCTTTCAGCCTCCGGAACGCGGCACAGACTTTTCAGAGATTTATCGACGACGTCCTTCGTGGTTTTCCCTTCTGTTTTGCCTACATAGATGACCTCCTCATCGCAGCAACGATGAAGTGGAACATGCCAAACACCTTCGGCAGGTTTTCGCTCGACTCGAGGAGTATGGGGTCGTCATCAACCCCAGCAAGTGCCAGTTTGGCGTCCCCGAACTGCAGTTCCTCGGTCATCACATTACAGACAAAGGTATCTCCCCCAACCCCCACAAGGTTGACGTCATCAAGGATTCCCCCCCCTACCACGCAACGAAAACTGCGGGAATTCTTAGGTATGATAAACTTTTACCGCAGATTCATTCCCCATTGCGCGCATCTCCTCCGCCCTTTGCATGCCCTGCTGCGCCCCTGCAGGAAGGGATCCTCTACGTCACTACCATGGACTGAAGAGGCCCAGCGAGCGTTCGAGTCGGCTAAGTCAGCCCTCATTGATGCGACCCAGCTGTCTCACCCTCACCCTGACGCAGAAATCAGCCTCGTCGTGGATGCTATGGACACTGCGGCAGGCGCCGTGTTACAACAAGCGTCAGGAGATGGTTGGCAGCCTTTAGCCTTTTTCTCACGCGCATTCAAACCAACGGAAACCAGATATAGCACTTTCGGTCGAGAATTGCTTGCGGTTTACCTGGCGCCCAAACACTTCCGGCACTACTTAGAGGGGAGAGAATTCATTATCTTCATGTATCATCGTCCGCTTACTTTTGCCATCAATTCCCAATCCGACCGGTATTCCCCCAGGGAAATGAGACACTTGGACTACGTCTCACAATTCACCGGCGATCTTCGGCACATAAAAGGCCACGAAAATACCGCAGCGGACGCTTTATCGCGAGTCACGATTAACGCGTCTCTTGTTCCGGCCAGCGGTGACGTCATCGACTACGAAGCCATAGCAGAAGCTCAACAAGGAGACGATGAACTGCAGCAGCTCCGTAGTGCATCCACGTCATTACAACTAGATGAGATTTCACTGCCTTCTTTCACACGGACCATCACGGTCGACGTTTCTACAGGATCACATCGTCCTTTCGTCCCCGAGAAATTCCGATGCGGAATTTTTAATAGGCTTCATTCTCTTTCTCACCCCGGAATTCGCGCGTCTCAGGCCCTCGTCACCTCTTGTTTCGTCTGGCCCAGCATCAACCGTGACGTCAGACGTTGGGCCCAAGCTTGCATAAAGTGCCAGAAAGCAAAATTTCACCGTCACACGACGGCACCTTTAGCTGCTTTTCGTCCCCCTGACGCACGTTTCGATCACGTACATCTGGACCTCGTCGGCCCTTTTCCACACTCAAAAGGTTACACGTACCTTCTCACCTGCATCGATCGCCTGAAGCCGGCGTACCTCGAGGACGACGCAATTTCCCCAACAGTTCCCCCACAATCTACTACAGCAGACCCAACTCTACCCATTTCCCCAACCCAGGAAGATGCCTCGCGCCCTCCCGCCAAAGAAGCATCGCCAAACACAAGAACTGGTGTCCGTACTCGGAGCGGCCGCGTCAGTTTCGCCCCGAAATGGTGATCCTTTTATCATCGTTCCTTCGTCTCTGAGAGGGAACTACTTGTAGCGGAACAGACAACTACAGATAGAAAACAGACAAAGAACAACCATAGGAATTCGTTTCACCGCCACTTTTCAAACATTCTTAAAATACATGGTGTCGAGGAACAAAGAAAACTCAAGACGGTTTCAAGCAATGACGCTAGCCTCGAACTGAGGGATTCGAGGTTTCCCAAGGTTATATAAGGCGCAGTTCACTGGCACTCGACCCCACTTCTTTCGTGCGTCCATTTCATAAGACTACTCTACACTTCGTCACCCCGCATCAGCTTTAGCCGGCTCAAGACCAAGCCTCACTTCAACATTCCCATTCAAGAAACGAAGCATCACTTGCAAACCACAACTGCAACAGGCGTTTCCCTTGGTCTCTAACAACCCCTCAACCGGTTATCAAACATCCTGGTGACTCTCGCTGCCATTCCGGTCGCTTCCAATAGTATGGTGGGCCTACTCCATTAACTACTTTTCAGTTGGTGATACTTTACATCATAAATTATTAACCCAGCCTATCATTAATAAACAATCAGTCATTGCATCAATTAATCATTAGCATACAATCAAAACATTATGACCTTAAACGCCTAAAACTAGGTTCACTATATATATATATATATATATCGTATAAAGTGTGTATTATTACTATTTTGTTTGTATATTTATTTTGTCATTTGTTTTTCATTCAATGTCTGTTATTAGAATTTATCTTGTATTTATTTTTTTTCTCAGATGGTATGGATTTACACGAAGTTTTAATAAATAAATAATTAAAATAAATGGTGCTCTCTGGCAACCCTCTATATACAGGGTGATCGAAAAGTCATTCCGCAACTATGACTATAGACAAAAATGCAATCATACAAGAAAGATATTTTAATGAAAATTGTACGATATCTTGAAATCTTTAACAAAATATTGGCGAAGTCTAGGCTAGTCGTCTAAGCTAAGTCTTGCTACGGTAGGCTGTATGTGAGTATGCTTAGGCTAGGTCAATCAGATTATAAGGCTAGCCTTCAACGTCATGCTGTCGTTTGAGGAAAGAATATTTTTAGTTGAGTTCGTGTTTAAAAATGGTAATAAATACACAGAATTTGTAAAGCGAGAATTCCAGAAACGATTTCCGGAGACACCATTGCCTCATCGAGATACTGTCCGTGATTTAATTGCAAAGTTTCGCAAGACCGGCTCTGTTCAAGATGCTCCGAGAAGTGGAAGACCATCCGTTTTAACTGAGGCAAAGTTGGGTGACATTTCTGATCGATTGCTACAAAGCTAACAAAATCACTCAGGAGACTGTCGCAACAATGTGGATTGAGCTATGGCTCCACCCAAAAAGCAGTTAAGAAAGAACTCAAATTATATCCTTACGAAGTGACGGCCGTGCAGGAACTGAAAATTGCAGATTTTCCAAACAGGTTAAATTATTGTGAGTGGTTTCATAATTTTATTGATCAAAATGGAGAAGACATTTTGGATGTGACGTTTTACACAGACGAAACATGGTTTAGCCTTTCAGGGTACGTCAACTCACAAAACACGCGTCTGTGGTGCTCTGAAAACCCTAACAGTATTCTAGCTCCTCTACATCCTGAAAAAATTGGCGTCTGGGTTGCGATTTCAAGACAGCGTATCATTGGTCCAATATTTTTTTCTGAAACCATCAATTCAGAGCGTTACTGTGAGCAAATTTTATACTCATTTATTGGCCAGTTGAACGAAAACGAACTCCAAAATGCATACTTTCAGCAAGACAGTGCTACACACAGCTCGTTATTCCATGCAATTATTGGAAGATGTCTTCGGAGAACGCATAATTTCAAGAGGAATGTGGCCTCCCCATTCACCTGACCTCACGCCTGTTGATTTTCACTTTTGGGGGGCCGCTAAGAGCAGTGTTTATAAAAATAATCCAAAAACTATTGATCAATTACAAACGGAGATCCGAACTTGCGTGCAGTCTATTTCAGCTGAAACATTACACACAGTATTTGCTAATAAAGTAAGAAGGATCCGGCTATGTCGAGAAAACGGTGGAAAACACTTCCAGCACTTACTCTAAACAGGTAACAATGATATGTCATTACATTTATAGAATTCTTATATCCCCTTATGTAAAATTTCAATAAAGTAAATATCTTATTACTACTGCGGAGAGACTTTTCGATCACCCTGTATAAATTAAATTATTGGTAACCGTTCCATATATAAAATTAAAATAAATAACTGGCAACCTCCTCTGAGCATTGAGAGTGGCTCTTGCCTTTAATATATACATAAATTCAATAACTGGCAACCCCCTCCATATAATTTAAAACAAATAGTGCTCTCTGGCAACTCCCGACCTTCTATGTAAGATGTTGGAACCCTGAACTCGCATTATGCTTCTGGCTGGGGCCAGGCGAACACATGTGTTCTCTTCTTTCTCCTTAGGTTAAGGCTTACCTTCCTAGGTTAAAATACCCTTTTCGGGGGTGAGGCCACCTTCTCCCCTAAAGATTCTCCTCCTTTCTCTTTCTTAGGTTAAGTATACCCCTTTGGGGGTGAGGCCGTCCCACCTTGTCCCCCAAAGCTCTCCCCCTTCATGCAATTTGGGGGGTTCCCCCTAACCTCTTGTTGCATAACCTCCCTCCCCATTTTGCAACATTACCCCCTCCCCTTTGCAACGCTGATAAGCATTTGCAACATTGCAATTGCGCTATCCTATTTTTTTACCCACACTACTGACAACTTAGCCGTCATTCACAGAAACAACCCTCGCAGTTATGGGCAAAAGGCTATTTACTGGCTCATACACCTACAGCAGCAGACAGGTGTATACATAAACATGCCCGCAACACGGGAAGTACCCATTAAGGTTAATGGTCGTGTTTTTTGGGTTGATGGTCTAAGCGAAAACCGTGTCACTGGTGAGAAGACTGCGTACTCCTTTAATGGTTGCTGGTGGCACGGATGCCCGCGTCCTGAGCGCTGAATCATAGGAGATATCCACGGTAGATCTCCGGCCGACAGTCTTGCATGGACCCGCACCCGCAATCAGCTTATAGGCACCCAGTTCACTCAAAAGATCTTGTGGGAGCATGAGTATGATGCACGGATGGAAACAGATGGACAGTACCGTGAAGAGATAAGCACGATCAAGCGTTCAATGGTGCTGGATCCTCTCAAATGCGGTGATAGCTTCTTCGGAGGGCGTACAAATCCCTTCAAGCTATACTTTCCGCCTACGGAGGGCGTGAAACTCCATTACTACGACTTCTGCTGTTTATACCCCTACGTGATGAAGAACAATCCGTACCCCGTAGGTGCACCTGAAAAACAGGTAGGACAAGCCCTGCCCACCATCGAGGAGTTCTGAACAAATTTGAACAAAAACTATTTCGGTCTTTCTTTCATAGATGTGCTCCCCCACCTCGCAATTTATCGATGCCGAGCTTACCCGTCGTTGTAGACCACAAGCTCATGTTTCCCCTGTGCGTGAAGTGCGCAGAAGAGAACAATGGGACTTGTAATCACACAACCAACCAGCGTAAGATCAGAGACGTATATACAAACCCTCAGCTGTCCCTAGCCGTTCGCCATGGCTACAGAATATTGAAGATATATGAGGTGTGGA
Organism: Bathynomus jamesi; assembly: GCA_023014485.1. Lineage (NCBI taxonomy): Eukaryota > Metazoa > Arthropoda > Malacostraca > Isopoda > Cirolanidae > Bathynomus > Bathynomus jamesi. The sequence goes on along the minus strand of JAJOZX010000572.1, from coordinate 498,859 downwards.
GGTTTCAGAAGCTACCCAACCTTTTCACGCCATATATAAACACTTTTTTGAAGGATAAAGTAGAAGCATCAGGGTACCCGCGAGGAGTTGATACCGAAGATGAAAAATCGGTGTATATTCAACGTTACCGTGACCGTGAAAGGATACAGCTTGACCGTTCCCAAATTGTAAAGAACCCAGGCAAACGCTTTACTGCAAAGTTGTGTCTAAATAGTCTTTGGAGAAAATTTGCACAGAATACAGGCAAGGGGAACGTTCACGTAGCCCAAAGTTATAGTGAAATCTGGGATTATGCCAACGTAACCGATAAAGAGGTCATGGAGATCGTGAATGAAGGTAATACGTACACAATAAAGTACATTACCGAATTGGCCACAAACAAATCGTGTGTTACAAACATACCTGTAACCAGCTTCACAACGGCATACGCACGCATCAAACTTTGGGTCCATTGCATTCTCTTGGGCGGAGGGTTCTGTACGCCGACACAGATAGTGTGATATTCACAGCGAAGGAGGGTGAATACATGGTGCCTATTGGTGAATTCTTCGGAGAGTTAACTGATGAGATCAAGGATGAGTATGGAGACGTCGCATACGCCGACTCTTTTGTCTCAACAGGTCCAAAAACTTATGGGGTACGGGTAAGGGTTGGGGAGGATATGAAATATATCGTGAAGGCTAAGGGTATCACGCTTAACTAGGCGAACCGACGGGCCGTTAACTTTGAATCGTTGAATGATCTAGTGTGCTTGGAAGATGAGGACGACCAGCCGCCCCAACTGACTGTAGGTACCCACAATTTTCGGGCGCAGAAGCTGGGGGGCGTGCAGGAACTTAGGGGTACGAAGGTGTGCTGTTAACCTATAGGAAACGTTGCCAGGTGCCTGGCACCTATGATACCGTACCCTTTGGATACCATAATCCTTGATTGTTATATACACATATGTGCCTATTTACTCGTTAACGATATGTTTATTTTTTTTATTACACGTATTTGTGTTTTTATATACCTTGAATGATTCGATATGTTTATTAAATAAATCGTGTTTCAATTAGCGTTTCATTTTCTCCTTTGTGTGCGTGTGCGTATGTACAGGAAAAGTCCTAAGTTCTGCCCTCTGTATGATCGATCAATGGTCACGTAACTCCTGCTACTACCTAGGCATATCTCTACCGCTGCGTGCTCAAGTGACCGCTGCAAGCCCTGGATCTCAGACGTGTATTTGAAGAAATCTCACGTAGACGAAAAATAGTGATGGCTACCTTTAATATTGCGTGTTCAACATTTATGAAGTGGTATTCGATAAAGTGTGAAGATGTGGTGAACACTCAAAGATTCCCTATTCCACCCTCCTTTGAGACTCTTAATTAAGGCTACATTGAACCGTGCGAAGCTTGAGGAACAAGAGGTTCAAATACTCTACGGCTATTCTGGAGAGAGCATTGCAGGATTTCGTGGTACAAACGATGTAATGGACTATGTTGTAGGACTAAACTATATAAAAGCTTACATATACCGTGAAGTGGAAGAAACAACACGTGCAGAAGAGAAGCAACGGGTATGGTTAGTGAGTCTTGTTGATTAGTGGTGTGACAAGACAAGCAGTATTATGTCATGCTGCATCATACGAGTACTCGTACGCTGCGGCTGAGAATGTAAATCTTGTCATAATGGATAATCTCGAATACTTTTACCACTACATTAATATATATCATGACGAGGTTTGCAGTGAGGTTGTGGCTAAAGGCCTGCGTGAGTTTTTAATAGAATTTAGAGTCGAGTATCGCCTGCTAAGCAAAAAGGATAAATATGAGCACATGTTTCTCTCAAATAGTGCGCCGGAGTGTGAATAAAATGTGATTAGTTCGTGGAAATCCCCTTGAACGAAAATGTCTGGTGCTCATTCTGGGGAATGGGAGTGATAAAACAAAGCCGATATTATTTCATGTGTCGGAAAAATTCTGCAAACGATTGCACAGTTTTCACATGAATCTTTCACGTTGGAACAACACCGTACACTAATCATCAACTTATGGCGTGACTTACTCCTCCACACTTCTCGTCGAACCGATCCGCCCACCTATGTCTCATAGTCATTTCAGAGCTTGAACCGACTGGACGTGCACTCTTCACAATATAATAAGATGGGGCTTCCTTTGAGCAGCATTTTCAATGCCGTATACGCTTTGTCCGTGACGAAGTCATTGCGTGTGTTCAGGCGTAAAACCGGCGCCGTTAACTATGTACTGGAAACGAACTGTAGGCAAACAAACTCTGGTAAACGGAATGTTGTTTATTTAAGTGTTGAAGAGATGAATAGTCTTCGTGATAGTTGAGAAGTTGAGTGAGGATCGTTATAAAATACCGGCAGGTGTAGGTACAAGAAGAGAACAGATTAGTAATACCCCTTCATATGCCATTGTTTGTACGTTGTGTATAAATAGCGATCAGCCATGCATTGATATACGACTGACGTGGAAAATGCATCTGATAATAACGTCTTGTCCCACGAAACCGATTCATCCTCGACAGAATGTTTGAAATCGTGTTTCCGCAAGCTGAAGCTTATATTAGATGCACGTGTTACGGACATGTTTATTTTGATACGTTCTTGAATACGCATACACCGCTCTGTTCGACGGGTTTACCAGTGTAGGACTGGCAAGAATGGTCTGGAAGTATATGCTTATTTAAAGTTTAGACTCTTAAAAACTCATGAATTTGGTACAAAGGACTTCAATGGTACAGGCTGAGCTCACCTACTCCGTTCACCCTGAAGAACTGTTTCTTTATATAATGAGCAGCTGTCGTTCGACTGGAAGATTATTTAACTGCGATATGCATTGTGAAGAAGAGTTCACGATTGAAAAGCTAGATCGGTAAGAATAAACCCTCGATTGGAAAGGAGTGTTTATAAACTTGTTTAATTGCGTTTAATAACGCTGCCATCTTTGTGCGCTTTTGATTGTATTCTGTCGTGTTTAAGAGATAACTTGCCAACCGAATGTAAAGTGGGCACAAAAATAGTATTGAACGAATTGAAGGCCTTTACATCGATATAGGCATCCCATACTTAAGGTGAAATAATGTTAAATTGTTTATTGTAGTCCAAAGCAACAATAATATAATTGTAGACTCGATCACGTGCGATTTAGTATTTTAGTTAAACGCAGAACATAAATGTATGTATTTTGATGTGGTTTGCAGTATATTTATTTGTAAAATTTTATTATTTAATATGAATGTGTATATAATTTCTCAGTACTATTATTTTATTTTGATGTTTATATTCGTCGTTTCAACTGTATTTCTTATATTATTATTTTTTTATTTTATATATTCTCGTTTCAACTTGTGTATTTATTATACTATTATTATTTTTATGTATATTAGGGTGGAGCGAAAAATACTTTTTTTCTAGTATGAAGTTCTAATAGTGATTAAAAGTTGCATTTAGTGGACGATATATACCTGCCAAAATATGAGTTCATTTGTTTAATACTTTCAGCTGCCACCAGGGGCTAAATTTAACACAATTTTGGGTAAAAAGGAAAAAATGCTTCTATTTTAGGTTTATCAAACTATTATAAAATTTATCTTAGAATTATCTAATAGTTGATTAAGATTCTTAAATGATAAAATTCGTTTTGTAAAAATGCCTTTTCATATGCTTAATATCTTCAGCTGCCACAAGAGGGCTGAAGTTAACTTAAAAATGACAATTAAGTATGATTCTGTATTTACTTGAAAAAGGGAACAGTAATAAATTAGGATGTCTCTCCTCCTTTATACTGGCTTGAGACAGTTAAGAAACGTTATTTCGTGCCTTAGCGGAGTTACCACCTTTCCCCAACCAACCTCCCTCTAGAAAGGGTTCTTGCTGAAGACTATTTAGTAATTTGCTTTTGTGTCAAATTTTGGCTGTTTTTTCCTTGATTCTAATGTAGCACGAATCCAACCGTCTCTGTTTGTAGGTCCGCAGACTGATCCAGCAGCGTCTGTAACGAGCTTGACGCATCTCTCTACGGCTTGTGTATGACATGGAAACTGAAATAATTCTGAATGAAGAGTAGTACCATGTTTGATGCATGATTCAATATCATCAAGAGAAACTCCTTTGGTTATCGGTGGTTCTGCTATCTGAAAATCTTGCCACATAATGAGATCTGTATAGTCTTTGGCATAAAAATTTATTTCTGGCACCTTAAAATACCTGATAACATCTGTTTCTTGAATGCATGCCCTTGCTTTTATGATACGCCTAAATCCAAACTGACGCACATGCTCCCTTTCATCAGCTATCATTGCAATGAGAATGTTTTCTTGATTTGCGTAATATGCATTTCGCTGAATGACTGAGTCATGTACTCTCCTAAGCTCTTCACGGAGATACCGGCTTCTTGCAATCATATGCCACATATGTTTAGCACCATATTGGCATAATGGTTTACGCTTTATCTGAAACCACATTGGTGCGTATACCCTAACAATGAAAGTAGCTAATTCTTGTAAATTGCCTGAAGGATTCTCTGTGCTTGCATATAACCGCAGAGTCCTGTTTGCTGTGGTAAGCCACCTTGAATGTGATATATTGCCTGGACTCTTATGACGAAGACTCTTTGAGAATGTTCCACTTGATATAGCCTTGTGAATTTCAAGAAGGTATTTCTGGTCAGTACTTATGTCATCTACATCAACTTCACACATGTCCTCTTGAATTTCAATGGGTTTGAAGTTAACTATGGGAAGCTTTTCACAGTCTGAAAGTGCTCGGCCAATTTCTCCTGAAAATGCTCTTGGTCCAGTAGTGGTACCATCCAAGTGATGAAACAGATGGCGCAATGGAAGTTCATTAAGGTGTAAAAGGCATATCAGCCACTGCAATGGCTTATTAAAGGCTTCTTCCAGTAATCTTATTGTGCCTCCAATACTACCAGTGTTAACCACTGTCGAATCACAGCCAACTGCAACGATGTTCCCTATATCAACATTCCTTTCTTTCAAGCAATTCACTAGCGTTGTGCAAATGTATTTAGCTTTGCCACTGGAAGGTGTCACATGTGTAAAGTACAGAGAGTGTGGTTCAGATATTAAGCTGATATGCTCTTCGCGTTTGGTTCTTTTGGTGGTTAGAGCCATCACTCTCCTGGACTTGAATCATTGTTTTATCCTTTCTGCCATCAAAGTATAATCCCCGCATGGTTTTTGGCTCTCCTATCTGTTGTAGTAGTTCCTTTCTCTGTTTTTGTCTTTCACGTCTTAGCTTACTTCTGTCTAAATATTCCCTTTGTCTTCAGGAGTAACAATTTTAAGATCTGCCAATACTGCAGAAGCAATAGCAGCCCCAGCTCTGTCCGACATTTTAAATCTATCACAAGTAATTGCTAATGAAGGCAGTGGCTCACGCATCTGTTGTTCTGATATTACATATTGAGTCGAGGTTGTATCTTCCTCATTATCTTCAGATATCTCTTCTAGTTGTTGAAGTTCACTTGTCTCTGTTTCGATTTGTAAGTTGGACGTATTGGTTATAGCAGCACTAGTTGTTTGTGAGGATTCCAGACGTGCTTTTTCCATTTCCTTTCGATGTTCTCTTGCTTGTAATCGCCTTGTGTGTGCTATGTCAATGCTTCCTATCACCATTATTCTGCGTGTTCGTTGGTCATTTAAAAAATCCTGCTCTTTTGGAGGGACTTTCTTACTCTTTTCACATGAGCATCTCCTAAACTCCTTACATTTGCAGGTGCAGATGTCAAACAAAGTGCATTTTGAAGAGTTTTCAAATTCTTCAAGCTGATTTTTGTACTTAGGCTGATCCTTGCGTGACTTGTATGGCTTTAATAAGGACCTGTATTTATCATGGTACACTCGCATCATCTGTAAAACGCGTGTATGTGAAACTATTGGCAAAGAGGCCTTCTTCCAAATATTTTCTACCTTTTTGGAAACTGCCTCTGCTATTTCAGAAAATGAAGGCTCCTTGTTATTCATCTGCTCCTTCACTAAATGTTTTGTGAACAGGTATCTTTCGTAATGCAGTTATAAGTTGGTAGTTGCATATCACTCATCTCACAAGGTACTTCAAATATGGCACACTTCATATGTTCTCTAGTGAAATGTTTATATTTAGTATTTGATGCCATAATATTTTTAAGAAAAATTCACAATCACAAAATATCCTGTAACATCAAAACATTATATAATTATATATATAATATATTTATAAGTATATATAATATATTATATAATAATATATATTATATAAATAAACTAAAATTATATAATACATTATAACAAGCATTTTATAATAAAATCAATATTATCTCTATATAAATCACTTTAAAATAAAGTTTTATAATATTCCGATCATATTAAAAAACTCTCCGATCAACTGAGTGACTAGGCCTACTACCTAAGAAGACAAGTGTTAACACACTGTTCTAATGACTCACAGAAAGAAATTCCTTCACACCAAAACCCTCCCCCACAACCCTCCCCAAACCCTCCCCCACAACATTCAGTGTAGTCTCAACATGACTCAGTTACTATAAATTGTGCTAACTTCAGCTCTCTTGTGGCAGCTGAAGATATTAAGCATATGAAAAGGCATTTTTACAAAACGAATTCCTATCATTTACGAATCTTAATCAAACTATTAGATAATTCTAAGATAAAATTTTATAATAGTTTGACAAACCTAAATTAGAAGCTTTTTTTCCTTTTTACACAAAATTGTGTTAACTTTAGCCCCCTGGTGGCAGCTGAAAATTTTAAACAAATGAACTCATATTTTGGCAGGCATATTTCGTCCACTAAATGCAACTTTTAATCACTATTAGAACTTCATACTAGAAAAAAAGTATTTTTCGCTCCACCCTAGTATATATACAGTATATGAAAATTATTTCACGAAGGTAACACGTGAAAAATATTTATGATGAATAAAACCACGAAGGAAAGGAAAACACAAAATGGTGCTCAAGCGCTTTCGTCTAATGACATCCTCAGGAACACTGAAGTACATAAAAGGTTAAGCCTATATATAGGTTACAGAAAGAAAAAAAAGAAAAAATAAATAACATACATACACACACACACACATACATATATATATATATATACATACATATCTATATATACAAATACATACACACATACATACATACATATATATACAATAAACAGAGAAGTAAAAATAATAAAAAATTATAAAAAATTAAAATTAAAACCTTAAAAGATTACCAGTGAGGCGTACAGATTTTTCCTTACAAAATCTGTACGCCTCACTGGTAATTTTAAGGTTTTAATTTTTAATTTTTTTATAATTTTTATTATTTTTACTTCTCTGTTTATTGTATATATATGTATGTATGTATGTGTGTATGTATTTGTATATATAGATATGTATGTATATATATATATATATGTATGTGTGTGTGTGTGTATGTATGTTATTTATTTTTTCTTTTTTTCTTTCTGTAACCTATATATAGGCTTAACCTTTTTATGTACTTCAGTGTTCCTGAGGATGTCATTAGACGAAAGCGCTTGAGCACCATTTTGTGTTTCCTTTCCTTCGTGGTTTTATTCATCATACAGTATATATTCCTCGTTTAAACTGGGTATTTCTTATATTAACATTTTTGAATATATATTTATTTTCGATTAAATAACTGTTTTCCATCTCAATAACAGAATGATGTACTTGTGTTTTATTATCCAACAAATGCTTTCCTGGGTGTGTGTGTATATATATATATATATATATATATATATATATATATATACACCTTACCTTACCTTACAATCTTACAAAGGTTCCGCGCGATGATTTCTCATTTCGCGAAGGTCAAGCTTGTCGCCCCTCCTCTCGAGTTGGCCTGGTGAAGTAGTGAGTTCGATTCTTGCGCTCTCCACCTCACATAGCCAAGTACGCCCGGCTCATCGGGGATTGTTCTGAGCCAGGCGTCTAGTCTTCTTTTGAAGATTTCCACTGCAACTCCCTTCGTGTTTCTTAGGTCTTTGGGCAACTGATTAAACAGTTTTGGTCCTCTCACTACAAAACTATTTTCTTTCAGAGTTAAGGATGTTCCCTGTCTCGCCTTCAATTTGGGAATACGACACAGTCTACCGCTTCTACTTTCCATCGTTGTTTGGGGAGTTATGGGATTCAGAGTAAGATTAGGGACTAGTTTCTCCATTATTTTCCAAGTGTAAATAATGGTGTATCTCTCTCTCTCCTTTCCAGTGAATATAGGTCTAGTTCTCGTAACCTTTCCCAGTAATTTAGTTCTTTGCACCCATTGATCTTGGCTGTGAAGCTTCTTTGGATCCCCTCCAGCTGTCTAATGTCTTCTTTTTTATATGGGGAAGTTAGGACCGAGCAGTATTCTAATTTGGGTATGATCAGGGTTTTCAGTAGAGGAATCATTACATTCCTATCCCTTCGTTTAAAGGTTCTCAATATCTGACCCGTTATTCTCTTTGCTCTGTTTACTGCTATCTTATTTTGTGTTTCAAATTTCGCATCATCTGTCATTACAACCCCTAAATCTTTTGCTCTGGAATTTCTCTGAATTTCCTGTCCGTTTGGGGTATAATATTCCATGCACTTTAGGTCTTCTCTTTTTCCGTACCGTAATAGCTGAAATTTCTCGGTGTTAAACTTCATATTGTTGTCTTCAGTCCACTTGTAGATTTTGTTTATGTCGGTTTGTAGAGATCCTATGTCTTCTGGGTTTCTTATTTTTCTACTGATCTTTGTGTCATCCGCAAAGGATGTTACTGTGCTGTCTCTGGTAACGTCCTCATCTATGTCAGTTAGCATGATTATGAAGAGTAGTGGAACTAATACTGTTCCTTGTGGTACTGACCTGAGGACCTCTGATTCTGATGAAGATACTCCTTGTACTGTAACGACTTGCCTCCGCTCACTAAGGAAATTATATATCCATTTCCCTACTTTTCCTGTTATTCCCATATATTTCAGTTTATGTATTATGATTCCGTGGTCACACTTGTCGAACGCTTTAGCAAAGTCTGTGTATAGTACATCATAGTTTTCATTACTTTCAAGTGAATCAATAATGTTGTTGTAGTGTTCCATTAGTTGTGATAGGCATGATCTGCCTGATCGAAACCCGTGTTGGTTATCATTGAATTTTTTCTGAGTTTCCAAAAAGTCATAGATTTTCTGTCTAACTATTCTTTCAAATATTTTAGTGAGATGAGATGTAAGCGACACTGGCCTATAGTTTTTGGCCTGGGATCGATCCCCTCCTTTATATATTGGGACTATGTTCGCGCTCTTCAGGATGCCCGGTATTTCTCCCGTGTCTAATGATCGTCTCCATATCCAGTATAGGGGCTCAGCGATTGCATTCTTGCAGTTTTTGATCAGTGTGGCATTCCATTTATCCGGTCCTGCCGCTGAGTGTTTTTAGTTTCCCTATGGCTTGTGTAATATCATCCGTCGTAAAGTCGAAATCCGTTATACTTTCCCCTTGTGGTTCTTCTTCAAAGAACGCGTTTCTATCGCCAATCAATTTGTCAGTTTTTGGGATACTGAAAGATGATTCATACTGAGCTTTTAATATTTCAGATACTTCTGTTAGATCATCAGATAAATCACTGTTCTCATTTTTTAAAGGTCCGATAGTCGCTTGGTTTTTCGACTTTCTTTTTGCGAAATTATAGAAGTACTTTGAGTGGACCTTTATCGCTTCTATAGCGTCATCTTCTTCTTTTTCTGTATGCTTCTCGATTTGTTCCTGTATGACGACATCGATACTTTGTAGTTTATCATTTAATATTTTTCTGATGTTGTTATCTTTACAATTACTTAATTTTGCAGTCACTCTTTTTCTCTTTCGGAACAATGCCCTCTTTTGTCTTTCGAACCTGCTTCTCTTTCCTCTTTGTTGTATCTTTGGGACATGTTTTTCCACAATTTCTAACGTCATTAGCATCTCTTCCGTTGTCTTGGCCTCGAAAATCGTTTTCCAATCTATTACTTCCATGCTGGATGTCACATCTTCCCAGTTTATAGCTTTGGAGTGAAAATTAAAAATTTCGAATTTGCTTCGTTCTGTTGTGCGTGTTCTTTCCTTTCCTGTTGCCTTTATATTAGTTGTTATTTCAATGATATTGTGGTCTGATATCATAGTTGGGGAGATTTCTACATTATCAATTAGATTACTGTTGTTTGTGAATACCAAATCTAGGCAGTTGTTTTTTCTTGTTTTCTGTTATTTCTTGCGTTAACATAAATTCATCAGCTAAAGCTAATAGCATTTTTACCTGCTCCTGGTCTTATCGTGTGCCCCCCTTGTCCTGGTGGATACATATATTTTTTCCTATCCTTTTATATTTCATGAATGGGAAATTAAAATCACCACAGAGAAAAATATTTGGAGTTGGAGAGTGTAGATCTTTTACTAAGTTTCTTACCTCTGTAATGGAATCTGAAAATTTTGAGGTTGGCGTGTTTGGGGGTCTGTACATTACAATTAGTACCATATTTAATTTTTCAATTTTTGCTGCTACACATTCTACGTAGTTGTATATATATATATATATATATATATATATATATATATCAGTGGCCTGCATTCCAGGCATGCAAGTCATGCACTGCATGACCATTTAAGCCAAGCCATTCATGTTTTTATAGCGAAATAAAATGTCAAAGTAAGAAATATACAAGTCTACGTTGTTAATTTCCTGAAAGCTAAAATTTCCCTCATAAATCTAAAAAAAAGCTAAAAAGTTATAGCATGACTCGCGGTCATAGAAAAACAAAAACAGCAGTTCTACCGACAGCACGCAGACGTGGCATAATGCGCTAAAATAGTGTCAAAGTCATGCTGAGATCGTACAGCTTTTGCTTCAGCTTTCTAAATGCTTTCGTAGGGGTAGGTTGCGCTTCGATCGTGCAGACAAGAATGTTATAATAAATGCGATTGCATAACCCATAATGGCTGGTGAAGCGTGTATTGTTGCAGAACTTTTGAACAATAGTTTTTCGAAGAGAGAATTTGAAAAGAAAAAAGCGATAGTGAAAAACGGTAGGCCTACGCCAAATCTACCTAATTTACAACCGGGGAAATGCGAATGTCAGGTTTAGCTCTGATGTCAGTAGAGAAGAATTTGCTTCACGGGTTACGAAGCTCAAAAGATTTTTATGGAAGTGTCATTAACGAATTTGTCAAAAAGGAACGTAGAATGGAATTTACATATAAATGAGGTATGTTAATATTTTTTATTTAGAATTTTATATTTTTAAACGCTATTGTGTTGTAAACATGAAAGGTATATATAGGCCATAAATTCACTAATATGAGTGGAATGAAATTAAATTCCACATGAAACCACTGATATATATATATATATATATATGGAAAACTGATGAGTGGGTAGTTGGGAGGTAACGAAAATGGTTCACTGAGTAGGTAGGTAGTTAATCTAACAATTATTAAATTCCTTTTATGTTAATAACTGGGTGGATGAAACCAATTGGTTGCTCACCAGAGTTATTCTCCACACTAGTATTTATATACTGTGTGACAAGAGCGTGCTCGGTAATAGATATACATTACCGATAAACCAACCGAGGAAAAAACCAACACGACGCTGGTGGAAAAAGCCCCGCTAAAAGGAGAACAAAGAAGAACGAAAACGAAGAACGGGGCGAGAGGACGGAACTGGAGAAGGGACGAGAACAGACACCGAAGAAAGATCCCCACCAGCAAGTACGCTCTCAACAAAAACAGAAGGGGAAAAGAGACTCTCTAATAACTAGCAGTAAGTGACTAATTGTGTTTTTAGCCCAGTTAGATCTTCTAACTTCTAACTTAGAAGACTCATTAAATTAAGCTGGGTCAGACAACTTAGGCCTACATTGTGGCCTAAGACCCAGCATCAACTCATAGCTTAACAAAGGTGAAGGTAGATTGCCCTAACCTAGTTTGGTGAGGAATCCTACTGTGGACCTCAATTTATCTGCCCGCTCTGGACCATTTCCGGAATCTCTAGGCTGACCCCTCTAGGCTAGACTTGATCTACTCTATAGTTAGACTGGAGAAATAAGGGGTGGGTTAATTGTGGACCAATTCATACAGAGCATTTTTCACATTGGTGGTCCGTGTGTGGGGAATTTACAAACCTTAACCTTACTCAACAAAAATTGCAGAATTAGGCTAAATGGTCTAGCCTAAGCCTAAGCCTAAGCCTAACCTAATCAAGCCTAATTAGGTCTACAACCTATGGCCTAACTAGGAAACATTTACATTTAAGGAGTCTCATTCTCTTATAAGCTTAGACCTGAGTGACACATAAGTACTTGTGGGGGATTAAACCAAATTTAAAACTTGACTGGTTTGTCTGTGCTCTCTCTTCTCTGGTAATTTCTTCTTGTCCTATATTTCATTACGATCCCCAGTTAAACAACATTAGTGAACAAGCATTTAAAATGCATACAACTCCAAGCATCCAATTCTTCTTTTAAGGAAGAATCACTCAACAGATTTTTTCAACAGGCACATGCATTCCTTGCAATCTGTGTGTATATATATGTATATATACACTGTACTCTTTACATGTGCCACAAATACACTGAGCCTTGGTCTTGTGGCCTACCTTGGCCATGGGCCAAACAATGAGCCTTGGTCTTATGGCCTACCGTGGCCATGGGCCAAACAATAAGGGTCTTATGGCCTACCTTGGCCATGGGCCAAACAACTGAACCTTGGTCTTATGGCCTACTGTGGCCATGAGCCAAACAAGAAAGGTCTTATGGCCTACCTTGGCCATGGGCCAAACAATAAAGGTCTTATGGCCTACCTTGGTCATGGGCCAAACAATAAAGGTCTTATGGCCTACCTTGGCCATGGGCCAAACAATGAGCCTTGGTCTTATGGCCTACCTTGGCCATGGGCCAAACAATAAGGGTCTTATGGCCTACCTTGGCCATGGGCCAAATAACAATTGAACCTTGGTCTTATGGCCTACCTTGGCCATGGGCCAAACAATAAAGGTCTTACGGCCTACCTTGGCCATAGGGAAAACTATTACAAGGGTCTTATGGCCTCCCTTGGCCAGAGACCAAACAATACAAAGTAATACCCAAACTTGAACAAACCTTAAATCATTTGGGAAAACACTACAAAATAGCTGATAGACATATCACTAACAACACAGTAGCTAACATTGAAATGTTAATAGGGGCAGATTATATTAATCTTATTCATAAGGGCATAGTAGAGATAGGTAATGGTATAGCTATTCAGACTCCATCAGGGATAGCCCATTTGGGTGACCTATCCAAATACAACCTAAACCTAAACCAAAATAGTTCATGACCAACAAATACTATGTGCCTCAACTCAGTCCTACATAACACCTGTAAGAATAGCAACACTTTGAATAATATTATCTCAACTGAGAACATTAATTCATCATTATCAAATGAAACTTTGGATGAGGCAATTCAAACTTTATGGTTGCTAGAATCTGTGGGTATACATGACACAAATCAAACTTCAGAAGATCAGTTAATGGTAGAAAGATTTGAAGACACCATTCAGTGCAAAGACAATAGTTATTTTATTGAGTTACCTTGGAAAATAAATTGTCCAACTTTAAGAGACAATCTCAAAGTAGCTAAAGGACATTTATATAAAGTAATGAAAAAACTCAAACAAGATAATAATATTCAAACAATAATGATGTCTTCAAAGAACAGCTACAGAAAGGCTTCATTGAAGAAGTAACAAATAACCCTTTTAAAAAAGATGGTTGTCATTATTTAACCCACAGGGGGGTCTATCGACAAGATGCCCCAACAACAAAACTCAGAGTAGTATATAACTGTAGCCTCAAAGACAGTGATAAACACAGTTTGAATGATTGCCTGATTGAGGGTCCTAATCTCATTTCTGACCTTGTGAAGATCTTACTGAGGTTCAGGTTAGATAAATATGCCGTACAAAGTGACATTTCAAAGGCATTTTTGAGAATAAATCTTAAAAATGAATATGATAAGAACCAACTTAGGTTCTTATGGTTCAAGGATCCATTTGATTTGAATAAAGGGTTCATAACCTATAGATTTAATGTTGTGTTGTTTGGAGCCAATTGCTCACCTAGCCTATTAGCATTGACAATTGGACATCATTTGAACCAGTTTAATAACTCTTTACATTGAACTTCCTTAAGGAACATTTTTACGTAGACAATCTAATAGGCTCAACAACAACAAAATCTGAATTATCTGAAGTCTATGAACACTCTCAAAACATTATGCAACAAGGTAACTTTGAACTTAGAGAGTGGATTTCAAATGATGAGGATTTAAACAAAAAGATTTTAAAGGATAATAATGGTCTTACTGAGCCATCAGACAGAGTTAAAACTTTAGGTATGAACTGTATTTGGATGCAACTTCTAACAATCATGATTCAATCGTACTAAAGGTTTTAAACTTGATGAGGAAGCAAATACTAAAAGACAAATATTATCAGAGGCTTCCAAAATTTTTGATCCTATGGGTCTATTCCTGCCTTCAACAATAAAATCAAAGATTCTCCTCCAAGAAATTTGGAGGACAAATGTTGGGTGGGATGATCCAATAACAAATGAAAATCAAAAATCTTGGAAGAAGTTAGCTGCTGATTTAACAAAAGTGCAGAACATTAAAATTCAAAGGTGCTGTGGGTTTAGGGATAAGCCCCAGAGACTTCATGTGTTTGCTGATGCAAGCACACAAGCTTATGGGTGCTGTGCTTATCTTGTAAGTCCTACAGAAAGTCATCTAATTTATGCAAAAGGGAAAGTTGCACCTCTCAAACCTACCCGAACCATACCTCAATTGGAACTATTGGCTGCTGCATTAGCCATTAAAACCATTTCATTGCTTAAGGATGCTTACCATGATGTGAACATAACTGATATCCACATCTGGCTTGACAGTCAGATTTGTCTTGCCTGGATACGGAATGATAGCATTAATAGTAAGAATATCTTTGTAAGAAATAGGCTAAAAGAAATAGCTGAAGCTAATGAAAGCCTACAAGTAAACTTTCACTATGTTCCAACTAAACAAAATCCAGCAGACTTTCTGACCAGAGGTTTATCCTACAAGTTGTTGAAGTCAAACAAAACTTGGTTTATGGGACCTAAGTGGCTCTGTAATACAGACCAATGGCCTGTGGAACAAGTTAACTTGACATTAAATTTAATCTTTTCAAATGAAAAGGTTGAACCAATCACTAATTATGAACGTTATTCTGACTTCAGTAAACTTGTCAGGGTCACAGCCTACTGTTTGAGGTTTGCTCACAACTGTTTAACTACAATTAACAAACAGCTAAATAAAAACAATCATAATTATACAGAAGTTGCAACCAAATACTGGATAGGCCATGCACAACAAAAAGAGTACAATAAAGAGTTAGAATTCTTGACTAATGGGAAACAAACAAAAGAACCTGTACCATCAGTAGTTGTGGATCTAAACTTGTTCAGAGATGAGGAAGGCCTTCTAAGGTGTAAAGGGAGATTAGACAAATCAAAACTGTCATACAAAAGCAAACATCCAATCCTTTTACCTAGATTTAGCTATTTGACAACATTAATCATCAGAAAAACACACAATGATGTATATCATATGGGGGTACCACAGACACTAACTACATTAAGAAAAACTTATTGGATACCCAAGGGAAGGATCACTGTTAAAACAGTCCTGAGTGAGTGTGTCACATGTAGGCATATTCATGCTAGGCCCTATAGGAAACCAAATCCTCCTGCTTTGCCAGAGGAGAGAGTTACTCTCAACAGACCCTTTGAGACTGTAGGCATTGACTATACAGGAGCATTGACTGTAGGGGTGGGTGACACTGAACAAAAAATGTACATTGTACTGTTTACATGTGCTGCCTCACGAGCTGTTTATCTGGATGTTGTGGAGGACCTTACAGCAGAATCTTTTGTTGCTGTCTTTAAGAGATTCTGTGCACGACATTCAGTACCCAAGACAGTTTGGACTGACAATGCTACATATTTCAAGGCTGGTGAACAAGTCATCCACGACTTGTTAAGCGATGAACTCACACAATTATATATACAAAATTCAAACATAAAGTGGAAGTATATTCCGGTTGCCTCTCCTTGGTATGGTTCTATCTGGGAGAGGAATATACAAACAGTAAAGAATTGCTTGAAGAAAGCAATTGGTAAAAAACAGATACACTTATTTGAGTTGCTCACTCTCCTGGCTGAGATTGAGAACATCATCAACAATAGACCACTCACTTATGTGAGTGACAACATTAATGACCCGGAACCATTAACTCCAAATCATTTGATTCGGGGAGAACAAGTTAGTCTCCTGCCGGACTACAATATAGACTCTTCAGAAGACCACAAACTGGACTCAACGACATGATGAGCTCCAGACTAAGTTACAACATTTAACTAGAGTTAAAGCTCATTTCATTAAACAGTGGAAAACTGAGTACTTGATGGGTCTAAGGGAGAGACATAAACAAATGACTAAGAAGGATTGGTCTGACACAATTAAGGTAGGGGACCTTGTTCTCATACATGACAGTACTCCAAGACAATACTGGCCTCTGGCTAGAGTTTCAGAACTCAGACCAGGGGCAGACGGGGTAACAAGAGTGGTCAAATTAAGGACTTCAACGGGTGACACAACAAGAGACATTTCTCTTTTGTACCCTTTAGAGTCTGGACCCAAAACAATGGACTTTGGAGAACCTTCTCCACTGACAGTAACAACTGGAGACACTGAACTTCCAGTAACTATTCCTTTGACAGTAGGAGTGGTAACGCATCCTACTACAACATTGACAGACACAAGACCTCAGCGACAAACAGCATTAAAGGCGCGACTATTTTTACAACAAAAAATAGATGCTGGGGAATTGTAATTTTATCTTCTAACTTTCACTTTTTCTTTTCTTATGGTAAAGACCATAGACAGTTTCATCCTATGGATGTATATTTTCTCTTCTAATTAAATGCTACACCTTCTCCATGAGAAGGTGAGGATAGGCACTGTTAATCAGATTAACAGGCATTTACAGTCAAATAGTTAGCTAGTCTACACTCAGACATAAAAATTGGTGACAATGACACCAAAATTTTTATCTCCCGGGGCCCCCAGTATATGGAAAACTGATGAGTGGGTAGTTGGGAGGTAACGAAAATGGTTCACTGAGTAGGTAGGTAGTTAATCTAACAATTATTAAATTCCTTTTATGTCAATAACTGGGTGGATGAAACCAATTGGTTGCTCACCAGAGTTATTCTCCACACTAGTATTTATATACTGTGTGACAAGAGCGTGCTCGGTAATAGATATACATTACCGATAAACCGATAAACCAAGCCTATTTGTCTTCAAACAAACTATTTGTGTAATGACGTCACTGGAAATTCGTTGAAATTAATTTTGTTGGTTGATCGTGTGGCTTTGAGTAATCTGCAGTCCTATCTATTATAAGTTCTTTGACCTTGAAGAACCCAGGATCAGAAAATTTATCAGTCACACACACACACACGAACTGTTACAGATTCATCAGGAAAATCTCTTCTTTGACTAAATAAAAGTGAAAATAAGAACAGCTTAATCAAGAATTTAAACTGTTTCATCACCATAATTTTTTATTTAAGCAATTTTAAGCGAAAGCTGCATTTCACTTGTGAAAGATGTAAAATATTATAATTTATTAATGGAAACTTCACAGAGGTTCACGTAATCAAATTCCATTTCACAAACAATGTTTAAATTTGAGTTGAACATTTTAGGTCGGAATCGGAAATGGAATTAAAGGTTTTCGACATTTATTTCCGGAACTGAATGAGATTTTTCTTACTTCGATTTGAACTAGACTTGGAATTGAATATTTTTCTTGGGGAATGGAATTTTGAATCGGTTAAATTTTTATTCTGTATTCATGAAACGAATAAAATTTGAATATTTATATTACTTATGAAGTGTATTCTCTTTCAAAGTTTTGAGTGTATGTACATATTGCACAGCTAACTATCATCTACGAGTATAATGCGCCTCACCTTATATTCTTACAAATTATTAAGTAAATGATAATGTCGTATAACTGCAATATTTTGCCTTCGTACTAACTAACAGCCAGGATCATCTGACAGAGGAAACAAATAGCTTAACGTGAAATCCAAACAACTACGAGTCACTACATCCTCTGGACGTGGACAGTCACCAGGTCCGTATCCAGTTTCCCACAATATTGCCTTTTCTCTTTCCATCTTACTTCAGTGCGGTTATTGCACTTAAAATGAGTTAATTTAAATCTACCATATTTAGCAAAAGAAGTACCTGTCATCTAACATAACTTTCTCCCAGAACAGCTTTTCCTTCTCACGATATATCATAAACCACATTTCCTGGACACTCTTTGCCTTATCATCAGCTAAAAGTCGTCAGAAAAAGCTTGTACTCTTGCATAGGGCTAAGCACTATTTCACAGACAACCAGTTGGCTATCATTTATCAAAGCAATGTGCACTCACAAACTGAATAGGGCCCCTATTGCTTTCATCCAGGGCCAGATTAACCAATAAATCTCTGGGCCGGCCTACTGCCCCGCGTTTTAAGTCCCGATACAAAATTAATGTTTTTAATGCTACATTCTTACATAAATTTCAACATTATCATCATCCTTTTAGTCAAAATACTGTTATTACTTTTCTTTTTTAAAGCAATATCAGTGGTCCTGGTAGTTAACCACACCTTCATTCGGCGGTGGTCTATATTTACAAAATTACTACTCCCTCTCTCTGATATTTCAATCATCGCTGCTCCAAGGAACCTTTTAGCACCTTAAGATCCACAGGAGCCTCTGGAAGCATTCATGCTTTTACCATACAAATGCAGAATGTAGAAGTTCAGTTTTCATTTTTTATTCATTTCCCGAAGCACCGGTACCTGGAAGGAGTTTCCCCCGAGAGCATTTTTTCAATTGAGTTAAAAACTAACGTATAAACACTTTGCTCCTTTCGACGGAGGAGACGCCCAAAGTGAACGTACATTACTTAGTACGCAAGACCAGTTTTTCCACCGCCAAATACAGTGGTTCTCAACCTTCCGGTAACCAACCAATTTTCTCGAGGTCAAACAGAGATGGTATTAAAAAGTTATATTTTCCATAAAAAATATTAATATACTTATAAAAATAGAAATATATATTTGTTCCTATTTTGTGCTTGAGTTATTTATATATAGTTTTAAATTTTAATCGCGCTGAAATTTTTTCCCTTTGTTACATTTTGAATGGTGGGGTCGTGAGAATTGGAGTGATGCAAGACTTGAGACCGGTCTCGAGAGCTTTTTTATTTTTGTCTCGGGCTTGACCATGGTGATCTCTACTACATCGCTGGTGGGGAGACTTCCAGCTGCAACGGTACCTGGACACAATCAACGAGCGTAATATGATAGAAGTGACCACCATACAATTTTTGGCAGCAGAACCAGGCCAAGTTTCCCAATCTGGCCAATCTGGCAATGAACATTCTAACTGTACCTGCCTCCAGTGTTCCGGTTGAGCGTTTAAAAGCCGTGGGGGTGTAATAATGCGGCCCCCACAGATCCAGGACATCAGTAAATGTGCTGAGTATGTTTATGTTTTTCAAGTGCAACGAATACATCTCGTTTTAAGTATGCAGCAAGCTGCTGAAAAATGTCACGAACTACAAATTTGTGAGTAAATTACGAGTAAATTTTGCAATTGTTACTTGATAACCTCTTTAGACTCTTTATTCCTGAATGTGAAATGCAGAGGTTAGGAATTAGGCATTCCACAATATTGAATACATGCAAAAACTGCATATGGTCTCGGTCTTGGTTGGAAAAATTATGAAAATGAGACCCACGCATTAAAAGGTTAAGAACTGCTGGCCTTACGATTAAAAAAAAATTAGTCTATTCGTGCAAAAGTAGAAACATATAGAAAGGATAATAAAAATATCTTTAAAAATTTATTCCATATATTTATATTTTGACGCTTAAAAAGAATATCACCATTTAATGAAAAAAATTGACTAGACAGAACTTAAACGCGTGTGTGTTTCATATGATATTACATATATTTAAATCCGACATGATGTATGATCGTAAAATAAAAAAATATATAGCGAATAAATAATATTAACAAAAAGTATATACAAAACGTGAATAAAACAAAATTAAAACAAAAAAGATTACTGAAAATTCAAAAAGGAAATCAATGACAAAACTTTAATTAAAAACTAAACTACCAAATTCAAAAATAAATAAAATCAACCTACATTTTACATCTCAAACGTTTCCATCTGTTTTTAAATAAAATTTATTATCCGGATAAGAGAGGATAATATACAATTATTATACGATATACAAATACTAATCTTATTCCGTTCAAGCTTACAAATTAATATACTCCTGCGAAGTATTTTACAACCTGTGGTAATTAATGACTTCAATGCCTAGATCAATGCTTTGTAGGTAGCAGTAATACACAATGACCCGTGACCTTTATAAAAAGCCTTTCTTTTATTACGAGCGATTTTACCTTGGAATCAGGTGTGATAACGTTAATTTTTTCCATATAAACAACCATAATAAGTAATACTTCACCCTATATTTTAAAATATTTATTACCTTTCTTCCTATGTATAAACTTCCGCTTTGTTTTGAAAAATACTTATCGTAAAAGGCTTCTTTGTAATCTTTAAAAAAGTTTGAGTGAAAGCACGACGGATTACATAATCTTCCGAGTTTCAAAGCAATGCGGTCTTATCAAGAGCTAATAGTTCTATGGATAAAATCTAATGTTCTCATAACACAGACCTAAACTACGTGTTTTAGTTTAGCATTGGGTCAGAGAGCTGCAGAACTGCCCACGAGGTGTACTCAACCAGAACCGCCCGCGGTTCCAGTCGGATACTGGTATGATTTTAATTTGCCCGGCGGGTAAGCTATTAAGGATAATCCTACTTTGACGGCAAGTACCCACGAATACAAACAGGAATTTTTTGCGGGCGGTTTGAATGATATATTGGGTACAATTTCGAAAAACGGTAGGATACACGTATACAAAGGTCTCTAACCTACTGAACTTCGGACATTTGTATTTTGTACGAAAGTAGATCTTACTTCCGAGTGTAAGGATTCTGAAAATCATAATTACCATCCCAGTATCGGTATTGGGTTATAGACCCAACCATATATTCTGCTGTTGAATATGTTGAATATCTATAAGTGTGCTTTGCACTTGTAGACATTCTAAAAACATTCGGCAGCAAGCATAGAATAAACAGGTCAAAATCATTCGATCACACTCCTGACTGACTCTCCTTTACACGGCAGTCTGACTATAACATCAACTCCACCTTCTTAAGAATTACACTACTTACAAAGATGAAACTGTTTCATTTTGTGTGCGCGCAAGGCGGACTTTGTGTTCTTGAAATTTAATTTCAGCAACTTAACAATAATATTTAAAATAAATTAAATGCTTTGTTATGCAAGAAACAAAAATATTTGGCACCAACTTTATATGACAAAAATAGAATGTATAAAATATACTTTTACTGAGGGAAAGGATTTACCAGTGATCTCGATTCCTTGATCATAAGCAGTAATAGAGGCGCTCACAAACAGGTCTCAGGTCTGATAACAAAATTTTGTTCAAACTTTTGGTTTTAAAATCTACCTTAATAAATAACTCGAGGGAAAACCCAAGTTAAAGTTTACGAGTAAAGATTTAAAAATTCAGCCTAAAAATTCTCCCATGCAAACTCCGAAAAGCATTTGCATCAGATTTGAAACTCAAAAACTGAAGAATACAAGGATAAAAAAGTTGTACCAAATAATAATGCCGTGAAATTTTTGGATCCATCGCTCTCTATCAACATTAAGTACCGATGAATTGCCTCACTTTCTACCCAAGACCTCGTATTCCGTTCTACTTTTTTGCTCGACTGTAGTAAAGAGCGACCCTTTCACCGAAATTAATGTAATATGTTCACCCGTACTTGAATTAAATGCCCACAGTAAAGGAAAGGGTCAAGTTTTTGATGGATTTTGTGTCAGAAGTGGAATTAACACGCCCATTCTATTAAGAGTAGGAAATGGACTTCCAAACAATACACAAACAAAAAATTTCCGGCACTTTAAAAAATTTCTTTTCAAATGCACTAAGAAGAATTAATGAATCATAGTACTACGCTAAATTTAGAACAGACTAGTTTAAAATCGCGAGAAAAATGGAATGACTTCGAGATTTCATGTGTGTGTGTGTGTGTGTGTGTATTTTTTAATTACAAGAGATAATACTTCTACCCGACAACAGGTAATACTAGCCCAAACAAGAATGTACCTACGTTTATTTACACTATAACAAAGAATAAAAAAATAATTTTATACAGTACTATGAATTTCCTTCAAACGTGATTGGTATGATTTAGGTACGAGGTATTTATTTCACCGTTCGCCATCGCCATCATTCAGGAGGAGTCTTCCCACCGAAAATACGAAGTAATAATTTAGATTTAAAGCAGACCAAAACCAAAATATAATAATAAAAACTTAATGAAAATTCCTAATTTAAATCATTAAAAAAGCAAATGACAACTTGTAACGATCTACAATTATACCCTTTTAACACAAACAACGTGAATACCTCTCAAGATCTTTAAAGGAGGCAAAATAAAATTTCCTATAAATTCAGTTAAACCTTTGGTGGTTATGTACAAATGCAAAGAAAAAGTATGTTTACTACCAAATATGATGTAGCTCTATCATACTTCTAACTATATTGACAGGGTGTATATAGTAGTACAGTAGTGTATTAATTTCTTTGACAGGTTACGATATCGTGCTCAAGAAAAATGCATCCGTGTTATTAAAGCATAATATACGAATTAAACACGGTAATTAAAAGTTGAAAATTGGCCCCAAAAATGTCAACTATCTACCGATTACATTAACACCACAAGTAACTTCGTTATTATTTTTACAAGCGTAAAAACAATAAAAGTTTACTCATTTTAATTAAAAGAATAGTATTTCACAACTTGGATATCATACTTTTAACAGAAGTTTAACTGGTCTTAAAAAAATTCCAAACATTATTTGTAGTTCTTACCCTCCAAAAGCAAAAGCGAACACAACACTAATTTGAGTTCTCCATCCCAAATGCTTAACTAAATTTGCATAGGAAAAGTAAGTTTTGATTCGCATGTTACTCAACAGCTGGTTCCATTAGAGATACCAGTTGGTTGTCATCTCTCTTGAAAACAGACTCATTCGATGTTGTTACCATTTGAGGAAAAGCTTTCCATCACTACCATATTATAAATACATTTGAAGTGTTCTAATTTAATCATGCGATAAGTTCAGCTTATTAAAAGAACCTACATATAAAATACGAGTTAAAAGATTCTTGCAGTTCATCTGTTCATTTTAAAAGTGAATCTTGTCTAATTTCTTTGTAAAAATTTCACTCCTTAAGTTACAAATATTTACAGTCCCTTATAAATTGCATAGTTACCGTTTTAAACTTTTTACCTTTAGCGCACTTTAAAAAAATTATTTTTAAATGCACTAAGCAGAATTAATGAATCATAGCACTAAACTAAATTTAGAACACACTAGTTTAAAATCGCGAGAAAAATGGAATATACAGTGTGTGTGTGTGTGTGTGTATATATATATATGAGAGAGAGAGAGAGAGAGAGAGAGAGAGAGAGAGAGAGAGAGAGAGAGAGAGAGAGAGAGAGAGAGAGAGAGAGAGAGAGAGAGAGAGAGAGAGAGAGAGAGAGAGAGAGAGAGAGAGAGAGAGAGAGTGTGTGTGTGTGTGTGTGTGTGTTACAAGGAAAAGAATTACCTCAAAAGGCCTTGCGGCCCATACCGAGGAGGTACCAATGGCAACGGGTGCCACGGAAAATTTTCTACACCCTCAAATAGTGTGCAAGATTTGGGTCTAACCTTTTCTTGAAGTGATCCACAGAAGAACTGTTCACAACTTCTGTAGGTAACCTGTTCCACGTGTCACAGATCTTATACGTAAAGTAATTCCCACACACACTAGTCCTAAACCGTTTCAAATCCAACTTCCAACTATTGTTGCGAGTTGGGTTAACATTTAAACTAAACACGCTTCTCAAATCGACATCGTTGAACCCGCGTAAGAGCTTGAAAACCTCGATGAGTTGACCGCGCAGCCTCCAAGTTTCCAGCGAAAACAAGTTCAGGGCGCGTAAGCGTCGATTGTAGCCCATTTGCCCAACGGAAGGGGTTAACTTTGTGGCCCTCGCCGCACTCGCTCCAGCCTCTCAATATCTTTCCTGAGGGTGGGCGACCAGAACTGCACACCATACTTCAGGTGCGGTCGAACCATGGAATTGTACAGAGAGAGCACAACTTCCTTGTTCCAAAACTGAAACTGCCTCCTGATATAACCCAACAGCTTCTGGGCTTCTTTTCCAACTCTACGCACTGTTTCGTAAACTTAAGGTCGCTGCTAATTAGCACACCCAAGTCCTTTTCCAAATCAGTCTCCTCGATATTACTCCCCAACATCGAGTAGTCCGACTTGGGATTGGCGTAGCCAATGTGCATCACTTTGCATTTACCCAAGTTAAACGGCATTTGCCATTTTTCGGACCACTCTCTTATCCTACCTAGGTCCGCACGCAGTTCCTCGATTGCTTCGGGCGTCCCAACATTGGCCCCAAGCTTGGTGTCATTAACGAATTTGGCGATCCGACTGACGATGCCACCGTCGATATCATTTATGTAAATGATAAACAACAGTGGCCCCAAAACGGAACCCTGAGGAACCCCACTAGTGACCGAGGCCCAACCCGAACTAACCCCTTTAATTACAACCCTCTGTCGCCTATTCTTCAGCCAGTTTTCAATCCACCTACCTACTTCCCCACCGATACCCAGCGCGCGCACTTTTGCCATTAGCCGGCGGTGAGGTACCTTATCAAAGGCTTTCTCAAAGTTGAGATAAAGTACATGAATCGCCCTACTCTTATCATACTCACTCAACATGACGTGGAAAAACTCGAGCAAGTTGGTAAGACACGACCTATGCCGTCTAAACCCATGTTGGGAGTCCCCAAGCAGCTTGTAGGAACCCAAATGGTCAACGATCCTATCCGCTATTATCTCCTCTAATAATTTACCTACAACTGAAGTGAGATTAATAGGACGATAGTTCCCTGGACTTTCGTGATCCCCTTTCTTAAAGATAGGGGTCACGTTGGCTTCCCTCCAGTCACCAGGCACCTGGCCCGTCTCCAACGATTTGTTGAAGACTGTAGCCAGGTGGGGAGCCACCTGGTCGCGCACCTCCCGCAACACTCTGGGGAGGAACTGGTCTGACCCAGGAGCCTTAAACGCGCTCAGTTTGTCTATTCTATCGGCAACGACTGTCGCGGTACACCAAACACTATCCAGGCCAGCACCTTCGTGCCTGACGCCTGGCTCGGGGATGACGCGGGTGTCCTCCCTCGTGAACACTCCCGCAAAGTACTCATTAAACACATTAGCGATGTCCGCGTCGGAGGTCCACAGAACGCCGCTGGGGTCCTTTAATAGACCTATCATGCTTCTAATGGCCTTTCTACTATTAACATAACTGAAGAACTCCTTAGGGTTCCCCTTGCAGAGGCTTGCCACCCGTAGTTCTTCGTTGCGTTTCGCTAGCCTAACCTTCGCCTTCACTTCCCCACACAGGCGGACATACGCCTCAGTGTTCTCGTGGGAACGATTGGCCTTCGCCCTCCTATACGCTACTTTCCTATTTCGGATAGCCGAAGCGATGTCACGACTGAACCACTTAGGCTGCGTTGAAGCAGGGGTGACCGGTTTTGAGGGTATGGCAGTAGACTGCAGCACCATAAACTGGTCCCGGAATGCAGTCCACATTCCCTCAACATCGCCGCTGGTGTGTGTGTGTGTGTGTGTGTGTTTAATTACAAGAGATAATACTTCTACCCAACAACTGGTAACACTAGCCCAAACAAGAAAGAATGTACCTACGTTCATTTACACTATAACAAAGAATAAAAAAATAATTTTATACAGTACTATGAATTTCCTTCAAACGTGATTGGTATGATTTAGGTACGAGGTATTTATTTCATCGTTCGCCATCGCTTCATTGCAAACGGAGTCGTTTTTAGGGTTTCCGATAAGCTTCTCTTGTTCATTGCAATCCATCGATACTAATCTGTAAATTATTATACTTCTCTTTAATATACCCTAAGAATCTTCACACGAGTAATGTCACACTCGTTTAAGTACTAAATAATTAAAAGATTTCCATCTACAAATCCTCCGTGTTCGAAAATTAGTCAAATCAATCTTCACTAAAAGTTCTTCCTTTTTCTATAAACAGAAGTCTCTTCAAAAAATAAGCAGAAATCAGATATTTTTTGTTTCCCATTAAAATATCGAAAGTCATCCATATTTATTCATAAAACGCTTCAGCAAAAGAAAAAAGGTAACACCCATGTTCTATATCCCCCCCCAAGTAAGTGTGGGGTAAGGGCCCAGTGCCTAGGCTACCTTAGCCAAGTCAATTAAAGAGGGGGGGTAGCCGGCCTGCCGCTCTGCCATGACGTAAGATACAAAAAAGACAACCGTCCAACTCTAGGTAACAGTGGGGTTCGAACCCACGACTCAATGGAGTCTCAGCACTGTATGGCGGCGCCCTAACCGATCGAGCCACGAGACGCTCTTCACCAAAAGAAACCTAGTGATATATTAAGTAGCAATGGTCTTTTGTCTTCAAAATGCATTTCACTGCTGTGTAGCTACTTTTTTGTAAACTGTAATAATTTTAATTCATTGGTATACTCATTTCTGTACTTCGGTGTCTAAACTGACCCAACTTACTTTACCTCATCTTAATTAACATAGTCCCACCTGTAATCTCGCTTCTTCCCGAAGCAAAGCCTGGCAATGGTCTTGAATACATCCAAAAGTGGGTCTTTGTCCTCGAAGTGTGTGAGCAACGCAACGGCGACGAACGAAGCAAAGATAGGAACCGAACCCACATAGAAACGCCACGAATAGGACACATTTTTCAAAAGGCTGTCGCAGAGCATCGTCATAGGAATGGTGAGACTAAGTGCGAGCGTTGCCATCAAGGAAGAAGTAAGAAAACAGCCCCTGAAAAAACAATCCTTTAAAAAGACAATAGAACCCTCTCACGGAGGCGCAAGAAAAGAACTATCTTTAAAAAGTAGTTTTTCGATGTAAAACACGGAGAGCAGAGTTCATCAACAGAGGTTTTAAAATAAAAAAGCGTAGAGGAACTGCTTTTGATTCTGAAAACTAAAAATTTTTATGAAAAGAGTTGTTCTCAATTAACACAACAATCGTGCTATCACCTCCTATTGGATTACCAAGTCTGATTAACATCTATGGCAGGGGTTCCCAAATTGGTGTTCCGCGGAACACAATTTGGGAACCCCTGGTCTATGGTATAACTAAAATAGAATTAATGACTTGATAACATTGTTGCAGGTCTTCAGATTATCCAAACTCTAAATAAAAAAAAAGTTAATTTTTATAAAATTTATATATTTTTTATACAACTGATTACTACAATAATCTACAAACAATGAAATGAAACTCACCATACCCAGAGCAACTCTGAAAAAACAGTCCCTATGAGGCCATTGATGACTATGTAGAGCAACTGTTGTTTTGTTGGCACTTCAAACTCTTCCCACCCGATAGCGTTTAGGATGAAGAAACCTGGCCAAAGGATTAAGGCATTGAACAGCCCCACAAAGCCTGGAAAATTAGGATAAGGGGGATTAAGGGAAGGATGTCCTACGCACTTAACTCTGAAGATGTAATTTTAAAACAGGCAGCCAAATTCCCGACAATGCCCAAAATTAGCAGATGGTATTTCCATCATTCCGCCAATTATGTTTTCATAAAATTTAGTACTTCTTACACCCTACACCCTGACCCCTGGCAGCAGGGGCTGGCGGAAGAGCAGCCATATTATTCCTGTGCTTGTCTTTTTTTCTAACTTCCTTCTTGCATTAACTTCGAGTTGATCTTAGGGTCTTTGTAAGCTTATAAATCTGTACGAAAACATGTCCTCTTCGATTTCCGAAAATATCTGATTTTAAGACTGTACATAAAAAATACGTTCACGAAAAGTAAAAATTAAAATGGTAAAATTCTGATGTACTTCATGCTTCTAAAATTATTCATCTCACCTGCTCTCAATTTTGAGAGCGAAACGAATAAAGCTTCCATTTTCGACAAATACTCAGAGAAAAGAACCAAAACTAACAGATTAAAAAGGTCCCAACATCCAAGATTTAAAAAAAAAAAAAAAAAAAAAAAAAAAAAAAAAAAAATATTATTTTTACAATAATTTACGCAATAACTTTATAAATTCCACAACCCTACAAAAAATGCAAAAAAAGTAAAGCAGTTTACGAAATAATGCACTTTACTTACGAAAAAGTTTCGACAACGACGACAACAACAACAACAGCGAAACCTAACCGTTCGTCCGGACCCTAAGTAGGCTCACAGAAATAATACAGAAGCTAGTACCAAGCTGCTACTAAAAAAAAAAGAAAAGTGAAAACTATACAGGTGAAAGTGACCAAACCAACCTCAATACATTTTTCGTATGTAATAAATGGTAAGAGACCTTTACATTAAACTTCCACTAATATGGCAATTCAGTCGAAACTTAAAGCATGGTCACTTACCAAAGAACATTGTGAAATCCATTTTGTCTTCCGAAGGAACTTTTCTCCTAAGCAACACTATATAACAAGCGTAGAGTGTAGCCCCAACGAGAGCCCATATCACTCCAACAGGCACAGAAGATCCCTCCAGCTTGATGTCTTCTATGCTTACTAAAGCCTTATGAGAAGAGAAAATTTTATCAACCCTATATCTAATTTTTAATTCACAAAATTTACTGCATCTATACAGGGTGGTCTAATAGTCCCTATCTATTTTGCCGAAATAATTACATTCCTATTTTATTTTCTACAGGACATATATGATGATGGATGTACAAGAACGTGTGATGGTAGTAACACTACGTATCCAAGGGAAGAAGTGCAAAGAAATTCGAGAAAAATTTGAAAGATTTCACAAATCAGGACCTACAAAGCAATTCGCGACCTGGTCAATAAATTTAAAAGAACAGGATCTGTTCATGATGAGGCAAGATCTAGCGTCCATGTACCTCTCAAGAAAATGTTGAATTGGTAAGAGATGCCTTTGAAACAAATCCTAGAATGTCAACTCACACATCATCACGTACACTGAGCATACCAAAAACGATTGTTGTAAAGGTTTTAAAATCAACATTAAAAAAGAAAAGTTACCATATTTAAGTGCTACATGAGTTACACGAAGAGGATTATCGAAGACAAGCCGCCATGCGCGAAATTATTGAAAAATGTGTACCGGAAACTTATTAAACCACATTCTCTTTAGCGATGAGGCGACATTCCACACTTACGTAAGGGTTAAGCGACATTTTTTTTTTTTTTTGTTTTCCAGATTTACCGCCGATTCGTACCTAAAGAGGTGGTACATATCTCGGCGAGGCAGTGGGTGGGTGATGTTACTGTGCTGGGGGTGGTAGACCAGGGGAATGAGTAAGGGTCAGTCAATGGATAGTAGGTAGGAAGGGTACGGTTTCAGATGCGATGGAGCAGATGGGAGTGAGTAGGGAAGAGGAGAACCGCTTCCGCTGAAAAGTGGGGGCCGTCGGCAAGTATGGATCGTAGGCAGTTGGGTATGGGGTTTTCGGCCGAGAGAGGGAAACACCTGCGACGGAGAGCGGACAGCTTTGAGCATTCCACCAGGAGGTGTAAGACAGTGATAGGGGTATGGCAGGTAGGGCAAAGCGGGGCTGGCGAGTTCGCCATAAGGTGTCCGTGGGTGATGCGGGTGTGACCTATGCGGAGACGGGCTAGGATTACTTCTTTAAGTGGACTATTGTGGTTTTCGGGGGATCCATTAGTTGATGAAGGGGGATGGGTAAAGGTGTAGGCGCTAGGAGGTTGGAGTGTGAAGGGAGATCTGGAGTTCGCGAAATTGAAGGCTGGGTCGGAAACATGGCTGGCTATCTACCGTTCACCAGGTAAGGAATCGGTCGGCCTGTCGAACCCCGCGGAGGTTGCGGGGTCGAGTCGGCCGAGCGAGACCGGAAGCGTGGATCACGGCAGACAGAGGAACATCGTGGGCTGAGCGGGTCAGAAATACCTTGACGGGCTTCTATGGTCGGGCCAGGGGGGGGGGGCACGTTAACCCCTAAAGCGGCGCTACCCCGCCTGTCCGGGGTCTCACAGCGGACCCTAGGCGGTGACAGGGGGTACCAAAAAGACCGGGCGGGAGGGAGGGAGGACGTACTCAGGGTAGTTGATACGGAGGGGGCCGGGGATGTTGGGGGGGTAGGTACTATGGGGGTGGAAAGAGGTGAATCAGAGTGGTCTCGTGGAGGGGTGGAGAATATGGCACCAGGAGGCAAGGGCAGATCCATGAGACTCGTGGGCGTGGGCGCGGCCGAGCTTCCATCGGTCACACCGTGCAGCCGCGCCAGAGCCGCATCCACTGGATCCACAGGGCTGAGTCTCGTCGTACGGGGCGGGTCGTGGATTTCGGCCACTATTGTCAGAGTCTGTGGGGGTAGAGCGGTGGGACTTCTGCGATGGGAAGAGATGGACATAGTAGACGTGGTGGGCGGTGTAAGGGTCCGAGCCGTCTTCTTGGTCCTAGGGGAAGAGGGAGAGAGACGTTGGAAGGCCGGAAGGTCTGGCGACACGCTCCGGCGTCTCCGCCTCGACGGCTTGCTCCGGGCGGCAGGTTCGGGCGTGTACAGGGAGTACTGGGAAGGCAGGGTTTGAGGTGGCTGGGACCCGGGTGCCCTGGTCCAAGACTCCTGGGGGATTCGTGGCAGGTGAGGTGCGGGAAGAAGAGGAACGGTGGGGGGAAAGGGGACCGTCGGGTCCTGCGAGGAATTGCATTGTGGGGAACAGGGGGCCGTGGCTGGGGGGGGTTTCGGCGGCAGGCCAGGGCGGCGTGCCGAGATGACAGAGCCGAGAGCAGCGGCATAGGACACCCCCGGCCTCACCTCCCGACTCCGCACCCTGTCTCGTGCCTCACGGGGGCTAAGGAAGTCCGACACTTGTAGGCCGCGGACCTCCTTCTCGAACTTGTAGAAAAAGCATTCGCGGGATGAAGAGGGGTGTGCGCCTTCACAGTTGGAGCATTTGGGTGTATTGGGGCACCTGTCAGGGTGAGCAAGTCGTCCACAGTGCACACACAATTGATGCGGCTGTCGACAAACGGAGCTAACGTGTCCAAACTTATTGCATTTAAAGCAACGGGTCGGGTCTGGGATGTATGGGCGGATAGAAAACTCGCATGACGCGCGGTCTCCCATACCCCATACAATGCGGCCGGGGGGGATTAGTGTATCAAAAGTAAGGAGCAGACGTGGGGTGGGGGAGGGGGTGCCTCCCTGTCGGGATGTGAAACGATAGATCTTAGTGACTCCTTGGGGTGCGAGGTCCTCCAGGAGCTCGTTCACTGCGATCGACAATAGGCGGGTGGCGTAAATAGTGCCCTGACTCTGATTCAGGCGAGGGTGTGGGGAAACGGACACCGAGCATCCAAGGACCTCAGTGACGGAGAGTAGGGCTTTCTTTTGTCTCTGCGGCTGAGCGTGATTTTACGAGGAGGGAGCCATCCCTCTGTGGGCGTACGTCATAGCGGCTGGAGTTGCTGTGGGTTCGGATCGCCTGGAAAGTCCGTTCAGAGTTGGTCGGGAGGGACCCAGATATAGGCAGAATCACCAGGAATTTGTGGATACTTGGAAGGGAGAGGGAGGCTGTAGAGTCGAAATGGACTGGGACATCCAACGGTCGATAGGACGGCCGTGAATGCCGGCTCCCCCGTCCGCCGCGAGGCTCTCTCCGTGGGGAGGTGGGCTGACGGCGGGTGAGGGGGGCATATGGGGAGAGCAAGAAGCCGGGTTGTGGGGGCAAGTCCTCGGTGGAACTTGACTTGCCCGAAGGTGGCTGAAGTGGGCTGGGGCGAGACCCCTGCTCCAGAGAGTGTAGATCCAAGGGCATAGTCGAGGGACGGACTGGGGTCGGCAACGGAAAAGGAGAGTGCAAGCGTTCCGCTTCCACAGGGGGGTCAACCCCATTAGGTTGCGGTCTTCGGGGTTATTCTGAAACACCGGTTCCATGATCAATCTGTCTTCTCCTTCAAGTCATGCAGCAGATACCCTAGGTACCAAAAGTTAGATGATTCGTTAGATGCCAGTGGATGCGACTTAACCCAAAACCATCCTGGAGCATAAGATAGCATAATTTTTACTAGATCTTTGAGAGCTTGGGTTGGATTTGGTGTTGACACAGAGTCAAAGAATTCTATTTGCTCTAGTTAGCCAACGAGTATGATGAATTGTACCAGGAAATCTTTCTGCAAGATCTTTGGAGACATTTCCAGATTGAACAGCTAGGCACATATTGTGGAGATACTTTTGGTCACTGCTTACAGCATTAACAACATCAGATGGAATTTCATGAATGTTTCCTTTAACAGGAGAAAAAGCAACCACTTCCAGTTTTGTGAGACCAGTTTTCAATTTATTTCCAACTGAACCCTTGAAAGTACTTGGCCTGTTGTTTTTCCATCTATTGCCTCGTAGACATGCCTGAATGGTAGTTCATTCATATGAAGAAGGCATACCAGCCACTGAACAGACCTATTGAGATAGATTTCAACAAGCTTTATTACTTCACCGATTCTTCCAGTGTTCACAGCAGTGCCATCACATATAAAGCTTTTAGAGTGTTTGAACTTTGAGTCCACTATTACAGTAATCAGCTCTTCTGCTACACAATGAGCATTTCCATGATCAGGTGTTACATGATCTATATAGATATTTCCAGGCTCTTTAATAATGATGTAGTGCTCTTCTTTGATCTTGCCTGCCCTGGTTAATGTATCATCTCTTCTCCCATCAAAGCCAATGCATTCTATTCCTATATTCTCCGATTTAACCCTAGTACTGAATTTTTTACCTGCTCATGCTCTTTCTCTCTCCAGCTTCTTTCTATCAATCATGTTACCCTTATCCAGGATTCCTATATCTTTTAAAGCAACATTAACAATTGCTGCTGTTGCCCTGCAACTCGCTCCTCTGTAACGATCTGCGATCACTGCCAACTCTTCATAGGTATATCTGTTCTGCTCATTCTCTATTAACTCTATATCAGGCATGAAGTCTTCATCCTCTTGGTCGGTCTCTACCTCCATGCTCTCAGCAACAGCTGCATCCTGTGATTCCTGTGATGTTGAAAGGGACAATTGTGATAGCTTCAGTCAATTCTGCTTGTGATCTCATGCAGCGTTCGTGTTCTTTTTAATTTTGAGCTCTAGCAATAGACCTTTTCCTCATCAAAGCAGCTTTTCTATCAATTGGCCCCCAGTTGGTTTAATCTTTGCTTTTGTCCTACAAAAAAATCCCACTCAGCAATTGTTATTTTATCCTTGGACAGGCAGGCATTTCTATCAATCCATTTATCATAGCAATCACAGGTACATACATGAAACTCATATATCATACTCGGAAACTTTTTGTTCAAATCTCTCATCTCTTCAGTTCATAGGAATCTTGTTCAACTTTGAGGCTGCTTCTATCACTCGAACAACTTTCTGAAAGATTCCACAAGTACTTATTGTTGGGAAAGAAAACCTTCTCCATATGGTTTCAACGTCAATTGCGACTATGTTACAACATTCATTAAAAGTAATAGATTTATTTGATTCAGCCTCTTCTCGTCGTCGCACAGTTATAGTGCCTCACAACATCTCCTTTTGTTGGTGTCATAGCTGCTGGAAACTTGGAAGGATGTCCAAAGGCTGCATTTGACGACTTTTTTCTTGTTGTCATGATTAATTTGACTTAACCAATAATTTAACTAAAAACCAATAGTTCAAAATCAATAACCAATAATAATCAATAGTAATTTTACTTAATCAATAATCTGAAACAAAAATAAAATATATTATTTTCCGAAAAGTACTCAAAAAATTAGGGCTGCCAGACTTTTTTGCACATTTGTGAAATTTGGCCACAAAGTGGCCAATCTGGCAACCCTGCATAAAACAAAAAAAAATATCCATAAATAAAGAAGATACCCATTTGATTTAAATAAGGGCAAATAAGGTCTTCTAACTTATTTTTAATATATCTTAAATTTATGTTCAAAATAGGTTCAAAGCTTATTGTGAAATCTCACCTAGAAGAGAGGGGGGTCATTCTCTGTCAGATCAACCAGTGCCTAACACCCTCATCTCTCAGATTTTGCTGAAATTTGGTTTATAGGGAGTTTGTGGGCCCTGAATTAATTTCTGAAATTATAAGGTCAATCCGACCAACGGTTCAAGAGATATGACCTCGGGAAATTTGAGGTCACTTGCGAGGTCACTAACATTTGGCGACCCATAACTTGGGTAATAATGATCACAATTATATAAAAGTATATATATTTAGAATCAGAAAACGACAAGGAATCCAAATATGCAGTTTTAGAACTCTAGGTTGAAAAATAAAAAAGTTACACTGTAACCAAAATTTGAGGTCACGATTTGACCTCTGGGGTATCAAATGAGAATTTTTTTTTTAAATGTAAAAATGAAGGCATAGGCATTGGCTATTAGAATCAGCAAAAAAAAGTTTGTTTATGTTAGTATTTTTCATGTAACTAACATATAAGTGAACACCATATTCATAAGTTGTGCGTCAATTCTACCTATTTTTTCACACTTAAGCTCATAATTTGACCTATAGAAATTAAAATTACATTTTTTTATAGATATAAAAACAAAGGCAAAAAATGTAAAATTGTATTTCACTGCTAATCTACACTGGCAATAATAGTTATAATAGTGAAAGTGAAAAGGGAAGACCTACTTAGAGGATTCATGTGCTAGCCTAATACAATTTTTGCATGCTCGATGCTCTCATCAATTTCTTTTTGTGGAAAAATGTATTGAATTCTGCTGCCTCCTCTTAGGGTAGGACAACTCATTACAGTTAATATATGATGTCCTGGCACTGCACATGAATCCTTGTTTGATGGATAATAATATGCACTTGATCCTGATGACCCAGAGGGATGTAGAAAGTTCATAGTGAAATCATCAAACTCTTCACAATATTCCTCCACAATTCCATACCAAACTTGCATGTCATAAATGCAGCCAACATACTCTCCTGGTTTGACACATTTTAGGTTACCAAGCATTGCAGGTTCATTAGTAAAATGACTTTTCCTTATTCTTTTCTTTTCTCCAATGCCACTTGAAATGGGATACACCATCAGTTCTTCCTTGTTTAGGGGAACAAATCTATGATATTTCTGAGTTCCAGGAATAGCCCTACTATCCTTGAATCGATGTTCCAACCGTTCTTCTGCATCTTTCAAATCAGCTGTAGTTACAAGAAAAAATTTATCTTCTTGCTCAAGTTTTCTTCACAAAACTGAAACATGTGTTCGGGTGTAAGAATTTGCCTCTGTAGTTCTCTGCAAACTGGCAAGAGCAGTAGCTCTTTTCACTGTTCCTCCAATCCCATCACATGCATTTTTGCCATGGGATGTAGCAAAGAAGTGCCATTCACAAGACAGACCAAAATCCTCTTCATGGTAACAGAGATTTGTGAAGTTGTATCTGTTCTTATATTGGCCAGCACATCCATCTGAGAAATAGTGCACCTTCTTCAATTGTGGGCATCTGAATTTAACATATGTCATAAGCTTCAATATGAATGAGTAAACCATTATAGTGTTGTGTTTTAGTGATGCAGATAAGAAACAGACACTAAAATGGCTAAGTTCCTGGTCTGCAGATGATCTATAATAGATGACAAAAGGGTGAACTGTACACTGTGAATTGTCCCAGTGAAACCCTTGGGCAGCATCCTGGACAATGAAAGAATAATTCTCAGAGAAATCACCTACTATAACTACCTCGCTCTGAGGTGGTAGTGTTTCTTTCAACTGCTTGAAGTACTGTGATTGTTGCTGAGCAACAAAGTGATGACGAACCATGCGGGATATTTTCATGCTTAGGGATGATAAGTATTCATGAAGTGGCTCCACCTTATCAACCATTGTACAACGGTCAACAGTCACCCATTGCTTGTAAGATATTTCATTTGGAGCTGATTTCACACTGTCAAGTAACTCAAGAAAATCCAGGACACCCTCTTCTCTTGGGCAATCATTGCAAAGTTGCATCATGCAAGTCTCTCTTTCTGTACTGCAGACACTGTAATCCATAAGATCCTTGTATGAAAGACCTCTTTCTCCCAATGCAGCCAGCTGCAATTTTGGATTTTGATGGTATGTGCAGACACAGACAGAATGAGTCCCACCACTACCGGCAAGCACACAATATGATGGCCGTAATTTTGCAAATGTGGAAAATCCTATTTTGGGATTCTTTTCATCATTTTTATATAGTTCAAACATCTCTCTTAAATTCCCGAGGACCAATCGTTTTTGCACCTTCATTGCACCTTCAGCACTGATAACTTTCACGCAATCCTTTTGGCCAGGACACATACGACTAACCTCTTCTGACTCATAGAATCTTCTAACTATATCTTTGTGTTCTTCAGATATCACTTTTCCTTTGCTCATTAGTGGAATCTTCGGAAGGATTCCATGTTCTGATTTAAGTGAACGGCTTCTTTTCACCATGTATGTTGTAGTTTGAAAGAAACTAGCTGTTTTTTCAATTGTGTATGGTGAGAGTGTCAATATTTGTAGTTTGTGATGGTGACATTTGCTCTCCAGGAATGACTGTTTCAATTCATTCATTAATTTGTCTAGATGTTTTTCAGATTTAGTTTCAGGTTTTGAAGTATCACTTACCTCCTCGGTAATTTGAACACCATAACTGAGTTCTAGCCTCTCCTTCAGGTGTTTCTGAGCAGATGATAGCTTACCACGAGCCTTGCGCTTTTTCTGGCTTAATGACAGCCCTTCTGAAAAGAACAGAAAAAAAGGTTTCACACACCTGAATATTAGTAATTAAATATTAATTATAGTACCTTAAATGCTATATAATTGGCTATATAGTAGATCAAACAGACCTTGTAGTAAAGTATAAGTTATTATATTAATTTATTACTTACTTTTTTTAACTGGTGTTTGGTCCAGAAATGCTAGAACTGGTTCAACTGAAGTTGAAGGATTTTCCTTTATCAAGCAATCACTGTCATTGTCCAGATCTTGAATTGAAGAGATGTTACTCAAGCCACTGATAGTAGATGATTCATTTGAATCCTGCTCAGACTCGTTGTTTTCAGTGGTACTAAGTATAGTGGGGTTTTTCATTATCAGTGTCCAGCAGTTCACACACAACAATGAGTCTTTTTTCACTCTTCCAGCACATTTTTCAACAAGTACATCAGTCACTTTTCTAAGATTGATTGTTATGCATTTCTTGTGTTTTTGAATAGGGTCCTGACAGTATTTCAAGTGCCGAACCATTGTATTTTGATCTGTAAAGATATAGGATTTACAATTAGGTAATATATATTTTTTAGAAAATATATAGCTATACACACTTAATATTTTAGGCCTTGATAGTCTCTGAGGCTCATTAAAACACCATACCCACCAGCCACCCACAGTGCTGGCTGGAACTGTACTAACCTGTAGACAAGGAATTTTGCAACTATCTGTGTTGATTCTGCACTTAGACAAGTAGCAACATGTTTCAACAGGTTTGTTTAGGCTACATGTGAGCTTAGTCTTCCCCTTTCACTATTATAACTATTATTGCCAGTGTAGATTAGCAGTGAAATACAATTTTTATTAAATTCTTGGAGCTTGAGGTCAAATTGATAGCTAAGATATAAAAATGCCTTGAAATGACAAGCAATTTATAAATATGGTGTTCACTTATAAGTTAGTTACATGAAAAGTACCAACATAAACAAACTTTTTATGATTGTTTCTATTAGTCAAGAACTCTGACTTTGTTTTTTATATCTATAAAAAATGTAATTTTAATTTCTATAGGTCAAATTATGAGCTTAAGTGTGAAAAAATAGGTAGAATTGACGCACAACTTATGAATATGGTGTTCACTTATATGTTAGTTACATGAAAAATACTAACATAAACAAACTTTTTTTTGCTGATTCTAATAGCCAATGCCTATGCCTTCATTTTTTACATTTAAAAAAAAAATTCTCATTTGATACCCCAGA
This sequence comes from Bathynomus jamesi, assembly GCA_023014485.1. NCBI lineage: Eukaryota > Metazoa > Arthropoda > Malacostraca > Isopoda > Cirolanidae > Bathynomus > Bathynomus jamesi. Next base: position 460,503 of record JAJOZX010000572.1, on the reverse strand, counting down.
GGTCAAATCGTGACCTCAAATTTTGGTTACAGTGTAACTTTTTTATTTTTCAACCTAGAGTTCTAAAACTTGCATATTTGGATTCCTCGTCGTTTTCTGATTCTAAATATATATACTTTTATATAATTATGACAATTATTACCCAAGTTATGGCTCACCAAATGTTAGTAACCTCGCGAGTGACCTCAAATTGCCCGAGGTCATATCTCTTGAACTGTTGGTCGGATTGACCTTATAATTTCAGAAATGGATTCAGGGCTCACAATCTCTCTATAAACCAAATTTCAGCAAAATATGAGAGATGAGGGTGTTAATTTCAATTTTTTTTGGTTGATCTGACAGAGAATGACCCAGGGGAAAAAGGGTGGACTATGTGCGAGGGGTACAGGGGGTCGCACATAGCTCAACTTTTGATGTTATTTGTTAACCCAAATGAAAACCCTCACATAGTGTCATTTTTAAAAAAAGCCAAAAAAAACTCGTTGACCCGCCCTAAATTACCCACACCTCATTATGAACACAGACAGTAGGCCATCAACTGCATAATATTAAACTCCAAAGCTCCAATTTCAGTATTAAAATCTAATTCAAAATGATAAAAATATTAACCTAACTTACTGTTCCTGCAACCATGAACAAAACTGCTGCAAACTTTGACAATGTGAATTTGTCTGCATTTGAAGAAGGGAAAATAGCTGCCAATATCAAAGTAAACAATCCTGATGTGGAGGACACCACATTTACGACTCCTACTTCGGTTTCACTTAAGGCTTCTTGGTAACCATAATTTCCAACAAACCACTGCAAGAAATAAGAATTTTAAAATGTATAAAAAAACTGGCTTCTTTACATTAAAGTGTGCTCCCTATAACTTATTTACTAAACTAGGAGCTTCGCATTTTTCATTACTTTCTAAATGCAATAGTGAACAAAATTTAAACTGGATAATAACAATGCATGACATTTATGGACTGAAAATCGAATATACCGTTTAACAGTGGCATCAATTAAATGTCCCGAAAACCAAAGGGTATCTGCTTTTTATAAAACTTACAAAAGTCAAAAATGATATCAGTAACCAAGAGCAAGTTAGTTTAATTTAAGGCCAACTTGAAATGGAAAAATAAACTTCATGCACAGTTAAAACAATTTGTTTAACTTCCAACTGCATTCACACTTACCAATGAGAAAAAAATCAGAGAAAGTTTCATAACGATTCGAATTGGGTACTTGTTAGCAGTATCTTTAACGAGCTGCTCTGCTCTGAGAGAAGCTGAAAAGGAAAGACGAGAGAGCATCGCTTCCATTGCTTCAGCTTCTGACAAATGACGAACCTGAGGATAAGGACAAAGGAACCTTCTGAATATACAATGCCGAGAATCACTGACTTGAAATACTGTACAAAAACACAACTATATTTTAACATTTTACTGGGCTAATTGCAGCTAAGTGACTTAACTGAAAATAATGTAAAAGCATGTAGATCTTTTACAATGAAGTACATACAACAATTATATTAGCATCTGTGACTACTAACTTGATAAATTAAATAATTTTAGACAATGAACCCAGTTCATACCAACTTTTTAAAATCGTAATAAAGATATTTTTACAGCTAGGCCGACTGTACAATTAGCTAATTCAAATTCTGGCCGAATGTGCCATGTTATTTTTGTCCTAATGATGTAGCATTTCTACAAATTAACAAGGCTACCAAAACACTAATTCTTAGTTGTTTACAGTGATACAGTACTTTTTTCAACAAATACAAAGTTCATCAAAATATTCTTACGTAGAGTTTTAGGACCAGGTATACAAACAAGAGCTATGTTGGAACGACATCACTGACCCCATCTGTATCTCTGACCTTGACATTTGATGCCAGGACCCGACTCTTGCTCGTAAGACATCATTTTGTAATAATGAAGGTGTATGAAGTTTAAAATATATATTGAGTAGTTAAAAAGCTATAGTGCAGACCTCTTTTTGACTTCCACTTCAAACGACCTTGTGTGTGTGTGTGTGTGTTTTCAGTGGTTCAAAGGTTATTGGTTTGGTGGAGGCATAACCAGACAAGAAAACCATGAAGATGGGTGGAGCCATGAAAATCTGACATTGTAATACTTTTTATACTTTCATTAAATGGGAAAATACAAAATAGCATGAAGAGAATTATGAAACAGGAATAAAATACTTTTTTATGCAGGAAGGAGCCAATAGTGAGTGCCCACAAAAATGTGCCCTCCATAGAAGGAGACAGCTGAAATCAAGGTCTAGGGTTTTAGAGATGCCTGGACACAATGCGTTTGAAAGATTGGAGGTCATAAACAGGGGGAAAGATGGATTGAGGAAGATGGTTCCAGAGTTCACTGGTTTAGTAGATGAAAGAATGAGAATACAGAAAAGGAATGAGAAGGTGTCAAAAGTCTGGTACTGCAAGCTCTCCTTAGAGGAGGAGGCCTGCAGTTAGAGACAAAATAGTGTGCATCTGTAGGTGAGAAGTGGAGGCAGTGTGTAAAACATGGAATGATACACTGTAATTAGCAAATGTGTGAACAAACAAGGGATTTATATGAATGTGGCAACAGGAGTTAACATGAGAGAAAAATAATTGTTGTTTGTTGGGTGTAAATGAAGATGCTAGTCTCGCTCAACATATCACAGAGGTATTACACCAGCCTTGTAAGGAAAGGTAATAGTGAACCCCTAAGGTTGAGGTGATTGATACCTTATTCCCAATGGTAATCCTATGTATGCTTGTATGAGCAACTGTTTTGGGTGTGTTCAGTCTGAGTTCAAGCACTGTGCCCAACCCATGGTAAATGAAAAATGGTTTTAAAATTCATATATTTCATTTGACAATGCCAAGCCCCACCAAAATATTTAATTCCACAAATACAAGGTAAAAAAGCTTGAAAAGCATAAAACATGTCACCTTTAATGTTTGTAAATATTTGAGCATAAATTCTATATCAATAACCTCTCATTAAATGTAAAAAAATTAAAATGGTATACTTTTCACCTTTTTCATCTGAGCAGAAAGTACTTAAATTTCAAAAAACACATCCTACTCAATTTTTTAAATAATTTGCACCATAGCTATGCAATACCTACTTTTATAAAATACAAAAACTAGATTGGTAGATCAAATTCTTAATACACTAATTTAGGAAAGTTTATGACATTAACATAAAATCAAGAAGACAATTCACCTTGACATTCAGTCAGCTCACAGTGAAATGAATGAAGGGAATAGAGCTCTAAGGAAAATATGGCTTTCAGGCTATACTAAGGTCTTCATCAGTTCACTCACACCCGATGAAGACCTTAGTATAAACTGAAAGTTTGTGCTTCTAATAAATCCATTTCCGATTGTGGCTTCATTTCCTTAATTCAAATTAAAGTACCATAAGAAGAAATATTCTCCTAACAATAAAATGAATGAACATTCACTTCAGGAGCAGTTAACTATATTCAGTGAGAGTAAGTTCCAAAAGACTTACTTCTGTCATCCGACTGAATCGAACCGACTTGACTGATGAATCATCTGAATCAGAGCTTTTTTCTTGTTCTCCCAATTTTAGAGGTTCATAACTTGGCTCACCCTTTTAAAAATTAAAAACAAACTACTCAATATTACTTAAACAAATAATAATAATAAATAAGGGAGTATGTCAACTAAAATTAAATCTCTCGTTTATAATAACTTTTATCTACAAATACATGGAAGCTATGAAATAATAATTACATTATGCTCAGCCAAATAAAAACAGGTGACTTTTTATTTTTAGAGCAATTTATTTAGGCTTCAGTTACATAACTTTTACACAAATGATGAAGCAACATAGTGTTCGTGATAAGTCACTTCAGTATCATATAAAGGTATAATCATAAGTACTGTGTGTATATATATATATAGAGAGAGAGAGAGAGAGAGAGAGAGAGAGAGAGAGAGAGAGAGAGAGAGAGAGAGAGAGAGAGAGAGAGAGAGAGAGAGAGAGAGAGAGAGAGAGGAGAGAGAGAGAGAGAGAGAGAGAGAGAGAGTGTGTGTGTGTGTGTGTGTGTGTGTGTGTTACAAGGAGTTACAAGGAAAAGAAGTACCTCAAAAGGCCTTGCGGCCCATACCAAGGAGGTACCAATGGCAATGGGTGCCACGGAAAATTTTCTACACCCTCAAAGAGTGTGCAAGATTTGGTCTAACCTTTTCTTGAAGTGATCCACAGAGGAACTGTTCACAACTTCTGAAGGTAACCTGTTCCACGTGTCACAGATCTTATAGGTAAAGTAATTCCCACACACACGAGTCTTAAACCATTTCAAATCCAACCTCCAACCATTGTTGCGAGTTGGGTTGTCATTTAAACTAAACATGCTTCTAAAATCGACATCGTTGAACCAGCGCAAGAGCTTGAAAACCTTGATCAGTTGACCGCGCAGCCTCCAAGTTTCCAGCGAAAACAAGTTCAGGGCGCATAACCGTCGATTGTAGCCCATATGCCTAACGGAAGGGATTAACTTTGTGGCCCTCGCCTGCACTCGCTCCAGCCTCTCAATATCTTTCCTGAGGGTGGGCGACCAGAACTGCACAGCATACTCCAGGTGCGGCCGAACCAGGGAATTGTACAGAGAGGGCACAATCTCCTTGTTCCGAAACTGAAATTGCCTCCTGATATAACCTAACAGCTTCTGGGCTTTCTATTCCAACTCTACGCACTGTTTCGTAAACTTAAGGTCGCTGCTAATTAGCACACCCAAGTCCTTTTCAAAATCAGTCGCCTCGATATTACTCCCCAACATCGAGTAGTCCGACTTGGGATTGGCATAGCCAATATGCATCACCTCGCATTTACCCAAGTTAAACGGCATCTGCCATTTTTCGGACCACTCTCCTATCCTACCTAGGTTCGCACGCAGTTGCTCGATCGCCTCCGGCGTCCCAACATTGGCCCCAAGCTTGGTGTCATCAGCAAATTTGGCGATCCGACTGACGAAGCCACCGTCTATATCATTTATGTAAATGATAAACAACAGCGGCCCCAAAACGGAACCCTGAGGAACCCCGCTAGTGACCGAGGCCCAACCCGAACTAACCCCTTTAATTACAACCCTCTGCCGCCTATTCTTCAGCCAGTTTTCAATCCACCTACCTACTTCCCCACCAATACCCAGCACGCGCACTTTCGCCATTAGTCGGCGGTGAGGTACCTTCTCAAAGGCTTTCTGAAAGTCGAGATAAAGTATATCAATCACCCTACTCTTATCATACTCACTCAACATGACGTGGAAAAACTCGAGCAAGTTGGTGAGACACGACCTATGCCGGCTAAACCCATGTTGGGAGTCCCCAAGCAGCTTGTAGGAATCCAAATGGTCAACGATACTATCCGCTATTATCCCCTCTAATAATTTACCTACAACTGAAGTGAGACTAATGGGACAATAGTTCCCTGGACTTTCGTGATCCCCTTTCTTAAAGATAGGGGTCACATTGGCTTCCCTCCAGTCACCAGGCACCTGGCCCGTCTCCAACGACTTGTTGAAGAATGTAGCCAGATGGGGAGCCACTTGGTCGTGCACCTCCCGCAACACTGTGGGGAGAAACTGGTCTGGCCCAGGAGCCTTAAACGCGCTCAGTTTGTCTATTCTATCGGCAACGACTGTCGCGGTACATCGAACACTATCCAGGCAAGCACCTTCGTGCCTCACGCCTGGCTAGGGAATGACGCGGTTGTCCTCCCTGGTGAACACTCCCGCAAAGTACTCATTTAGCACATTAGCGATGTCCGCGTCGGAGGTCCGCAGAATGCCGCTTCCGTCCTTTATCATGCTTCTAATGGGCTTTCTACTATTAACATAACTGAAGAACTCCTTAGGGTTCCCCTTGCAGAGGCCTGCCACCCGTAGTTCTTCGTTACGTTTCGCTAGCCTAACTTTCACCTTCACTTCCCTACACAGGCAGACATACGCTTCAGTGTTCTCATGGGAACGATTGGCCTTCGACCTCCTATATGCTACTTTCCCATTTCGGATAGCCGAAGCGATGTCGCGACTGAACCACTTAGGCTGCGTTGAAGCAGGGGTGACCAGTTTTGAGGGTATGGCAGCAGACTGCAGCACCATAAACTCATCCTGGAATGCACTCCACACTCCCTCAACATCGCCGCACCCCTCTAACTCCATCTCACCTATGCTATCCCAGAGGCTAACAATGTCCGCCCGCCGGAGATCGAGCTTACTGCCTCTCGCGTTACTATGCTTCACCCGAGGGGCGCACACACGGAACCTAATCAGACCGTGATCACTCCCACCCAATGATTCATCAATGGTGAGGCCAGTGACGAGGTTGTCTTCGGTCGTGAATACTAAGTCTAGAACGCTTTCGCCTCGTGTAGGCTCATTGACCCACTGAGTGAGGAAGTTCTCATCAGCAAAGTCAACTAGCCTCCTTCCTTCAGCATTTGCAGTCCTGTCCTCCCACTTTATGCCATGACAGCTGAAGTCTCCTAAAACTACACACACCCTATCCCCTAGCAGGTTACGGAGTTTGGTGTACAGGGCTGTATCCTCCTCGAGGAGGAGATGCGGAGGTCTGTCCACCAAGATTAACCTATAGTTCGTCCCTTCCACGTTCAGATCGATGCCAAGCAGCTCCCGTTCCGACCGGAACTCGCAGTCAAATAGACTCAACGTGTCCCTGACGTAATTAGGCTGGGCTGAAACTCAAGATAGAATTAATCAGTCATGAACAGTTGGCTTTTGATATAAAAATAAGATTCCTGAAAAAAATAATTGGTGGCCACCAACGTGTGTCCGGCCATCCCCATTTTTGTAAAAACATCTAATGCCGCACTAGCAAAATCAGGAAAATGGCAATATCTCTTCTTCTGAACATGCTAGAGAGATGGTTTACATACCAAAAGATGCAGAATTTGATTTAGAACAAATTATTAAGAGTGGTATTTTTTCATAAAACCTTTAGTTTTTGAGTTATTTTAGAAAAACTAATTTTTGGGGCCCATAGACCCCCTTTCGACGGACCTTAGTGACAAAAGAAATTCTAAAATAAGCATGATTTGGCTTTTTGATTACTAACTACCTCGACCATTTTACCCTGGAGAGTGGCAAAGGCATTGACATTGCTCATGGCATTTATAAGATCATTAAAGGGACAGAACTTGAGGCCAAATTAAACTTGGTTAAAGCAGATGGGACAAATACTAACACAGGACATATGCATGGGTCAATCAGATATTTGGAAATGTTTTTAGGGCAACCTCTTCAGTGGGATATTTGTCTTCTGCATCTAAATGAATTGCCACTTAGACACATCTTCATAACTTTAGATGGGACAACAAAAAGTCCAGACAAATTTTCTGGCCCTATTGGTTCTCAGCTCAATGGAGATGTGTCAGAATGGAATGTTGTGGACTTCAAATCTATACCTTATCCTGCATTTGTGCTTCTACCAAATGAGGTGGTCAATAATTTATCAACAGACCAATACTATGGATACTGCATCTGCTGGGCAATTATTACTGGTGAAGTGGATGAAGACCTTGCACTCTTAGAAGTTGGCCTGCTAAATCACTCTTGATGGCTCACCTTAGCCTGTAGAATTCTTCACTTTTATGTTTCACAAAAAAGACCCAGTAAGAACCTCAAAATCATAGTAGAATTCATCATCAAAGTATACTTTCACAGTTGGTTCAATATCAAGGCTAATAAGAGGCTAAGTGATGGGTCAAGAAACCTATTCAATATGATCCAAAGAGTAAATAAATTCCCTGACAGGAAAATTAGAGAAATTTGTTATGACATATTAAACAATAACAGCTATTTTGCTCATGGTGAAAATATTTTAGTTGGAATGCTGGCTGATGAAGATGAAGAGGTGAGGAGGTGTGCTGTCAATAAAGTTCTGTGTCTGAGGGGAGTTATAGAGGATTTTGATGATGAATCTGGTAGTAGCAATGATTTTGCAGGTGGAATAATTGAAAGTGATGATGAGAATGAAGAGGATCATGAAGGTGGTACTGATGAATATCCTGCTATAGATGAGAATGTTAGGGTCTTTAGAAAGCCAATCATCAATTTCAAAGCTTCTGCATACCACAAGCTGTCTGCTATGTCCCAATGGGAAACTGTTCCACCTGTATTAAAAGAATTCAGTAATGATGAACTGCGTGATATCATTAATACCGCATTGAAACTGGATCATGAGTGCCACAGTCAGAATGTTGAAAGGCACATCAAGCTTGTCACTGAAGCATCCTTGGCTGTTGTAGGTCATGAGCGTAGAGATGGTCCTATTAGAAACAAAATTAGATCACGTAAATTAATGAAAGATTTTGTCTAAAAAATATTTTAAGTTCTAGATTGTTATTTATCATGCTAAAATATGACAAAATGACAATTTGTTAATTGTATAATTTAATGTTTGGCGTTTTGGAATGTCAAAAAGCATTTTCAATGAATTTAAAATGGCTGATTTTGATTGATTTTGATTGCTGATTGAAAACCACTAGTACATGTCAATTTGCAGCTTGAGAATGTTTTATTGTGTTGACATTCAGTCGAAAGGGGGTCTATGGGCCCAAAAAATTAGTTTTTCTAAAATAACTCAAAAACTAAAGGTTTTATGAAAAAATACGGTACCACTCTTAATAATGTGTTCTAAATCAAATTCTGCATCTTTTGGTATGCAAACCATCTCTCTAGCTTGTTCAGAAGAAGAGATATTGCCATTTTCCTGATTTTGCTAGTGCGGCATTAGATGTTTTTACAAAAACAGGGGTGGCCGGACACACGTTGGTGGCCACCAATTATTTTTTTCAGGAATCTTATTTTTATATCAAAAGCCAACTGTTAGTCACTCTGATAAATTAAAATCAAACAAAAATTATAGTTTCAGCCCGGCCTACTGACGTATATTAGTACCCCTTCCCACGGGTGTGGTCTTTGCGAAACATTCTATACCCAGGAATTTCGAACTCCCCAACGTAGTCCCTACGATCAGTATGAATCCAGGACTCGGTGATAGCAATGATATCCTGGTATTCTGATGCTAAGAGTGCCTGTAGCTCGCAAAACTTGTTCCTAATCGACCTAGCATTAAAAAGCATTGCACGGAGGGAGCCTTCCCTATTCTGACCGCCCTCTAGCACGACCCGTTTCCTGAACAGCCAGGGCTGTCGGGAGTTGAAGAGCCCCTCACTAATGAGGGGGAAACTTCCGCAGGAGCCTGAGCCCCTTCCAACGTGGAAGGAGGGTCACCCATCTGTACCTGGACGCACCCTTCAGTTGAAGGTACGTCCACCACCGGCTCATCATCATCCCTCCCCAGTGGGTGCCCATCATCTCTCCCCGGACTCGACCTCACCATTCTGTATAGGTGCCAGTCGAGCAGCGCGCCTAGCATACCTTTACCCTTGTTATTGAGGTGGACACCATCCCTCTGGTAAAGGTTCCACCTACCCAAAAATGCGTCGAAGGGGTCAATAAACCTCACACCCAGTGGGACGCACGTCTTGCACCCTCTCATTGATGCCAATGACCTTACTGAGCGCGTGGTCACTGGCATTCATCCGCGGTAAAATACCCATTAACATTCCCCTGTCTGTCTTCAGTTTTAGAGACATGATCTCAGTGATGATCCCTTCTGTAAGACCTACCCTACCGCCTTTGAGGAACAGGTGGTTGCCACCAGCGTGGACAACGATTGCAGTCCTCCGACTAGCCACGCGCACCTTCTCTACCTCCTTCCTTAAGTGCGCCGTTCCCCACCCTGGTAAGCACCTTACCTTCCTCCCGTCACAGTTTGCAGAAGCAAAGTACAGTACTTCTCCTGGCCCTTGATCTGCGAGTCACCAATCAAAAAGGTGTCTTCCTCCTTTGAGCACAGGAGACTAAAGCCATTGGAGGTCCTGACAGGGGCAACTGGGGTCTCAGGCTTCGGCTTTGCAGCCTTCTTGACTGAGACCTTTCGAAACCCATCGCCACCCATAGTCGCAGTTACACCAGCCGACCCACCCCGACCAGCAGCTACATCCTTCTGTTTCTTTGGGCCATCAGTAGGCCCCTTCCCACCCTTTTTCTTTATCGACCCCTTCCCACCCTTCTCTATCAGCCCCTTCTTTATGCCCTCCACCTTGCGCCGTGGTTCCGTGCATTCCACGTGGGTCGCTGGCGATTCTTCACACTGTTTTTGTACCCTAGTCACCAGTTGCACCTCTACCCTTTCTCCGTGGTCCCGAGCCCTGTCCAGTCCATCGCTGGACCGCATGTGTGTGTGTGTGTGTGTGTCCATTTTCATAGGGAAATCTTTTCCAATATTTTATTTAGCAATGAGACTCATTTTTCATTTAAATGAAAGTTAATCACCGCAATTATCATTATTGGAGTGAGAAGACTGTACTGCATTAATTAATAAGTTGATTGTATTATTTGTAATGTATAGTTAAAACTATTTCCTTGATCAATTTGGTTATATCTTATTTCCCAATCCAATGAGAATGGACTTTTGTTACACCCTGTATATACAGTGGCACTCATAAGTATTTGTACAGAGAAATATTTTAGTTATATTCGTCCTTTTCTTTTTGTACCATGCATAGTATATGGTCATTATGAAAAGTTTACCATTTGTTTAGAAAAATTTAACAAATAAAAAAATTAGTTTAACTCCAGCATATAATGTAAAACATCAAAGAATTTGAGGAAAATAAAAATGTTAAAATGCAAAAGGTTTTGTACATTTATGTACAAAATTATTTAATACTGTGCATGTCCACCTTTTGCTTCAATGACTTTAATGATTCATTTTGGGTATTTTTCTATGAGGTTTTGACATCCCTCAGTAGAAATTTTAGCCCATTCTTCTAAAGAAAATTGTTACAATTCATTCATATTCAGAGTTTCTCTCACAGACAGCTTTTTACAAATCAAACATTAATGCTTAATTAAAGTGAGATCTGAGCTTTGACTGGGCCACTCGAGAAGCTTGAAGTTCTTTTGTTGAATCCATTTCACGGTGCTCTTACTGATATGTTTTGAGTTATTATCTTGTTGCAGTACCCAATTGTGACCCATTCACAACTCCCAAACTGAAGTCAATATATTTTCTTCTAAATTTTCCTGATATTTCTTTGAGTTCAAGATTCCATTAATGTCAACAAACTTTCCTAGACCAGAGGCACTAAATCATCCCCAAAAAAGCAAACCACCACCACCACCACCATGTTTAACTGTAGGAAGGGTTTATTTTTTCCTTGAATGCAATTTGATTTTTGCCAAACATATCACTGCTTGTTGTTCCTGAATACTGTAATTCCATTTTGGTCTCATCTGTAGTGCTCCCACAAAGCCAAATGAGGAATTCCCAATACAGATGTCCAAAATTCCCTAGATTGAACCTAAATTCCAAAATATGTTTCCTTTTAAATATTTGTAGTTTTTATGATTTTTACTATTGCTTGCAACTTTAAATACTATTTATTCATTGAGTTTAAGTACAAACAAAATAATAAGCCCTTTCATAGTTGTTTATGCCTGAAATAAGGTAGTTATACAAGTTCTTATTATAAATTGAACAAAAATATAGTCAAAATTATGAAAACTTATGCAGAAAATATAGAATTCTATAAATCTAATTTACATTACTACAAATGCACATTTATTGACAAAGTGCACTGAAACATTAAACCCTACTTAAAACTATTCAGATATAAAAATTATTCATAGCTTTACTATTCAAGAAAATGGTTGGCACAGAGAAGTGGTGCAAGTGACCAAATATTATTTAATTATAAGAGACTTACAAATTATATATAAAGTTATTTATATAAATTAAATTAGGCATATTTCCTTAGAACCAACCAAATTGCACAATGGCATAACAAATAACTGCTATTCAATTATAATAGGTTTACAGATTATATATAAAGTTACTTATATAAATTAAACTAGGCATATTTCCTTAGAACCAACCAAATTGTGCAATGGCATAACAAATAGCACTTCTGGTCCTGGGGACATGCTTCATGGACTTATAAATTCATAACAAATTTACGCATTATATATAAAGTTAAATCTATCAAACTAGGTACATTTCCTTAGAACCAACCAAATTGCGTAATGGCATAATGTAAATAGCACTTCTGGTTCTGGGCACATGTTTCAAGAATTATATATAGTATACATTTCTTAGGATTTCAATTATTCACTAATTATGGAAAAACTATACATGCTTACAATATGGTACTGTATCATATATGGTACCTTTATTTCTTAATTAAATACAAATTATTAATTTATTGAATTTAAATAACTTCAAAATTTCCTCGGAATTGGCAACATAGCCTATTGGGAATGAAATTAATTGCCATACATAGAACCCCATATGTAGGCATTGGGCCTGCATGACAAGAAGAAAACCAAATTTATTATTTTGCATTCAAAACTTTCCACTGCTGACTCATGAAAATTACTTTGAGAGAAGAGTCAATGAACTTTGCAAAATCAGCCGATTCCTAAGAACAATTTATATTATATTGGCGGTGCACTCTGAGCTTGCTTATGTTACAGCGATGCTTTAAGCAAGGGAGATATACTTAATCTTCCTATAAGTTACAAGTGAATACCTCATAATATAAAACTAATAACTCAAAAGGATAGGCCTATTCCTTCAGGTATTTAAGTGTAGTGAATGTCTATATTAATTAAACTGAATAAACTCTTTGTGTAACTCCATTGTACCACGCCCCTACATCGAAACAGAAGCAAGGCCCAACAAAATAATAAGGTAAGGTGATTTCTTTCTTTACCATTAGGCAGCGCTAAAATATCAATGGCAAATAAATTTAACGAGGTCCTTTGAAGATCTACACATACATAACTCTTTAACAAAAAAATTTAGGGTTTTTGTCATTAACTCTCCACTGAAATCTGCTGGAAATTTCCAACAGATGGGGTAACAGGCAATCAACCCATAGCCCTATATAGTTTTTTCACACTACTGATGCCATGTGCCTCAGCATCTCCTCAAAGTTTCATTGCTATAGTACTTACTAGATACTTATTTGACAACTATTTATAAGATAAAACCTTTATTCACTCATGTATATAACAAATATGGTGCTATGTATGTTAAACCAAATAAAAACACATGAAACTACACATAACTTACACTCAATGTGTGGCCATGGCATCAGATGAATTCCAGTCTGGATTGTCATTGGTTGCACATGTTCAAAATGGCTAACTATGTCAACCAAAAAATTGTTGGTTTAGAGCGCTGCCTCACCAGCTGGTGACTGTTTTCACATTGTGTCGAGGCAGGATGTTTGAAGTTGTGAATTGCATACCAGAAACAGTTTAAGTTTGCTCTTTATAGCTGTTTTTCCAGAACAATTGATATTCCCTAAGTATTCCCTGATAAATTGAAGAATTCCACAGATAATTCCATTTCCCTAGATTTGTCCATCCCTAGAACCATCCAAATTTCTCACTCTAGGAATTTTCCCCAAAAATGGGAGCACTGCTCATCTGTCCAAAGAACTTCCTTTCAGAATGCAAAAACCATCATTTTGATGATCCTTGGTATATTTCAAATGAGCTTCTTTGTGCAGTTTTCATAGCAGATGTTTTCTTTGTGGAACTCTTTCATGTAGAGCCTTCTTTCTCAATGTACACCAAACAGTGTTTGGTAAACATCACCTGCAGTCAACTGATGGATTTGCAGCAGACACTCTTTCAATCCATCTACGTGTACATTCTGAAATCTTGCAAGGTCATCCACACCTTGGGAGAATTTTGATTGTTCCAAAGCCTTTCCATTTCTTCATAACTGCAACAACTGTCATAAAAGGAATTCAAAGTTCTTCTCCTATATTCCTCTAACTCTTCCAGACTCATGTGCAGCAATAATAGATCTCTTAAGATCTGTAGATAGCTCTTTACCACAATGATCCCACTGCTTACTAATGGCTTGTACAGTCATCCAACTTCCATGAAGATTTACAGAGAAAATTCTAGACTTCAGAATTGCCAACAGTCTCTAATCAACAACCAGCCAACTACTGATATAAATTCTAAATTTTTCAAGCCTAAGGTGGACACACAAAGTATTAAATAATTTTGTAAATAAATGTACAAAAACTTTTGCATTTTAACTTCTTTTTTATCTTCCTCAAATTTTTTGGTTTTAAATTATATTTTGGAGTTCAACTAACTTTTTTTTTATGTTAAATTTTTCCAAATGAATGAATGATGAATGTTTCATAACTATCTGAGATATGGTACAAAAGATAAAGACAAATGTAACTTAAGTATTTCTCTGTACAAATACTTATGAGCACCACTGTGTGTATATATATATAAGTACCGGTGTAGTGGTTAGCATCACTGATTAATTAATTATCAATCCACCAGTCCTAAGTTCAATTTTTGGCAGAGGCAGGTGATGCTCAGCTCACCCAGCTGTTCATACATTCATGCAAAAACATTGGTTGGTAGATAAATGGGTACCCTGGATAGCCTAGTGGTTAAGGTATTGGGCCGCTGATCAGGAAGTCATGAGATTGAGTATGGGCAAGGTCTTTGTAATTTCTGACTATTCATGGTGGATCATGGTTCAAATTCTGTGTTAAATTGTAGGTATAAGGTGGGCAACAAGCTTGGCTTTCATCAAAAAGAGCAATTTGGACAGAAGCAAATACCAAGGTTACCAAAGTCAGGAGTGAAAGGGTCATCAATTTAGGGTGGAGTGATTGTTTAGTTTCAAAAATCAGGGGTGTTAAATAGTTGTCAAATGTCTGAAAATGAGCATTGGTGGTTGCTGGTGATATTGCATCAGCAACCACACTCTATATGTTCCACACCACATGCGACTCAAAAAAACCCTTATTTTGCCTATTTGGGGCTCTATAATAGCTAGAAGCACAATCTAAAAAATGCATCTTATGATTTTTTGATGCTGAGAACAACAATTATTTTCAAAAGTGTACATTGATGTATAAACATATTTTTTGAGAGTTAAATTAAAATCAGTAGCTGTTTTTGTCCAACCTACTTTATATTTACTTTATTTTTCAGAATTTTTATAACCTATTCAATTAACACTAGTTTACCATCTTCAAGGTTTTTAGTTACTTATGAAACGTAGAAGCCAGACAACAAAAGTCTTACACGGTGGCCATAGTTTTTCATCCATTGACAGTTTTCCTAATGGAAAATTACCTACCGCTGGACAAGTTGTTCAGCGTCTACTTAAGGAGCCAAACTGGAAAACCAAGGAAAACATCACAAAAGTTGCAGATGAGTTGAGGAAACAACAGATTTGGTGTAATATTTATCCACTATCTTTGCTCACCATTGAGACAAAGGTGGACAAACTAGCAGCAGACTTTTCATGGTAAGTCATCATAACTTTCTATCCTGGGTAGTACTAAATTAATTACAATGTCTTCTTAGCCAATAGTAATTTTTTTATTTCAAATATAATTTTGTTGTGATGTGCTCTGTAAACCTGTGAATTAATTTATATGTATTTCAGTCAAAATTTCTAAACTAAAAAATATTTAAGCGATTTGTGACCACAATTTTTAATTTCTAATTAAGAAAATAATATTGATTTTTTTAATATTTCAACTTCGAAAATGCATCAACAGGTTTCATTGATACTCTGTCACAAAAAGAGGTTCAACCTATTTGGCAAAACTAGAATTGTTTGTCGAAGAGCTTGATTGTTTATTTGACATTTTTTCTGAGGATCTTTCTCAATGATGAAAATTGGAGTTTAAACTGAGGATGACTCAGGATGATTTCTCCTTCTATGAGAATCAAAAATCTGTGAGGCTAGGATACTGTTCAAGATTTGAGGAAAAGCTCACAGAGGCAGATGTTAGATACAGGAGAAGAATAATTGACGAACAACAAGCGGAATTATGGTTAGTCAGAGAGTACATCATGATTTGAACCATTTTAATTAAACCTTTGATGTTTTTTATGATATATATATATATATTGGCATAGTAAATCTAGTCATCTAGTCATACTAATTGTTCAGTGAACGAAGCCGGAGAGAAGAGGCAAGTGCATCAGAACCTCAACCAGACAGTCCAGACACTACTGGTAGCTCTAGTGAAACTCCATCAGAAGACTCTCGAGATGATCCACAGCCTGCTGGTTTCTCTCATTGTAATTATCAAGATCTGGAGAACCTGTGCAGAGCTGTTGATAGGTAAATTAGCACTTGTGAATTGTGATTGTTCTTTAATAACTGTACTTTAGCCCTGTTCAAAAATCAACTTTTTCTTATTTTCATAGGTTTCTGTACTTTTTCCCATGCTTTTTGACCTGAAAAGGCCGAAAATCACAACCATTTTGACCTAGGTTGTTGGGAAGCATTGCCGCATGGAGCTTTAAGTTTTCTGCCTTGAAATCGGCCAAAAGCACCAGTTCTGGAGTCCCTTGAATCATGTTTTGCACTATAACTTTTTATCTAAACAAGATAGAGCAACAAAATAGGCACCAAATTAAAGTATTTTTAATCCTCTTTCTAACTTATACAATTATGATAGTCTTGGAACAAGAAATGGCACATTGGTACATACAAAGATTTCAGAAATATCACAAAATTCATTTTCTCACACTCAAGGCAGACAAGGCGCCTTATTCATGACACAAATTTGAGATTAACATTTTGTCACAATTCTAATCGATCAAGAAGTGAAAGCATTACATGATGATTAATTTCATAATGACATTTACACAGTCAGTTGTTGAGAGTTTGTTTCTTGAAGCTGTCAAAGCGGCGTCTGTTGAACTCCACAGCTTGAAGGAGATAGTCCCTTTGCTTGGCATCTGTTGTTATGACATTTGCAAAGTCGCTCATCATCTTGACACCACGTTCAGCAATGTCATTCACCACTTTCAGATTCTTAACATAGTCCAACGCTTTTCTGTAGTCCTCATTCTGTGGCCAAGACGTGACAGGTTCCAGAAGCCACCCGGATCCAATGTTCAGTGTGTCCAGCAGGAAATGTGATTCTGGGCCAATGAGATCAACCAGGGTGGTCTTAGCTGTGACTCTCTGGAATAGAGGCTTTCCTGTTCTGAAGCTGTCTAGCTTCTCAGTGGCATGTAACTGGGCAGCAATGTCGTGCTTCAATGTGTCACTCAATCTACTGCTGAACAGGGCAAATGGCACGACTTCCTGCGTCAGGTACCATTTGTGGTTTTCCATCTTATTAAGTACTGCATCAGCAAGCTCTGGGTCAGTTTTCTTGTACTTCAACATGTCCTGGATTAGACTTAGATCATTCATGGGAGCATCTGCAGCAGACATTGACATCATCCATACAGGAGTGTAGAACAGCGCAAGGAAGGTGTTGAGTCTTTCCAGCTTTGATACAGTGTCTTCGTCGTACTCAAGTTGATCTGCAAACATCAGCATTTTCATGGAGTACAGGTTTCTGGCCATCCATCTGGCCTGATGAATGGTGCCTGGTCGACTCCAGTGAATACCTCGAGGAGGCGTTCCTCAAGACAATGACTGTCAGTTCAGCCATTTCCCTGTATCGGCTCTTGGAAGCCTTTCTGCTGTTAGAATGTCTTGGAGTATTTCTTCACTGTTCTTCTTCTTTTCCTTCAGCCATTTGCTGTTGATAGCCAGCATCTTTGGGTTTTCCTTGGACAAGTCCATCCAAACATCCTTCAGATGCTCAAACCAGGGATTATCTGGCCCCTTCACCTTCCCAAACAGCTTCTACTAGGATTTCCAGGATGTGATGTTGACAGGCCAGATAAAACACCTTTTTGTTCAGCATTTTCTCTAGCAGTTTGGCAGCTCCTCTGTGAACTCCACTGTTACTGGATGTAGTGTCAAAAACAAGGGCAGTAACATTATCCGTAAGTTCCCATGTCTCCAGTAAATCCATTGAAGCCTCAGCCTGAGCTGTGCCAGAAGAATTGTCGATGACAGGTACTCCCAATAACTTTCCTTCAGTGTATGAAGGTGGACCAGACACTAGCACAGCTAAAGTCTCTGAGGTACTTCCAGGTTCACTGCCCAAGACATCTTTGAGCAACTTTCCATTCCAGTGTAAGGCAGCGTACTGTGGGGGGTTTTCACAAAACTTGGACATGTGACTCTGGCTGATATTATACCTGGACAGCATTCTGTTGCGACGTGTTGTTGAGGTTGAGATGACGAAGTTATCCAGATCAGCCCCTCCAGCTTTCAAGGTGGCAGAAACCATGGCAGTAACTTGATTGTCTGATAAACCAAGACGATCAGCTGTATTGCAGATGACATCACATTCCATGACCTTCCTTGGAAACGTCAAAGTCACACTAGTTACAGTGTCTTGATGGTGAGAACATCCAGGACGAGGCTGATGGTAATCCATGTCCTCTGTGTTAGCGTCATTGTCAGTTGAGTCACCCCAGGTAATGTCATCCACATGAACAACTGCCTCTTGTTCTGCTGCAGCTGTAAAATAGTACAACATGTTAAGACAGTAATTGTTAAGTACATGCTAAATATCGCAATGGAGTAAAACTTAAAACTTTTTGTAACGTTCAAAGTAATTAGTTTTACCTTGTTCTTGTCTATGCTGCAGTCTTTCATTCCTCGCTGCTTGCTGCAGGGATCTTGTCTCAAAAATCTTGTCATGACCAGACATATGACCTTTCCTCTCAGTCTTTTGGTCTTCGTAGAACCTGATATCCTCATCTTTCTTCTCTCTGGATAACAGTCTGTTGTTCTGTATTTCCTGGATTGCATCTGGAGCTCCTATATCGAACAGGCTGTCTAATTCCAACACAAATGCTCCTCTTTTTCCTCCAGGGTTACTTGCTCTTCCTTTGCTTTTCACCAGAGCACGATGTTTCTCATGTAGTTTCATGAAGAGCTTCATTGCGTTGTACTTTCATTGTCTTGATCCTAGCCATCTGCCAGAATGGGATGATTCAACTGTTTCATATGCAAGGTCTTGAACCATGGGCCTCCCTGCATTTTCCGGTAAATTCTGAAGATTAAGGAAATACTGGAACGCCTGTCTGTTGGTGGGAAGCTGGGAACCACTGATAAAAGCTGAAGGGTATCCAACCAGGAAAGTTTCAGTGAGAGATCTGGTAGATGGCCCAGTTGACACCTGCCTGTGGACAGTACGTGGAGGTTCTGAGATATCAACTGTGCGCCCACGGAGCTCCCTCAGCTCCTTGCTTAATGCCATTGTGAAGTTGTAACTTGTAGATGGTTTTCTAGATTCTGATTGAGTTTCTGTTGTTTCCTGAAAAATGATAGATAATTATTATTATTATTATTATTATTATTATTATTATTTATTTATTATTATTATTATTATTATTATTATTTATTAATTTGATGCTCTTTCATTTGATACCTAATTTGTTGCTCTATCTTGTTTAGATCAAAAGTTAAAGTGCAAAACATAATTCAAGGGACCCCAGAATTGGCGCTTTGGCCGATTTCAAGGCAGAAAATTTAAAGCTCCATGCGGCAATGCTTCCCAACATCCTAGGTCAAAATAGTTGTGATTTTCGGCTTTTTCAGGTCAAAAAGCATGGGAAAATGTACAGAAACCTATGAAAATAAGAAAAAGTTGATTTTTGAACAGGCCTACTGTACTTAGTTGTATGTGCCATATCATTTTGGTAGACTTAAAATGGATATCATTTTTCTCAACTTCAAAATACAATCTTGCAGGTATTCAATTTCTGGCAGAGCAGGTGCAGTGGTAGTGTCAGCAGTTTTAAAAGATTTTGGCATTATCACTGATGATCACAACACTAACGTCATTGACAGGTAAGATTTCAAAATTATCATGATTACATTTTCATCCACATTTCCTAAGCTTTTTTAACAAAATTACAATTACTACTACTAATAAGAAGTAAAGTAATTTTATTTAATTATACATATTATACATTTTAACATGGAAAAATAAATTTCAAATATATTGGGCTCAGGCATAAAAGTCAGTGTATTTAGCCCATCACTGTTCATTGTTTCCTGTTTATCAGTGCTACCTCCAGCCTTATAAATTTGTAAACAATTTTCATTAATACAGGAGTAAACTATGAAGGCAACGGTGTAAGTACCGTAAACAGATCAGAGCTGAGGAAGAAGTATTCTTTGGTTTAGTGGACAGCATTTATGTTGATGGCTGACAGGATGGTACTGTGATAATTACAGAGTTAGAGGGGCGACATTATCAACAAACCAAAGTAGAAGAGCACTATGTTATAGTTAGAGAACAGGGTAAGCCACTGTTTTCTGTATGGTATGTTTTAAATTTTTAGTGGATAGCATAAATTTGGTCTTAGTAACATTAAGGAGTAAGAACTATGTGATAGTTATATATGTTCATTGGTCATACCTGGTAATCTACTGATCTCAAATACATTTATTATTTCCTTAAATTGTTTAAAATGTTTCAGGAGGACATTATCTGACAAATGTTATGCCAGAGAATGGGAATGGTGTATCAATTGCACTAAGTCTCTATGAAGCAGTGAAGGACACTGATCTGGAAAACAACCTGCAAGTCATGGGGTCAGATGGAACTGTAGTGATGACTGGACATAATTCAGGGGCAATCAGAGTCTTTGAAGAGCTTAAAGGAAGCCCACTGCAAAGGATCATATGCCTCTTACATTGTAAGGAGCTACCTCTTCATCATGTTTTCATGGAGCTCGATGGGACTACAAAGAGCCCTGATAGTTTTTCAGGGTCAATAGGAAAACAGCTTGGTGGTATGGTTTCTGAATGGGATGTCAAATTTAAGCCAATCAGAAATCAGAATTTTGCTATAGCGCCCAATGATGTAATTGATGATCTCAGTCGTGACCAATACTATGCTTATAGAATATGCATGGCAATCATGCTAGGGACTATTGAAAAGGACCTTGAGCTTTTAGAAGTTGGGCCATTAAATCACTCAAGATAGCTGACATTAGGTTGTAGAATACTCAGATTCTATGTTTCACAGAAAAAGCCGAGTTCAGTATTGATAACTGTTGCTGAGTTCTGTTTAAAAGTGTATTTCCCCAGCTGGTTTGAAATCAAGAAGAATCACTGTGACCGATGGTTCAAGAAACTTCTTTTCAATGCTGAGCAGAATCTCCAAGTTTCCTAATAAGAAAGTAAAAGACATTGCCCTAAAAACCCTAAGAAGGGATGCTTTTTTTGCTCACCCCGAAAGCATTATAATATCAATGCTTGGTGATGAGGACAGGGAGAGAAGAAACACTGCAGTAAATAAGATCCTGGCACTGAGGGGTGAAGTAGAGAAAACAACCCAGGACATCAGAGTCAAAATGGATTTCACCGGCGGAGATTTGGAAGTTGAGGATGATGTGAATGATGATGATTATGACAGTTTGAGTTATACAAGAGACCGCACTATCAGGAAATTTAAGGTGCCTATAATCAATGAAAATGCTAAATCGTATGACAAGATGAGTAACCTTGATAACTTGACAGCAGAGCCTCCAATAGTTTACCCATCTTACATCAACTGAACTTATGAACATTAGAAAAAAATCCTTTGAAGTTCAAACAGCCATGCCACAATCAAGTGGTAGAATGCCATATCAAGCTTGTGACTGAGGCATCTGCAGCTGTCATTGGGTTCAATAGAAGAGATGGCATGATCCGGCAGTGTATAAAATCCTGTAAACTGATAAAAAAGTTTAATACAAAGCAAGAATTTGTTCAGATTCTACATTTATTTGATGAAATTTTATAGTGTAAATTTGTAATATATAGTCAATATGCATTACTTTTTCATGAAAATGTGTTAAAACTCTGTTTTACACTTTAGGAAATAATTTTATCAGTCTCAGCATCAAAAAAAATCATAAGAAACCATTTTTAGATTGTGTTTCTACCTATTATAGAACCCAAAGTAGGCAAAATACAGGGTTTTTTACAGTTGCGTATGGATGTGGTACATATAGGGTGTGGTTGCTGATGCAGTATCACTTGCAACCACCCAAAACCACTACCAATACTCATTTTTAGACATTTGACAACTATCTAGCACCCTTGATTTTTGAAATATTGATTTTCATAAAAATACACTCCACCCGTGTCATCATTGCATAAATTATAAATTTTTTAGCTAAGAAAGTAATTTTTATTTAAAAATAGTGGCCATGGAATGGAAAAGATCCATTCTCTATGGCTCCTTTGACACCAAACTTTTGTGTCACCCTGTATATATTCTACATAACCAAATTAAAAATCTTAATATGCATATAATATTAAGAAAATATCTGCAATGAAGAATGTAGCTAACGAGATACTATTTAACTCCTACACTTTAAACACACTACAATTTGCAAGATTTAAGCATAAAACAATTATATTTATATATATAAGCACACCGGACAAAAAATTAGTCACCCCTAATAGCACCGATAGTAGGAAGTTCAAGGTCACACAGAGGGCGCTGATGTAGCATTGGTAAGTGACAAGTAGCGGTGATGTAGCACACAGGATCAGATCTGTTTCGTGAGGTGGTGAAGAACAAAGTGTGTGTTGGATATAGTCTGCAAAATGGGTCGTGAGGCAGACGTTACTCAGTGGCAAAAAGGAGCCATCGTGTTTGGCAGAGCCCACGGACACAAAATGTCTGAAGTAGCCCAATTTGTTGGTGTGTCAACACGTACTGTCCAGCGAGTTTACAAAGAGTGGTGTAGTTCGCAATCAACTGACAATCGACGGCGTAACTATGGCCGGAAAACAATTCTCGACAATAGGGGCCGCCGCCATGTTTCTCGTCTAGTAACTGCAAATCATTTTCAAACCAGAGAACAATTGCTCCAAGAAACCAATGAGGTTCTCCAGCGACCAATTTCCGAATGGACATTGCAACGAGAACTGCATGCGATGGACATCTGGAGCAGGGTACCACGGAAGAGGCCGCTGTTAACAGCAAGTCACAAATTGGCACATTATAAATGGGCTCAGAGGCACAAAAACTGGACTGCGGCAGATTGGAAACGTGTAATTTGGTCTGATGAGTCCCGTTTTTGTTTGTTCTCCAATGATGGGAGGCGACGAGTACATCGCAGGTCCAATGAAGCCTTTAATCCTGAATGCGTCGAAGGTGTTGTTCAGGCTGGAAACAGAAAGTGAAGCGCAGGAATAGACACCCACAGACTCTGGCGGAACTTCGGGACCGGCTGATGGCTGATGAACGAGTGGCAGCAAATCGATGTTCAGTACATGCACAACCTCGTAGAGTCTCTGCCTCGCCGGATTCATGCGGTTATCAAGGCCAGAGGCACCGTCACACGTTATTAGGTACATTCTGAGAGGGGTGACTAATTTTTTGTCCGGTGTGCTTATAATAATAATAATAATTAGTCATAAATGCCGAAGTAGTTCCAACACATGTAAATTTTTGTCCATACTCATTTTTTACCCAGTAGCTAAAACAGGTCATGTTTTATATCAGGTCATCCCATAAGTAATGTCGTTTTTTACAATACATTAAGTTTAAACTAGTCCTATTCGGTTTAAGCATAAATTTTTCGAAGGTTATATCTAAGAGGGGATCTATCATGTTTCACTACATACTTTACAGACCTTGAACAGTGAAGACATGTGTTTTGCTTTATGTGAACCCCTCATAAACATGGCGGTATCAGAAGAGCATATCAGGCATATAATGCTTTACGAGTTCAAAAAAGGGAATAGTGCTACTGAAGCAACGCAAAACATTCAGGACATTTATGGTAATGATATTCTGCATGTGAGGAAATGTCAAAGATGGTTTCAAAAGTTTAGGAATGGTGACTGCTGTTTGACAGATGCAGCACGCTCTGGATGCCCTGCTGAGTTTGATGATGACCTGCTGTTAGCCGCACTTGAAGAAGACTGTTCAACAACTGTCGAAGAATTGGCCCAGAAACTCAATTCATCCCCATCCACCATCCATCGACATTTGCAACAACTTGGGAAAGTGTCTAAGTTAGGAAAATGGGTGCCACATGAATTGTCAGTCGACAATCTGAGGGTGCGTGTAAACATTAGCACAGCTCTTCATTCCCATGAACTCCAAGATCCGTTCTTGCACCATTTAGTGACTGGTGATGAAAAGTGGATACTGCACCAGAATGTTAAGCGCTGTCGACAGTGGGTTTGTGCTGGAGAACCAGCGACACGACAGCCAAAACCAAATCTTCACCCTCGGAAGGTGTTGCTTAGTGTTTGGTGGGATAAAGGTGGTGTAATACACTTTGAAACCTTACCACACAACCAAACAATCACCACTCAAGTCTACTGTCAACAACTGGATCGATTGAACACTGCACTAAAAGAAGAGACCTTCTTTGGTTAATCGGAAAGGAATCATGTTCCACCATGACAACACACGTCCTCATACCACTCGGATCACTTCTGCAAAAATTGAGCTTGGGTGGGAAAAACTTCCACATCCTCCATACTCTCAAGACCTTGCGCCTTCAGATTATCATCTCTTCCTGAAGGAGTCTGCAAAACTATCTTGACGAGAAACAGTATACTTCTTTAGATGACCTGCACACCAGTCTCTGTATGTTTTTTGCCTCAAAACCGCCTGAATTTTATAAACATGGCATTGAAAAGCTTGTAGGACATTGGCAGAGTGTCACTGATTCCAATGGAAAATATATACTAGATTAAAAAGTTTGTTTAGTTTTTTTTGTCCTTCAAATTCCCATCTAAAAAATGACATTACTTATGGGATGACCTGATATTTCAAAAATTTTTATATCACTTTCACTTGCATTAATGTAGGGGGTTTCTAGCAAAGTTTAGAGAAGGCACTTTTGTTACAATATACAATGATTATTATTTTAAAATTTCACCCACATTATGATTTTAATTAAAAAATGCTTAATCAAGTATATCATACTACATACTACTCATACTAGCTCAGGCATTTTTCCACCCAGTGATTTGATTTAGGTTAGGTTAGGACCTCAGCAAAGTATATCCTACAAGAAAATTCAATTTTTTTAATTTTTTTTAATTGGGGTTGTTTAATCTCCTTCACAACATCTAAGGTTATATGACAGAGAGGACCTACAGCTTTTCGTGGGATCCGAACCACGGGTCACTACATAATCTGGGTGGGGAGGACGGTCTCCCATCCAACTACTACCCAGACCCAATGTTGCTTAACTTCGCTGATCTCCGGGAAGCAGTGAGAAAATTAAATTTATTTACAAAATCAGACAATAGGTAAAAAAGATGGATTACTCTTGGTGCTACTTCGGAATTTAGGCATATATATATATATATACACAGTATATATATATATATCTATCAGGTCATCCCATAAGTAATGTCATTTTTTACGATACATTAAGTTTAAACTAGTCCTACTTGGTTTAAGCATAAATTTTCCAAAGGTTATATCTAAGAGGAGATCTATCGTGTTTCGCTACATACTTTACAGACCTTGACCAGTGAAGACGTGTGTTTTGCTTTATGTGAACCCCTCATAAACATGGCAGTATCAGAAGAGGATATCAGGCATATAATGCTTTACGAGTTCAAAAAAGGGAATAGTGCTACTGAAGCAATGCGAAACATTCAGGACATTTATGGCAATGATATTCTGCATGTGAGGAAATATCAAAGATGGTTTCAAAAGTTTAGGAATGGTGACTGCTGTTTGACAGATGCAGCACGCTCTGGACACCCTGCTGAGTTTCATGATGACCTGCTGTTAGCCGCACTTGAAGAAGACTGTTCAACAACTGTCGAAGAATTGGCCCAGAAACTCAATTCATCTCCGTCCACCATCCATCAACATTTGCAACAACTCAGGAAAGTGCCTAAGTTAGGAAAATGGGTACCACATGAATTGTCAGTCGACAATCTGAGGGTGGGTAAACATTAGCACAGCTCTTCATTAGGGTGTACCATTTTTGGGTCATTTTCAAAAAGTCAAGGTCCAGGAGTCTAATGTTGTGCCAAATGATGTCCTAAACACGAATTTTACAGGCATTTTCTAATCCAACAAATTTTGAATCCCCCCACCCACCCTTGAAATTTTGCGCATCCCCTTTTCCTAAAAACCCCATATATCTCAAACACTATCAACTTTATCGAAAAATGTTATAGAATAAAAATGATTTAGAATCAAAAGTTCTATTAGAAAAGTTCATCAAAATAGAAATTTACTTAATTTTGAAAATTTTCATTTATTTTTTTAAAATTTAAATTAAAAATTTTTTTTGCTTGCAGTGCCTTCTTCTTAAATAAGGTGTTACTGCCACCTTTGAAGCATCACCCCAATGCAGCTTCACGGCGATGGGCTTTGTATTTGCTAGTTTTAATGCAAATCATAATTAGTTTTTATTATAACTAGCCTATACAAAGTGAGGACAACCTCAAAACTATATATATATAAAATAAAGCTAAAAATTAACACTTTATCTATAGTTGTGAGGTCCCATCGTTTTTTTTTTCCTTTATTCAACACTTTCCTCAAAAAAATAAAAAGAAACAAGTTTCCTAATTAGAAATCATTGATATAAGAGCTTTTTAAACATAAAAATAAGAAAAGACAATTTATGGTATATTTAATAACAAAAAAAAATCAGCCTCTTCTAAATTAAAACAATCTCTGCAAATAAAAATACCTAATCTATCTGTTAATGAACTATTCTTTACTGAGTTTCATTCTTTTAAGAGTCTCTTTACTAGGATCAGGAATTAGTCTTCTATTCTCTTCCACAATTTGCAAAAGACCTTGAAATTCTTCTTCATTTTGACATTTGTCATGAAAGTCTTGAACCAGCTTGATTCCTCTTTCAGCGGTATCATTGACTACTCTAATAGATGAAAGAATGTTTTTTAGTTTGTTGTAGTCATCGACCTCTTCCCATGTTGATGCTGGTTTCTTTATCCATGAGTCTGGTTTTGACCCACAGCATTGAAATAAATGCCATGAAATTGGACCTACTAGCTGATGAAGCTTTGTGTCTTCCTTTAAAATGGGGAAAACAGGTTGCCCACATACATAATTTTCTGGAACTGGATATTTGTTTAGGATTTTGCGATCTTATCTTTTTCATCATTACTTAGCGATCCAAAGAAACTCAAAGGGACCACTTCCTCCATCAAATACCAGTAATGATTGGCAAAAGATTTCAAAGCAGCATTTGCAACTTCCCTATTTTCCTTCTTGTAATTCACCAAATCATGATAAAACTTCAGATCATTAGCTGGACTATCTAGTGAATTAGAACATAAAAGCCAGTATTTTCCATAAATTAATGCATTAAATAGACACATTCTCTTTAATTTCTTAATCAATGATTCATCATATGATGCTTGGTGGGCAAAAGCATACATTTTATTTGTATACAAAATCATTGCCATCCACCTGGCACGGTGCATTACACCAGGTTTCCGCCAATGACTGTTTTCTCTGGAAACCTCTCCTAAAAGCATTAAAGTTGTTTCAGCAACTTCCTTATAGTCATCACGTGGAAAGCAGTCAGATTTTCTTAAACATTGGGTCATAAATTCTACACATTCTTCCTTTAGGCCTCTTTGATACCTTGATTTAACATCAAGAACATTGTATGTAGATTTCGTATTAATTTTCTTCCATTTAGACTCGCGAAATTCTTTGAATAACTCAAACTCAGGAGATTTACTTGGGCCAAAAATGGTTTCATACACAGCACACAAAACTCTTTCAGCCACATGATGGCGGCATGCTAACCAAATCAATTTCTTTTGCAAAAGTTCTTCAAGTAACTTACAGGAACCTTTCATCCATCCTGAATTGGATGCAGTGGTATCAAATGATACTCCAAAGACATTTTGCTTCAAGTTCCATTTTTCAATACTTTGAAATACAGAAGTGGCTTGAGACAATCCAGTGGAATCATCTATTATAGAAACTGATAAAAGTTTTTCTACATTTGGGTATCCAGTAACAAGTATTGCAAGGCGGTCTTCTTGTTCTGAACATGATTTAGTAAGCAGCTTGCTATCCCAATGTACTAGGCAGTGATCAGGAGGAGTAAAATCCTTGATGCAAGTTTCATATTTTCGTTTTCTTGTCTTTCGAGCGGCTCTTGCAGATGTGGTCCTGGAGAGAGTGAGTTTTTCAATATCCTTGCCACACCTAATGGCTACTGCAGCAGCAAAAACAGTCCGTTGTCCAATAGAGAGATTAAGTCTGTCTGCAGTGGAGGAAACCAATGGCGAGGCAAGAATATTTTGGGGGCTGGAAGCATTTGAAGGTCCTGCTGTAGGTTCTGTCGGAAACTCTTCATAGCTGTCTGTCTCAGAACTGGTCGTGCTAGAAAGAAGGGTCTCTGATGTTCTGGCTGTAGCACTCACTTGCTTCACTGATTTATGTTTCTCTTTGCGTTTCTTCTCTTTCTCTAATCCCGTCATTCCCAACGTGGGGCGCAGGCCCCACTGGTGGGGCATGGTAATATTTTGGTGGGGCATGCGTAGGACGTGCACCCTTCGGCTTACTATACCAAAGACTACGGGCAATCCGAGAATGAATTATTAACAGTGAATTGTTTTATAGTGAGTCTGTGTGAGTGAGTGTGCGTGTTAATGCATACGGTGCATATATAGTATGTATACATAAAAATATTTGTGTGTATGTATGTATATGTGTAATTGGTACACAAAGTATTTCCCGTCTCCCCACACTCGCGTGTCTCGGTCGACCAAGGAGAGGACGGGACGCATGTCGCCGGATGAGCCAATGTTTTCTCGGCCAATCAGCGTGTGTGAGCATTCAGTTTGCTTCTTAGTGTGTTTACGTTTGGCCGTGTGTCCACCATAATACCGTGTTGTTCTGAATTTTTTCATAATAATATGTGACTTATGTGTGAATTAATGTGATATATTACAATTTGGCAAACCAAAGAAAAGGAATATATTTTTATTTTTATTTCTTTATATATTAATCGACCTCAGCAATTATGTAAATTAGCAGTATCTTGCATTTATACCAGTACGCCAAAACACTGGACTGTTTCTATAATAATTCGTTTTCGTTGACATTTATATTCCTCATTCAGAAATTTTTGTTCTGGATACTTCTTTAATTAATTTATAATTTTATTTATTTCAGTCACAAACCCTATGCATAAAATGAGTAGTGCAAGTAAAAAAAAAAGTTCGTCAATATTCAGAGGAATATTTAAAATTTGGATTCATACCCGCTATCCATGATGACCGGTCACCTTTCTGCCTCTTATGCCAACAATGCTTGACCAACGAATCAATGAAACCAGGTCGTCTTGAGTTGCATTTGAAGGCGAAACATAGTGCGTATGTAAATTCAGATTTAAATTACTTTAAGTCTTTAAAGGAGAAGTTTGCAAAAAGATCAACAATAAAGTCTCTGTTTACTACACAAACTGTTAGCGTCAGTCGTACTCTTGAGGCTAGTTATGAAATTTCTTTACTCATTGCTAAATGTGGAAAAAATCATACTATAGGAGAGGATTTAATTAAACCATCAATATCAACATTTCTTAAAACAGTCCTGGAAAAAGATGACAACGCTGTTAAAGCCATGCCACTCAGTAACAATACTGTTAGTAGAAGAATAGATGAAATGAGTGAAGATATTGAAACACAACTTGTTGAAAAGCTGAAATCAAGATATTTCTCACTACAAATGGATGAATCAACTCTGAGAGACAGTGAGGTCGTATTGTTAGCATATGCAAGATATATTGATAAAGGTGAATTTGCTGAAGAAATGGTATTCTGTAAATCATTAGAAACCACCACTTCCGCCGCTGATATATATGGTAAGCTAAACAATCAGTTACACGTCAATAATATACCAATAGAAAACATAACATCTTGTGCTGCAGATGGTGCTCCTGTTATGATGGGCAAGAAAAAAGGCTGCTTAAAATTGATGAAAGATGAGAATCCAGAAATGCTTCTTGTGCACTGTGTTATTCATAGAGAGAACTTAGTGTCCAAAAATATTACTCCTGTTCTTAATGAGGTACTACGCTCAGTTATAAAATGTATCAATGCTATCAAAGCTAATGCAAAATGTGAGCGTCTCTTCAAGCAATTTTGTGAAAATGAAAATGCAGACTATGTGAAACTTTTACTTCACACTGAGGTAAGGTGGCTCTCAAAGGGGAATTGCTTGAAAAGATTCATGGACCTATTTGATGTTCTTAGTGACTTTTTAAGTGACAAGCCTGAAATGAAGCACCTGCTAACCGTTGATGGTAAAGCATTTGTGAGTTATTTAACAGATATTTTTGAAAAACTGAATATGTTGAATAAACAACTTCAAGGATCAAACAAAACTCTTGTAGATGCAAAGACGAAGATATTTGGCTTCGTTACATTTATCGAGGTATGTCAAAAAAACATTTCTCACAAAATTTTTGACCAGTTTCATTGGCTAAAAAAATGTAAGGTGACTGATGCTGCTGTACTTGTCATTGTGGATCATCTGAAAATAATGGCCTCTGATTTTAAAGAAAGATTTTCTGATTTAAAACAAATTGATTTTCCAACATGGGTGATGCAGCCAATGCTAGTGGATATATCTGATGTTTCGATGCAGTACCAAGAAGAACTCTCGGAAATGCAAAATGATGAGTCAGTTAAAACTTTATTCAATATAAAAGGGGTGATGGCATGGCTTTGTGATGAGACAGAAACTAAATACCCACATTCAACCAACTTTGCAAGAAAATTGTTGTTACCCTTCCCATCTTCATATTTAGCTGAATGTGGCTTTAGTGCTGTAAATGATTTGTTATTGAAGAAAAGAAATCGACTGGATATCACTAAACGAGGAGACTTGAGACTTAAGCTGACTAAATTGGTGCCTGATATAAAATCTCTCTGTAGCAGACATGACGCACAAGGATCTCACTAACAGACATTTTTAGGTGAGCTCAAATTTTATTTTTCATTATTATTAGTTCAATAATTAAAATGATCAAAGTATTACAGAATAACTTTTCATTCAAATATTTTCTATTTCTGCATTCCAGTTCTCTATTATATGTTTGGAAACTTTATTTATTTAGCTGTCCTTTCGTTTTTTATTTTTCTCTTTCATGGATGCCATGTTCTTTGGAAGCTTGTTTAGAGACCAAGTTAATGGCCTTTTAAGCTTCCTTCACGTGAATAACAGTAAAATTTTGAATAACAAAAATTAAATATCACAGGGGGGGGGGCATCAGGGTTTTAGAAATGCTTAGGTGGGGCATGGCCCAAAATCGGTTGGGAACCACTGCTCTAATCTAATGTACTTGCGCTGTACTTTTGATGCATAATCTGCATCTAGCAAACCTAAACATGTTTCTCGTTTTGTTCTTTGATCTTCTAAGAATGAAATATCATATGCTTCCTGAGGCTCAGTTCTCATGTGGTCTTTTTAGATTAATTCAACGGCATTTTGAGAAGAGATGTCAAAAAGGGAATCCATAATTTTCATGAAATTAGAGTGTTCATTTTCAAAGCTTGCTCTTTTTTTGTGCTTGATTAAATTATTATGCATTTCTTCTAGATTTAACAGCATCTTCCTGCCTTTAGGGTTTTTACTAATATCTATAGTAGGAATGCATGCTTTTTGCCATATTATTAGTAGCTTCTGTAGAACTTCATTAACAGTAGAATCTTTTGTAACTTTTGGACCCTTATACTGCATTCTCCGTAAATAAATAAAATGGCTTAGAAAATCTTTATTGGATGGTAAAACAATTTTAGGTGAACTCATAATATCAGCCTGCAAGCGACCAAGAATAAAGTCATGCTGTTTTGTAGCTGTTTGACTCATTTTTTATTTATTTTTCAAATAAAGCAGTCTGAAAAGAAACAATAAGAGTAAAAACAATGCTTGTTTATTAAAATTCAATGTAAAAAAGGATTTTTAAATTTGGATTATACTCACAATATACTCATAAATAATGTAACTTAAGCACCTTATTTTATATTAATACAATAAGGTGCTCTTGGACAAAAGAAAATGAAAATTTTCAAAATTACGTAAATTTCTATCTTAATGAACTTTTCTAATAGAACGTTTGATTCTAAATCATTTTTATTCTATAACATTTTTTGATAAAGTTGATAGTTTTTTAGATATATGGGGTTTTTAGGAAAAGGGGATGGGCAAAATTTCAAGGGGGGTGGGGGGGATTCAAAATTTGTTGGATTAGAAAATGCTTGTTAAATTCGTGTTTAGGACATCATTTGGCACAACATTAGACTCCTGGACCTTGACTTTTTGAAAATGACCCAAAAATGGTACACCCTACTCTTCATTCCTGTGAACTCCAAGATCTGTTTATGCACCATTTAGTGACTGGTGATGAAAAGTGGATACTGTACCAGAATGTTAAGCGCCATCAACAGTGGGTTTGTGCCAGAGAACCAGTAACACCACAGCCAAAACCAAATCTTCACCCTCGGAAGGTGTTGCTTAGTGTTTGGTGGGATAAAGGTGGTGT
This sequence comes from Bathynomus jamesi, assembly GCA_023014485.1. Taxonomy (NCBI): domain Eukaryota; kingdom Metazoa; phylum Arthropoda; class Malacostraca; order Isopoda; family Cirolanidae; genus Bathynomus; species Bathynomus jamesi. The sequence goes on along the minus strand of JAJOZX010000572.1, from coordinate 427,995 downwards.
AATACACTTTGAAACCTTACCACACAACCAAACAATCACCACTCAAGTCTACTGTCAACAACTGGATCGATTGAACACTGCACTAAAAGAAGAGAGACCTTCTTTGGTTAATCGGAAAGGAATCATGTTCCACCATGACAACGCACGTCCTCATACCACTCGGATCACTTCTGCAAAAATTGAGCTTGGGTGGGAAAAACTTCCACATCCTCCATACTCTCCAGACCTTGCGCCTTCAGATTATCATCTCTTCCTGAAGGAGTCTGCAAAACTATCTTGACAAGAAACAGTATACTTCTTTAGATGACCTGCACACCAATCTCTGTATGTTTTTTGCCTCAAAACCGCCTGAATTTTATAAACATGGCATTGAAAAGCTTGTAGGACATTGGCAGTGTGTCACTGATTCCAATGGAAAATATATACTAGATTAAAAAGTTTCAGTTGAGTTTTTTTTGTCCTTCAAATTCCAATCTAAAAAACATCACTTATGGCAGGGGTGCTCAGACTTCGGAGACCTTAGGGCAAAATTTGCTAACTATTATCTTTGGCGGGCACAAACACCAAAATTTTCCCCTAATTTATGAACTAAAAATAATGATTATGATTAGCTTTAAAATGCCTTTCAACATTATATTTTTTGGCAACAGCTAGAGTAGATTGGCATATTAAGCATATACATTTAGAATTTATGTTTGAGAAAAAGTAAATATCTTCCCATTCACTTTGAAAATTATACGTCCTTATAGTCTTATCACTGGTTCATGTCGCCATTATGAAGCCCTGTCAATAAAAATAAAATTAAATAATGTAATTTTTAAAAAAAATATTTTGCGATCTAGCCACTAATATCAGAGGCTGAACTTTTACCACTTGAAACTTCAAAATCGGACACGCTGCCGGTCGAAATAATGCTAAACTTTTAATACTAAATGTGAAAACGTCAAATTACGTAAAAAACGACTTAAAAATAGACAAATTTCAAATTCGCATCCACACACAAGATGACACGAACGGTGAACGGTCGACATGATGCTAAACTTTTAATACTAAATGTGAAAACGTCAAATTACGTAATAAACGACTAAAAAATAGACACATTTCATGTTCGCATCCACACACAAGGTCACGCGGACAGGTCAAACGCGGAACTAAATATCGATCCGCCCACTCATCTTTATAAAATCAATAAAAATTCGAAAAGACACAGAAAGCCTAGCGAGTCGTTTCTAAAATGCCTTCTGATTGGTTGTATTTTCACGAAACACCCAATCAGCCAACTCGATTCATTATATCCGTTGAAATAGAATCGTCGCTTTAAGCGACACAGAAATTGGCGGAGCAAAGCAATGGTTTCAGACATGTTTTAAACATGTATGTGAGCGCTCTGCTCGCATGTAAAAATTCATTTCTAGTAATTTTTATATTGCCAGTTAAGATTTCATTTAGGCCGGCTATTCCAAAATAAACCAGCGGGCACATTCAAATCCATGGCGGGCACACGTGTGCCCGCGGGCACGGGTGTGAGCACCCCTGACTTATGGGATGACCTGATATATATATTAGGATGTGACCGTTGCCCTCCAAAAATCAAAAAATGGTCCTACAATGCTGTTCAAAGTTTTAGTGTTGTGTATTTATCTAGGAAACACCCCTGTAAATTTTCTTGGAGATCGGTGCATGTTTGAGCTAGCACCGTCGTACCAGCAAGTACTGCTATTTCAGCTTATGAACTTCATAAATAAGTGTGAAAATAGCACATTTTGTCAGATTTTCATTTCCGGGTCTGGAACGCTGACCCACAAATTTTCCACGTATTATTTTATTGCATTTAATTTTAATGATGCTCTTTTCTTTTCCCTTGACAGTGATTTGATGTTGTGAATAGAGAATTTAATCATGGATACACGGCAAGATGATGAGTATGTCAGAATATTATTGGGCACCGTACTCCGAGAAGAAGAAAAGGAAATAAAGGGCTGCAAACTGCCAACTAATAGGCAGGTCTTACTATGTCTGTTAGCAAACCTTCGGGATATGCATTGGGACCAGGCTTTATCTGCCACCATTGACAATGTGCTTTTGCATTACCAGAAGGCGAATGTCCCGACCATTACAGGCAGGAACAATATTGGCCGAGTGATTAAAACTTACTATGACAAAGACTACATGATGCCTATGAAAAAGAATGAGGATAGAAGACGGGCTGATAATCCTGGAATTATGAAGTTTAAATCAGAATTGAGCCTGACGATGAAATTTTATAAGAACACAGTGTTGAAAGACATAGCGGCTGCGAAAAAGGGGAAAACTCAGGCCGAACAAGATGCCATCGATACTGACATACTCTTTATGAAAAGCATGCTAAGTGACAGAGTAGCTACCTACTCTGGGGTAAACAAAGTACTCACAGAAAAGGTTCAGAAGCGACAGAAAAGGCAGATGCGAGAAGAGAAGCGACAAGAAGAGAGCAATGTGATCATGCTGAGAATGTACAGGCTGATATTGATTCACCTATTAGCTCTGATGAGGACGATGACATTGATGAGGCCAGCACTGCTGAACCAAAGAGAAAACATCGGAGAACAGTGAAAGAGGGAGTTTCAATTTTTGTGCCCCATGATATTCTGAAGTCGGCAGAACTTGTTTCATGCAGTGTTCGAAACAACATCTCGCCGACCCAGCTGAGTGCAATTGTGTACTCCCTTGTATCTGCATGTGGTGGAGATACATCAAAGCCGAGTCTAAATGCAAGGACGGCCCACCGATACCGAGCTTCCATCGTGTCAGAAATAAGTTTAAAAATCATGGATGAATGGCAACCATCAGACAAAGTACTGGTGCACTGGGATGGTAAACTTATGGACAAACTGGATTCCAAAGGCACTGATGACCGCCTGCCCATTCTTGTGTCTGGTGTTAATGGCACAAAGCTTCTTGGAGTCCCACCTCTTCCGCATTTGACTCAAAAAGCTGGCCTGGTTCAAGGAGACTTGATATCAACAGCAACCAAACAACTTCTGGTCGATTGGGAGTGTGAACAGAATGTCGTTGGTATGGTTTTCGACACAACTTCATCCAATACAGGTAAACCTATTTCAAACATCAGCGTGAATTTATCACGACATTAATACCAAAATACAGTGAATGATTTAACAGAAATCTGCAAAAAGCACGTGCCTGAAATGGTGGCCTTAAACTACAATTACATTTTTTTTTCAGGACAAAAAACAGCTGCTTGCGTCTCCCTCCAAAAGGAATTAGAGCCTGCCGTATTCTGGTGCGCCTGTCGCAGGCATGTGGGCGAAGTCATCCTAGGTGTTTGCTGGGATTGCTTGAAAGTGGAGGGCGCTTCAAGTCCAAACATAATGGTTTTCCAGAGGTGAGTCATAAGCTTTACAAAATAACAAGGAATATTATTATCTAATGAACAAATTTAGTGGAATTTCTTTTATTAGACTTATAAGATATACTAACACCAAGCAAATGATCGATCATATCAATCTTAATACCCCTAAAACAATATTATAGATTAGTACGAAATACAATAATCCCAATAATTGCATTTCTAGGTTCAAGAACCATTTCTCTCAACTGGCGTACAATGAAAAAAAGAAATACTACTACCCCGCGATGCCTGGAGTGTTTGAGGAGCGCCAGCAGGAGATGGCTGACTTCTTCCGTGAATCTCTAGCCCAACCATTTACACGTGGCGACTACAAGGAGCTGGTAGAGCTTTGTCTGCTGCTTGTAACTAAAGGATCCGAGCCAGTGAACTTCACAATGGTCTACCCCGGCGCACTTCACAAAGCAAGGTGGATGGCTAAACTGCTCTATACCCTCAAGATTGTTCTTTTGTCAGGCCAGATCAAAGACCAGTTTCCCAAAGCCGAGGTTGTGACTAAAAGTCAAATCAGCAAGTTAGAATGGTTTGCTGTGTTCACAGTCGCTGTTTATGTCCCATGGTGGATTGTTTGCCCCGTTCCAGCAAGTGCGCCACTGAATGACTTGAATTTGGTCGAAACCTTGGCTGAATTTGCCCCATATGACGCCACAATAGTTGACAAAGCACGTGTGGCACTCGGTAGACACACTTGGTACCTAACTGAGGAGTTGGCCCCACTGGCTTTGTTCTCGTCCCAAGTACAAGAAAGGACAAAAGAGGAGATGAGGAAGGCCCTTCTTTGCCATGAAGGCACTGAAGTTACTAAGAGAGTGGGGCTCAATCATGGGGGCTATGGAAAGCCATATCTTCCCCCTGTCCCAGAAAGTGGCACTGCCCTGGTGGACCTAATTGGGCCTGACTCAAGCCGGTTCTTCACCATTTTAGGCATGCCCTATCAGTTTCTCCACAGTCCCCTGAATGGGCGGATCATGACGACTACCTGAACATGAAACGGGTTGTGGACAAGCTTCAGGTCGTCAATGAGGCTGCAGAGCGTGGTGTAAAAACTTTGCCATGACTTTCTTAATGTTGCCAGGGATGAGGAGCGCTTTCAAGAAGTCCTTCAAGTAGTTGAAAATGACAGACTCCGCGTTCCTAATCAGCGCAAACGATCATCTGTTTCCGAACAGAAATCATGGTTTCTTGCTCTAGAGAAATAATACCTTGTGAATATATGATAAAACCCCTTAATGTACCATGAGAAAATAAGAATGATTAACTTTTTTGTGTTAGTGATAACAGCTTTTAATTAAGACAGGCAAATGATTTGTGTTAATATCCCTTATGATGGTTGTGTAATCTCATATATAGGTGCGTATGCCGTATAAGCAAAATCGCTATTTTTCAAATTGCTGGTGCTCACTCGAATATGCATGAATCTTCAAAAAATTGCACGTGGGTATTTTTTGTCAATATGCAACACCAAAATTTGAACAGCATTGTAGGACAAAGTTGGGGCAACTGTCACACCCTAATATATATATATATATATATGATGAATAAAACCACGAAGGAAAGGAAACACAAAAAGGTGCTCAAGCGCTTTAGTCATATATATATATAATATATATATATATATATATATATATATATATATATATATATAAGCACCTTAATGATACTTAATTAGTTCATTTAACTCCACATTGAAAAGCAAACATTGAAGCTATAATCTGTGCCTACATTTGAGGTGACCCTCTGATCTGAAATGAGAGGAAAGCAACATTTACAAAACCCCAAGTGATTAAGACTATCAGTTTTCTCATCTTTCTTTGTCTGCTGAAGGTGGTTACGAGTTGTATGTTGGCCCAAGTATCGCCATAAAACAAGATAAGTAATCTCTGCTGTATTATTCTCTACTGCTAAGTGAGGTGATAGCTGATCCAATGTAAAAATTGAGTCAAACCTTTCACAGCATTTTTTCTCATCTGACTGTAAAAATTGTACCAGTATTTACACATTTAAATGGTCAAAATCGATTATGGTACTTAATGACTAAAGAAAACATATCTACAAGGTGATTGTTATTGTATTATGGATTTATGTGAAAGATGCAAATTCAAACAGCCCTAACTCATATATACAGGGTGAGTCAAAAGTAGCGCCCGATTTCTGTTTTTTCGGCTGTCAGATTCTTTCTGGGAAGTCATGTTGTTAATAATTGTCTTGCAGATTATTAATTTTCTTAGTTTATTTATTTTTGTTTTTGTTTTGCAGGTTATTGCTGAGAGTTTGGAAAGTTACTGAATTTGCACCAAATTGAACCATGAATTACCTTTCAATGAATCAACGCATTGCGGCCATGAAACATTACTACAAATGTAATGAACAACCAACGATGGCGGCACGCCATTTGGCACAGGAATTCGATATTAACCCACCCCAGGGAAGAAACATACAATTGATTGTCAAGAAATTTGAAGCAACAGGGTCGGTAGCCACTGCAAAGAAGTCCGGTCGTCCGAAAACGGCAACGAATGTAGCTAAGGCTGAAGAAGCCATCAGGAGACTGGAACAAAGTCCGCAAAAGTCAACTCGCCATTTATCTGCAGAGTTGGAAGTGAGCCAGTCAAGTGTTATCCGTATCCTTCACCAGAAAAAATGGAAACCTTACATTCCACGCTTACTGCATGCCCTTCATGATGGAGATGACGACCACCGTCTTCAATTTTGCGAAGAGTTCTTAGCTAAACTTGACGAAGAGGACACAATGCTAGACAACATCTGGTGGTCAGATGAGGCATGTTTTAAGCTTAACAGCACAATTAACAGACACACTTGTGTCTACTGGGCTGCGGAGAACCCAAGAGTGACAGTTGAGAAGGAGGTAAATTTACCTGGTGTGACAGTTTGGGCAGCCATATCTCCATTAGGGATAATTGGACCCTTTTTCTTTGAGGGATCTGTCACTGCAGAAATTTACCTGGATATGCTGCAAACCTTCTTTTGGCCCAGGGTACAAGATCAGGACTGTTATTTCCAGCAAGATGGAGCTCCACCTCATTATGGACGTCATGTTCATCAGTGGCTTGATGAAAACTTTCCCGGAAAGTGGATCGGCCGCCGCGGTCCGATCGAGTGGCCAGCACGCTCCCCAGACCTTACACCTCCAGATTTCTTTCTTTGGGGGCTCATGAAAGACCTTGTTTATCGTGAAAAGCCTCGTACCATTCAGGAATTGAAGGCTCAAATCACTGCAAAGTTTGAGGAAATTGATATCGAACTCTGCAGGCGTGTGTGCCACTCTGTGCCTGCTCGGCTGCAATTGTGCATCGATCACGAGGGAGGGCACTTTGAAAATTGCAAGTAAAACAGCTTGGTACAGTTCCGTAATAATTTTCCCCCGAATAAATGGTTAGATAAACATGTCAGTCATTTATTTCTATCTTCTTGTACACTGTAATACAAATGGCAAACAAACAATCAACTGACAGAAATCGGGCGCTACTTTTGACTCACCCTATATATATATATATATATATATATATATAATATATATATATATAATATATTATATATATATTATATATATATATATATATAAAATGTAAAATAACACACTGTCACAATGAAGTATAAAGAAGGAAACCACTCTTCAGGAAGATGTAAATTTTTATTTCTTAACAAATACAGTTTTGGCTCCTCACAAGCCCTTGTCAATTGGTAATGACTGTATAAACAGAGAACAGAGTTTATATACACCTGGAAGTTAATTATTAGGGATTAGCTGACTGAACCATCCCATCCTCTTCTCAGAGGATAGTTAAGTGACCCCTCCAACACAGCTTTGACCTGATGGATGTACCTGTGTTGCCTGGGGATTTTTGGAGGGTAATGTTACAAAATTCTTACCTAATTTAATTACATATAATTTTGTTAAAAGAGAATTGACCATTGGATAGATTAAAATTTTATTTTTATAGAGCCTATAAGACTAGATTCAATAATTCTACACTTAACATAATTATTAGACTTGAAAACAAAGTTGCAATTATTGAAATCTATTACATGGTTATAGTCTCTAACATGATAGAATACCACACTTTTTTCATTCCCCACCCTCACATCTCTCTCATGTTCAATAAATTCTCTTACTACGGTCCCTTCCTGTTTCTCCCATGTATACATGATCAGGACATTCTTTACATGGTAATACTGTATATACAGTAAACCCTCGATAAGTCGGACTATATAGGGCTCTAGCCAGTCCAACTCATTGAAAAGTCCAACTCATTGCGAATTACCTTAATTACCCCCGTATTTACCCCTAAAGAGGCATAAATACTCTCTAACCTTTTAAGTTTGATTAGTGAGAGTCTAATACAATGTTCAAAATAAACAAAATAAACATTAAAAAACAATAAAACTTTGTTTCACTTACCATTGCTGGAATTATTTTGAGCATGAAACGCAAAAAATTTTAATGTTTACCTTTTTGTACAATACAGTATTAAAAAAACACTTCACTTAGTAAAAAAATAAAATAATACTGGCACTTGACATAGGAAATAAAACACTTCTCTCAGTAAAATAAACAAAAGAATAATAGCACTTGATAGAGAACAGAGTCCAACTCATCCTGAATTCCGACTTATCGAGGGTTTACTATATACACCTATGTCTTTTTCATAATTAGGTTTGTTCATTATTAACATGTCATTTATGCAGTTATTATATTTGAATACCACATTAGTGCCTATTCTCTGACAAGTTTTCTTAAGCCCTTTCAAGTTTTTGTTATTGGGGAGGACACTTTTCTTGTAAATCTTGTTTACAGTTGACCTGTCAGTATAAAAGGTTTTTCTGGCTGCCAAATGAGTGTTAAAAATGAACCATTTGGGTTAACAGAGATTTTTAAATATACTGATTTTTTTATCTCCTCCCAACATAAGAAGGGTGACATATTCTATATGCTCTTAGGAAACACTGAAGACACAAATTCTTTACTTGGTCATCATGAAATGAAAAATAGCGAATGTAAGAGTTTGAATTAGTCTCCTTCCTATACACACAATTTTATGTTGTCATTTTCCCTACTGATGAGAACATCCAAAAAAGATATTTTTCTATCCCTTTCCCATTCACATTTGAACTTAATTGAGTGATGAAGGTTATTGAGTTTGGAAAAGTCATCATCAAAATTCTTATTAGCTGGCCATACTGATAATATGTCATCCACATATCTTAACCAAATTTAATTGGGGAAGGATATCCTAGGCAACAATTTCGTTTCAAAAAACTCCATAAATAAATTGCCCAAAATAGGGGAGAGAGGATTGCCCATGGCCATGCCATACTTCTATTTATGGAACGTGCCATCAGCTATAAAAACATTATCCTCAATACAGAGTTTCGCCAATTCTATGAATTTCTTGGCTGTTACTGGAAGCATTAGGTTTAGGTTAGGAAGAATTTCCTTAAAAAATTGATGGCTTCCATGTACTGGGACATTTGTAAATAAGGACTTTACTTCAAAGCTCACAAACTGGCCATTAGGTAATTCTAAATTATTTATCTTATCACAAAAATTTGATTATTTTTTATGTGAACAAGGAAAATACTACTTTCAGCTGGAGACAAGTGTTTGGCAAGCCAGTTAGACAATTTGTACATAAAACTGAACCTACATCGGAGATGATAGGCCAAAGGGGACAACCTTCTTTGAGTCTTAGGAAGGCCATACATATAGGGAAGAGACAAATTCATACTTTTGAATTGTTTGGATAATTCTGATTTTCCTACAACCTTGGTAAAGCCTTTATTCAATTGTTTAACTTTATTTTCTAATGGGTTATTGGTTAATTTTTCGTAAGTATTACAAACAACTCATTTAGTTTCTCACTATATGGTAGCTATTTTTGTTCAGTATTACTATCTAGTTAGTTTTATCTGATTTTGTCATGACAATATCATGGTTTGCTTTTAGTTTTTTAAGAACTTCTTGAAATCTCTTTAGTACACCTGTTTCACTGGAGTTACCCAAACTTAAGGAACTTATCAAACATTCACTCAAAAAATCAGCACTAATATCACTGTCACTGTTGGCTTTCACTACTGACACAATGTTCAAGGTTAAATTCATCACATGTTTTGGTTGAAAAAGGCAAGCCATAACCTAAAACAAGACTTTCATCCAGGTTTAAATTGTAAGATGAAAGATTTATCATATTCTTATTAGGACATGAACCTTTTACCCACAAACTGGTCATAAACAGGCATTGGAGCTTGTTCTGTAGTTTCCTTTTATGACTATTCACTTTGTAATGGATACTCCTGTTGATCATGGAGATAGCACTTGCATACCTGACATTATCACACTTTTGTTGCAGGTTTCTCTTAGCTTCTCTTACTTCATATCATATAGTCATGTTTATTTCCCTTTTAGTTCTGAAGATGTGTTCCTTACAGTGTTGGGAGTAACGCGTTACTAGTAACGATCATTACGTAATGGTGTTACTTTTTTAGTAATGGTAATGGGAATGGCATTACATTTTTAAATCAGTAACAAATTCGGTAACGATGTTATTTTTTCAGTAAGTCAGACTGTTACTCATTACTTTTTGTAAATAAATCTAAAAAGCTAAATAACATTTGAACAACTTTAATTATAACATTGCTTGTTATAACATTACTTGTTTATTATACATTGTTTATTATAACATTACTTATTATAACTTGCTTATTATACTATATCTTCAGGATGTAATTTAAGGTATGTTTACACTTGTACACAAGTGTAAACACATGTATCTACTGTAGGGTAGTTCTTAGTTACATAAGGGCAAAAATTTTTTTGGAATTGTTTTACTCCTAACCTTTAATTTTTTTGGTATTGAGGTAAAACTTGTGCATGTGAAATAATTTTTGAATACAAGTTTTAGGGGTTGCACAGTGACCTTAAAGTTTTGATAAATATCACGATTCAGGATACTTTTATAATAATAAACAACTTCTGGTGGCCTAAAAACACGAGCACTCGGGTCCCCCTCCCTAAAAAGGGAGTATTAGCCACTCAAAGGCAGGGGTATCATGGTTGCCAGCCACTCATTGTTGCCTGATAAGCATTGATTTCCTGGAATCAGGAAACCTCCTGCGATGTTCTGTCACAACTTGAAGCAGATACTGGGTTTGCTGTTCATCCTGTGTCAGGAGACGATTGTACTCTTCAATGAGAGCAACTCCACGCTCTGCATGATCATTTGTGACAGTGAGGCTGTTGACAACCTTGAGTGTCTCCCTATAATCCTCTCTAGCTGGCCAAGTGTCTGGATCCTGGTCTAGGAAGTCAGTGGACAGATGAAGCTTTTCAAAGAAGGCTAGAGACCCTCTAGTCACAAGATCAGAGCTGAAGCTGCTCAATAGCTGCTGGATTGACTGTCTGTCGCTTAGGAGCATCTTCTGTTCCTTCAAAGCTTCTTTGTAGAAGAGGACACAGATGGATCAAAAAAGGCAAGGGCCACCAGCTCCTCTGACAGGTACCAGAGGTGTGATGAGAACTTGGCTAGAACAGCTTTTGATACAGCAGTGTTGACAGTGGCATAGGCAGGGAGAGCCTTCAGAAGATTCAGGTCATTGTTTGGTGCTGATGCAGACAGAGGAGCTTCAATCCATGCCTTGAGGTAGATCTTAACTGCAAAGACACACATCTCCTGAAGACCATTCTTCTCCCTGTCTGTCAGTTTAAACTGATGATGAAAAAGCCAGAATCTTGAGCGAGTATATTACCTTGGACATCCACCTAGCATGGTGCATGGGACCAGGTGCCATAAAGTGGATGCCCCATGGAGGAGTGACTCCCATCAAGATCAATTAGAGCTTTATGAATTCCCAGTATCGTCACAAAGGTCCTTTTGCTCTGTCAGTGACTTTTCAGCCCAAGCCACCCACTATCTGGGTCATTGATGAGATCAGCTATCTCCTTGTCATCAGCTGCAGTTGCATATGAATTTCTGTCAATAAACTCCCACTGATCTTGAAACCTCTTAAAAATCAAAACATCTGGTCCTTTGGTAGTACTCATGAGTGTGGTAAAAGCTGTCTCAGCAAGAAGCTCCAAGATATGGTGGTGGCATGCCAGATACAAAAGATCCTTCTGCAGCTCCTGTTCTATGAGAACACATGCACCTAACTTTCGCCCAGTATTAGCAGTTGTATTGTCAAATGACAATCCTATAACCGTCTCCTTCAAACCCCATTCATTAAGAGCTGCTATTACAGCCTTGGCTTGTTCTGATCCTGTCCCATTTGCTAACTTGGCAACTTCCAACAGCTGGGAGACCCCCTTGCCAGTAACAATAACTGGTAGGTGGTCAATATGTTCCTTGGTTGCCAAGTCCCTGAGAAGTTTTCCATCCCAGTGGACAATCAAAGGCACATCAGCTTGAAACTCAGCTTTCAGGGTTTCTGCGAGCAATTTCCGGTGATTCTGACGCAGGCATTGGATGGAGGAGTGGTTGATGTTGAATTCTTCAGGATTTTTACCAATTGAGTGTACTGTTTCTGTTAGAACATAAATAGCAGCCCTGTCTGACAGCTTTGTCCTGTCAAGAGCAATTGACAGTGATGGAGATATTATGTTCTTTTTTGCTCTGAGACGTTTTGAAAGGCTGGCTCCTTCAACAGCAACAGCAGAACCTTCCTCTTCATTTGCAGATTCATCTGTGCTGCTGCAGCATCCTCAAACACAGTACAATTGGTACTGTGTTTGAGGATGCTGCATCTGCCTTCTCCCATTTACTTCTCCATTCTTCTTCCATTATCTTCCTCTTCAGAGATTGGTTCTCTTTTGCAGCTTGCTTGGCATCAATTGGTCAAATTGTTCCTCTATGGCCTGGTTCCCATTGAGCAATTAGGAATTCTCGGTCTTCTTGATTTGTCATTATTGTGAGGGTATCAGAGGTGGCTATGTCAAACAAGTTGGACATTTCTGCCTCAAAGTCATTCTCCTTCTGTATCTGTGAGGCTGATCTGTTTTTCCCTTTCTTCAAACTCTGATAAACTGTGTACAGTTTCTCTACTTTAGTAATTGCATTATCTTTGCAGATCACTAGAATTCTTGCTTTCTCCCAGAATTCTGTTACACGCATGATCACTGTCACGGCACTTTCCCTAATTATCTTCCCCTCCTTAATGTGAAGGTGCAGAAAGAATGAAAGAACTTGTCCTTTAGAAGGAAGTTTTGTTCCTTCAATCCCATCATCTGGTTTGCAAAGGTAATCCTTAGAACGAGTTGTCATAATCAATCACTGATAGTTATCAATTATTCTGAAAAAAATACATGAAATTGATTAGAATTTGATAAAAAAAATTAGTAAATAATAACTAAATGATAATACTAATGAAATAAATAAATAGATTAATCAATCAATGTAAGATCTGGAGTATAATTGATTTCTTCTTCCCACTGTCAATATGGTCAGAGTTCAACTGATTGTTGGTGGCTTTATGTGGCAGAGAACAGGTTTGTGTATGACTCATTGTCTCCCACTGGTCTGCATACACCAGAGTACAGCTGTACTGTACACAATTAACTTAAAAACAACTTCAAAATGTGCAGTACACAGCAAGGTCAACTGGAATGGTCAAAATCACAAGGATAGCAGTGGAGAATAAATAATCAACTCCAAACATTTATGCGAGCCACATATGTGAAATTACAAACTCTGTGTGCAACCCCTAAATTTAGTCCAAATGACTTAAAATTTCACCACACAGGTTTTTTCATACATACAAAACATTTTAAGGGTTAGGAGCATGACTTTTCTAACTTTCATTTTGAAGAACAACCCTAAATTCTACTGTATCTTATTTTTCCAATTAAAAAAACTGATTGTTTTTAGATCAAAATTTGCCTAGATTTGCTGATTCAACATGAATGAGGACTTGTGTGAGGGCAAGTGCATACTGTATACACATGTTGAATCAACAAGCACCTCACTCATGTGTATACACATGTGTACAAGTGTAAACATAGCTTTAAAGTGTAGATGATTGTCAAGGCATTCAAATAAGTTTAATTATCATCACATTTTAGGTGTATCAAGGTTATTCTATGTAGAGGTACTAATATTATATGAATTTAATTGAATTATAATTTGAAAGTACATTAACCCTTTACAACCTGAATTTAATTCTTTATTTTGAAAATTTATTTTGGTTATTTTTCACTGTTTGAAGTCATATGGAATACACACACACATATATATATATATACAGGCATCCCCCGTTATACGATCGTTCGGTTTACAATTTCCCGCGTTAACAATTTTAAAAAAGTACCCCCATCTTTCGATTTACGATTGCCTTATTTCGCGTTAACGATCTCCAACTTGAAAGCATGTCTCAGAAAAGGCCAAGTGCTGGTGCTTCGGGTATTGCTAAGAAGCCTCGCAAGAGTTTGAGCTTGGAGGTTAAGCTTGACATTGTCAAGCATCACAAGAATGGACAAGGGGCTAATTCAATAGCGAAGATTCTTGGACTGGCTCAGTCCACTGTGTCGACAGTGATCAAGAATTCCGACACTTTTTGTACATAACAGTAAAATATATAGCAAAATAACAGTGGAATCTGCAAATTTTGGGGGTCTTCCAGAATGTTTAGGAACATATCCCTATTTTTCCCATAAGGCCTTCAGTTCGATATACGATCGTTCGGTATATGATGGGGTTTTTAGGGACGCATCCCAATCGTATAATGGGGGATGCCTGTATACAGGAATACCTCGAAATTCATTGTTAATTCATTCCTGAATAACACACAATGAAATACGAAATGACAAAGTTTGAGGTAGATTATAACATGTTTCAATGAGAAAACATTTTACTGTATTATGTTATTAAACAGATTAATTAATCAAATTCTTCTAATTTTTTGGCAAAATATGTAATATATTGCGCTGGTAAAAAGTTGAATTTTGTCAATTTCAATCATTTTTTTCACATTTTTTCAAAAAACAACGAATCTGTGAATATGGATGAGAGATTGCAAAACTATAGGTAGTAAAAGATTAATGACGAATCTGCAAAATGCTGAAATTCAAAATGACAAATTTTGAGGTATTCCTGTGTATATCATTGAAATATTTCTGACACTGTGTTACAACTTACAGGTTTTTTGGTGGATTGGATTATCTGAAAATGCTGCTGTTGGTACCTCAAGCAGTGACTGTGAAGGAGGAATGCATGCTGGTGATACTTATGATTCTGTTATCGATGATGATGCAGCTGATGCTGATGAAGAATGTGCTACTTTTCTTAATCTAATGGATGTCCTTAATGAAGAGCCAAACTCATCTTCTTTCATGTGCCTTCTACCACCTCATTAATGGTGCGCTGCTCACACTCTTAATCTGGTTGCTATGAAAGACTCTGAGAAGGCACTGGCTGACACAAAATTACATCAAGTGTCTTGTACAGTTTTTGCCAAGATGAAAGCCTTATGGAACAAGCATAATATGAGCACTGTTGCTGCTGATACTGTGCTTGTCAAAGTTGAGGAAAATAGAAGAGGAGGACCTTCGTTTTTGCCTTCCCTTGTTGTTGTTGTTGGTTAGCTGATCAGCCCACCCTGATTGAGCAAGCTGGCAGCACGCAGGTAACTGATTGCCCTCTACGGAGTGGACCAGAGGTTCAGCGCACTAGTGATGTTGTGTTGTGTTCTCTGTTGTGCTAGAGCAGTACAGTCTGTCATAATGTGTTCAATTGTTTGTGGTGTGTCCTGGCACAGGTGGCAGGTGTTGTCTGTGGAGTTGTCTAGTCTGTGTTTACATGTCTGTAAGTTGGGGTGATGTCCACATCAGAATCATGCGAAGTTAACTCGATCCAATCTGCTCAGACTGGTCTCTGACCTGTTAATGGGTGGCAGCTTCGCACCTAGGACTGCATTCGCACTGAGTCGTGTCAGTACTTTGTGGGTTAGGTGTGTGTGTATGTTTTTTCTGTACTGTGTGATGTCTGTGGGGTGTGCTATGGAATGGAGTATTTGATTATAATGTCTCTCTGGTGTTACCTTAATGGTGCAAGGTGTCAGTGCATGATTGTACATGTAGTGGCAAGGGTGCTGTGGGTTAGTTGTCGCTGCTGCCATGAATTGTGTTCCCCCTCATGTCTAAATGTTCCCTAACTTTCAGTATTTTTGTTTCTGTGTGCAGGTATTCTATTGGTATTGTTTGAGTACATCCTGTAATGATACGAAGTGCGTTGTTTTGTATTGTCTGTAAGGTGTTTGTGTGTGTGTTTGAGATAATGAGCACCCAGCATGGGCTAGCATAGTCCATAACTGAGCGAATATATTGTTTGTATATGAGTGATGATGTTTCCTGCTGGTGTCCAAAGTTTGTGCCTTTTAGTACCCTAAGCGTGTTAAGTCTTGACGTACATTTATTTTTAATGTCTTGAATGTGGTTTGCAAAAGATAATGATGTGTTGTATGTGACCCCAAGTATTTTGGTCCTGTGAGTGTGTGGAATGTTGATGTTGATGTTTAGTGTAAGCTGTGGAGTTATCTGGTGTTCTTTTGTGTTGCTTGTAAACAAGGTGATGGTTGATTTTGTGGGCACTACTTTGAGTCTATTGTGTGAGAGCCAGTGTTGTATACCATTTATGTATGTTTGTAGGTTATTTGTAGCAGTGTCGATGTTATTGTGGGTGGATGTTAGAATGATGTCATCTGCATATGATAAGGTAAGCGTGTTATCTATGGGTGTTGGAATGTCATGCATGTATAAGTTGAACAGTGTTGGTGAGAGAACAGAGCCTTGAGGGACCCCATTCGGGAAAAGCTTGTTTTTGAATGACTTGCCATTAAATGTGACATGCGAGTATCTTCCTGAAAGATAGTTGCTCAGCCACCTTTTGGTGTTATTGTGCATGTTTGTGTTGAGTATTTTGTTTATGAGAGGGAAGCGTGGGATAGCATCAAATGTTTTACTAATGTCTATTGTTGCTAATAGTGTACATTGAGCTGGTCATCTGAAGTTGATGCCATCCATGATGTGCTGTGTGAGGTTAGTGAGTAAGTCATGGTTGAGTGGTGTGGTCTGAATCCATGTTGAGTAGGTGATAGTGGTATGTGTGGGTTGGTGATTTGTAAGATTAGTCTTAGCCTTCCCTTGTTAAAGTCTCTTGTGTCAGGCATTGAAAAAAGATTTAACAATATCTTCAACGATAATGACTGCATATTAGCAGCAGCTTTTCATCCTCGATTTAAGCTGTTGTGGATCAAAGATGAAAAATGAGCAGCAGAGGGACGCAGAAGATGATTAATTAGATCAACAACAATACAAGACAAAATCCTGAGAATTCTCCTTCAGATAGTTCTATGAGTGCAACTGATGAAAGAAGACTATTTTAAGTGCTTCAAAAAATCTGACAAAAGAATGAAAACATCTAGCTTATCTTCTGAACAGGTATCCACCTTTCTGTCATCTGGTCCATCACAAAAATTTGGCCCTTCATCTTTTCCTTCGGCTGAATTCATATAAATTTTTATTAACCTCAACACGCCAATACCATCAAGTGCAGCTGTTGAGCAGGTCTTTTCTGGGGGGAAGGACATTCTTAGCCCTAAGCGAGGAAGACTCTCTGATGATAATTTTGAAAAACTTGTATTCCTAAAAGCTAACAAGAGCCTGCTGATAGATGAGTAATAATTTACTGTAGTGTTAACCCCTAGAGTTGTCATTTTTGTTTTAATTTACTGGCAAAGAACAGCCACATTATTTCTCAATCTCTAATCACTTTTTTATTTTTGTAGCATTGAAGCATCTAATTTTGTTCTGTTTTATGATGTTTTTTTTTAATTTACAGTGTTCAATGTTGTAAGTGAATAAAATAAAGAATAAACACAATGTTGAATGGAAGTACCTATTTTTAATTATTATAGATATTATTATCAAAAGTAACGGTAATGGTAATGAATTACTTTCATGGATCAGTAATGGTAATGGTAATGTCATTACCTTTTTTCAGATGTAACTGTAATGGTAATGCTATTACTTTTATGAAGTAATGGGCACAACACTGGTTCCTTAAGAATATGATATTCAACACTACTGAATGGTGTGACTATTTTCTCTTAGTGACTTCGGCAAGAGGCTTTTTGGGGTGATTCTTTCCTCTAGGCAGTTGTGGAGAAAATCCCATTCTAGTTTGGTCTTCTGGGCACAATGTCTTCCTGAAGAGTGGTTTCCTTCTTTATTTACTCATGTTAACATATACTGTATATAAAGTTGAAGAATCTTAATTCTTACTAATTTGTTGGAACTAACTAAAGTTGTGAGGCCTATGTCTCATAATACCAAAATCCATACACTGGAACTAATCCTTGTCTCATTTTACTTTCTCCCTCCTTCATACTCTGTTTCATAAAATTTCTTTGCACAAGGAAAAAGTCTTTGAATTATACAGGTTCTAGTTGTTTAAAATGAAATTTTCTCTTACTGAATAAAACCAGAAATTTAACTTACTAAACTGCTGGTTTCATGGCTCACAAATTCAGCATCTGGAGACATATCTACAACCTGTTAAAGAGTAGAAACCCAAATAAGCAAAGCCAATATCTCTATAAAATCAATTACAAATATTTTTATTATTACAAATAGTCCTATCTTGCATTACAACATTTATAACAAACAGATCTATGGAAAATTTCCCAACTGCACAATTAAAAAAAAGCCTACCTGATAGAAATTTTCATCCTGAGCCAAACACTGATGCCGCCAAGATTTATTAAAAAGAAACCCAAGAAGATATAGTGAAAACATCGAAGTTTTGAGGTATGTGCTAAAAAATGGCTTATTGTATCCAGTGTCATTGAAAATATACTGAAAAGTTAAAAAAAAGTTTATGAATTAGCTTGTCTCAGATCTACTTCACATAGGCTATTGTAGGTGCCTGAGGTCTAGCATAAGCTCTGTGGGGTACAATACCTAATTTACATGGCTTATGAATTTAATAAATCTTTAAAGGACCTAAATGTAGGACTCTTCCCTATTTTATTGCTTATTCATATAGTATTTCATTAAATATTATGACAGCTAATGTTGTAAAATTCTCGGGAATAATCTTTAGGAGAATATTCTCGAGAATTTTCTTGAGAATATTCTCCGAACTGAGAATTTCTGAGAATTTTCTTTTCTAGAATATCTGAGAGGTTTTTCAACTATGCCGATACAACTTAACTTCAGTTCCTGTCAAAATGGAGAAATTCTAAGTCAGAAGTGAATGATAGGATGAGTGAAGATATAAATAAATTAACTAATGCAAAAAAATTTATTGAGTCATTGTATAAAGACTATATTTCAATTCAAAGTACAGTATTTACCAGGGATGGCAGTGATTAAATCAAAATGATTTAATCACCTGATTAAATCAATTGATTTTTTTATGAAAAAAATCATGTTTTATTTTATTTATTTTTTTTATCAAAAACTACCAGAAAAGTACAATTTACACAGGGAATCACAATGCAGACATATAACATTATCAATAAGAACACAATGATCAATAAAAATTTCAATGGTGTAATTAATCATCATTATTTGTCATTATATAAATTATATCTTCAAAATAACATTCACAGCCTATACATGCCATAGCTTAATATCACAAAAGCATGAAATGAACTAAACAACTTAAAAATACAGCCACATATTCAAGCACCATCTACCGATAATGATTTACAATGTTTTAGACACCAATTTATTATGATGTCACATGCAAAACTATTAAAAATTGAACCAAAATCATTGAAAATAAAATCGTGCATAACTTTGTTAATAGAAAATTTCCCATCATGAAATTTTTTATGGTGTTATAACCAAATATTATGTAAATGTTAGTGACAGTGAATTTCTTGAGAGTGTGCGCACATAATAAAATGCATATTATCCAAAATGGCAAAAAAGGAAATGCTTCAAAAAGAACTACCTACCATAAAAAACTCAAGACAATTATTACAATCGCAATTCACAAGGAAATCACATGTAGATACTTGCTCTTGCTATACACAACCACAACTAACCAAGGAAACAATTTGCCATCCTTTATATACTATTTTCTCCCAATTCCGGAGTATTCTAGAATGTTCTGGAGTCATCTAGAATATTCTCACACATTCTAGAAAGTTCCATAAGATTCTGAAATATTCTAGAATTCTCTAAAAAGCTGCAAAACAATCTAAAAATATTTTAAAACTAAGAAAAAAGAAAATTCTTGAATATTCTCAGCAAATAATATTTTGGAGAATATTCTCAGAATATTCTTGGAGAATGAGAATATTCTCGCCTCACATCACTAATGACAGCCCCACCTATTCTAGTAGTTTTGTATAACAACAAAGCCTAACCTGTTTATATTACTTTTAAATTATTACTTTAAAATTTCAGTAGCTATATTAATATCTCCTTTACTATATATTTTTTTTAATGTGACTTATGCCAGTCTACCAAATTTTTTAAATGGTTTTATTTGGCTGACATTTGAGATTACATTACACTTAAAGAAATTTTAGTAAATAAGTCTATTGAACTACTATAAAACCAAGCCCTATTAAATAAGGCCTACTGAAAACTTTATGTAGCAGTTAGAATGTCATTATTCCTAAATTGAATAAATATCCTTCAAACAAACCTAGATTTAAAGAAATTACCTAAAGTTCTATTTACTTAATAGAGAGCTGTTGTACACAATATAACAATAACTGGCTGATACAATTTTGGAAAAAAAAAATTCACCTACAAAATAAGAGTTCAAAAACACAACAAACAAGAACTATATCGGAATGACATCAACATCCCCACCTATATTTCTGACAATATATAAGGACCTGATTCTTGCTTGCAACATCAACTTGTGATGATGCATATTCTTATCAAGTTTCATCAATTTATGTTGAACAAAGCAAAAGTTATGGTACAGACCAGACATGGAGTCATTACAAAGTTTATCATTATCATTACCAGAAATTTTTGTATCATCATTATCATAAGAGCATTTTTGTTTCATTATCATTACAAGCCCTTCATTATCATTGTAATGATCATTACAATACTGAATATACTGAATAAGTGCTCCACAGGTGCATTGGAGGCAGGGATGCAAAGATGCTTGGCAGCAAGAACAGATACATCAGGATACAGATGTGCATTGTCCCTCCACCATGTCAGGGGATTGCAGTCCTCATCAATGCAGGGCTGGTCAAGACAGCTGTCCACCTGGCTGACAATAGGGTTCTGAGAAGCTGTAGAGGGAGCTGGAGCTCCTTATTTATGTCATTTCTATTCATTTATATACTGCGTGGTCATTGCAGTTAAATGCACATATTCACGATTTGCGAGGGTGCCCTCTCAGGGCATTGGTTCCTGCCCTATGTAGGAGAATTTCGATTTATGATTGATCGAGGTCCGTAGTGTAATGGTAGCGCATCCAACCGGCAATTGGAAGGCCCTGGGTTCGATTCCCGGGTGGTTCGCCTCATTTTTCATTTATTCGTTATTTCTCTTCCCCGTGTGCAGAGACGCTCCTTATTTACGTCGTTTCTATTCATAATTATTATATATATATATATATATATATATATATATATATATATCCCACTCAATTAGGTACTCCAGCTTGCCAGGCTGAGGGAGGGCTCACACACCTCGTGGGTCATTGGGGTTTCCTCAACTCCTTGCAGGGTGTGGGCAAAGTTACCTAGTTGTTGTTTTTTTCCCCCCTTCTTTTTCTTTTTTGCTCCCCTTCTTTTCCGTATCTTACGGAATTTCTCTTGTCTTGACTCAGTCTTGGGCCTCTGTCAAAATTTTGTAGTATTTCACCACCCCTGTTTGTTTTTGCCAGCAGTCTTGGGGTCATTGGGTGCATCCGCTGGGGGGGCATCGCTCCGTGGCTGAGCCATGCTCTGGGGATGGTATGGGCACCCAGACCACTGCTGCATCTGGATTGGGTTTTTGCTAGGCCCTTAATGGACAAAACTCCAGGAGAGCCAATCTGCTGTTTTTAAAATGACACATCAGTTTGGGGGGCAGGCTACCCAGGATGTTGGGCCTGCGCCTTGAAGGATGCAGTGGTGGATTGGTGCATTGCCTTGGGTCCAAGGCTGTCTTCCTTATAATTATGTTGTTTATGGGTAAAATTTATAAAACTCAATCCCCTCCTGTTAACGACTCTGGCCTATCCTTGGATTTCGATAAGACTTCTACTTCTGGTCATTCAGCAGCCTCTGCCTCTGCTGGATTGACCTTAAAGCCGTATGGCCCCCTCTCATCCTCTGCGGCGTCTAGCTCTCATGGCTGCAGGGCAGTCTTCACGGCCCTCGTTCTCTCACCCACTCTTGATTACCATCACACATGGACCTGTCTCTGCTGTCAATTTCTGTCTGGTGGATAAGTTCCTTATTTTCCACCCTTCTGCTGGCTCCCTTCCGGGCAACTCGGAAAGGGTGTTTCAGTGTCTGAAGGATGGATCTCTTCTTTTGAAGTCCCATTCTTCGGGGGTGACTGAGTCCCTTCTACAGTTGCAGGATGTTCTGGGGTGCAGAGTTTCTGTGACTCCTCATCCGCAACTGAATAGTTGTCAGGGCACCATTTTCACTTCCTGTCTACTGTCGATCCCGGTTGGCAAGTTGCAGGAGGATCTTGCCTCCCAGGGGGTCACGAAAGCCTTCTGCTTTTCATCGCACCAGGATGGTTCTCTTACTCCGTCTGCTCCTGACCTTTGACTCCCTTGTGCCTCTGGCCCAGGTGTTCTGGGGCATGGGTGATCGATGGTCTTGCAAGTTTTCAGTGGGGCTGTATGTGCCTGACCTGGTCCGCTGCTTTGGCTGCAACTGGTTCGGTCATGTTAGTTCTGAGTGTCACCATGAGGGTAAGCTCTGTGTCCGCTGCGGTGGGCCTGTGCACCCTCCCCCGTGCACGAAGCCCCCGCAGTGCTCAAACTGCTCAGGGACCCACCCTTACTCCTTGCGGGACTGCCCCATTTTCAAGTTTGAATTTGAAGTGTAGTCCTTAAGGACTACCAAATTCCTCAGTGCATGGGAGGTGCGCAATAGGGTCCACAACTGGGATTGTCCTATGCTGCGGCTCTTGGCTCTGGCAGGTCCTCAGGCCCCTCCCATGCTACCCCAGCACCTGCCAGAGTGGTGCCCCCCCTGGAAGTTCCAGGGGTTGATGGTGGTCCTCCTGGCACCGCAGGACCTTCTTGTCTCCCTGCCTCACCCTCAGTCACCAAGACTGATTCCCTGCCTACAAGTGCCCCTTCTCCCTCTCCACCCTTGGGGTCTGGATTCCTGCCTACCCGTCTCTCGGGTGGGGAGGGTGAGGCCCCGAAGGGGAGGAGGAAACATCACCATGGTCGGAGTCCTCCAGACCCATCCACGACCACAGCTTGCTCTGCTTCCCCTTCTTCACCGGAGGGGAAGCAGTGCGCCACCCCTGCTCCACTCGGGACTCCCTCCCCTATATGGAGAGCTGGTGGGGCATCACCTCCCAGTGCCCCAACTAGTCTGGGTGTTGGTTGAGGTGCACTGCCCCATGACACCTTTGAATACTGACTCAATTCTCTTGGTGGACCCAGTTGAGAGGGGCTTGGCCCTTATTCATGGAGTCTCTCTCCATTCGGCTCCTACCGAGAGTGGTCGGGTCTCTCTCCTGGATCTACCTTTCCTACCCATGGTGGATCTTTCCTCTCCCTCCCCCATCAGCACTTGTCTGGTGTGGCGAGCCCCCAGACATCTGGTTCTCCCTGCCTTACCCCTGGTAGGGAGTCAGGGGTTTTGGCTGGGCCCGTCTCATCGTCTCCTCTCCCACCATCAGGGGAGCCCCCCTCTGAACTCCCTGTTCCACTCTCCCACCCTCGTTCTACTACAGGTGGAGCAGCTGCAGAGTCTGTGGCTTCCCATAATCGGGATCCTCGTCTCCAGGGCTTGCCTCCTGTGACCCCTACTCTCCCCACTCAGGGTAAGTTGGGGAAGCCAATTCCATCCCTGGTTACGGACCATTGAGTTTGCTGCTCAGCTTGGTCTGTGGATGTTTTTAGCTGTTTTCTCTGCGTCTTATTCTGCCTCTTCCCCTTACAGTTCCATTTTGCATTGGAACTGTAGGGGGCTTTTAGCTAACTGGGAGAACTTTGCCTCCCTGCTGGAGAGTGAGCGGCCTTCCTGTGTTTGTCTCCAGGAGACTATCCTGGCTGCACAGGGGCTCCCTTGCCTATCTGGCTACATTGGTTTCCCTTGCACCCTGGATGAGCACACACACTGGTGGATTGCAGCGATTTATGTTCACCATTCATTACCCTCGTGAGGTGTGCCTCTTCATACTTCCTTGCAGGCTGTGACTGTGCGGCTCTTCTTAGATCACCAGTACACTGCCTGTGAGTATCTACATTCCTCCCTATGACCTTCCTTCTTGCAACGCGGTTCGCGAGTTGGTGTGGCGCAACTGCCTTGGCCGTTTCTCCTCCTCGGGGACTTTAATAGTCGCGACCCTGCTTGGGGAGATGTTTGGTCAACAAATGTGGCTGGTATGTTGCTCTCCTTAATGGAGGAACTTTCCTTTGCCTTAATTCTGGCAGACCTACCTATTTTCACAAACCCACAGGTTCATTTACCTGTATTGATCTCTCCTTGGTGTCCCTCGATGCCCTACTCAATTTTTCTTGGAGGGTGTTGAAGGACTCTTATGGCAGTGATCTTGAGCTGGCCAGACCGCAGCCGGGGGTCTCATCTCGACCGAGGTGGTGCCTCACGCAGGCTGACTGGCCATCTTTCAGAGCTCGTTCCGTCATTGCCCATTCGGTTTTGGACTTTGGCTCTGTGGATGAGAGCTTGGAGTTCTTCGAGCGGGTGATGATGGGCATAGCAGAGGACTGTATTCCTCAATATTCCAGTAACCCACAGATGCTTAGCATCCCATGGTGGACTCCAGCATGTCACCAGGCAGTGTGTGAGAGGAAGAGGTGAACGCGCCACTTCCACCACACCCGGCGCCCAGAACACTTAATTGAGATGCAGCAGGCGAAAGCTTTCGCCCGCCAGACTCTCAAGTTGGCCCATCAGGCCTCTTGGCTAGTGATGCGAGTCGTTTTTTATTGTCGTTTTTTTGTTTTTTTTGTCATTTTTTTGGTTTAAAACGAAGATAGTCTGTTTTTTTTTGTTTTTTTTGTTTTTTATTGTTTTAAACTTATTCCATATTTTTCTTCCTTTAATCTAATAAGTATATTAGTATTACCTATAATTTACTATACTACCATGCTTATACGGTTATACCTAGTATATATAGTCATCTTTTAGAAAAACTGAATCACGCAAAAAGTATATAATAGAAAAGAAAAACAAACCCATATTTTTTATATGTATATATATTTTTTAACTAGAACATAAAACATTCTTCCTCGTTTCAAACAATATACATAATTGTGATTGGCAAGAGTACCAGTATATATATTCCAGATAGAAAAGGAAAATATTCACCTTTTTTTTAACCTTTTTGTTAACCTAATGTTGTTTAACCTTCATTTCCATGGAAGAATCATCACTAGATTGGGTAGAGCATATATGCTAGTTTCAATATCACAGGTACTGGTATAATATACATAATAAAAAATACCTAATACTGGTATAAAACAATATATATAATTGTGATTGGCAAGAATACCAGTGTGTATATACAGTATATATATATATTCCAAATAGAAAAATTAAAAAAATAAAAATATTCATCTCTTTCTTTAACCTTTGTGTTAACCTAATGCTGTTTAACTTTCATTATCTGATTCTATTTCCATTGAAGAATCTCATTATCACTAGATTGATTAGAGCATATAGTTTCAATATCACAGGTACTGGTACTTATTGCAGATTTGGATGTTGACGAAGCCAATGTAGCACCATGTTTTACTTCACTTTCTTGGAATTTTGCATTTTGGGATATAAATACTAGCTTTGCTACTCTGTCTGTGCTTAATCAGTTTCTTTTGGCTGTATGGATATTACTGTATGTGCTAAATGATCTCGGAGGTAATGAAAGGGCAAAATAGAGGTGTATGAGTTTGTGTAGGTATATATGTGAGTATGCGTGCGTATGTATCTGGAATTCTGGATGTATGCGTGTGTATGGGGTATATAATAGTATATAATAGATATAAATATGTGTGTATAAGTATTTATGTATATATTGGTATATATGTATATGGGTGTATGTGTATGTATATATATGGATGGTCTCGGGAGGGGGGGGGGGATATGTCATCGCGGGTCTAAAGGATAGTTAAGTGGGAGATTCAAAATCCGAGGCATGGATGGGAGAGTCCTGGAAAGGTTGGACAATGGGCAGTCAGCTCCCAGCCAGTGTTCTCGCAAGTTTAACGGATCTCAAGATACAAGACTTTCAGTGCAAGAAAGAGGCCAGTTTTTTTCTGTAAATAGGCTGAAAAGGACATTCTATACTGGTACCATATGGCCTATTTTATTATTTATTTATTTATTTTTATAATATATATCAATGCAAAAGTATCTTATAATTAAATTGGCAATATCTATATTAAAAAAAAAAAAAAAAAAAAAAAAAAAAAAAACATGGACATAAAAAAAACGGTTTTTTAACATCACTACTCTTGGCATGCTTTTGTGTCTGGCATTTCCTTGTCTACCCCTTCTGCTGCTGTGTGGCGAAGGTATGTAGTATTGAGGGGAAGCCAGTCACTGCTCATCACCCTATCCTTCAGGACAGGGATGGCTTCCATTCAGATCCTACTGCTGTGGCCATTCGGTTGGCCAGGGGTTTTGCTACGGTTTCCCTTTCGCCTTCAGCTGTGGATCATTCGTTATTGGATATTACGTTCCCACCACCTGGGAACAAGCCCTATAACCATCTCTTTACGATGCAGGAACTTCGGACTGCCCTGGCAACACGTCATTTTTCCGCCCTTGGCCCTGATGACATTCCTTATGACTTTATCTGGAATCTGCACCTGATGGCCCTACACTTCTTGCTGGATCTTTTCAACTGGATGTGGGTTGAGGGGTCATTCCCTTCCCGTTGGAGGGAGGCGATTATGGTCCCGATACCTAAACCAGGAAAGGATCCGGCGGAGGTGGTGGGCTATCGGCCTATTGCCCAGACGAGCTACTTATGCAAGCTCCTTGAAAAAATGGTGGCCATCTGACTTTCAGTTACACTGGAGTCGCTTGGGTTATACCCCCCGACCCAGTATGGCTTTCGTCGGTTTCGGGGTACTCTGGACCCCCTTCTCCTCCTTGGTCATGATGTACAGGAGGCCTTTTCCCACCAGAATCTTGTTCTGGCCATCTTTTTCGATGTCCAAAAGGCCTATGACACAACCCGTCGGGGAGTTGTCATGGACCATTTGAAGTCTCTTGGTTTCATGGGCCTTTTGCCCACATTTATTCAAAACTTCCTCTGCAGTCACACTTTAAGCATCCATAATAGGGTGGCCCTATCTGACCTGTATGTTCAGGAGGAGGGAGTGCCTCAGGGGTGTGTCTTGAGCATCTCCTGCTTCAATCTGGTCATGTCTGAGCTACCAGGGGCCCTGCCACCCTCGGTGCATTGTTTTGTCTACGCTGATGATCTGGCTGTCTATGCCGCGGGGATGAGCTCCCCCCTCATGGAGAGGCAAGTCCAACTCGCGGTCAATCAGGTTGAACGTTGGGCATCATCGGTGGGCCTTATGCTGTCTTCCCCGAAGACCATGCGTGGCCTTCCTTCTGTCGAGGAGACAGGGCTCCGGCGCCATCCCAGCCTTTAATCTTACACTCGGGGGGTCAGCCTCTGGCCCTCGTTCAATCAGTACATTTTCTGGGTATGGTCTTCGATAGCCATTTGAGCTGGGTCCCCCACCTTCGCAGGCTGCGCGAGACTGCAAGACGTACCCTGGATTTGCTGGGATATTTGTCTCACACTACATGGGGCACGGATAGGTGGACACTCCTCCGTTTGTACGTGTCCCTGGTACCATCAAAATTAGACTATGGGAGTGTGGTGTATGGCTCCTCCTCCCATATGGCCCTTCGAATACTGGACCCAGTCCTCTCTAGAGGATTGTGCATGTCATCTGGCGCCTTCCGCTCCTCTCCGGTTGATAGCCTGCAGATTGAGTGCGACATCCCTCCCTTGGAGGATCAGAGGTCATTCCTCATTGCCAAGCACTATCTCTGGATCCTCTGTCTTCCCAACTCTCCTCTGTTCTAGGTGGTGGAGAGGGCGTTCTGCCAGGATGGGGGTTGGTATTTCACTGACACGGTGACCTCCCTCCTCAATGGTATGGGCACTCCTCCTCCATCCGTCATACCAGTCTCTTTCGAGGATGTTGCACCTTGGGGGAGCACCCTTGTTACATGCTGTAGGGCATTGCAGCTCGTTCGCAGGGCCGATTCTGACCCTGCCTTGCTTCGGTCTCTGTTCCTTCAGCACACTGCTTGTCACTCTGCATGCGTTGCGGTCTTCACAGATGGCTTGAGGTCGGCAGGGAGCATTGGGGCTGCGGCTGTTCCCCAGTCATCTGCCCTTGCTCCCCAATGTACCCGCCTCCCTGATGGGGCTTCCATTTTCATGGTGGAGCTCTATGCCATTCTGAGCACTCTGGAGGTGGTGCAGGAGCATCCGGATGGGTCATTTGTCATTTATGCAGATTCCCACAGTGCCCTGGATGGCTTGGAGTGTTTCGACCCTGTCCACCCACTGGTTCGGCATATCCAGTTGCTTTGCCATTTCCTTGTCACTTCTGGTGGCAAGGAGGTGGTATTTTGCTGGGTCCCTGCACGTTAACGTAGCTGGAAATGAGGCTGCCGATCAAGCTGCCCATTCTGCGTGCCAACTACAGGTTTCACCCATGCCCCTTCCTTTTTCAGATTATATCCCTAGTTTTCATAGTTTTTTGCGCTCCTGGTGGCAGAGTTGCTGGGATGTCACTACAACTAACAAACTCTGCAAAATCAAACCCAAATTAGGATGTTGGGCCTCTTCCTTCCATCGGTTGTGCCATAAGGTGGTGGATCTGGCCCACCTCCGTATTGGCCACACCCACCTGACCCATAGCTATTTGATGGCCGGGGATCGGGTGCCCCAATGCCCTAATTGTAATGTTCCGTTTACAGTTGCCCACCTCCTGGTGGAGTGTCTGCTTTACTCTGTGCTGCGCGAAGAGTATTTTCCCTTTTTGGCAAACGTTGGGCCTTGTGATAGGCTTGGCACTATCCTGGCTGAATGTCTCCACTTTTCGGTGACCGGATTGTTCTCATTTCTCTCATATTCCCGACTTCTTTACCAACTGTGATCTCAATATGATTTTTCTATATCCTTTCTCCCCCCAGTCTATTCTTCATCTCCGTTAACTATCTTATAGTTTTCATCATATGCTCACTCTGCTATCCACCTTTATTTTGGTGGCCATGAGCGGTCATACCTTGAAAGAAAAAAATATATATATATATATTGAAATTACACTGTAATGAAAATGTAATGATGTGTAATGATTCATTACAGACCTTTCACTACCATTATTGCCTCAAAATTTATTTCATTATCATTACATTATCATTACAAGAGATTTGTAATTAATTATTATTAATTACCATTTCAATGATAATGACCCCATGTCTGGTGCAGACACAAGAAAGCTCCATTTGACAAATTTGTGACACTGACCTTCAGTGCGAAGACCCAATTCTTGCTCAAAACACATCTTGTGATGTGTCTGAAGTATCAACAATTTATGTTAAACAGTTCAAAAGTTATAGCCCACAAAAGTTACATACAAAACTTAATTGGGCAAACTAAATACTGGTAGCTTAACTTAGTAAAAAATCAATACCATCAACTGGGGTTACTTGGGACTGCTATGGTAACTTGAGCCATTTTGATCTTTTAACTTCAAATGCTATTTAATAAGGCAACAAAAGTACATACTTTTGTTGCCTTATTAAATAGCATTAAAAATTAAAAATTAAAAGATCAAAATGGCTGAAGTTACCCTGGCAGTCCCAAGTAACCCCAGTTGATGGTAATGTAAAAAGAATTTATACAAACTACAAAACTTGGGCTAGTCCTACAATATTTAGTAAGTCAACCTATTAGCATTAAGGCCTACTTTATTAGCAATTTTCGATTTTTTGCTTGAGCCCTGGAGTTATAACTCTAAAAAATAAAATGTCTTATTACCTAAAATTACTCATTAATGTGTTCTACCTAACATGCTGGTACCAATTATGTTTAACTTACAGTAGTAAATAAAGTAGGCCCTAAATATACCAGTAGCTAGAGGTATGTCAGCCTAATACTGTACCATAGGTAGTGTACTACTGAAATAATAGGAGCACACACCTACTTTCATTTATGCTAATAGGCCTACACTATTGAAAAGGAGAACTTAAGCTCCACTATATAACTTGAATCTTATCTAAGTACTTACCCTTGACATTTCAGATGAGCCAACCCACATTATATCAACAAAAAATAAAACAATAATACCAAGAATGAATCTTCTTTTACCAGTGACTTCCATTATTAGTAGATCTCTCTCTAACTTTCACTTTATTAACTGCATCTACGAAACAAATGAGCAAAATGAAAATAAACCAAATAGCTATAACATTTATGCCATAAGGTTCTCTCTTATGGTCTTTTTGCAGTGAAATACAATCACAGCTAAGTTTAAAATTTGTACCCAAGACATGCAACAGTTCAAATCCATGTAGACATTATAGTTGATAAATGTTGTATCAGCACTACATTTATCTTGATAAATGACAATTTAAGTCCTTTCCAGAATGAGGCTAGGCCTTCTGGGTAGGGCTTCACCTGTAGAATATCTGGAAAGCAAGTAGAATGATTGGTTGTTTGTCTCCTCAGAAAAGCGAACAGGTTAACTAGTTGTGATTTTTAAATTTTGAGAGAAATTTTAAAGCTCATTGTTCAAGAAATATTCTAGTTCAAACCCTGGCTTAATTATAACATGTAGCTATTTTACAAAATTGGAACTGAAATTCAAGGCATTTTCAAGGTTTTCAAGGATAAATTCTGTTCATTTTCAAGGTTGAAATGAAATGTCATTTCTAATTTATACACTTATTTATCATTATACACATATAGATATAGAGTTAAAAATTTCCAATCTCCATATTACAGTGTTAGAACAGAAATTTTAGGTACACTTGCAAGTTGTTGTTATTTAGTTTGTACCATTTATAAGCTGTTCACACCACTCAAACACCATGTACAACTACATCACCTGCCACAATGCTTATCTATTTACTTTATTATATACTTTCTCCAAGTCCATGAGCAATTTATCATTATGGTCATATATATATGGTACTTCTTCCATTAGCCTATCATACTGCAAACAGCTGATCTATACACCCGTTTTTCTAAAACCTCCCCCTTCAACCCTGATTATAACGTACCATCAAGTAATCTTTCTTTCTTATTTCCTGTTTAATATATTCTGCAATTTTTTATATTAATCTATAATTAATCGGCTAATATGTAGTTTCATGGCACACCAGATTTTTGACAAAGTTGAAAAATCAGAAACCATGCCCATTTCATATGATGGACTAATCAGGATGAATCTCATGCCCAGGTTAAGGGTTTACTTGATTAGGTCATTATTCAAGGTTGGTTAGTAATTTCCCACATTGCCAACTATTGACTAATCAAGGGCCATGGACACTGCCAAGCAGTGGCGGCTCATGGTGAGGGAGAGTAGGGAGGCACAAAGGGAAACACAAAATTGTCTATAATATATGTTATATATAAATAAAATAGATTACAAAGTGTTAGATGCACTACTTTCTGCATGTTACAGTCATATAGAATTAATAAGTCTATGAAATAAAATCCTCTTTCATAGTTTTCAGTGATAAAAACAGAGGAGGCCCGGTCTCCCATGCCTCCTCTGAAAAGCTGCCACTGCTGCCAAGAAACAGGTGGCCATGAAACTAAATATTTACTACTGATCAGTGTTTATTACTTTCATACTTCTTATGATATGCATATTTTTGCCAATAATGACTGTTGTCATCATTATTATAAAGTAAATTAGTACAGACTTTTGTACATAATTTTTAATTTAACATTTATAAATTAGCTATTACATTCTACGTATATAGGCCTACAAGGCCATATATAATCACACTTTCATTTTCATAGTTCTGGAATAGTTCTGCTTTATATACACTGGTCTGCAAAAGTATTTACGAATTCAGAAATATCATCCAGATATTAATGGTAGCCTTATTTTTTGCGATTTAGTAAAATTTATTTTATGTTAATATATTTTTTATGGTAATTTATGTTATGCAGAACATAAATAAATTAGTATCAGACAGTAATTATTAGATTAAATACAATATTTTGCCACTTCAAAAGTCATTGTAATTAATTCCTATAGTGTTTCTTCAATATTTTGATAATTTGGCATCACTAAATTAAAAGTCCTCTAATTTTGAAATTAGTGGCACAGACTATGCACAGTTTAGTGTGCTGTCAGCCTCGATAGGGGAAGGTTCATTTTAACAGTGTTCAACGAAGTTTTTACTTGTATATTTCCAATTTGAGAGAATGGTTAAGACACATGGGTTATCTAGCCAAGACTTAGGAGAATTGATGACTGCTCTTGTTAAAATGGATAATTATTCCAATACAAGTATTGCAAAAATGCTGAAGGTAGGTGAAGGTACAGTCAGATACCATAAGAAACATATTTTAAACCAAGGAAGTACCTGTAAGTTAGTCTGAACTGGAAGAAAGAGGGTTTTGTCAGAGCGTGGTGTAAGGCATCTAAAATTCCTGACTTTGGAGAATAGATTTATGACAGCAAATGACTTGAGTAAAGAATTAGTGAAGTGGGAGAAACAAAAGTTAGTGCTGATACAGTAAGAAGATGGTTAACAGATAATAAAATATTTGCTAGAGTGAGTAAGAAAAAACCTTCATCGTCAAAGAAGAATGTGAAAGCACGATTAGAATTTGCTATTCAACACAAAGATTGGGATACTGAGAACTGGTTGAAAATTGTATGGAGTGATGAAAGCAGATTTGAAATTTTTGGCAGTGATGAAAGGAGGAAAATTGTTAATAGACAAATTGGTGAAGAATATAAGAACGAATGCCTTATTCCAACAGTAAAAAAAGGAGGTGGGGGAATCAATGTGTGGGACTGCTTCTGATCAAAGGGAGTTGGAAAATTACACCAGATCACTGGGAATGAAAATGGACACATGGATCAATATGTATTCAAACATCTATTCACTAATATTTCAATCCCAGCTACTAAGGAACTTCATGGAGATTATGCAAACTTCATATTTCAACAGGATAACAATCCTAAGCATAGTACTAAATCACTAAAACAGCTCTACAGTAAGCTTGAAGAAGAAGGGTTTAAAATGCTAGGATGGCCATCTCAGAGTCCAGATTTAAATCCTATTGAACATCTTTGGGATGAGCTCACAAGAAAAGTAAGAACAAGAGAAGATAAGGCAAAAAATAAAGAGGATTTATGGAGAGTTCTTCAAGAAGAGTGGTATAAAATCAGTCCTGAATCATGATGAAGTTGGTTGACTCAATGGCTCAGCATCTTCAACTAGTCTGAAAGAACAAGGGTGGCCCCATATAGGATACTAATTTTCATAAGTTTTTATAAATAAGTTTTTATAAATAAGTTTTTATAAATAAATTTTTATAAATAAATTTTTACAAATAAGTATGGTATTGTCAAATATATCAAATATTATTATATTACAATTAAATATCTTATTATGTACCGTATACATTCTTATTCCAAATATATTACAGCTTATGATTTGTAAATACTTTTGCAGTCCAGTGTATATACTAAGGGGCATTCCATGCTATCGGTGATATTTTATGGTTAATTCTTTTAGAAAACACTTCCAAGATTGCAGAAATAACTTTCCTTGGAAGTGGGTTCCAGGGCCACCAAGAGGGCGGGGAAGCCGGGTTAAATCCCCAGGACCCAGAAAGATGGAGAATAAAATCTAAAAATATTAATAAAGCAATTGATTAAATAACAGACAAGAAATATAATTAAATGAACCTACATTTTATAGAGATTATCATACTGTATGTTTTGAATAGTGACTTGGACATATAATCAGTTTGCTTGGAATGTACACAAAAAACATTCATAATAAAATACTGAGTAAACAGGGGGGCATATATACCAATCCTTCCCCAGGGACCATGGCAGCTCTCGCTGGCCCTTGTGGGCTCTATTACTTTGCAAATACCAGCTAGGATAGTAATGGCATGAATTCAACAATTACAAAATGGCAAAAAGTATCTTTAGACAAGGCATTTTACACTACAGTACTTGGATACAAAATCTAATTGATACACCTTGCATATGCTAATGTGTAGTGTTTTTCATGCCTTTTTAATTGCCAGAAATAGAAAAAAAGTTGATTGGAAGTTATAATTTTTTGTTTATATTTTTGTTTGTACTGACCATTTTGTAATGTTAGTCACAATTTTTTTTTTTTTTTATGCAGGAAGGAGGGGCCAAAGACAAATGCCCGCAAAAGTGCCCCTCCCATAGAAGAAGAGAGCCAAAATGAAGGTCCAGGGCCTTCAAGATATCTAGACACTCTGTGTTTTGAAAGATAGGAGGTCAGAGACAGGAGGAAAGATGGATTGAGGAAGATTGTTCCAGAGTTGACTAGTTGAGTAGATGAAAGACTGAAAATACCAATTAACCCTTGCAATAGATAGTTCATCAGAAAAGGAATGAGAAAGTGTAGAAAGTTTGGTACTGCATGCTCTCCTTAATGGAGAAGGCATGCAGTTAGAGAATTCAGAAGAGCAATGTCTGTTACAATAGTGATAGTAAAGAGAGAGAAAGGCAACATTGTGGCAAAGTGAGAGAGACTGAAGACAATCAGTAAGAGGCTGGGAATTGATGAGATGAAAAGCCTTTGATTCCATCCAGTCAAGTATGGCTGTGTGGGTTGAGCCACCCCACACATAAGAAGCATACTCCATACAGGGGTGAACAAGACCCCTGTACAGAGACAGCAACTGAGTTGGAGTAAAGAAACCGTAGAAATGGTACAGCACACATAACCTCTTAGAAGCTGTTGTAGAAAGAGTATATGTGATCTTTCCAGAAAAGATCACAAGAAAAGGAAATGCCATGAATGTAAGAGAAGAGGAAGGATTGAGTTGTGTTGTTGAAGGTAAGGGGATAGTTGTGTAGAAGATTGTGACAAGTAGACAGAAGGAGGAACTGAGTTTTTGAGGCGTTAAAAGCCACAGGTTTTCTCTGCCCCAATCGAATATAGCAGAAAGATCAGAGGTCAGGTGTCCCATAGCCATCCTATGCAAATCATGAAGTGACTGCTGTGAGGGACACTGGAAAGCGAGTGGAGAAGTGAAGAATGGAATCATCAGCATAGGAGTGAATAGGACAGGAAGTGCGAATTAAAAGCTCATTAATAAATAAAAGGAAAAGAGTGGGTGACAGGACAGAACCATGAGGAACACCACTGTTAATAGCTTTAGGAGAAGAACAGTGGCCATCTCCAACCACAGCTATAGATCAGCCAGAAAGTAAATTGGAGATGAAGGCACAGATAGAAGGCTAGAAAATGAAGGAGGGCAGTTTCAAAATTAAAAATTTGCACTAGACTCTATTAAAAGCTTTTGATATTGCTGCAGTGGCTGCAAAGGCTGTAGTCCCCAAGTATCTGTACTAGAGTCATTTCATTATAATTCAGTCAGGGGTGTAAACCACTTCGAAGTTTGACACCTTTGCCACTGGGTGGTGCTAAGAGCACCATTTTATTTTTTAAAAATTTCTTTAAAATCATCATTTTTTGTTCAATTTTAACAGTGTGTCAAATCCTACATTTTAGAGGGCAAGGAATCCAAAAATGATATAAAAATGTGGAAAAAATTCAGCCAGACTCTGTACTGAACGGACGCATTTCCTGAGCTCTCTGATATTGCATCTACTTTTGCATATTGCTGAGAATTTTACTTTTGGAAAGTTTTCAATTTTATATACTTGCATTTATATTCATGTTATAGTTAAGTAATTGAATATTGAAAATGAAATGAAAATGAAAAGGTTTATTGGCAGACTATAGTCCATATGACAAATATTATAATACAATGACAGTTCATATACTAAGGATAGAAATATAGACAATTGATTAGAAATAATACTGCACTGTTGAAGTTAAGTGGAGCTACAGATAGACGTTTTCGTACCAAGAAGTCCATAGCTTAGGCCTTAGAGGATAAATGGCAGGACTCATGGATAGCTTGGATGATCGGGTCGGTTGATTTTTTAATTCTTTGCATTAGACTGTGTTGAGCACGTCTTGTTACCTCCGGGAAGCTCGGGACATTGCAGGTAGCAAACATTTGCGATGCTGAGCATCTCGGGGGTAATTTATGTAAGAGTCTAAAAGACCT
Source organism: Bathynomus jamesi (assembly GCA_023014485.1). Classification (NCBI taxonomy): domain Eukaryota; kingdom Metazoa; phylum Arthropoda; class Malacostraca; order Isopoda; family Cirolanidae; genus Bathynomus; species Bathynomus jamesi. Next base: position 392,095 of record JAJOZX010000572.1, on the reverse strand, counting down.
GTTGTACAGCAAATTTAGGGTTCTGCCAGAACCTTTTTTATAATTCACCCAGAGTTGCTCACTGTATATATTACTGCAGAAAGTACGAAAGAGTGTGTCTTTAGCTTCACTTGTACAGAAACGAAGTTCCTTATGGTCATATTCGCTTTAGCACACAGGCTTCGAGATTGTTTTCTTATATCCGAGTCATCACTCAAGGAGCTGGTAATAGTTTGACCCAAATACTTAAACTCTTGTACTTCCTCAATTACTTCACCATTCATTTTAAACCTTATATCAGCTGGCTGATTGCAGCTTTTAGGATGAAATTGCATAACCTTAGTTTTTGTAACAGTAAAAAGAATATGTTTCTGCGAATACACTTCGCAGACATTTAGTAGCCGATCCAGACCTTTAACAGAGGAACTTATTAATACCATATCATCAGCATAAACTAAGTTATTTATCCTTGTGTTATCTATACAACATCCTACTGTTGCCTCATTAAGTGAAGCAATTAATCCGTCAATATACACATTAAACAGCATAGGGGAGAGCAAGGAGCCTTGTCTCACCCCGCAAGAGGAGCCAAAACACTCGGATAGTACATTGCCCCACCTAACAGTGAAAGATTGGTGGGAATACCAAAATTTCAATAAATTTAATATGTACATGGGAACCTTCCTGTCTTCTAGTTTTGCAAATAAAATATTGTGGTTCACCCTATCATATGCCTTACTTATATCAAGGAAACAGCTATAAATGGTTGAATTACTGTCAATGTATTTAGATATTGTTTCTTTAAGTACATAGATACACAGGTCAGTTGAGTGGGACCTTTTAAAGCCAAACTGATTAGATGTCCATAGGAAATCATTTAATCAGAGTAACAAGAGTTTTTCTAGTAGTTTCAAGAAACAGGAAGCGACAGCAATAGGCCTGTAATTATTGCTGGACAGAATGTCTCCGTACTTATTTTTGACCAGGGGCAAGATATATACCCTCATGAACTCTGCAGGGATATAGCTATAAGCAAGCATGGCTGATAGGAGCAATGATATATGCAGACATACTACGTCATTTGCATATTTTAAGTGTTCATTTGATAAGTCATCTACCCCTGACGCAGAACCAGTCTTTAACTCTTTAATTAACCTCTTTACTTCAGAAAATGATATCAAAATATTTTCCCTTGTCCCTCCAACAATTGTTTCACTGCAATCTATCTTAAGATTATCCCTAATCACACTATTAAGAATGTTAGAGTAGTGGTTTTTCCACAGCTTTGCAATTTCATCCTCCCCCGGCACCCCATCGATTGTCAGAGGGAGAACATTTTTAACACCTGTTTGATTCTTAACAAATTTCCAAAATTTGTTATTATTGTTATTTATGCAAGCTTCACAGGCTTTTGATGCTCGAATAGACTCTTCTTCCTGTTTACATCGCCTTATGGCTAGGGCTGTGCCGGATACCACTATCCGGCAGGATATCCGGCCGGATAACAGCTATTATCCGGTATCCTGTATCCGGCCGGATAGATGTCAGTATCCGGCCGGATAGCCGGATATTTATGATAGTCTTTTTTGTAATGGGAATACCATCTGGGCCCGCCCCTTTCCAATCTTAGCTTGCATAGCCTTTAGCTAGCAAAAGTTGAATATAGTTGTACAAAAATCTAAAATTAAAATAATTGATAAATAAGCATGTACCACTACTAGTATGTAACTATATTAACACTGCTAAAAAGGCAAAATGTTTGGTCCAGCTAAAAGTGTGACGCATAGCTAAGATCCCAGCTTCCCTTACTTTTTAATTTTAATTTTTATTTTTTATTTTTATATATATTGCAAATTACAATATGAAAAAATATGAATTAGCGAAACCTTTTATTAAGATTTGAGATATAAAAATAAAACATATAGCCTAATCAAATATACCAGTAAGGTAAGTGAAATTATTAAAATAGCAAAACCTTAAAAAGTAAAAACTCACATTAAACAATAAAAATTAATACTATGTTCAAGACACTAGATTCACAAGTTTAAATCAAATTTTCGTCCATTGTGATGGATAAAAAGAAGCATCTCCCCTCGCTTTGGTAGCAAAGTACTTCTTTTTTCTTCAAAAATATTTCCGTATTCGGAAAACATTCTTTCTGAGAAAACTGAAGATGCTTGTGTCACTAGCCATTTTAGAGCAATTTTCTTGAGAGATGGAAAGGATTCTTCATTTTTCCAAATTTCAAGTGGAGATAGTCATCTGTCTGATATGGTTTTTTTTGCATATTGCTCAATTTCCTCTGCTATTTCTGCGAATGAAGCCATCTTACGGCTTTTTTTAAACTTTTTCTCACCAGGTATCTTTTCTGAATTTTCTTGTGTTAGTTCCCTGAAACAAGCAGAGAGTGGATCATCATCAAACTTTGCCTTTTTTCTTCCTGTTGAGGAGGAAGAAGAATTAGAATCGTCGCTGCTGTGAGCCTGTTCTTCAAAATATTTATCTCTAATTTTCTCTAGGTTGTTTATTTCATTTATTTCTTCAATTAACCATGTCTTAATATTTTCCTTTTGTTGATCTTTGAAAAACAAAAATTTAAGTCGTGGATCAATGACAGTTGCTAGAGCATACTTCCGATTTGTTAAGACATTTAGACACTTTCTTTTTTCATTGCTTTCATTGGCAAAAAATCGTGACCGCAATGACTTCAACAGTTCATCTTTTGTAGTTTGGACTCCTTGATCATCCTGGCCAATTTTTGAAAGAAACCTTTCAAGCACGCACATGTTTGGGATAACAGTAGAGAGTAAACATATTCTGTACTCATTTCTTGGGTGAGTTTAAAAAATGGCTGTAAAAGCTTTAAAAGATTTTCAATCAAGTACCACTCATTAGATGAAATAACAAGTAATTCACTATGATCAGCAAGGTATATTTGAACTGATTTTTTCAACTTAACCATACGTTCTAGCATCAAATAAGATGAGTTCCAGCACGTTAAAACATCTTGTACCAATAGAAGAGGAACATGACCCTGTTGTGTTTGGAGAGCTTTAAATTCAGAAGTAGCCAGTGGGGAGTGGTTAAAATGTGTCACTAAACGTCGACACTTTGCCAAAAGATCTTTTATAGATCATTGAGCCATTAATGCATCATTCACCACTAGCTGTAGCAAATGAATTGAACAGTGAACAGAAGGTATTTCCGCAAGGTCACATCCCAAAGCTATGTTAGAAGCTCCATCTCTGACCAATATATTACGCCTTGATCTGTCAATATTCCATGATTGCCACATAGATTGCAATTTGTCCGCTATATTAATTCCTGTATGCGATCCTGAAAAATGAGCTGAATGCAATACTGCATTACAATGAGTGTAGTCATTCATGATCCAATGACCTGACAAGGAAATGAATGATTCATTTGAAGAAGAGCAGGTCCAAATATCGGAAGTGAAGCTAATGTATTTCCCTTCTTTCAATTTATTCATAACAATTTCTTTGAGTTCTTCATAGATTTTGGGTATGACTTTTTCTGAAAAATATGTTCGATTTGGTAGCAAATACCTTGGCTGTACGTGGGCCATCAGTCCTATAAAGCCATCTTGTTCAACTAAACTAAAAGGATGGTTGTCCAGTGCCATCATTAATCCTATCTTTTTATGTAAAGCTTGAGCTTTTGAGTCATTTATATCCCATAATTTCTTAAAGGAAAAACTTTCTTCTAACGTGAGTTGCTTTTCCATGGCAACTAATTTTTTCTCCTTCGGAGCCATTGAGGTGGTCGCTATAGGTTGATTTTGATTTTCAGATGATTTGTTAAGTTGAGACACTTCTTTATATTCTTTTGAATGCAGCATCTTTGCATGATTGTGCAAAGGTTTTGTGCTATAGCACCTAGCACCCAATTTCTCTGATCCCCTTTTAATCTGTTTGGAACATAGGGAGCAAATAGCTATCGTTGGATTAGTCTCATGTATTGTAAATATTTTCCAAATAAAACTAGCCATTTTAGGGGGTAAATAATGTTAAAATATTGCTGTAAGCCTATAACTAATACTAACTAGCTATATAGCTATATGATTTAGGCAATGAAACAATCCTGAAAGGATAAAATATAGGTAATTAGTAAAGTTATTGAAAGATAGCTATAATTTACATCAAATAGTGATTAAAATTTGATAGTATAGTCAATTAGTCAAGTAATAGCTAAATAATAATATATAAAAAATTATGAATTATTTGAATGATATTATCCGGTATCCGGCCGGATATCCGGCCGGATATTTTTTTTTTATTATCCGGCTATCCGGTATCCGGCCGGATAGTAAAAAATACTATCCGGCACACCCCTACTTATGGCCGCCTTATACTGACCCTGACTTCTACACATATTTATATATACTAGTCCTAATCTGGGTCTACCAAGAAAGCACCACAAATCATAGGCGTTTTTCGATTCCCTCTTCAGGGGGGCAATAAAATCATTCCATCCAGGAATAACCTTAGTATGATAGTTGTAAGATTTAATCAAGGGGCTTCCTGCTTCTCTTAACAGGGATATTATCTTACTATAATACCTATCTATAAGTTTACAGTGAGAATCATTTGAGCAAGGATTATTACAGGCAAGGTGCAAAATTTCTAAATTATTAAAGAGGTGACCTGTTCTGTCTTTGTATTCTATTCTCTGCTGCATATTAACATTGGACCAATTGACGCGATTATTCTTACCTATTGAGTTCTTGTTCAGTTGTGTTGCGCATAAATTGGTAATGTTAATTAATATTTCTAATGGTCTATGATCAGAAAGAAGGAAATCATGCAAAATATGAACTCTAACAATTCGATCCTTTGGATTATTACTAGTGAGACAATGATCAATCCACCTGGTGGTACCACTCATATCGCTAACGTATGTAAAATTACCACTGGCTACCCCTAATACATCTACATCACTTATTCTTAAATTGGCCGACTCGCACATGTTACCCAATTCTCCAAAGAATTCCGAGTTCACATGTGCGTTAAAGTCTCCCATTATTATACAGTGAGAATATTTGGGGTTGAAGACATTAGTAATTTGAAGGGTGAGGTGCGTAACCTAGTTTCTAGTTTAGGTAGCTTGTTGGGAAGGTTGGATAGAGTTGAGGAAGGGGTTAAGGTTAGTCCGAGAGTAGTAGATGGGGAGAGATTTAGAGAAGTTAAGGGTGGAGTTAGGCCACCTACGTCTTTTATTGCAATGCGCGTAGTATTAGAAATAAATTAAATGAATTTAAGGCGATAATTTATTCTGGCAACTACGATATAGTTGCTATCACTGAAACTTGGTTAAATACTGTGACTCAGGACTTGTTGGGGGAACTTGATATACTGGGTTTTAAACTCTTTACTAATGATAGGTTACATAGGTTTGGTGGCGGCGTTTTGCTGTACATTTGTAATTCCGTTAGGGCTATCAAGGTTAAGTTAGATTTTGCGGCAGCAATTAATACGATATGTGTTGAAATTAGGGCGTGTAGGATTAATTTTAATTTTGTTGTTTATAGACCTCCCATTCAACCCCTCAATACAGATACTAGATTTTACTCAGTTCTTGGTAACTTTATTGACAATCGGAATAGTATAATTGTCGGAGACTTTAACTGCCCTAATGTTAATTATGAGACTTTTACTGGTAATGAGGAGGGTTTGAGATTGATCGAGTTTATGGAAGATAACTTTTTACGACAGATGGTTACTGAACCAACGCGCGGTGATAATATTTTTGATTTGGTGATGATGAACAGCGAGAATATAGTCAAAGGTTTAGAAGTAGGCAAGAGTTTAGGATGTAGTGATCATCAAATTCTTAGGTTTAAGTTATTGAAAGAAAACACTAAGGATAATAACGTAATAGAAGTCCCTGATTTTCGTAGGGCTAATTTTGATAGTTTTGCGGATAGGATGAGAGTAGTGGACTGGGATAACTTATTTATGGGTAATGACACAAATTTGCATTGGGTGGCATTTAAAGAAAGTTTTAGGAATATTGAAAGGGAGTTTATTCCTCGTAGGCCCAAGCGTGCTAGAAATCATGGTAGCCCAAGTGGTGGACTAGGGAAATAGGCGAGTTCATAAATGAGCGTAATAGAGCATATAGACTTAATAAGCGCAATGGCACGACAGCTAACTTTAATAGATATATCGAGCTTAGACATCAGGTTAAAAGATCATTTAGGAATGCCAAGCATAATTTAGAGATACTTATAGCTGCGGATAGTAAACATAATCCAAAAATGTTTTTTGAATACGTTAATAATCGTAAGCCGATAAAAGGTAACATAGGCCCTCTAGTGGATGTTAATGGCACTTTGGCTTCTGACACTCAGGCGATGGCGGGTATTTTCAATAACTTTTGGCGACAGTTTTTACCGTAGAAGACGTAAATAATGTCCCTGATGTGGACAATATCGTTCCATTTAGTAGCGAGACTATTTTGGATGAAATAACTGTTTATGAGGCTGAGATTGCACATTATATCAATAGGCTAAAAGTTAGCAAGGCTCCAGGCCCTGACGCTTTTTATCCCAGACATTTGAAAGATTTGAAAGACATTATCGTAGGCCCCTTAATGAAGATTTTAATCAGTCACTCGAAACAGGGATTATTCCTGAAGACTTCAAATTAGCTAATGTCAAACCTATTTTTTAAAAAAGGCGGCCGTGCAGTAGCTAGCAATTATAGGCCCATTAGCTTAACTTCAATTGTCGGTAAACTTTTGGAATCCATAGTTAGGGATCGTATCATCGATCACTTAGAAAGTAGAGATTTGATTAATAGTAGTCAGCATGGGTTTCGACGCCATAGGTCTTGTTTAACTAATTTGTTAGAATTTTATAACGAAATAGTGCGCGAATACGATAGGCATAGAGCAGCTGACGTTGTTTATTTATATTTTAAAAAGGCATTCGATACAGTTCCGCATAGGAGACTAATTGCGAAGGTCAAAGCGCATGGTATACGCGGTCAGGTAGCTAACTGGTTAGAAGAATGGCTTCATGCTAGGAGGCAGAGGGTCATAGTTAATGGTAGTGAATCGGGGTGGTTAGATGTAGGTAGCGGTGTCCCACAGGGTTCAGTGTTAGGCCCATTGCTATTCGTAATTTACATTAACGACATAGATGTAGGATTGACTAGTAACATGTCAAAATTCGCGGACAATACTAAAATAGGCGGTAAGGTTGTTAACAAGGACGACAGAAATAGGCTCCAAGACGATGTAAATAGGATTATGGAGTGGGCAGATAAGTGGCAGAAGCAATTTAACATAGACAAATGTAGTTTTGCATATAGGTTCTCGTAACAATAATTACATGTACACGATGGATGATAGGGAGTTGGCGAGCATTGACGAGAAAGTGGATTTAGGCATATGTGTATCTAAGGATTTAAAGGTTAGGAACCAGTGCCTGGAGTCTTGCACAAAAGCTAATAGGATGTTAGGCTTCATAGCGCATAATTTCAAATTTAAATCGAAGGATATTATATTGCCCCTTTACAAGTCCCTATTCAGGCCTCATTTAGAATATGCCATTCAGTTTTGGTGCCTGTACTTGCATGAGGATATTGATAGGTTAGAAAGGGTTCAGCATCGTGCCACGAAACTAATTCTGTCATTGCACAACAAGCCTTATGAAGATAGGATTAAAGAGTTAGACCTGTATTCACTCGAAACTAGGAGATTAAGGGGGGAGCTTATTGAAGTTTTCAAAATCGTTAATAACATCAATAATGTAAATTTTGACAAACTGTTCACTTTCAATAATAGCAATACTCGTAATAACGGATTTAAGTTGTGTGGCAGACATTTCATTACTAATATCACTAAAAACTTCTTTACGTTTAAAGTAATTGATAAATGAAATAATCTTCCCGCGTCAGTCATTCATTCTACCAGCGTTAATATGTTTAAGAACTGTTTAGATAGGCATTTTAAAAATGTTAACGTTGTTTAAAATAAAAAACAATTAGTAACAGGAGCTCTCGGGGTGGTGGTCGAGGATGAGTCTGTTGACGACTAATGCCAGCTTGTGACATGCCAGCATTTGATGCCAGCAATAAAATTAAAAAAAAAAAAAAAAAAAAAATTAGAGTAACATGAACGTAGATGTAGGTAGCTTGTAGAGTAAACTAACCCCCTTTTGGTTAACTTTACCTACTTTTTTTTTTTTTCTTATCCTCTCCTTACTTGCATGTCTGTAGTTTGCATGATATGACTGTGAGTTAAGACTGTTTGCATGGTTTGTAAGTGCTCTTATTTTACTTCTTTTCATCTTTCACCCATTTCCTATTCTCTCTGACTTGTCAGCAGTGGCCGGCGGATGATGATGGTGAGTCTTTTTTTTTTCTCTTTTTCTGAATGAATGTTAACCCACGAGTGATAGGTGTTCCTCCTTACTTAACCCCTTATTCTCTTCTCTTCTCTTAACCCCCTACTCTTTCCTTTCTCTCTGGCTAACCTTAGAGTGGATCTTAGGGTCTTTGTTAGCCTTAGCTTCTGTAGATCTGTAGATATCTTCCATATTTTATCTTCTCAGACCAAAAAAAATGGGTCAGCTTTGAGGGCCTGTATCTCGGGTCTGCATAGGTTTTTTTTCCAAGGTAAATGCAGCATTATTTAGGATAGACATATGAGAAATCATGTTTAAAAAATCTCAGATATATTATCTTTCTGTATGATTTTACAGGCATGAGAGCATACCACATTTTCTTCTTGTACGAAAATGGGATTGTGCTCTCACACCCCATTGCTATTTGCAAGAAATGCTCTAAAATTACAATTTTTATCAACAATACAAAACAAGCTGTCAAATTCCTACAATTCAGAGGGCAAGGAATCCAAAAACTACATAAAAATGGAAAAACTACAGTAAAAGAGGCCATAATATCTTTCATTTAATGGTAAGTGTAATGGACAATTCCACTGGAATCAGTAACATTTAAATGCCATAGATGATTATTTTTTAAAATGTTTTATTTCTGGCACCAAAATTTGTAGAGTGAAACATTTCTGCCATTAAACCTAGTTTAGACCCATTAACATCACTTGTTAAGTTTTGAGGAACTTCCCTATGGCTGTAACACCCATCACCATTTTCTCAACTTGACTTTGGACTAGCTATGGTAGATTTAGTATTTTATTGTTTTTTTACTAAACATTTTATTTTCAAAAAGTTGAATACAAATCTTTACATGAATACATATTTGGTTACACAAACAGTATATTGTTCATTGTGCTCACAAAAGTGGATCTAAGAGAAGCACCTATTACAATAAGTTTAGTGTGTGTTTGATTTGTAACTAAAATTCAATGAGAGCAGTGAAATCCTCATCTGATATTTTGTACATACGTCCTGATATAGTAATAGGTGCAGTAAGTATTCTCAATATATTTGACTTTGGAATCCAGCAGATATCATCCTTAGTTGGCCAAGAGAATGTCTGTCTTGGACCGTGAGGTGTCATGAATTTAACCACAAAGTCATCAGATTCCTTATCAACATCAGTAATCACTCCAATCCACCAATGACTGTCATACATGGCAGCAACATAATCATGTAGTTTAGGTATCAGTGTTGATGATACAGTGGATGGTGAACTGAAAAAAGAAAACATTCCTGAAAGTTCCTCATCCTCTGCAGTTCTTTTGTAGGAGATGCAGCCAATCTTTTCTGGAATGAAGACATGAAAGCTTCTTGTTCCAGGAACAGTTGTTCCAATTTTGAACCTTTCTTCTAAAGTGGCTCTTACTGGTATAAGTTTGTCTTTTGCAATATAAAAGAACTGTATTGAAGGCATGCTGCTCTTACAAAAAATGAAAGCTTGAATGGCAGAAATAATCTGATCTTTCTCTGTTAGAGTTAAACTTTCATGAAGCAGTTTTCTTTTAATAGTTCCACCAAGACCATCATATGGAGATTTTCCATGACTGGTGGCAAAGAAGTTCCATGTTGCGTCGAGTTCAAAATCTTGTTTGTGAAAGGTTAAATTAAGAAAATTTTTGAAGTTTTTGTACTGACCAGAGCATCCATCAGAGAAATATTAAATTTTTGAGATATGGGGCAAATATGAACAAATGAAAGAACAGAGAACAGTTTGAAGATGATAAACAAATCCAGTGTCATGTTCAAGGTCATCAGAGAAAAAGGCAAATGATTTTGTCCGAAGCTTACCAGAGGAATCCACATGATATAACACAATAGGATGGATAGTACATTGTTGCTTAGTCCAGTGCCACCTTTGAACTGCATCCTGAATGGCCAATTTAGGGTGCATCAAAATCACCAATGACAAAGTTTCACTTTGTCCCTAAGTTAGAAATGTTCCAATGGTTAAGAAAACCTACTATGTGAATTATTTTTGGATTTGAATGCCATTTATGGGGTCCACACAGACTTCCTATATGCACACCAACCCCACAGTCATTCTGTGATTTGAGATCCAAATAGTAGAAGTTTAAAGATTTTGTTCACTACAAAAATCAGCCCAAGAACATGTAAGTGATATTTCTAAAGGTCATATATATACTTCTAAAAAGTGATAGAAACTTCTATAAAGTGATAGTACCTCTAGAAAGTGATAGAAACCTCTAGAAAGTGCTAGGAAGTGGTGGAAAGTTATAGAATATTCTAAAAGGAACTGCAATGTATAATCTGATATGCAAGTGTTTATGATAAATGTGATTTTTGTGTGTTTATGTTAAATGTTTATGTGCAAGTGTTTACGTTAATAAATTTTGTATTCTCTTTACACCTGTCGTGCATTATGTCCAGTTCAGGTAGCACAAATGATAAATATGCTGTTAAAACTCGTCAAACTGCTGCCATTTATGGTCTTGGTGCTGGAATCAGCGATGCAGATGCAGAGATAACAGGATCTAGGCTGCCAACATGTGAGCAAGTGTTGCGATGCTACATGTTTCATCAGCAAGAAGGTATACCGTTTAACCGTACAAAATGGAACAATGCTAAATTTGTCTTGCAAAAAGTTATTCCATTTTATCAGAAAGGCAACATTGCCATGATTACCGAGAGGAAAGCTGTTGAAAAAATTATAGGACTATCTGCAAAAAATGCAAAACTTAGGGAACTTCCAGTGGATTGGCGTTCTTCGCCTGGTGCAGTTGCGAAGCTTAATGGGATCGAAAAGGAATTACAAGAAACATTTCAGTTTTGGCCAAGGAATGCTGAGCAACTCATAAAAGATCCTGAAGATCTGGAGTTCTTGCGGTCAATGAAATCAGGCAGAGTCGCATCGTTTGGAAGCCATGACAAGAAGCTCGCATCAAAAGTCCAAAGAAAGCAGGAAAAGGAAATGATGCAAGCAGAACAACAGCTTAAAGCTCATAAAGCCCAAGCATCTACAAGCAAAGTTCAGATTGAGAACAGTGAGGAAAGCAACAGTGATGTTGAGGATGAAGAGGGTGATATAGAGGATTACAAACCAAAAACACAAAAATCTCACCAAGCAACTCGTTCAGGAACAACTGCTTTTATAAGCCATGACATACTCAAATCCCATAGGATGGTTTCCCTGTCTACACGCACGAAGATCACACTGGCCCAACAGGCAGCATTTACCAAAGCCATCATTAAGGAATTAGGAGGTGACACAAAAATGTTTCACACTCATATTCTACCGCCGACAGAGCAAGACGTAAGGTTGGTGAAGAGCTTGCATCATCGGTCAAAGAGTCCTGGGTTCCACCACAGTTCCTGTCTCTTCACTGGGATTCTAAACTGATGTCAACTCTGTCATACCAAACTAAAGCTGAAGAGAGGCTCACCGTAGCAGTTGGCAATTCCTATGACATCAAACTTCTTGGTGTGCCTTCCTACAAGCCAAATACAGATCAGCCAGCTGGTCAAAGCATTGCTAATCTCACCATGGAGCTTCTCCGATCATGGAATTGTGTTGCTCAGTAGTGAACATGACTTTTGACAACAGCTAGTAACACTGGTCATGTGAGTGCTGCATGTGTTAGCCTGCACCAGGACATAGGTCGAGCTTTACTGTGGTCAGCTTGCCGGCATCACGTTGGCGAGGTAATCCTTACACAAGTCTTCAATGATCTGAAAATAGAACCACCAATGTCACTAGAAGTTACCATATTCTGTCAGTTCCGAAAGCATTTAGACACAGTTCAACACAACAATAATCAGGCACTTAATTTTTTGGATGGTACCTCTTATTCAGATGATGTACAAACCATAATCCATGACTATAGGGCCAGAGCGATTTCATGCGCGCAGTCTGTTGTGAAGCATCAATGTGATGACTACAAAGAATTTTCTGATCTTTGTTTGCTCTACTTGGATGGGACAAGTAGAGAGTTTTCATTTCGACGTCCTGGTGCTGTACACAGGGCTAGGTGGATGGCCAAGTTTCTCTACTCCATTAAGATGGTGCTGCTGGAGGAGCAGATCAGCTCTCTTCCCTCTGGAACCATTACCACGGAAGCACAACAACCCAAACTGCGCGAGTTTGTCAACTTTGCTTGCTTGCTGTACAGCTGGTGGTGGATCACCTGTTCAAGCGCGGTCGAGGCTCCATGGAATGACCTGTCTTTACCAAGACATCCTCAGATATAAAAACTCAGCCCCAGCATATCATCTAGTGCGATAAAGCTCTCAGCATACCTATGGTACCTGACTGCTGAGATGGTACCTCTTGCGCTCTTTAATGATGCAGTCCCTGAAGCTGAACGCCGCTATCTGGCTGAGAGACTTATAGCAGTAAAGCCAGCACAAGATCAGGCATCTTTACCACAACATCGATTTGGTACGGATTTGGGAAACCCAAATTTCCAAACTCCATTTCCAGCACGACAAAGCTTGGCGACTTAATCAACAAAGATTCATGGTACATTTTCTCTGTTCTGGAACTTGACAGTTCTTTCCTGACTCATAATATCGAAAATTGGCCAGAATTAGCTTCCTTTCAAATCCAGAGAACACATCTCGGCAGTTAACGTCGTAAATGATTGTGCTGAGCGTGGGGGTGAAGCTAAGTTCTAATTTCCTCATGGCTGCCAGATCAGAACAACATTACCAAAATGTCCTACAAGTTGTTGAATCCGACAGAAAGAAGCTTCCTAATCTTCGAAAGAGAAAAACTGGAGACTAAAACTAATTGTTCATGTTCATTTACAGCTCTTGAACATTTTTTATTAAAGTAGTGTTCTTTTGACTTTGACTTGCTTGTATCACCAATAATGTATATAGTATCAATAATATAATGTATAAACCAGACTGTAATGTCAGACGTCAGAAAGTAATGTAGAAATCAATGTAATGTATCCCTGTTTTGATTATTTAATACACATTTTTTACTGGTTCTGATACTTTTGCAAACACGGAAACCGGGATATAAAATGTTTAATTTTTTGGTCATTTAACTCCAATACTAAATATTGCATCAATGATGTGGACCCCCTAGATGACCACATAAATCTTTGAAATTTGGCCATATGTGCTATTTCAGGCATTGGAACACAGTAATCATAGGGACAGATTGAAATAAAACTTTTTGAAAAATCATGGGAAATTTGATGCACCCTAAATTGGCCATTGAATAATTTTCAGCAAAATCAGCAAGAATGATGCAGGTTGAAGGATTCACAGAAAGTTCTTGTTTTAGTTTGTTGAGGTAATGTGCTTGACATTTGGAAATGTAAGACTGAGATGTCATATTGTCAATTTTAGAAGCAAAAACTCAAATAATTCAAAAGGATCCATAACCAATGACACTATTGTTGTCATGACTCCAGATTTGAAAAAATTTACTGGAGCACAGCTCTGAATTTACTTTTTTCCTCATCATCTTCATCCTCAACAGCTATATCTACATCAGGCATATTAGTGTCACTATTTGCAATGTTTTCCATTATATCACTTGGTACTGAAAATGAATCATCAGCATGCCCTAGATCCTTCTTTTCCACCAATTTGAATGTAGATTTGATCAAATCATTGTTCAGGATTTCTTGTATTGATTTACACTTGCTTAAATGGGCTATGGAAATGTCAAATTTGTTGCTTTTTGCTTTATTAGATTTGGATGCAACACTTGAACTTGAAGGCATATTTTGACTCTTCTCTTTATTAACCACAACAGCTTGGTGAGTTTCTTTTGTTAGGCGCAAAATTGCATTCAATGTCTTCTGGATTTGGGAATTTTCAAATTCCTCTAAAGCAGTTTTGTTAGTCTGATGCGCAGATTCCTCACTTACCTTTTGTTTCTTAGGTGGAGGAGAAGCACTTTCTTCAGTCTGTGAAACATCTAGTGAAAAAGTTTCATTTTCTAGATTAGCAGTTGATGAAGTTGGTTCATTTTTCTGAGGTCTAGCACTAGCACATTTTGTGAACAAACTAAATGACTGCTTTGCCGTATCTCTTTGCTGCACTTCATCCTGGTATTTCTTTACTGCAATATCTAAGCTGTGGGCCCAAACTCTGGGACCTCTTGTATTGTAACAAATATTTTTTTTGGAATTAAAATGTTCCTCCCAGTTTTGCTTCTTTGAATATTTGTTCTTGCATTGACCACAAAAGTAACCCCTTTTAACACCCTCACTTTTCTCTCCAACTTCATCAATATTAGGATCCATTATTGATTATTGACTACCTGAAAAAATACAAAATAAGTAAAAGTTAGTAAATATAGTATGGTAAAAGTGAGTAAAAGTAAGTAAATATAGTACAATGAAAGTAAGTAAAAGTAGGTAAGTTAAAGTAAGTAAAAGTAAGTTTAAATTTAACTAAACTTTTCAATTCTAGAGTCATGGTGGATTACTTAAAACCGCACAAGTAATTATCTGGCCAATTTATCAAACCTGGCCGAGATCAATGGAACATAGTCCAATCCTGATAATTTTATATTAAAAAAATATACGTTTTAATAAAATTTTAATTATCAAAACATTGAAGCTTAACAAAAAATAAAAATAATTGTTAAATATGGAATTACCAACTAAACTTAAAATAACTAAATTTGTAATTTAAAAAAATTGGTTTGTACAAGAACGTATACGCAAAAAAATTGCATAACATCTAGCGGATGAACAAAACCCAAACCCAAATTTACTTTTTCTCATGGTCAAATTTACTGGAGCAATGCTCCCAAGATCCCAGGAATCTGGAGTCATGATTGTTGTACGGTCGGTAGATTGCCACTGCTGGAATGTAATTTGGTCATGTTCATCAAAATCTGGAAAGGATTATTTAAGAAAGTTAATCAGTCTTTCTTTACCAGGGCAATTTGAACAATGATGTACCATACATAGCTTGCTCGACAAATCACATACAACCATCTGCATTAAATGTTTGTAATCCAAGTTCAATGCATGGGCAGCAAGGACAGTGTTCTGATGTATGGAGCAAACACAGATGGAATGCCCACCAGCAGAGCCAACAACCTTACACCACTTTGGACGAAGTGAGCAGAATTTTGAAAAACCTATTTTCATGTCTGGATGTCTATCTTTAAATGAACAGTACAGTTCTTTTAGGTTGCAAAGAAGCAGTCTTTTTTGTTTATAGACTTTGTACGATATGCTAATGTAGTCCTTTGCACTAGGCATTTCTCTTGAATACTCGTCATCCTGATAAAAGTTAATAACGGTATTGATTGTGGATTCTTCAAGTCCTTTTCTTGCAGCTCTAGTGGGTTTGGCCAAAACATCATATTGTTTTTTTAAGTTGATGGCTGACTGAATTAAGTATTTGCTGGCACCAAAAAATTCCATTGTTTCAGCTGTGGTCCAAGATTTAAGTTTTAACATAAGGATTTGAACTTTTTCAGCTTTATTTTCTGTTAGACAATATTTGGTTTTCAAATCATCCATTAATTCATTAGGGTCCTCTGCATCTGAATTATGGGGAAGTTGAGTTTTGGAGCAAGATGGCAAGTCTAAACCTGTGGATGTGAATGCAGTCTCCATATATTTTGCTGTTTTTTCTATCTTTGTTAGACATGTGAAATTTTTTGTCATTTTGACTTGCCACGTGATTTCAATGGAGATATTCCACAAGCTGTAAGCGAAGTCTCCAACAATTCAGAGGTGAGTTCAGGAGTTGAAAAATCAGGATCATTTCTTTGAGAATCATCAGACACACTTTCGTCAGATGAACTGTTCTGAACAATGGATTTTGCATGTTTCCAACATTCTAAGCAGAGCTTTTGACCAGGGATTACCTGAATAGATGATGCTGAAAGTTAACAGGCCAAGTCAACAGTAATCACATGTGAACCATTCCGCATCTTCTGCTTGTGCCTACCTACGCAACCATGCAGAGTAAAAGGGTTGCAGCATTTTTTTCTGGCAATTTTCATATCGTTTGATGTACACGTCGTAGTGATGAAAACAAACTTTACTTTCATCATTCAAAGAGACAGTTCCATTTTCTAGTTGTGGCTTTATGCCAGACCGCCAAGTAAGTAGTTCAACCTCGTCTTCTGCCAGTTCTGCAAGATGTCTGTAGCCTGTAATCTTGTTGTTCCAATTAAACAAAGGGAAAATTCTGTTTCCATGTCCATTTCTGAAGCATACTATAGCACTGTTAATGAATCAACACAATCACAATCAGTTCACAATCACAATCAATTCACAAATCAATTTTGAGATTATTTTAGAGCAGTCTATGGTAGTGTGCAGTCAGTCTGAAAAGAAAACACAGGTATATTAGGGACCTATTTAAGATATAGTGTGGTAAAAATATGATAAGATGTTTGATTCAATTAAAAAATACATATAAGCATATATTGCATATAAGCAATACCATCCTTGAAAGCTGCCTATCTTTTGTCTCCAAAATATTATGTATTAATAATTGTATAAAAAATATTATGTGTACTACTAAGCTATCAATAAAGTTTTAATGTAGAAAATACAATTTAGGTAAAGTTATTGTGGCTGTTCTTATAATTAAATTAAGGGCCACACAGCTCAGAATTAAGTCGAGGAAATTTTATCAAGAGCATTTAAAATTTTAGTTAAACAATATGAAGACAGAGAATTGAAATCAGTGATAGAAAGTTACAATGCTACCATTATTAAATTGTTAAAATAAATAGTTAATCCCACTTTTATCTAAGAAGAAAATGTGGTATGCTCTCATGCCTGTAAAATCATACAAAAAGATAATATATCTGAGATTTTTTAAGCATGATTTCTCATATGTCTATCCTAAATAATGCTGCATTTCCCTTGAAAAAAAACCTATGCAGACCCGAGATACAGGCCCTCAAAGCCGACCCATTTTTTTGGTCTGAGAAGATAAAATATGGAAGATATGACTTGGAAGGGTGCATTTTTTCCACATTTTGATTTCATTTTTGGATTCCTTGCCCTCAAAAATGTAGGATTTGACACTTTGTTTGTTAAAATTGAACATACAACGATGATTTTTAAGGAAATTTAAAAAAAATAAAATGGTGCTCTCAGCACCACCCAGTGGCAAAAGTGTCAAACTTTGAAGTGCTATAACTCGAGAACCGTAGGTCCGATTACAAAAATTTAGATTGCTATTTTCATCAATTTTCAAGGCCTATTGGCTCCCTGCAGCTCAACAAAATCTAAAATGGTGTGGTGTAAATTTTTTTCTAAAATGACTGAATTATCTTTCTCCACACACATATGAGGTGGAACTATTAATTGTCAAAGACACAAATTTTTGCCAAGAAGCACGTTTTTGCTGCTTTACTACAAACCTAGCCTGGACTCTTGCCCTCTTATATGCAATGAAATTCACTTGCAGTGGGTATTTCTTAAAAATCTGTAATGCCTTTTTACATCTGGCAACAGCTGTGGCACACGTGACATTCCACCATGGGTTAGAGTAAACTGGCTTTCTAATATGTGGAATACATCTTATAGGTATGTTCTTTTGTGCAGCCAGAACTAGAGATGACATAAGTTCATGACAAGCAGAGTTAACATTAATGGGTACCATCAAGGAAGGTATGTTAACATCCTTTGCATAGTTTGCATAACTGGCCCACTGTATATCCCCTGGAGGTATCTCCAAAGAGGACCCTAAATCCATCCCTTCAGTCTCCATGAGACTTGGGGAAAAACCAAGCCCTGTGAGATTTTGTGTCATTCTTTGAATGATAGTTTTAGGGGCAGAGTTTGGTTCTATTAAAGTTTTATAATCACTTAAAATTTTCCAGAAGACATCAGGTGGGCACTGGCTCATAGTGGGGTCATTCCAGGACAAATCATGCAAAAAATATGAAATTTGTAACCACTCTAACTTGGATTTTTCTCAAATTTGGTATGCAAGGTTGTTTTTGTGCAAAAACATGAAATCTCAAGTTTTAGCAGGGCTGTGGAGTCGGAGTCGTGGAGTCGGAGTCGGAAGCAATTTTGGTGGTGCTGGAGTCGGAGTCGGTAAAAATGTACCGACTCCGACTCTGACCTCAATATAAATTTTAATAAAATGTTTTTGTGTGATATCACTGGCAGCTATGGTGGTTAAACCACTTAAATAATAAACACAATGTTTTCCATTTCAGACACTAATGCCATTAATTCATTTTTTCTTTTCAGATAATATTTTTTATTTTTAATGCTTATTTAATTTCGAGTTCTTTCTAAATTTCATAAGTTTTTAACTTTCAAGTCTAAAACCCCTTTCACAATGGCAAAGACACTTCTAACAAAGTCTGCAGTTTTTGAATATTTTACAATAACCACAGATGGGAAACATTTCGTGTGTCAGTGTATGATAGAAGATGATGATGATGAAAAATTATGTGAAGCAAAAATCAGTGGTTTTACTGGCTCTGATAAAAATGCACCAACCAGAGCATCAAATTTGAAAAGACATTTGCAGCGTTTCCATCCCAAAATTTTAGAAGTTGTCATTGAGAAAGATAGTAATAAAAACCTTGCAACTACTTCAAAGTTAACAAAAGATCAGAAATCTACTGAACGACAAGCACCACTTACAAGATACTTTACTACAGACAAAGTTACCGTAACAATGACCACAGATGATGATGATTCACGTGGTGGTGATGAAATGCCTCTTGTGTAATTATCATCATAGCAGATTTAGAATTAATATACCTTCGGAGTCGGAGTCGGATAGACAAAAAATTGAGGAGTCGGAGTCGGTTTTTTATGTGCCGACTCCACAGCCCTGAGTTTTAGCACAATCAAAGTAATGGTTCAAAAGTTATAGGCCCCCAATTTTGGGGGTGAGGGCTGGCCCCTTAATGTTTAAAAGTCCATAACTCAGTCCCTAATTGAACTAGGAAAAAAATTTAAAAACCATTTAAAAGCTCAAATCCTGAAGAATAATTGACTCTAAGTAATAAAATGCATTTAATCAAATATTTAAAAAGTTATATCAGTTTGAATATTTTGGGGGGCCCACCCCCTATGATACCAATATTCAAGATTTTTTTTTCGTTATTTTGTACCTCAATTATTCTTCTATATGACTTAGTCAATGACATTGTCTATTTTTTTGCAGTTTATTATACAGTACTTGCTAGTGAAAAGATGATATATATTAGCCCAAGTTCAGGAATTAGGCTATACCAACTATATAATAGTTTTATCCTAACTATATATATTGCACACATACACACACACACATTATTAAAATAAGAGATAATTTGTACTACCTGTTTGTAAGGTCGAGTGGTATCATACTTGTGTGGTCATGCTACAACTTGTCACAACAAAATGAGATTGTCTGAGGGCTCCTTCCATTCGCATGAGCCTTGGTTATTAAGGGTTCAGTTTGCCTTTTGTGACCACATGATAAACACTGCTCATATATGGTATCTGTTTGCCATATTATTTTAGCACCTTGCCTATATTGGCTGTGCTTGTGTTTGCCTATTATCATTAAAAATCATTAACATTTAATATTCTTCCTACTTATTAGAGGAACTGAAGCTAATATATAAATTTTAAATGTAACAGAAAAAAATCCTGCACTCCTTAATTGGAAAGTTTGTACAAACTGTTCTCTAAGATTAAATTAACTTGAAGAACCTGATAAATTATTTAATGATGTTTTTGAAACCGAGTCATCTACAAGTACAGTAGACTCGCAACTTACGCGGGGGTTACGTTCCTGGGACCCCGCGTAAAGCCAAAAAATGTATAAAGTCAGAAACCAAAAAAAATCCCCTAAATCGCCCTTAAATCACTATATATTCTAACTCTGTTATACATACATATACACTATAACATACCTGTACAATTAATGATGAGCTTATGGAGACAGGCATTTCTGGGTGTTGTTATTTTGAGCTTATTCATCCCCTTCCCACGTCACCATGGGGGGATCGTCAAGCTCAGATAACAATGTTTCATCAGCATTGAAGACTTGCTCTGGAAGATATCCATTTTCCTCAACCAATTTCCTGAATTCTTCTGGGAACACACATGCAGCTGCCTCGTCCGCCGATGCCGATTCGCCAGTGATTTTAATATTTTTCAGGTTGAAACGCTTCCTGAAACTGTTGAGCCAACCTGCACTGGCTTTAAAATTCTTCTCAGAGCTGGTGGATGCTACGCCCTCAGGAACCTCAGATTTAAACTGTGCATAAAGACTCAGTGCCTTCTCCCTGAGCACGTTGCTGTCGATGGGGACATGTTTCTGGTTCATATCCTCTGCCCAGATGTTTAATGCCTTCTCCACCTTCACTAGAGTTACGTCTCTAAACTGGCTAGTCACCTTAGCAGCAGTAAATGAGGCACTTGTAGACAGAGTTTCACAAATTTCTCTCTCTCAAACCTTGATGGATCTCACACTTGATTCATTTCACCTGTACCTGTGCCACAATGGCGATTGACATGCCACCTTTTAATAAGTCTAACATTGTTTCTTCGCTGGAGGACCAGAGGCAGAGGTTGGCTTGTGTATGGTCATTATGAACGAGTATGAAAGAGGTTTAAGCGCACTAAATTGACACACACAAGGCACCTGTTACTCCGACAATACATGCGTGGGAACTGAGACAGACAGAAGTGGGATGGTGGGGTGGCGCCACCTATTTTTTATATTTTTAATTACTGTATGTATTATATAGTATTATTAAAATTAAAAATTTTTATATTTTATATTTTTTATATTTTTATTTTATATTTTTTTATTTATATTTTTTGAAATTTGGATTTATATTTTCTGAAATTGTAAATTGTAAAATTATAACCTGCATATAGTTGAAACTGCATAAGAAAAATCCACGTAAGTTGCGAGTCTACTGTACCTCTTCATTTCAAAGCAGTTCAGGAAGTACACATTTGCAAACTGACAATCCTGGTGAGATGTGATACTGAAATCTGTAAAGAACAAACCAAGAACATTCTTGAAGAAATGGAGATTTTGCCAATAAAATTCCTTAAGTAGTGTATGAATTATAATTTTGGGACTTTTTTTTTAAAAGTATAATTATCAGAAAATGCATTATATGATTTTTAAAAATCATCTAAACTCTTTATCTTTGTGTAAACATTGTTTCATAGGTTATCAAAATAATGCAGTTTTATCAAACTTGTAAACATAACATTCTTTAACAATTTAAGGAATTGCAAAAAAATAGTTATGGACAATAAATGAATTCTGATTAGTTATTAAATTATGAAAATTTGTTGCTGCAACTTACAGTAATTCTAAATTTTGGATGATGCCTAATTTCAGATGGTATGAACACTGATAGGATATCTAAAAAAGCATCAGACAAATACGACAAGTGTGTATCTACTTTGAAAAAGAATTTTGAACAGTCTTTCTCAGCATCTGTGGATGAGGGAGCATCTACATCCAAGAGATTATGCATGGAAAAAGAATTGGAAAGGTAAGGATTGCTCAAATTCAACTAAATTATCAACTCATGGTCACAATTAAAGACTCCTGACGTATATAATTTTAGATGTTTTAAATTTCAATAGCCTAACTTTTCTTCAATATCCTAACTTTTCTTCAATATCATTCTTACGTGCAGAACACAATCACACCATTTTAACTGTCTAAAAAATATCCATGGAAGGTAGATATTCTTATAGTTTTTCTATTTAGGTCCTGATCTTAGAGTACATTACATTAATAATTTCAATTTAAGAAAATTCTGATATCCCCTACCTTTTATTTATCTAATAGGTACAAAACTATGATGAGGGAGCTTGGTGAAGCATTCGACTCTACAACTTCCTACCAAAGAAGGTTGCAGATTCTTACTTTATTCCCATACACGATCTCAAAAACTCAGAGTTCTTTGGGGCTAGTAGATATCTTGTTGATAAAGCCAGGAGCATGAAGCAACAGTATGGAATATTGCCAAATGTTCCTAAATACAGTAAAGGGAAAAAGATAAGTGATGAAACTATTTCTAATGTGACAGCTTTTCATGAGGACCCAGAATTTAGTCAGGTGTATCCAGGAAAAAAAGGACTCTGTTAGTGTCAGAGACAAAGATGGAAACAAAATTTACAAATGAAAGCATCTCTTACTCAGTAATTTGAAAAAACTGTATCTTAGGTATAAAGAAACTGACCAGGGGCACACCCAGGGGGGGGCCAAGGGGGCCATCCCCCCAAAAAAATGCAAGGGTGGACTTTAATTTCTAACAACTTATTTTTTAAATGAAAAAATAATTCCACTAAGTTCAACGGCAGTGTTCCCAGATTTGGCAGTTTCCCGCTAAATTTGGTTCATTTTATTCTTGTTTAGCGGGAAAATTTCGGAGTTAGCAGGTTTGCAAGACATCAATAACTGTCTGGGAACAGTTAAGGAAATCACCAACTTCACGCATGCCAGTGCCAAGAGGATGAGACAACTGGACACAAATGTACTTGAGCAAGAGCAGTCTTCATGTGGGCATTCTCACAAGACTCTGTTGTCTCTCTGTGAAACTAGATGATCTGAACACCATGACAGCCTCATTTCAAGGAGTTCTATGAAGTCATTGTGAACACTCTGGAGAAAATATGTGGTTGGCCAGATCACACAGCATCATCAAAGGCATCACAAATGCTAGCTGCTGTGACTGCATAACAGTTTGTAGTGGCTCTATGTGTATGTGAGCGCTTTGCAAAGCTACTGCTGCCGATATCAGTACAGCTCCAGAATCCCACACTCAACATACTGCAATGTGTGGAAGAAGTAAATAACCTCCTTAAGACACTTACATCACTCCAAGCCAGTGCTGAGGAGGATTTGCACTTAATTTTTATGGAAGCTGAAAAGCTGTTGGGTGAACTAATATGAGTGCCACGACTAAGTGCAAAGCAAACCAAGAGGTCAAACCCAGGCATTCATGAACCTGAATCGTACTATAGGATTTCAGTATTCCTAACATACCTGGATAATCTGCTACAAGAAGTACAAGAATGAATTAACTCTCACACCCCGACAGCTCTACAGCTGCAGAACCTTATCCCAAAATATGTTAACGAATCCACATTTGATCAGGTGAAGGATGCTGCCAAATTTTATAAGGAAGATCTACCTGGAATAATAGCAGACCTGCATGGGGAAATTGAAAGATGGCGCCACAAGTGGGGCCAAGGAAATGTGAACAATGAGAGAATTCCAGCAATGTGTTCAGAAGTCCTGGCACTTGAAAGCTTACGTGTGTTTTATCCCAACATCTTCCAACTAGTTCAAATTTTATGCACTCTCTCAGTCACATCAGCATCAGCTGAACGTAGTTTCAGCTGCATGAGAAGACTAAAAAACTACCTAAGGTCAACAATGGGCGAAGAAAGATTATCGGGTCCAGCACTCATGACTATCCACAGGAATAAGGTGCCCAGTGAGGAAGCAATCATTGCTGAACTAGCTTCAAAACCACGGGTCAGAAAAATGCGAATCAACATCTTAGTAGGCAGCACTAGTCAAACTGGAAAAAAAAAAAAAAAAAAAAAACTGCTTTCCTACATCACAACCTTCGTAGCTTGTAGTGTCCTGGTTTTAGTTATGGTTTATTGCATGTAGCCACAGATGACTATGAATTCTCTGCATTTTTGGTTGCACTTTCATTTTTTCATTGTTATACAGGGTGCACCAAAAAATGTTAACCAATAAGCTATTAGCCAAATATATCCAAAAAATAGAAATTAGAAACTGTGTGCAAGAATGTACGAGTTTTTTTTCCTGTTTGTGTATTGGTATACATTTTCTTTATTTTTAGTTTATCGCTAATTTTTGTGTTTTTGTCTTGTTTTGTTCAAATATATATATAAACAAAGTTAAATAAGTCATATCATTTTTGTTACCAGCTAAAATACAGTTTTAAGCAAAATCTAAGTGGGTGTGGTTTCAGGGAATGCCTGATTTGTCCTGGACCAGTGGGGACCAGTTTATTTATATGGAAAGTTCTGACTTTGGAAGTTAGAGTTGAAGGTTCTGATCCTGATTCGAGGAAGAGGAAGGGGAAAGATTTTGAAAGTCGCATTGTATCTCAATTGAGACCTTGGTAGGAGGAGGAATATTCACCGGACTAGGTGGAATCGTACAAGTACCAGTACTTGATGGATTAGAACTAGAGGATGTCCAGGAAGGAGCCCTAAATGATTGATAGTAAGTTTCATTAAGAGAAGCTGACATATGTTTGGGTCTCAGAGTAATAAATCCTTTTGGGCTCAGAAAAGGATAGGATACCTTATTGTCCACTTTAATCTGTACAATTTCCCTCTCTCTCAGCCAGATGGGACAGCTTCTGGAAGTAGCCAAATGTTCACCCTGCAACTGCAGCAAGTTGTCACTGTAGTAGGGTTTTGACAAGATTTAACTTCATGATATCCACCACATATTGCACATCAGACTCTATTAGCGCAAGTCTTTGTGCCATGTCCAAAGTTCAAACAAGTGAAGCACTGTAGAGGGTTGGGATAAAACTTATTTACCCTATGGACTATATAGCCAACATGTACCAATTTAGGAAGGGTATCACCCTGTAGGGTTTTGCTGATTCTCATTTCTCAAGTCTATTTATTTTTACATTCATGTTTTTTCTTTCCAGCCACTCAGCTTTTGCAGCCTCGAATTAAGTATGCATTAAGTCAATTTAGTCAAGCATAAGCAGATACTGTAATTAATGAAAAAGTGCTTAAATCATTGTAATAGGACATCTTGCTAGAAACAGCTCTGGACTAGTGTTAAAATCTAGTCCAGTATTTAGCCCTGATAGTCCCTGTTGAACTCAAGAAAAGGCAAGATCATAGTCTATTACTGAAGCTGGAAGGTATGTTTTGAAGTTTAGCACTAAGGATCCAGAACTTAAGTGCTCCTTCTAGGCAGACAATTCAGTGTTGTGCATGAGTCCAAAATTCTTGAAGCATTTCCAGTGTGCTTTGGCTTATAAACTTTTAATTAAGCTATTGCATGTGAAGTCATTAAGCGCCCATACACGTTGTCTTGTCCAGCTAAATTGGGAAATAAACAAGTGAGAAGAATTCCTGTGAATATAACAGTTGAAATCTATGAAGTTAAGACCCTCCAAAGTTTAAGATAGTTATTTAGAATTCTAGTGTTTTGTACATAAATTATCTTTATGCTCATTATCATCACTAACTTTATTAACCCCATCATCATTTAATTTAAGATTAAAGTTTCTTATTGTCTAGAACCTCCAGAATACATTGTAAGTAATTATTGATACAGTTTTTGTTCAAGTCTAGAAATGGGAGGTTTCAAGTTGTTCTATTAAATCAAATTATAAATAAAACTGAAAAACCTAAATTTCTAGTTTGCTTTCTATAAATCATTACATATCAGTCATGTTACATGATGGAGAGATCAGTTCCACATTTGATCATCAGAGGGAATAAGACTAGATAAAAAGTCATACACTGGAATAAGGTTTACGGTACTAAATTTGATGATATTTTCAAGTTAAGGGAAAATTCTTGAGTTAATTTTCAGTAGCATAGGTCTTGCCTGTACTGTGCTTGTTCCTCTTTATTGTTTATCCTAAAGTCCTTTCTCTTCCTTTTCTGCCTGAACACCTTTTTTCTTGCACCCACTCCTTAACATTCCAGCATATACTGTTTGCTTTCCATTGCTTGAATGCACTGTGGTGGTCTTGCTCTTCCTGCTTGACATTTTTGTGAATGGTCCTTGCTCACCTGATATCCAGTGTACTGCTTGGGAAAAGATCTTTGAGTCCAGCTTCATCTCCTGCCTTCCAGTCTATTCACTTTGCATGTACTTTGTGGCTGGCCAGTAGAATTGGATTCCTACCATAGGAAGAACTGTTTCCAGTCAAATCCAGGTGGGTTCCCCAGTTTTCCCACAACCACCCCCAAAGGTCAAAACCAGTGGAAATGAAGGAGATTTTTCCTAGTCTCTAAAAAGTCTATGGACATGTACAGTATGAGACTTGGGTAATCAGTTCTAAATGAATTAAGAATTTCCTCTGTGAATAAGTTGAGCAATTCAGGAGCTCTGATCAGTCCTTGGATCTTGTTTAAATTTTCTTAAATCTGAACTTGAACCCTATACTGGCCATTAAAGACAGTCTGTGTAACCAGCAGTTTTTTAACCTGACTATGATTAGCTGTTTTAATTAGGATAGTACTGCTAACACGACAGTATGAGACTGAAGCAATGGGGCCATTGCAAATGGACTATATTGCCTTTTTAATCCTGAAAGGATTGAACCTAGTAATGTCTATAGATAGGTCACAACTTTTCATGAACACGTAGGAGACATGTTCCAGAAGTAACAGAAGAAGACAGAGTACTGGTTGCTGCATTTATACATTATCAGATGTAAATGAATTTGAAGACTCTGAGACAGATGGTTTTCGATGTTGTGAAGAATTTTGAGAAGCAAGATTAGGTCCAGAATTTGCTGTCATAGGCCCAACTGGACTAGATCCATGGAAGGATGACACAGCCAAGTCAGACTGTTTGATTGCCAAGTCAAGATCTTGAAACTTTGTACCATCTACAGGCTTTTCTGAAGATGGTTTGAACCATTTACTCTTTGAACCCATCTTAAGGCTAGGGTTGTCAACTGGCATGTTAACTGGCCAGGCTAAGCGAGGCTTAGCCTAGCCAAAATAAACATACCAGTCTACAAATAATAATTTATAACCAACAAGTTAGTTATTCAACTATATATTGCTATATAGTAAAGGAAATTTTGTCCCAAACTACAACTGCTAAGGTTAAGTAGTTTCAGCAAAAAATAATGAACAGTAATAATAATAATAATTATAATAAAACAGAGATAGTTAAACTTAAAACCACAGTGATCAAGCCCAGGTCAACCCTTCAGAGGTGTGGAACACTGAAGCTTAAACAATAACCACACACACACACACACACACACACACACACACACACACACACACACACACACACACACACACACACACACACACAAAAGGGAGGGGGGTGCGGGGTAAATTATTTAAAGTAAAGTTAATTTATCAACCAATGACTTGGCGTCAAAATGAAACTTCAAAAATCGAGTGATTTTATACTAGTCAAAAAACAATTCCAAAATGCAGGATCAATCTCAACTGCTGCTGTGAAAAGATTTTTCAACACCACACTCTTGGCTTCAGTAATAATTTTATTTTATTTTATTTCTGTTTAAGGTGCTGCAACCCTACTGGATTATTGGCACCGAGACTAAAAAGGAAATGAAAAAAGACCTCCACCATTTTAGTTGTAGGGTTCCACTCTACAACACATAGGATGGAAAAGAAAAAGTAAAAGAGTAATACTATAGCTACTACGAAAGGACTATCAAACAATAAACACCTCGATCAGGTTAGATAAATTGGCTTTCTTTAAGGTCAAAAGTAGGGATGATGAAAATTCACTTCCCAAAACACTTTCATAAGAAAAACAAATTCTTTTGCCATTACAATAGTTAATCAAATCAGTTCTAAGAAAATTACAAGTAGGGCAATGAATGGTCACATGTTCTGGGGTGGGTGAGTTGAACATCACAAGTACCACACCTTTTAAATAAAGATGCATCAAAAAAATGTGTCCGTGGGACAGTTTAGAGCAATTCAACCTAAGCCTAGTTAATATGACATCACTCTTGCGATTCTTTTCTGGCATCCTTTTCCAAAGGGCAGGTTCCATCTAAGGAAGGAGTCTATTGCATTGGGACCATTCCTGTTGCCACTCGAAGAGAATGAAATGTGAAACAGGCTTCATAAATTCATCAACAGAGTAAGGGATGGTCTGAACTTTGTCAAGACTACAAGCCATGTGTGCTGTTTCATCAACAGTATCATTCCCACGGATACCAACATGACAAGGAGTCCATAAAAAGACATCATCAAGATTATACTGATTGAGTATATAATTCAATAATCTGAATGACTATATGATGCCCAGAAGAGGACTGTATAGCTTTCAGGGAAGAAAGGGAGTCAGAACAAACAACAAACTTAGTAAGGTCTGAGTGACTAAATCGCTCTTATTCTACAGATGAGGAGGTGGAGTTGTGTCCAGTAGTTCAAAGAAAAGGACACACATACTCAGGGGAGTAACACTTTAATATTTGAATTGTTAATACATTACTTTCATTGTGTTATTGTTGTTACAGGTGGTGGTGCATATATGCCCAAAGACAGGCTCGCATATATAAATAAGATAGAGATTAAATTGAATAAATAAACGAGATAATAAAGACCCTTTCTAAACAAGGGGGAAAACTGAATAATAAGAACTAAAAACAAAGAAGAATCAAAAGAAGCGCAAGATCATCTATTGCAAAGAAGAGCTAAAGCATTATTTTTAAGGGGTACCTAGACCGTGGTATTTAGGGGATAGCCGGCTGTTCTGGGTATTCACAGGGTGGGGGTACTTTCTTAAATACTGGAGAGAAGAAACACGAGGAACACCTTAAATAAATTGAAGGTGAGAAATTATTCTACTTTTTATCACTGGTAGCAGAGCATGGTTCGAATTCGACAACATGAGCAATAAAGACAGTGGAGACTGGAGGATGAGAAGAGGATGTCCACATTTCAACGGGAAGCAAGAAGAATTTAGAAGTTGGAGGGAGAGTAGAGGATTGGTTGATCGTGTGCGAAGAAGAAGTGGTATACCCTGGTTTGGAAATAAGGATGAATTTAGGAGGGAAGGCATGGGAGGTGACCGAAGATATTAGTCGAGGAAGTCTTAAACAAGAAGGTGGTGCAGCAATTATTTTGTCAGTTCTGGATAAAGTGTATAAAAAGGAGACTTTGATGGAGAATTATGAAAATATGAAGAAGTATTTCAAGATCAAGAGGGAAGTGGGTGAAACGATGAAGGATTACATTTTCCGGTATGAAAAAAAGCGAAGGACTGTAAAACAACATTAGGTAGAGAGATGTTTGAAGGAGAAGTGAAGGGATTTCATGTGCTGGAACAAGCGAGCCTGTCTGAACAACAAAAACAATTAGTTTTATCAGCATGTGGAAAGGAGGAGATGAAATATGAAACGGTGACACGAATAATGAGGAGGATATTTGAAACCTTGGAGGAGGAAGCAAAAGGAGAGGAGTGGTTGGAACATGACCAGATGAATCGTGGATATGGTGGAGGAAGAGGATTAAACAATAGAGGTGGAGGTCGATGGAGAGGAAATTGGAGCAGGAAAGGAGCCGGAAGAAGAAACCCGATGAACCAACAGGGAAAGGTAACAACATGTACAATCTGCAAATCCGAATGGCATTGGGCCTATGATTGTCCAAAGCATTATAAAAACAAAGGGATGGTTAGTCGATCTGATAATGATAAAGAGAAGAAACACGAGGAACAGGAGGAGGAGAAAGAAGAGAGGATTTATGTGAGTGAGGTCATAACTGAGGAAGAAGAATGGGGAGATATTGAAGCTATTTTAGACACTGGATGCAAATCAACAGTATGTGGAGAACTATGACTATCAAAGATAGTGATGGAGTTGGATAAGGAGGAGCTTAAGAGAATGAGGTCAAAGACTGTAACATCAAAAAAGGTCTTTACCTTTGGGAAGATGAGCTTCCCATCAAGAGGCATCATGGAAATTCCTGTCAATATAGGAGGACAAAAAGTGTATATAAAAACGGAAATACTGAAAGGAGATGTGCCCTGGTTAATAGGGAAGGAAACTATGTGTAAAATGGATATGAAGGTATGCATGAAGGAGGAAAAGGTGGTGATAGGAGATATGAATAATGTAGAAGTGACGCTTAAAGAAGATAGAAGAGGACACCTGAGAATTGGTTTGATACCACAAAGGAGAAGAGAAGAAGTGTGGACAGAAGGATGGAAAGAAAAAGGAGATAAGGAGATTGGTGCAGCCATAAGAAAGTTACATCTACAATTCGGACACGCTAGTGGAGAGAGAATTTGGAGGTTGACGGAGGATGCTGGATGGAGTGAGGGACTGGAGGAAGAGCAGAAAAAGAAGATGAAAAACAGATTATTGGAACAACTAACTGAGTGCGATATTTGTAAGAGATATAAGAAGAATCCACCAAAGCCAGTAGTGGGTTTGAGTTGGAGTAAACAATTTAATGAGGTGGTAGCCCTTGATCTGGGAGAACTTGAGGGACGAAGATTCTTAGTAATGGTAGATATGGCGACAAGATATTGTCAAGCCAGGTGGATAAAGGACAAGACACCAGAGACTGTGATGAATGGAATGATGGAGGGATGGATGACTATTTTCGGAACACCGGCAAAAATACTGACTGACAATGGAGGTGAATTTCAAAACGAAAAAATGAGAATTATGTGTGAAAAATGGCAGATAAAAATGATGACTACACCAGCAGAAAGTCCATGGAGCAATGGACTGTGTGAAAAGACTGTCGGATTACTGAAGGAGAGTTTGAGGAAGATGGTGGAAGAAGTAAACATTAAGATTGCTCTAGGATGGGTGGTGTTGGCAAAGAATTGTCTGAGTAATTATGGTGGTTTTTCACCAAACCAATTAGTGTTTGGGCATAATCCGATACACCCAAACCTTCTGAATGATGGCTTCAGCATTGGTGGTGTTGTAGAAGGAAATGAAGAACAGATGGTGAGGGAAAATCTACAAGCGATGCATAAGGCAAGAGAAATATTCATTAAGAATGAATCTTGTTTAAAAATAAGGACTGCTCTGAGGAAAAATATAAGGGTACATAAGATAGAAGATGTGATTATCAATGATGAGGTCTACTACAAAAGAGAAAATGAAAAAGAGTGGAGAGGACCAGCAAAGGTAATTGGCGTAGATGGGAAAACTGTGATTGTGAAGCATGGGGATTCATTAAGGCAAGTGGCGCGAGTGCATATCACTCGGATTCAAGGAACAAATGAAGTCATGAAAGAAGAGAGAAAGAGGTAATGAAAAGGAAGAGGAGATCGATAACAACAACTTTGACAGAGAAGAAAGGGACATGGTTATGGTGAGAAGAGATGGAGGAGATCCAGTGTGTGATGATGATGAGGCGATGGAAGATGAAGAGGAATCAGAAGATGAGGTAGAAGATGAGGAAGATGAACGTGAGGAGGAGGTAGAGAGAGAGATTATACCTAAGTTGAAAAAAGGAGATAGAGTCAGGGCCCGGCATAAGGAAACAGGCGAACGAGAAGAATGGAAGATTTTGGGTTTAGCTGGAAAAAGATCGAGTAAAAAGTGGGGAGACAGCTACAATATACAAGAAATAAATACCGGCAGGAAAGATTGGATTGATTTAAGAGAGTACGAAGAGATAAGGAAGATAGATGACGAGGAGGAAGTCCTGCTCGGTTTTGAGGATGAAAAGGTAGAGGAAGCCAAACGAAAGGAATTACAAAGCTGGCTAGATAACGAAGTGTATGAAGAAGTAGAAGATGTTGGTCAGAAAAGTGTGTCCACAAGGTGGGTGGTGACTGAAAAAGTGAAAGCAGGTAAAAGGATTTGTAAAGCAAGATTGGTGGCGAGAGGATTCGAGGAAGAAATGGAAGACTGGGAAAAAGATGCACCCACTTGTAACCCAGAAACTTTAAAATTGTGTCTATGCATAATTAATCAGAAGGGATGGAAGTGTCATACTTTAGATATTGCAACTGCATATTTACAAGGAGAAAGAATACAGAGAGTAGTGTATGTCAAACCACCCAGTGAAGTAGAAAGTGGTGTTCTATGGCAGTTGAAGAAAGCAGTTTACGGACTTAAAGATGCGGCAAAAGCATGGTATATGAAGGTGGTGGTGGAGCTTGGAGGAGTTAAAAGCAAACTGGAACCAAACATGTTTTATTGGAATGATCAAGGAAGTGTAAGTGGAGTCCTATGTGCACATGTAGACGATTTTTGTTACGGAGATGATGATAATTTTCTTAAGACAGTTATTACGAAGATGAAAGAAAAATTGAAGGTGGGAGATCAAGGAAGGCAGAATTTCAAGTATATAGGAGTTCACGTAAGACAACAAGAAAAGAGAATACTCATTGAGCAAAGGAAATACATCGAGAGTATACAAGAACCCGAAGGGAAGCTTTATCAAGGTCTTAGAGTCCTAAAAAGGAAAGAGTTGACTCTCTATCGATCAATTGTGGGACAACTGAATTGGATATCACAACATATCTTACCCGAAATAGCTTATGATGTAAGTGATCTAAGTAGAGCGTTTAAAGAGGGAACGACACAGGATATGAGAAAATTAATAAAAATCGTGAAGAAGGCAAAAAGATCAAGGGGAGAAATCATCCTAGAAAAATTGGATGAAGAGAAAATATTTTGGGAAATATATGCAGATGCCTCGTTTGGAAATGTGGAGAATGAACAAACTCAAATCGGATACATAATATCATTAGCAGATGATATGGGAAGAAAATGTCCAATATGGTGGAAGTTGAGGAAGGCAAAAAGAGTGGCAAAAGCTACAATTGAAGCTGAGGCACTGAGTGTTGGAGAGGCTATTGAGGGAGGAATTTACTACAATCAACTATGGAAGGAGATAGTGGGGGGCAGAAAGATTGAAATAAGAGTGAAAACTGACAGCAAAACACTAATGAAGGTGATAAAATCAAACACTGGTGTCAGTAGTAAATGGCTGAGAATTGATATAGCTGCAATTAAAGAAACTTTGGAGAGTGGTGAAGTGACAGAGGTGGAGTGGGTGCGAGGTCTGGAGCAGGTGGCGGATGTGTTGACCAAGAGAGGAGTCACCGAAGAAAATATAAGAAGATACGTGGGAGGAAAGAGTTTGAAAAAACTGAAGGAGGAAGAGAAGAGGATAAGAGTGACTAAATCGCTCTTATTCTACAGATGAGGAGGTGAAGTTGTGTCCAGTAGTTCAAAGAAAAGGACACACATACTCAGGGGAGTAACACTTTAATATTTGAATTGTTAATACATTACTTTCATTGTGTTATTGTTGTTACAGGTGGTGGTGCATATATGCCCAAAGACAGGCTCGCATATATAAATAAGATAGAGATTAAATTGAATAAATAAATGAGATAATAAAGACCCTTTCTAAACAAGGGGGAAAACTGAATAATAAGAACTAAAAACAAAGCAGAATCAAAAGAAGCGCAAGATCATCTATTGCAAAGAAGAGCTAAAGCATTATTTTTAAGGGGTACCTAGACCGTGGTATTTAGGGGATAGCCGGCTGTTCTGGGTATTCACGGGGTGGGGGTACTTTCTTAAATACTGGAGAGAAGAAACACGAGGAACATCTTAAATAAATTGAAGGTGAGAAATTATTCTACTTTTTATCACTGAATTGTGACAAATATATATTAAAGCCTGTAGTATAGCATACAATTCTGCAGTACTGTAAATATAGAACAGTGCTCTGGAAGGCAAAAACCCTTAGTCACCCCATCCCAAAGAAATGCACATCCGGTGCCACTTTCTGATTTAGATCCATCAGTATATACCTACCCTCTTTCTTTGCAAGTTTCTACTCTTTCCAGAAAACTCATTTGGAGCACATTTGCACATTTGTTAGTGGTACGGTATGAATAGAAAAGTCAAAACTCACTGTTACAGGGTGAAAAAATAAATAGGAGTTTTGCTGAGATGCTATCAAATCAAAAGTTAAACCCACTTGGTGAATAAAATCCTTGATCCAGCCACTAAAAGGTATTGGGTATGGGTGAAGTCTATAAAATTGAAAATTTTAAAATCTATTAATATAAGTTTTAGTTGGATGTGAATCAAAATTTAATATTTTAGTAGCATACCTAGCACTTACCAGTTTCCTTCTATAATGCAAGGGCATAATGTTTGCTTCAGCTTCTAAATAAACAACTCTTGTGCATTTGAGAGGTCCCAAAGCCAGTCTAATACATTTATACTGTATTCTATCTAGCTTCAGTAAATTGGTTTTGGAACAGGTATGCAGGACCATTTCCTGGCATAAGCAGACTAAGCAGCTACTAGGGGGACCCTAGACAGGCTCCCAGATCATAGCTCAGTGGGCAAGAATAGGAATATAGCTGAAGTTATTATTAATATTATTGTTATTATTATTATTATCCTTATTATTATTATTATTATTGTCGTATTAATTAAAGTTTTTGTATGAGACAAATGTGATAAAACAGAGACAAACGAAACATTTTGGTCATTATGTGTAAATAACTATTGTGAGATCTTATTTCTATATTATTTAACTTTATTCTTACTATATGCTTATACTTTCCTAAATGCTTATTTTTTCTAGTATTGTAAAACATTATTATTATTATTATTATCGTCATCCTTATTATCATGATTGTTATTATTTAGCAGATTAGTTGTGGTTAACTAGATGTGACTTGTGCATCTTGGAAAATGAAATGACATTATCCATCAAGAGCTGAAAAATAGAAAAAGAAGAAAATAGAGGAGAAGCTTTCCAGTAGCAAAGGTGAGATGTGCCATTTCTATATTCTTATGATTACAGTTCAGGCAACTAGGTTAGGTAGACCATCAAGCTAGGCAAGTGCTCAGGAATCGTGTAAAGTAAGCTAGTCTCTGTAATATTTATAATATTTCGAAATGTGAAATTTAATGGATCATATCACCTCAAATTCTGTTCACACAGATCAATTACACTGGGCAACAACAATTTTGTCACAGGGTCATTCCATGTCAAGTCAGCCACCTAAAACACACACCCCTTTCAATTTTGCTCATACTTGGCACAATAGCAGATATACATTAGGGTGTCTCAAATATACGAATGGAGGATTTCGGGTTGGGGCAACGCTTGCCCGTATTACACCTTTATAAAGGATTGTTATCACAAAATTTGACAGCTGTAGGAGGATTTTTAGGGGTCACTCAAGTTCGCCACTTCTGTTTCACTTATACAAGATTTTCTTCTCTTTCGCAGGTGATGGTTACTAGAGCAGGAAACCAGTTGTGATTGCTGGACAAGGCCTCAATTGCAGCGATTGTTTGTCCACGACTTCCATCGAAGGAGCAATGCCTGCTCCTTTACTTCCACCACCACCAAGACCAAGAGGGAAGGAAGACCAAATCGGAGAGCATTCGCCTGGTGGTGGAAACCATCTGGCCCATCTGGGAGAAGGCCAACATACCAACTACCACCAAGAAGTACGCAGGGGAGAAGCTGGCGAAGTTGATCGATACCTACGACACACTCAAGAAGAACAGGACAAAGCCGCAAGAGGGTTACCGGTACAAGGAGGGGATGTTCAAGTCGGATTTGGAAGACGTGTTTGACGTGGCTCACTCCTCCGCGCTCTCCTCCTCCAAGGTCCCTCAGGAGGACAAGGATTTTCTCACCTCACAGAGGGAAGACAGGATGTCGTCAAGTCTTGCGGGGGTGGACCAGAAGACAGCGAAGAAGAAAGCTGTGAAGCAGAAGAGGGATCTTGCAGCCACGGCTAGGAAGAGTAAATGGGATGCTGGGGTGACACAGCTCATGGAGGTAGCAATCTTGGAGGTGGATGGTAGCAGCACTGAAATGAACACGGAAGACGAGGATGATGATGACGAGACGTACCAAGCGCCCAGCACCAGCAAGGCCCAGACTCAAAAGAAAAGGCGAATGAATGCCCTCACGGACCCGAATCTCATCGCTGCTTGGGATCGCGACAACATGTCCGTGAGACAAGCAACGTCGTCCTTTGCAGCAGCAGCTCAGAGTTTGGGTCATGACCTGGATGACCTGGTAATCTCGCCAGCAACTGTTCATCGAACACGGAACAAGATCCGAAAGGAGATGGAGAAGAGTTGACCCGAAAGTTCGAAGCTTCTGGTCCTTTAGTCTTGCACTGGGATGGGAAACTGTTGGAAGATATCGCCAAGGAGAAGAAGGAGGTTGACCGGATTGCTGTTGTGGTGACGGGTGATGGAGTCAAGGAGCTTCTTGGTGTACCCGTTGCGGTGGACGGCACTGGAAAAGAACAGGCTGCAGCCATACTCCAGGAAGTCCAGGCTTTTGGCATTTCAGAGCAAATCATTGGACTGGGATTCGACACCACAGCTGTGAATGCTGGGATGATCCAAGGTGCTTGCGTTCGCATTGAGCAGGAGTTTGGCCGTCCCATGTTGTGGTTGGCTTGCCGTCACCACGTCTTGGAGATCTTACTCAAGGATGTCTTCGTGCGATGTCTGGGGCCGTCCTCTTCCCCTGACATTCTCCTCTTCAAAAGATTTCAACAGCGGTGGGCCTCCATTGACAAAGGGTCATTCTTGTCCATCGGTGATGAAAGCAATCCCACAACAACTGACAACTGGGCAAATCAAGCGTCTTCCATGAAGAAATACCTGCAGCAGACGCTTTCCCACGGCACACATCCCCGAGAAGGCTACCGTGAACTCCTCATCCTTTCCTACCGCTTCCTTGGCGGTCAGGTCCAGGGGGGATTTCATCAGCCTGGGGCCTATCACCACGCCAGATGGATGGCCAAAGCCATCTATGCCCTCAAGATTTTCATGTTCCGTCACCAACTGGACCTGACAGCCAGGGAAGAAGGAGGACTTCGGCGGCTGTGTTTGTTCATCTCCCTCGCGTACATGAAGCAGTGGAATGAGGCAATGGTCTCGAATCGAGCTCCACTGAACGACCTAGAGTTCCTTCGCCTGCTCGAGGCCTACCCTGACAAGGAAGTCAGCCACACGGCATCCATGGCCTTGAAAAGGCACCTGTGGTACCTCTCAGAGGATCTCATGGGGCTTGGTTTCTTTGACGACCGCATTCCAAAGGACACGAAGCTAAAGATGGTCCAACGACTTCAATCCCCCGCCACGAAGAAAGGACTCAAGCGGATCGATCCGAAGAACTTCAATCCACAGCAATCCATCGAGCTCTTCGTCACCCGGAGAACAAAAGAAGTCTTCTTCCGCGCGATCCTTCCAGAATCTGAGTCTCCCACCTTCCTCATGAAAGATCCAGAGGATTGGATCACTGACCAGGATTGGATCACGGCGCAAAAGAGGGTGAAAGCCCTGAAGGTGGTCAATGACGCCGCCGAGCGTGGTGTCGCTTTGATGAAAAGATTCAATTCCACCATCACGCGTGATGAGAAGCAGAAGCAATTCATCCTCAAGGTGGTTGGGCTCACCAGAAGTTGATCCCCGTCAAGACGAAGGAGAGCTTGAAGAGTAAAATCAAGTAGTGTAGGACAGATTGATGATGAAAACAATCCATTTATACGCGCTTATTTCAATTAATGAAAGGTGCATTTCGTTTATTTTCATTTTTGTTCAGAAATAAAGAGAATAAGAGAATGATAGAAATTTCTTTTTTTTCCTAAATAGCTACAAGAAAGTGTTAAACTTGAGTGACCTCTAAATACTGTTCGATTCCCATCATTTTTCGATTTTTAGAACCTCTATGCCTATTGAAATCGGGGCAGCATTCGCGAGCAAGAGAAAATCGAACAAAAAAAATTCTATGTATTAATGAGACACCCTAATATACATGCCAAACTTAAATTCCCAAATTATTAGAGCTGACTGACCTTTGGTTACTGAGATACAAGGTCACAAAGTTGTGACATTTTGACCTTTTTTGCGTTAAATGACTATTTTCAAAATGGTGTAACTAAAACACTATTAAAGCTAGAGCACTGATTTTGGTCTCATTTTAAAGCTCTTTAGTAGCCCCTTGTTTATTGTCTCTTGTTAAATATCTCTACTGTGAAAAATAAAAAAATCCCTTCAAAAGTTGACCTTTGACCTTGAATAAAAAAAAAATACCTTCTCCTAAAAAATTCAATTTTTTTACATTAATACCTTGAGTCATGTACAACAAAATCCCAAGAAGCTGTAAGTGGCTGATAACTAGTTCAATGTATAAAAAATAATGAATTCAAGCAACATTTTGAAAAAAGTCATTTTATACAAAAATTGTCAAAAAGTCATGACTTTGTGACCTTGTATGTCAGTAACCATTTTTGTCTAAGGTCAGCTCAATCTCTTACAAATACAACCCATATCTACATACTATCTGCAGCCTTCTAGAAACAAGCAAATGCTTATTTTTAAATATTTGTTCTTTACCCACCTCACCTGTATGTTGTGCATGTATGTGATGGTTTTCAGTAGTTGACAAGATTCTTGTGGGCCACCCAATTTATTGTGATTTCTAGAAGAGAAAACAATTTTTAATGTATACCTAGATAGCTACCTAATTAACAAATACAAGTAACATATTAAAATGTACATACAATATGTATAGGTATAGTGCTCATTGATTTCCATTTATCACAACTTAAAATGTATGCAGTGTATATATAGTTACATGACCATTTTAATTTTGAATTCTTACCTTTCTGTGCTGTAGATCTGCCAAAGCTTTGGATGCCTTCAAAGTAACTTCTTTGCAAATCCTGTATGTTCGTCCATTAGTAGTAGATGCCTCAACTTGTGTTAGAATATCTGAATATGGTAAGATTAATTCATCTGGTCGACCAGGATACACAAATGATGGGTTTGGGCCATGAGGATGAAGGAATGTGACTTTTACTTCTCTATTCTCTGATATCTTTTCCAGCACATATGCCACCCACCAATGGCCATCATATGCAGCAGTAACAAAACCATGTATTTTCTCCTCAGTCACAACTTCTTCCTTTTCAGTAACTTTCTCAATATTTGAATAATCTGATAATGAATAATGTTTAACCTTAAGAGAAGTCAATGAAACTGGCTGTAAATGGTGTAATTTCTGTGTACCAGCAATAGTCCTTGCAGTTGAGTGTCTTTCTTGGAGAAGTTGGCTTTCCTCTTCATGCTCTTTATTGGTTGAAAAATGACATTTTATATTTACAATATTTTCACTTGCAAATGTATATAACTGTTCTGCAGTAAGGATCTGTTCATCATAAGGTCGTTGTAGACTAGCTTTTGCAGCTAATCTCTTAACTGTGCCTCCAACACCATCACAGGGTCCCTTTCCATGACTTGTTGCAAAAAAAATTCCATTCTGCCTCAATTCCAAAATCATCTCTGTGATGGCAAAGATTCAAAAAGTTTTTGCAGTTCTTATACTGTCCTGCACACCCATCTGAAAAGTAAATTATTTTGTGGATGGAACCGATGGATGAGATATTATCTTTTAGGAATTTTATCAGATGCTTTTGAAACAAATGTACAGCAACTGTGTTATGGATGTTACACTCTGAAATAATAACAAAGCTAAGGTGAGCAATCTCATCTTCCTTTTTATAGTAAATAACAAATGGATGTAGAGTAGCCATCTCATTGTTCCAGTGAAAGCTCTGAACCTCATCTTGAAGAATAAAGGAATAATTTTCAGCAAAATCACACACAGCAAGGACCTCACCATCTTTCAAAGACATTTTTGTTTCATGGTAATAAGTTGCTTGCATCTTTGTCTTGAAGTCATGTATCTGGTATTCTTTCAGTTGGTTACAGAATTGGTCAATATATTCATCTGTATTCAGTTCTAATGATTCAAGATTTGACCGATCTGTATTGGTCCACTTTTTAAAATTTATGATATCAATGAAGTTGTTTGTAAATATGTCCAGTAGTCTGTTTTTTAAATCTGATGGATCTCCACATTGTTCACATTGTCTGAGGCAGCATTTCTGTGAGGCAGGATTGCATTCCATAAAGGCAACACAATGACGTACATTCTTAATAGGTGTGTCATCATTTGCAGTTAGTTTTTCTAATTCAGCTCCTACAAACATAAGTTTGGCATTCTGATGAATTGTACAGACACATACTGAGTGAGTTCCTGTTGCTCCAGCAATAACACACTGCTTTGGACGCAATTCTGCAAATTTACTGAATCCCACCTTAACCAAAGGATTTCTTTCTTTGAAAATATGATAGGCTTCTTTTAAATTGCAAAGTAAAAGATGCTTTTGCAAATGTATCCTTCCTCTTTCATTGTCAATGATACTACAAGTCTTTCTTTCCTGGCATTGTTCTACTGATGTCTTCTGAAAGATAAAATGCTTTAATAGCGTCAACAGTATCCTGTTTAATTCTTTTCCCACCCTTTGGATTTGGGTCTGAAAGGACACCTTTTTCTTCAACTATTTTTTTAGCAATAGATGCTGTATGCCTTGTTGTGTTAAATTCTGAAGCAATTTTCCTAATGCTCCAACTTTTGGGCAATACAGTGAGGATTTTTATTTTATCACTTCTTTTAGTATTTTCATTTTTGAATTTTTCCTTGAGTTGATTTATTATTTCTAAAAACAGTCTACATCTCCAGATGGCTCCTTAAATTGTGAGTCAGAAATCTCTTTTCCTGCAACTGTTTCCATTCTCTTCTTAACTGTCTCTGTCACCTTGCTTAGTTTTTTAGCTCCATATGACTTTTGCTCTACAAGCTTTCTCTTTTTTATGGGTGATTCACCAATTGAAACAAAAGAAGCATTCAAAGTACACATCTCATGGTTTTGCTCTGAAGTTGATGCATCACTATTGTCAACATTTTCAATTTTCTCAAGATCTTCAGGTGGTTCACTACTACAAGAAGAATCATCATTTATGTCTGAATTCAAAGTGCCTATTCCTTTCTCAGGCAAGGACTCAAGATGTTCTCTACACTGCTTACAAAGTCTGTGATGTAGTGTTAAGTGCAGATCGGGAAACTTATTTACAAGTTCCTGTGGTACAATTCTCAAACTCTTCTTTCGACACTGACCTTTGTGATGCAGCAAAGGATCAGCACACTTCTGTTTCAGTTTTAAATGTTCCATGTTTGTACTCTGAAATCACAAAAGCACAAAGAAAATCCTGAAAAGAAAACAATGAACAATTAATGAATTATTAAATAAATTTTTATACATGTATTTAGTAAAAATAAATTAGCTTTAACTTGAAGTCAGGAGTCAACTCTGTAAAGTTGACAGTACTTATATACTAGTTGGGCCTTTGGATCAGCGCTACTCCAGTAGATTTGGGGCTGTCAAGGGGTTTAACCCTGGTTGTCTTTTAAAAGACTTCTTTTGGCACAGGTCACAAAAAGGTTTTTGAACTAATAATGTTAAGTTGAACTAAGTCTTCACTGACACTATATCAGAACAGAACTTTTAAATAAATGAACTGACAAAAAAAATCTAAAATTGAAGAATGATGCCAACTTCATTTATTTTTTATACATTGAACTAGTTATCAGCCACTTACAGCTTCTTGGGATTTTGTTGTACATGACTCAAGGTATTAATGTAAAAAAATTGAATTTTTTAGGAGAAGGTATTTTTTTTTATTCAAGGTCAAAGGTCAACTTTTGAAGGGATTTTTTTATTTTTCACAGTAGAGATATTTAACAAGAGACAATAAACAAGGGGCTACTAAAGAGCTTTAAAATGAGACCAAAATCAATGCTCTAGCTTTAATAGTTCTTTAGTTACACCATTTTGAAAATAGTCATTTAACGCAAAAAAGGTCAAAATGTCACAACTTTGTGACCTTGTATCTCAGTAACCAAAGGTCAGTCAGCTCTAATAATTTTGGAATTTAAGTTTGGCATGTATATCTGGTATTGTGCCAA
Organism: Bathynomus jamesi; assembly: GCA_023014485.1. Taxonomy (NCBI): domain Eukaryota; kingdom Metazoa; phylum Arthropoda; class Malacostraca; order Isopoda; family Cirolanidae; genus Bathynomus; species Bathynomus jamesi. The sequence continues at coordinate 350,194 of JAJOZX010000572.1, read as the reverse complement.
GTATGAGCAAAATTGAAAGGGGTGAGTGCAAAAAGTGCCATTTTATGGCTGAGTTGACATGGAATGACGCCACAAGGGTTTTGATGGGTGTTCTAAGTGTACTTTTTTATGCTGAATCTAAATATGAAATCAGATTTTTTCTATCAGGCTTAGTTTACTTGTGACGCTATGTTCATTTTTTCCTCATTTAGCATGATCACTGGATAAAATAATTAATAACATATTATATATAATTAAGTATATAACAATATTATAATATAAAACATTATAAAAATAATAAATATAATAATATATTATATTAATTAATATAACTATAATAAAATATATTAATATTAATATATATGTTGTATTAATTTTTCTGTAAAATTAGTACAATTTATTCCTTTGGGGAGAAAGTTCTGATAATGCTGGCAGGATAAATTTGGTCGGAGCAGCAGACTGTGCAGGTTGAAACATGTTTGTACCTGTTCAGACATGAGCCTAGTTTCTGTGTGTAGAGCAGCTCCAAGTCAGTCTGCTTGTAAATGTCACAGTGTTAACAGCTAGTGTCTGTTGCTTCTTGTTAATTTTACACCAGTGTTGTATTCATATAGATGTTTTGTAATGCCGCGGAACTGTCTGAATCATCCTAATTCCTTTTGTTATGTATGTGGTGATCTAACTTTAAAATCCCAGAAACGTAACTTTACACCATTAGTAAAAAAATGCTATGAACTTTATTTCGGATGTAAAGTAGGCGATCAGGACAAGAGTTGGGCCCCTCACATTTGTTGTGACATGTGTAAGACTACTTACAGGATGGCTAAATGGTTCACGTCACATGCCATTTGCTATTCCAATGATTTGGAGGGAACCCAAAGATCACACAACAGACTGCTATTTCTGCCTGGTAAATACAAAGGGGATCACTTCAAAAACAAAGAGCCTTATGAAATACCCTAATCTACCATCTGCAATGAGACCAGTTCCCCACAGTGCTCAACTTCCAGTACCAAATCCTCCTGAACATGTAAGTTTAAGTGATGAGGAATCAAACGTAGCTGTAGCATATCACGAGGAAAAAGATGAAGACATTTCTGATCCAACATTCCAGGCTACCTGTTCCTCCAATGAACCACATTTACTGTCACAAGGAGATCTAAATGACCTAGTTCGTGATTTGAAATTATCTAAGAAGCAGGCTGAACTTTTAGGTTCAAGCTTAAAGGGTTGGAATCTACTGCAACGTGACACTAAAGTTTGATTTTTCCGCAGCCGCCATGATGAATTCAAAGAATGGTTCTCCCATGAAGATGGACTTGTGTTTTGTAAAGATGTTAATTCAGTCATGGGGGCTCTTGGTCATGAACATAATGTGGATGAGTGGCGATTGTTCATTGACTCCTCAAAAGTCAGCTTGAAAGCAGTCCTTCTTCACAATGGAAATAAATTTCCTTCTGTACCTATTGCACATGCTGCAAACATGAAAGAGTCATACAACAACATGAAGTTGCTTTTAGAAAAGTTTCAGTATCAGAAATATAAGTGGAATATCTGTGGAGATCTGAAGGTCATTGCACTTTTGCTAGGGTTGCAGCTAGGTTACACCAAGTACTGTTGTTTTTTATGTGGGGCAGTAGGGACAAGCAAAACCCCTACGTTAAGAAGGATTGGCCAAAACGCACCTCACTTGTTCCAGGCAAGAAAAATGTTGTGAATAGTTCACTTGTTGACCCTGAGAAAGTGTACCTTCCTCCTTTGCATATCAAGCTTGGACTTATGAAAAACTTTGTTAAAGCGATGGATAAAGCGCAAACAGGATTCACATACTTGAGAAATAAGTTTCCCCGGATCAGTGATGCCAAGGTTAAAGAAGGCATTTTTGTAGGCCCTCAGATCAGAGAATTGTTAAGAGATGAGAGATTTGAAGGAGAGTTGAATGAAGTTGAGAAAGCTGCGTGGCAGAGTTTCAAAAGTGTCTGCACAAATTTTTTGGGAAATCACAAGGCCGGAAACTATCCTGAAATAGTAGGAGATCTTCTTAAGTCTTACCAAGCAATGGGGTGCAATATGTCATTAAAGGTTCATTTCTTGGACTCTCACTTGGACTTTTTTCCGGAAAACCTGGGTGCGGTAAGCGATGAACATGGTGAGCATTTTCATCAGGATATTTCTGCCATGGAAAACCGTTACCAAGGCAAATGGAGCCCCAGTATGCTGGCTGACTATTGCTGGACTCTTAAGAGAGACATGCCTGAGGCAAAGCACAGCAGAAAATCAAAACAAGCTACTTTTTAAACTACAGGTATGTCTTTTCGATCATATTTTAATAAGTATGTAACTATATGGGTTTTTAAAAATTAAATTGCATGTCACACAAAAACCAGATCTGATAGAGAAATTTTACAAACTTATTTGGATTCAGCACAGAAAATACTATAAGAATAAGGTATTTTCATTCTTGGGACACGAAAAAAAAAATTTTTGTTGCCCAGTGAATTATCAAACAAGATAAGAAAGAGTATTTTAGCAAAATCTAACAGAATATGTAATGTTATGGTCTTCTCAGGAGCACTACTGAAATATTTGGAAAAGCCATCCTCAGCAAAGCCTGATGAGCATCATGAGCCAACAGCATGACCATCCTCTATGCAACCTCAAACACCAGTAGAAGTAGAGCCTGATGAACCAACAAGTGGCCCATCTTCTGTTCAGCTTCAAACACCACACACAGGCATTTCTACTGAGCAACAAGAACCACGATCTGCTCCACCGCTTCATCCGTATGACTGGCCAGTTGTCCTGTCAGATGCCTTGAAGACAGATCTGGTGTCTCGAGGACCATTTCAAATCAGTCAAGGTTGGCACAGAAGTGGGTAACTCATTTTTCCCCACCTGTTTTTTTTTTTTTTTTAACCCACTTTAAAAAACCCGCTATTTTACCCACCCAGGTGGGTTTTTTCAAAAGTTGCCATTTCTTTTAGATTTAGCTGTATTTTTTCATTAAAATAGGAATACCATTTGTTATATTATTTATAATTACTAACTAATGCTCTATAAACTAAACAGGTTATTCAATCTATGTAGGACATTAAAAAGTTTAGTCAATAAGTTTACATGTGCATTGCAGCATTGAACAGTAGGTTATGAAACTCATTGAAAAACAAAATTAAAATACAGTATGTATGAAATGATCCAAAACCAAATAGCAAATTCCAGTATTTAACTATTAAATTGTTATAAAAATATAAGACAGTATGGATCATAAACATTTTATAATTACTCCATTGTCTCCATGACCATATAATCAGAATCTACCTCTAGAGGTGGAGTTGCTAAGCGCAAGTACCTGTGTATTTTAACTAATTTTGTGGCCTTATCTACACCTAGCCTGTTTCTTAATTTTGTCCAGACCAAACCAAAAGTAGAGAATATTCTCTCAATGGATGCAGAATTTGGGGGACAACTAAGCAAATGTTTAAAATATTGACAAAAATCAGCTGGCAGTGTTCTTTTTTTTTGCTGTGCGATTTTCCATAAGCTGCCACCATTTTGCAGGTCTATCTTTATACATGGCAAGAACTTGTGGTTGAAACATTGAAGCTAGAAATATTCCATCATCTTTAATCCTAAAAGCCATGAACTGTGGGAGAAACTCAGACTCGTGAGTTGTTATCCACTCTTCTGCTTCATCTCCTTGCTCAGCACTCAGTTTTGCTCCTGCATAAATAAACACAAGAATACGAATACGAGAACAATGTCAATCTGGGAGGAATAATTGATTAATTTTTATTTATTTCTAAATAGATATTATAGCAGCTCAATAAAAAAAAATCTACTATATAGTAGTTAGCTAAAGACCATATACACACCTATTTAAGTATTGTACATTACTAGATATTTTAACATGTACACTATATACCACCTATTTGAACTAAAAATCTTGAGCAAAATACAACCACAGTGCATGTCTAATCTAGCATAGGGTAAATAAAAAAAAATACCTAATGCAGAAGGATCCATCAAGTTGGCAATATAGAAGAAAGGTTCAACTGCTTCATCTGTAAGGTTCCAGTGTTTCACTTTGAAGTAGACTTATCCAAACATCAGTTGCAGTGGACAATGTTGCTGAATCACTTTGTAGCTGTAATGAAATATTTTTGTTTTCATATTCTATGGTTATATAATATATAAAAGTACTTTAGATGTGAATGTCTACATATGTACATGTAAAATTATGTGAATAATACATGTTTATTTCTATTTATTTACCATACTGAGAGCTTCAGCTACTTCTGTAATTTGCTTTTGAAGGTCTACTATATCTTTGTACAGATGAGTGTTGGCCAAGACTTTTGCTATATTGTCATCGATCTTATGTTCATTGGATATCTCAACATATTTATAAAAGTTTTTATGAATGTTTCAGTACAAGCTTTTTGACTATTCCACCGAGTGTCATTAGGTATTTATGGCATCATTCCTCCTTTTTCTTGGAGCCATCCCTATGAATACAAAAAAAAGTTATATTAATTCCTATTTATAAGGATATAATTCATTTAATACAAGTTACTACTGTACAAGAAAGTAAAAATTAAAACTTGAGCCATGTTTCATATTAGAATAAATAGATACTTTATCAAACTAATTTGATAATTTTAATTAAACTTCATAATACTTTAGCTACCATGATACATACATGAGGCTGATGATGGTTTCTGAAATATTTTTGAACTTCAACTACATGTTTCATAACAGTTTGAGGTGAAACTACTTTTTCCAGCAAATTAAGATAGTGGGCTGAGCAGCCACATGCAATGATGTGGTCCACTTGTTCATCCTCTTTCATCAATTCCTTCATTCGTTTCATTTTAGCCTCATTGTCTGTGCATATTGCAAAAACCTGTTGTAGAACACAAATTTTTATTGTAACATTTTATACCAATTTACAGATTGAGTACAGGAATAAGTTCCATCAGAGACTTGGTTATGTTCTAAAAAAAATCCAAAATTTACATATAAAACATTTAAAATTAGTTAAAGTAAAACAGATTAAATTATATATTTCATTATATACTATATCTAGGAACCAAATCTCTGCCTGTACAATAAATTCAGTACTAGTATTACAATATTTTGCAATATTTTATTTCAAATTATGGAGCTATTGAAGAATAGGGACCCCAGCCTTCTTTAGTTAGCTTTATAAGGCTAACTAACAAAAATATCATGACCTAACCTAACCAATCATCAAGGGCATACAGTTAACCTAATGATTGGTTAGGTTAGGTCGTGATATTTTTGTTAGTTAGCCTTATAAGCCTAACTAAAGAAGGCTGGGGTCCCTATTCTTCAATAACTCCCAAATTATTTTGTAAGGACATCAATGATTGTTTTCAGTTTCAAGAATAATATAAAGAAATTTTTGTTATAATTAATAGTATTAATTACAATTTAATTATTGATAACTATTGTATTTTACACAAGTTCCTGTTCCCAGATGTATATTAAAACTTATTTTTTCAATAATCAAAGACAAAATAAAATTGTGCAATTTATGGAATCAATATCTATGTAAAAGCTCACCTTTTTGTTGTACTTTTCTTTGATTTCTTCCACTGCTGATTTAACTTCTTGCAGACAATATTCTGAAGTTTTCTTTGCAGATCCTGAAACAATGGCTTTAAGTAGAAATGATGTTTGACCTGTGGCACTGATGAGGCTAATATAGGGTTATTCTTCACAGATTTTTGTAGGGCTAATTTTGATAGTTTTGCAGACAGAATGGGAGTAGTGGACTGGGATAACTTATTTATGGGTAATGACACAAATTTGCATTGGGAGGCATTTAAAGAAAGTTTTATGAATACTGAAAGGGAGTTTATTCCTCCTAGGCCCAAATGGTGGACTAGGGAAATATGCAGGTTCATAAAAGAGTGTAAGAGAGGGTATAGACTTAATAAGCACAATGGCACAGCAGCTAACTTTAGTAGATATATCAAGCTTAGACATCAGGTTAAAAGATCAGTTAGGAATGCTAAGCATAATTTAGAGATACTTATAGCTGCGGATAGTAAACATAACCCAAAAAAGTTTTTTGAATATGTCAATAACCGTAAGCTGATAAAAGATAACATAGTCCCTCTAGTGGATGTTAACTGCGCGCTGGCTTCTGATGTTCAGGCGATAGCAGGTATTTTCAATAACTTTTTTGAGAGTTTTTACCATAGAAGACGTAAATAATGTCCCCGATGTGGACGATATTGTTCCATTTAGTAGCGAGACTATTTTGGATGAAATAACTGTTTATGAGGCTGAGATTGCGCATTATATTGATAGGCTAAAAGTTAGCAAGGCTCCAGACCCTGACGCTTTTTATCCCAGAAATTGAAAGATTTGAAAGACGTTATTGTAGGCCCTTTAACAAAGATTTTTAATCAGTCATTCGAAAGAGGGATTATTCCTGAAGACTTCAAATTAGCTAATGTTACACCTATTTTTAAAAAAGGAAACCGCACACTAGCTAGCAATTATAGGCCCATTAGCTTAACTTCAATTGTCGGTAAACTTTTGGAATCCGTAGTTAGGGATCATATCATCGATCACTTAGAAACTAGGGATTTGATTAATAATAGTCAGCATGGGTTTTGATGCCATAGATCTTGTTTAACTAATTTGTTAGAGTTTTATAACGAAATAGTGCGCGAATACAATAGGCATAGAGTGCTGATGTTATTTAGATTTTAAAAAGGTATTCAATACAGTTCCGCATTGAAGATTAATTGCAAAGGTTAAAGCGCACGGTATACGCAGTCAGGTAGCTAACTGGTTAGAGGAATGGCTTCGTGCTAGGAGACAGAGGGTCATTGTTAATGGTAGTGAATCTGAGTGGTTGGATGTAGATAGCGGTGTCCCACAGGGTTCAGTGTTAGGCCCATTGCTATTCGTAATCTACATTAATGACATAGATGTAGGATTGACTAGTAATGTGTCAAAATTCGCGGACAATACTAAAATAGGTGGTAGGGTTGTTAACGAGGATGATAGAAATAGGCTCCAAGATGATGTAAATAGGATTATGGAGTGGACAGTCAAGTGGCAGATGCAATTTAATGTCGACAAATGTAAAGTTTTGTATATAGGTTCTCGTAACAATAATTACACATACACGATGGATGGTAGAGAGTTAATGAGCATTGACGAGTTAGTAGATTTAGGCGTACATGTATCTAAGGATTTAAAGGTTAGGAACCAGTGCCTGGAGTCTTGTGCAAAAGCTAATAGGATGTTAGGCTTCATAGGGCATAATTTCAAATTTAAATCAAAGGATATTATATTGCCTCTTTACAAGTCCCTAGTCAGGCCTCATTTAGAATATGCCATTCAGCTTTGGTGCCCATATTTGCACGAGGATATTGATAGGTTAGAAAGGGTTCAGCATCGTGCCACAAAACTAATTCTATCATTGCGCAACAAGCCTTATGAAGATAGGATTAAAGTGTTAGACTTGCATTCACTCAAAACTAGGAGATTAAGGGGGGAGCTTATTGAAGTTTTCAAGATCGTTAATAACATTGATAACGTAAATTTTGACAAATTGTTCACTTTCGATAATAGCAATACTCGTAATGACGGATTTAAGTTGCATGGCAGATGTTTCATTACTAATATCGCTAAAAACTTTACATTTAAAGTAATTGATAAATGGAATAATCTTCCGCATCAGTCGTTCACTCTACCAGTATTAATATGTTTAAGAACCGTTTAGATAATCATTTTAAAACTATTAACGTTTAAAAGAAAAAAAATTAGTAACAGGAGCTCTGGGGGTGGTGGATGAGTCTGTTGATGATTAATGCCAGCTCGTGATGCCAGCAAAAAAAAAAAAAAAAAAAAAAAAAAAAAAAAAATAGACTAACATGAACATAGATGTAGCTCGTAGAGTAAACTAACCCACTTTTTGTTTAACTTTACCTACTTTTTTTTTTTCTTATCCTCTCCTTACTTGCATGTCTGTAGTTTGCATGGTATGACTGTGAGTTAAGACTGTGTTTGCATGGTTTGTAAGTGTTCTTATTTTACTTCTTTTCATCTTTCACCCCTTTCCTATTCTCTCTCTTTTTTTCTGTCTTGTTGGCAGTGGCCGGCGGATGATGATGGCGAGTCTTTTTTCTCTTTTTCTGAATGAATGTTAAACCATGAGTGATAGGTGTTGCTACTTATTTAACTCCTTATTTTCTTCTCTTAACCCCCTACTCTTTCCTTTCTCTCAGGCTAACCTTAGAGTGGATCTTAGGGTCTTTGTTAGCCTTAGCTTCTGTAGATCTGTTGATCCTTGCGTGATGGAGTCTTATAACCTGGTCTTGCAATATTCATCATTTCTTTAAAATATTTCCCTTCAGCAGTCAGGAAAGAAAGATTGCTAGCATAAAAAAATCTTGCAATTGCTTTGTCTATTGCTTCTTGCTGTGCTGGAGTTGTTGCAATTGAAAAATCTCTTATTTTTGGCTGTACAGTTCTGTGGTGGCTATGTACCCATTCTTGAACTGACTTTGCTTTCTTTTTCTGTGGTGTTTTGAATGCTAGTACTGAAACAGTTGATGTTGTACTTGTGTTTGTTTCATCGTCAGAAAGCATCAATTCTTCATGCACTTCATCTGAATGGCTTGATGACACAGAAGGCTTAGGTGAAGGGTTTTCATAGCCTAATGATGTAACTCGTTTAGGGCATTTATTTAAATGGGCTTTTATCCATTCAATTTTACCACTTACTTCAGTGTTACAATACATATAACTTTATTTGTTCCTTCTACACTTAACACTTCATTCCATTCACCCTTACTTTTTCTTCCTGCACCTGCTACACATGGCATTTTTCTTTGTAAATAATATGTTCAATTTTATATTGTAACTAGACCTATAGTCTATTCATTAATTATAATAAAGATTTTTTTAATTAATATAATTATATATATATATATATATATATATATATATCAGGGGCGGCTTCTTAATGAATGCAATGCATGCAATGCATGCGTAAATAAAATACTCAATGAATTTAAAATTATTATTTAAGTTAAAAAAATAAAGTTAAAATTATTATTTATTATTTAATCTCTTGATGGCAATTATTATTTAAGTTCATCATTTAAATGTGTTCTAGTCGATTTTTTTATAAATATTCAGTTTAGGTTTTCATTAAAAATAGCTTAAAGATTTTTTTTATGAATTTATTTACTGAAAATCTAAACTGAATACAGTATTTATTTTCCACAGGAGTAAAAATCACCGATTCGAAATAGAAAACAAAGGCGTAACCCGAGCCAAAGGACGAGCAATATTGACCTTTATGTACAAGTAGTTGAAATAACAATTACTTTCTCTGTTATTTTTCACATTTTTGGAATGCATTTATTAAAATTGTATTTATGAATGTAAAAGTGCATTAATATTAGTAATATTCTACATGAAAATGAATAAATTAACATGTTTTAATGATATCACATTCTGACGGCGTAATCAATCTGAGTAGTGATTTCACGAATAATAAAACAATGGAAAAAGAATCTTATGCTTTTATTTATAAGAACTATAATTGCATGGTGACTGTAGTTTGAAAATCAAATCTGCAAAAAGTGGCATCATTTTCGATTGTAGAGTTACCAATTAGCGCATTTGTTTAATTTTCCAACTTAGTTTTACTTCAGACTTAATGATAAGTTGTGAATTTGTGATTAATCTTTGTTGATAGCGTATTAACTTTTTATCTTTTACGTACAGTGATGCAAATATTTGTGTAAGTGACTAATTGTATAAATTATTTATTTAGATGATAAATTACCCCATTAGCAATGGCTGACGATCCAGATTTTGATATAATTCATGAATTGAAAACGAAACCATTTCAAACGCTCACTTTTGATGAAAAAAAGCTTCTAATACGCAATGGAAAGCCTACCCCAAAAATAAATTTGACCAAAGTGAACAAAGGATTTATAAGAAAATTTAACTACCAACTTTATGATAGTGTCCGTTGGTTGTGTGGTAGTAATTCAACAAACAAACTCTACAGTTGGCCATGTATATTATTTTCAAGAGAAAATTCTGTGTGGAGCGAAGTGAATAGAGGCTACGAAGATTTAAATAACATACATACGGCAATTTCACGTCACGAAAAAGCAGTAAGTCATATTCAAGCACATTTTGATTTGAAACAATTTGGAATAAGTCGAATTGACTTGGCACTTGACAAACAAAAGGAAGTTGCTATTAGTAAACACAATGAAGAGGTATTGAAAAATAGAGAAATTTTAAAGAGACTAATCAGAATAACGTGTTTATTAGGAACACAAGAACTTGCATTTCGTGGTCATGATGAAAGTGAGTTATCTGAAAATAGAGGAAACTTCATCGAGTTTGCCCATTGTTTAACTGAGTATGATGAAAAACTGGAAACGCATTTAAAGGGTGCTACAGTTTTTAAAGGACTATCTAAAACAATACAAAATGATATAATAGACTCAGTAAGTTCTGTACTTTTACATGAAATAAAAAATGAGCTTGCAAAATGCAAGCATGTTGCAGTTCTTTTGGATGAAACTTCCGATGTTAGTTGTTGTTCACAACTTTCTACCATTGTGCGTTACGTCAATGCGAATGGAAACATTTGTGAACGATTCTTAGGATTTACTAATGTAAGTGAAGGTAGAAGTGCTAACGATATATCCGCGTTGGTGTTGAAGGAATTAAATGAGTTGGGTTGTTTAAAAAAGTTAGTCGCGCAATCATACGATGGTGCTGCAGTTATGGCAAGCGAACTTAATGGTGTCCAAAGGTAAAGGATTCTGCCCCAGAAGCTCTTTTCATACATTGTTACGCTCATAAGCTTAACCTTGTATTAAGCCAAGCAGTTTCACACATTTCTAAATGTAACTCATTCTTTTCAATGTTAGCCAGTTTATCATCATTTTTTAGCAGCTCTACAAAGCGAACAAACTTGCTTGATAGTATAGTTGGCAAACGCTTTCCTAAGCTTGCTCCGACAAGGTGGAATTACTCTTCTAGATTAGTTGAAACTGTCAAAGAGAATAGACAAAGTTTAAAGAGTCTTTTCGATTATATTCAAGAAAATCCAAAGATGTTTGATGATAAAACAAAGAATGAAGCAAGAGGTTTATCTGTAGCGTTGGACTCTTTTGATTTCAATTTTTTATTGAAAGTGTTTTCTAAAATTTTTCCATTAACTGAGTATTTGTTTAAAATTTTGCAAAACAAATCTATGAACATCATTTTTGGCTCGAATACGGTTGAAATCACAATATCCAAAATTCAAGAAATTAGAGATTCAATGTTCGATGAAATATGGAAAACCATTGTTGAAGATTTTGGTTTTCCTTCCTCAAGAAAAAAAAGTAGCACCCCAATAGAGACGAGCTACCGACAAGTCTACTTTGAACTTTGTGATAATATCATTGAGCAAATGAAAGAGCGATTTAAGTCCCTTAAAAATATGGAATTCTTAGAGCTTTTGGCTCCCAATAAAGTAAAGCCCTATGAACTATATTTTCCGGAAAAGGCTTATCAATCTTTGAAAAGTAACTACAGTTCCTTTTTCGATTTTGTTCTCCTGAAATCAGAATTAACTGTCTTATTCTCTCACAAATTTTTTGGTCAAAATGATATTCATGAACTTCACAAATATTTACTGAACAATGAAATGATTGAAGTATTTCCGGAGATACATTCATTTATAAATTTAATCTTAACTTTGCCAATTACAACTTCGTCCGTTGAAAGATCTTTTTCGGCGCTAAAAAGAATAAAAACTTACTTAAGAAATACGCAAGAGCAGGCAAGGTTATCGAATTTAGCCTTAATTTCAATTGAAAAGTCTTTCCTCAAAAAACAAATGGAAAAAAGAGAAGACTTTTATAACAAAGTCATTGAACAATTTTGCAGAAAAACAAGAAGAGCTGAATTTCAGTTTAAATAATTTTAGGAATTGAACAAGGTAAGTAATAAATAAATGCTTTAAACCAATAATATACAATTTAATACTGTATATTCCAGTGCTTCATGTTTTTAATAAACTGGTGGTATCTTGTAAGTCATAATTGTCAATGTTTTATGGTTGGGATATGGGCATAAATTTCTCAAACATTATTTGTTCATAATAATTATTCCTATGCTTTGTACTGAAGTCATAGCATTAATATAATATTGGTTCTATCCTCGGTTACTACATAACTCATAAGAATACCATAAAAGACAAAATACAGCTTATCTAATATGTACTACACTGTAATGCATGTGACTGCATGCATAAGTAAAATTACCACGAGCCGCCACTGATATATATAATACACTATAATTATATACATAATTTTTTATATATATGTGTATATAATACATTATAAAATTATTTTACATTCAATCTTACACACAAAAATATTAATAATTATAGCTGACAGCTATCAAATAAAATTTACTGTAGTGTACAGTATTTAAATAATAGTTACAATCAAGTGTGTCAAGTGCTGATGCCTGACACTATTTGTTAACAAACTCTTTTTCTCATTACTGGGAACCACCTGAATACTGTACAATGCATTATTTGATCCTTACTGACTAACCCTGAAGTATGAACAGAGCACAACATGTTCAAACAAGTTACACAGATCACTCCCATGAATTGTCACCCTTTGGTAACTGGGTGGAAATCTGTTTGAACATGTCTGCTGTCAGGGGTTGTTGGGTTTGCTAAATGAGTTGTGTGTTTATTGTGTCAACTGTATTCCTTTTATAAATGTTTTCATCATCTTATACCTCTAAACCATTTAGCAGGTATAAAAAGATAAATAATGTTAATTATTATTGTATTGGAGACTTATAACAACATACTTTTGAAAAAACCTAATTTTCCCTAATTTTGTCCAGGTTTTATTGAAAAAAAACAGAAAAACCTGAGTGGGTTGGGTTTTTTAATAAAGTGGGCAATTATGCCAACCCTGAAATCAGTCCAGATTTCACATTCCCTAAAGAGAGGATGGTAGAATAGGGTGTGCCAAATTTTTCAACTTTCAAATTCCAAATATGAGGGGTGCTAAAAAGTTGCAGCATGACTTAGGAATTCTAAAGATATTTTTGTTAATTTAATATAATTTAGTTTTGCTTGGTAAGAAGCTACATAAAAATAGACTTTTTTGACTTTTTTGTGGAATTATATAATAATTATTATATTAATAATTATATATGCTGTATATATAATGCAATGCTGTTTTTCCTTATTTCACAGGTTGAAACATATTCATCAGTGTGCTGAAGATTACTTGTCCATCAGTGCTACCATCCTAACCAGTGGGAATTGACCTACAATGGTTTCTAAAAGGAGGACAAGACTGGGGACATTCACACATATGAGCAACCTAATTGGAAACCACTAAACCACTAAACCACTCCACAGATACATACAGGCTATACAAGACTATAAACAGCATTACCCACTCTAACAGCGGCATTCACACCTCACACGCGGCTATCTGTCGCAGCCAAAATAATATCCCAACATACACACAACAAGCTAACATTCTAGTTAATCACTACGCAAAGATAAGTCACTTAAACAGAGACAACAACCAGAAACATGCAGACAGACAAACAGCCAGACACAAGAAAACCTACAGACTCGACACGACCATTACACCCTTCAATACAGACCAGACCACCAAGATCATCAAAAACATTAAGAATTCGAAGGCTACTGGACCAGACAACATATCTAACATACACCTTAAACACTTGGGCCCACAAGGAATTAGCTCTCACAAATATCAGCACATATTCATACCAACACTGTATTATTCCTGACATATGGAAACAAGGTAAAATTATTACACTACTCAAACCAAACAAAAATCCAACAGAACCAGCTTCCTATAGACCCATTACTTTACTATGCACACCTTCCAAAGTAACAGAAAGACTAATCTTACAAATCACCAACCCACACATACCACTATCGCCTACTCAACATGGATTCAGACCTCACCACTCAACCACGACATTACTCACTAACCTCACGCAGCACATCATGGATGGCATCAACTCCAGAAGACCAGCTCAACGTACACTATTAGCAACAATAGACATTAGTAAAGCATTTGATGCTATCCCACGCTTCCCTCTCATAAACAAAATACTCAACACAAACATGCACAATAACACCAAAAGGTGGCTGAGCAACTATCTCTCAGGAAGATACTCACATGTCACATTTAATGGCAAGTCATCCAAAAACAAGCTTTTTCCGAACGGGGTCCCTCAAGGCTCTGTTCTCTCACCAACACTCTTCAACTTATACATGCATGACATTCCAACACCCATAGATAACAAGCTTACCTTATCATCATATGCAGATGATATCACTCTAACATCCACCCACAACAACATCGACACCGCTACAAATAACCTACAAACATACATAAACAGTATACAAGACTGGCTCACACACAATAGACTCAAAGTAGCGCCCACAAAATCAACCATCACCTTGCTTACAAGCAACACAAAAGAACACCAGGTAATTCCACAGCTTACACTAAACAACATCAACATTCCACACACTCACAGAACCAAAATACTTGGTGTCACATACAACACATCATTATCTTTTGCAAACCACATTCAGGACATTAAAACCAAATGTACGTCAAGACTTAACACGCTTAGGGTACTAACAGGCACAAACTTTGGACACCAGCAGGAAACAACATCACTCATATACAAACAATATATTCGCTCAGTTATGGACTATGCTAGCCCATGCTGGGCACCCATTATCTCAAACACACACATAAACACCTTACAAACAATACAAAACAACGCACTTCGTATCATTACAGGATGCACTCAAACAACACCAATAGAACACCTGCACACAAAACAAAAATACTAAAAGTTAGGGAACATTTAGACATGAGGGGAACACAATTCATGGCAGCAGCGACAACTAACCCACAACACCCTTGCCACTACATGTACAATCATGCACCAACACCTCGCACCATTAAGGTAACACCAGAGAGATATATAAAATACTCCATTCCATACCACGCCCCACAGACATCACACAGTACAGAAAACACATACACACACACCTAACCCACAAAGCACTGACACGACTCGGTCCGAATGCGGTCCTAGGTGCGAAGCCGCCACCCATTAACAGGTCAGAGATCAGCCTGAGCAGATCGGATCGAGTTAACTTAGCACGATTCCGATGTGGACATCACCCAACTTACGGACATATAAACACAGACTAGACAACTCCATAGACGACACCTGCCACCTGTGCCAAGACACACCACAAACAATTGAACACATTATGACGGACTGTACCGCTCTAGCACAACAACGAACACAACACAACATCACTAGTGCGCTGAACCTCTGGTCCACTCCGGAGAGGGCGATCGGTTACCTGCGTGCCGCCGGCTTGCTCGATCAGGGTGGGCTGATCGGCTAAACAACAACAACAACAACCTAATTGGAACTGGTAGAGAGTTGTTGCCCTCTGAACTCCCAACTCTGCGAGACGTTCTGAAATATGGGCTACTGCTAAGAGAACAAAGTGGTGAGGATGTGAGAAACTACCCAGCAGCCAGTCTTGCAAAGGACATTTACCCTAAAGTGCTTGAAAAGTGGGAACGAGCAAACAGTTCTTTTGTAGCCCCCGTTGTAAATTCACGAGTCACAATCTTAAACAAGATCCAAGAGAGCTGGGAGCAGGCCAAAAACATATCTCTTGGGAGAGGAAAGCTACATGTCAAAGAGGCTTTCATTGCAAAACTTGACAAGCTTTTTGACATCCTCAGTTGCAAGTGTAAAATTGTTCTCTGCTCTGAATTTGGCTGCCTTGCAGATGCTGGTTGCAAAAACGAAACTCACATTAACTGTACATGCCCTAGGGAGATGAAGATCCCTGTGAAGGAACTTGCTTTCATTAAAGGTCAGAGAGACAAGTCTGGTTCTATTGGACCACATCAGATTGGCTTGCCAGATCAACCTGAGCACAACAGACAAGTCAAAAAGCAGAAGCGGCAAGAAGACGAAAGAAGGCTTGCTGAATATAAGCAGACAAGTAAGCAGGATGTTTCAATGCCATCAAATGAAATAATTTTCTCTGATGATGAAAATGAAGAACAAATAGCTGATGCTCAAGATGGAAAGGATGGAAGTTATGAAGTGACATTAGAAATACCAAGCACGTCTTCAACTTCCAATAAAAAGCCAGAGTACAACACATTAGAAATACCTAATGTTGCTATGCATAGCATCAGATATGGTGTTGGCCTGCGTGCCACAGCTGCCATCACCACTGCTGCCTTTATGGATGCTGGCTTGATCACTGAAGAAGACAAGAGACTTGTAGTTGATCACAATAAAGTCAAGAGGGCCCAAGAAAAAGTTATGAGATCCCTGGATCAGGAATTTGATGATCTTTGTAAGAAGGGTGAAATTGACTGCATCTTCTTTGACGGCCGTCAAGATACAACTAAAGTTATGCTGAAAGCAGACAATTCAGATCGTCAGTTCCCCAGCATCATCAAAGAAGAGCATTATTCTGTGTGCAGTGAGCCAGGTGGAAGATATCTCTACCACTTCACTCCTGAGAAAGGCTCAACGAGAAAAAAACCTGCTGAAGTTATTGCTGATAATCTTGTAGATTTCATGAAGAAGAAGGGCATTGATAAAAGCCTGCAGGCCATTGGAGGTGATTCTACAAATGTTAACACTGGCTGGGAGGGTGGTTCCATGCATTGGGTAGAGGTCAAGCTTTGCCGTAAGCTGATCTGGTTGGTTTGTGCCCTCCACACTAACGAGTTACCCCTGCGACACTTGATCACAGCACTGGATGGGAAGACCTTGTCTAACAACAAGTGGACAGGTAACATTGGCAAGATGCTAGACACTGCAACCGAACTTGAAATTGATCCTTCATTCACCAAACTCTCAATTGGAGAGCCTCTTACTTCACTGAGTGACAATGTCGTAAAGGATCTCTCTACTGATCAAGCGTACGGGTATAGGATCACACAGGCCATAAGGACAGGAGAACTTCCCACAGATCTGGCCCTTCTTGAAATTGGTCCAGTGAGCCATTCAAGGTGGTTGACAACAGCAAACAGGCTTTGTCGCATATGGGTTTCAAAACATGGCCTTAAAGGCAAAACCCTCAACAACTTAAGACTGATAGTGGAATACATTGTTGGTGTGTACTACCCCTGTTGGTTCAACATCAAAGTAAAACACTCTTGGGTGGAAGGCCCACACCACATCTTGTTTCAGCTGCGGCTAGTTAGGCTGCAAAAGAAGGCTGTAGTGGATGCTGTTTTGCCAACCATCAAGCGCTCAGCATGGTATGCATTCAGCGAAATGATAATCCAGACACTCTTGTGCTCAGATGACAGTGAGGAGAGGAGAGCTGGTGTCCAAAAGATTGTTGACATGAGGGGTGGAGATGATGACACACTTGGAGATCTTTCTGTACGTCCCAGGAAGACACCTTCCATCAACCCCAGTGCTTCTTCCGTGTTGGAGCTGACAGACTGGTCTGACGGGGTATTTGAACCTCCTTTGACATGTAAACTGACTACAGCGGAAGTAAAGAAGTTCTTTGACAAGCCTATGCAAGTTCCACAGTGGCCCTGTCATGCTCAGTCAATAGAGAGGTGTGTGAAACAAGTCACAGAAGCAGCAGGCAGGGTGTATACACATGAGAAACGTGAGGGCTATATCAGAGGCCAAGAAGCAAGTCGGCGGCTGATGTCCAAGAACGAATCAAAGCAAGACTTGATGAAACTTGTTGTTTAAATATTTTTTTTACTGATGTCATTACTTTCTAATGTTGTTTTATGATTACAAGGATATGTTTTATGATTACTAGGATATGTTTTATGCAGAGAAACTAAAATTTTTATAGCATTACCTGACATTTTGAGAAGCTAAAATTAATAAATGTTGTTTTCCGAGAGCAATTTAAGTGCTTTTTAATCAAACGTAGATTTACCAAGCTAAGTGTTGAGCAATCACAAAAATAATAGCAGATTTGAATTCTTCACATCCAAAAACATATTTTTAAAACCCCTCAGTGAAGGAATTGGCAAAAATTAATTTTCACCTCCCAAATTGACACACCCTAATGGTAGAAGCTTTCCTCACCATTACATGTACAGAACATTAATTAATGGGGAAAAAATAAAGCGAAGCTGGCTGATGTACTTTAGAAGGAATGATTCTCTTTATTGCTTCTGCTGCAAGGTGTTTTCAAGGAAGTCAAACAAACTAATTATGGATGGACTTTCAGACTGGATAAACGTTGGTTTGCTTCTGAAAGGCCATGAAAATAGTTCAGAACATGCAGATATAGCAACATGGAAGGATCTGGAACTGCAGCTAAAAACTGGGAGGACCATTGACCAAACTGAAATGTCATTAATGGAGGTACAGCAAAGATGCTGGCGATATGTTCTCACATGTAAGTATAATCCAATCACTGGCAGAGAGAAACCTTGCTTTCAGGGGGTCTTCCTCTACATTGTACAATCGAGACAATGGCAACTTCTTGAAGGAGGTTGAGCTGCTTGCCAAATTTGATCCAGTGATGAAACAACACATCAGCAGAGTCAAAAGTGGCCAATATAGTCATTCAAGTTACCTAAGAAACATCATTCAAAATGAGCTCATTGGGTCCATTAGTGGGAAGATCTTCGATGCCATTGTTGCGGAAATAAAACAAGCTAAATATTACTCACTCATTTTAGACTGCACTTCAGACATAAGCCACCAAGAACAGATGTTGATTATTATCAGAACTGTTAAAATGGGTGAAGTACCAGAAATAAAAGGATACTTCTTGGGCTTTCTTGAGGTTTCAGAAAGTACAAGCCTGGGTTTATCAGTTCTGATTCTGAAGAGACTAGATGAACTGAATATTCACTTTGATGACTGCAGAGGACAGACATATGAAAATGGAGCGAACATGAAGGGCAAGAACAAAGGTGTTCAGGCAAGGTTATTAGAGAAGAACTGTCATGCACTCTATGTTCCATGTGGGGCTCACACTCTGAATCTTGTAGTGGCTGATGCAGCTAAAGCTTCCACAGATGCCATCAGCTTCTTTGGCAATGTACAAAAATTGTACAACCTTTTTGCAGCAGCTACACAGAGATGGACAATCCTAAAGAAGCACGTGAACATAACACTCAAGTCTTCCAGTGAAACCAGGTGGGAGAGCCGGCTTAAGGGCATTGAGGCTGTGCGATACCAGAGTCACAACATCAGAGAGGCCCTGTTGGAAGTCAGAAACAATGCCACAGATGCCATAGCCAGGACTGAAGCACAAGCATTTGCAGAGGAGGTAGGGTCTGATCGCTTTCAGATTTGCACAGTAGTATGGTATGACATTCTTCATGCAGTTAACCATGTGAGCAAACTTCTGCAGTCTCCTACAATGCAGTTTGATGTGACAGTCAACCTCCTCACAAAAACAAAAGGCTCACTCACCAGCTACAGAAACAGGTTTTGTTGCAGCACAAGTCGTAGCTAGGAACATATGTGAGAAAATGAATGTGGAGGCTGTGCTGAAGGAGAAGAGGCTCAGATCCATATGTATGTTGCTGCATTAGAGAATAAAACAAGTGAGCATGTTGCAAGAGTGATGAGAGATAGTATGTTGCCAATGATGCTTGGAAGACTGCGTAAATGTTTAACAGATAATGGGCCTGAGTTTAGGGGTGCTAGTTTTGAGAGAATGTTGAGTGAAAATGGGATAGAGCACGTCAGAATAACTCCGTATATGTCTGCTTCGAATGATTTGGCTGAGCAAATGGTGAAAATGATAAGTGAAATGCTGCGTGTATGTACTGAGGAAGGGGCTGAGTGGGATGCTGAGTTGGCAAGAATTGCCTGGTGTTACAATTCAACATACCACTCGGCAATTCAAACTTCCCCAAGAAAGTATGTGCAAAAGGATATACGATTAAATGAGAATGTGTGTGATAGATGGAGAGAGGCTGGTGTGCATTTTCGGTCATTTGGTGTTGGTAAGCTTGTTTTGAAAGAGGTGCATGAGACTGGAAGAAGAAGGAATGAGTATAAGTTGACACAAAAGTTTGAGGGTCCATTTGTGGTGAGAAAGGTATGGGAGAATGGGGTAATGTATGTGATTGAGAGGGAGCAAGAGAATGGACAGTGTGAAGAAGTAAGAGCACATCATTGGCAGTTGTGCAAATGGCAAATACCTCTGGAGTACATTGTATGTCATCCAATGTATGATATGCGTGAGAGGATGGAACAAAAGAAAGCGCTAGAAACCAAGAACATGATGGGAATCCAGGGTGAACGGATGGATGCAGATCGGGAGTTCTTGATTGTGTCAAAGTGGGCGAAAAGGAAGAAAAAGGTGAGAAGAAAGGGAATGAAAGGTGAGAAAGCCAGGCAGATAAGTGAAGTACTTGAGCTGAATGATTCCCAGTTGGACTCTGGAACAGCCGCGGGTGAGGCAGAGTTAGAATGAGATGTTTGGGACTTTGGTGGTTCGTGGTGCCAGCCTGGGCCATCCAGGGAATTCTCTTTTGGGAGTTTTGGGTCCCAGACCTTGAGGACCTTTCTTTTCTAGGATTTTCTGAGGGTGGAGGAGAAGAGCGGAACAGGGGAAATCTTCTTCACTCTGAAGTAGAAAGATTGTGTCAGGGAGGGGGGATTAAGAGTGTGGGGTTTGCAATTCTTGAGAGTGAGAGTGAAAGGGAAAATGTATGAGAGAGAGAAAGGAGTATAACTGAGCAAAGTATTGTAACCTTAATGTAAAGTGTGAGGGATGAATGAGGAGTAGATAGAGGTGGAATATAAATGAAAGAATGAGGAAGAGAATGAATGTGATTGATTTTTGTGAGGAAGTGAGAATGTTATTGCTTGAGATAGAAGAAAATGTGTTGAATAAAAGTTTAGATGTAGAATTAACTAGTAGTATTAGGGAAGATATTAGAAGTAGATGGGTTAGAACCAGGGATGGGGTCAAATACAATTGCCCAAATACAAATATAGATACAAATACACTATTTTTTTTTACGGCCAAATTCAAATACAGATACAAATATTTGAATTTATAAATCCCCAAATACAAATATAAATACAAATATGAAGCTTCAAATACAAATAAAATGCAAATACAATTTTTACTGTATTTGCAAATTTCGTACCAATTTCATCCTAAATATAAATGGATAATATTTACTTGACTTCGGCTACCCCTCAAGTAAGACAATACTGGTATAGTACTTATTGTATAAAACTTAACATTGCAATACTTTGGCTCTTATCAAAGTAGACTTCATTTTCACACCAAGGCAAGAAAAGTAACAAATTCCTCTTGTTTATTATTTTTATTAGAGAAAATTATTTCACACTTCTTGATATTTCTGCACTTTTGCATAATTAAAGAAAATAAATTCATATTTCTCAATGTTTGATTTTTACTGTTCATATCAATTTGTAGTTATATGCACAGTTATACTACATTAGTGTATTTGACTGTATTTGAAGCAAATACGGTAAATAAAAGGCTCAAATACAAATTCAAATACAAATATGCAGCTTTTTAAATTCTCAAATACAAATACAAATATCTATTTTTGTGTATTTGTAAATACAAATACGTATTTGACCCCATCCCTGGTTAGAACTACAGAGAAAGTTCAACAGTGTTTAGGGAGTGGTGATGGTAATGTAGTATAAAGTATTAGTGTAGTGTTCTGTAGAAAAAAAAAAGTAGTATAGTATGATGTGTGAGAGAGTGGTTGGAAACTCAACCAGGTGGGAGCCTACATTTTGAGGCCAGAAGCTGGGCTGTGCATGAAGGAGGAAGGTGTCTGGGTGAGTTCCCCAGACCTGCTGATCCCCAGCTCTGGTGATTTTCCGCACTGCAGGTTTCAACCTCATTCCTTGTATTGTAAATAACTATTGTAAATAACTATTAAAAAATGAAATTGTAGATATATTTTTAAGTATAACGTAAATTATTAAAGAGAAAGTAATTGTTAGTCAGCTGTTAGTCCTAAATATTGAATGTTTAAATGTTTACTGTATTTATTAATGTATGTACTTTCACAGAAGGTGACTAGGTTTACGTGTACAACTTAAATAACTGAATTATAATTTAAAAAATAAAATAAGTGGATGAATGAATTATAAAGTTAAATTTGTAAATATCTATTATTCTTATAATAGCCATGTATCTAATTAATGATTTAGATCAGTGGTTCCCAACCGGTTTTGGCTTATGGCCCCCCTTAGGAACCTTATTTTTTCCTGTGGCCCCCATAAGCATTATTTTCAGTAGGTAATATGCAGATTTAACTCTATTTTACAAAATAACATTTTCCTGTGGCCCCCTTCAAATGTGCCATGGCCCCCGGTTGGGAAACACTGATTTAGATGACCAAAAGAAAAATATTAAAAAAAAAAAAAAAAATTATATAAAAAAATATTTTTGAAAAAAAAAAATGTATATGTAAATACTTCGTTAATGAATATTTTGTATAAAGATTATAAAGGAAAGGAAGAGAGAACCATATTTAGGTAAATATAGTGGGTGTGTAGGTGGTATGGCAAGACAGGTGGAAAGGGGCTTGGGGGGGGGGGGGGGGATGTGGAGGGTGAACCCTTTTTCCCCTTTTAGTTGTCAGCCCTTTCCCCCCTGGCCTTGTTTATTATTATTTATATATTAAATTTCTTTCATTTTTTAATGAAATACTTGTATAGATAGGATTTTCATGGTTCTCTCTTTCTTTCCAGAGGAATAAAGAATAAATATTAAAGCTTAAAGATAAAAATCTAAAGATTAAATAGTGAGTTGTTAATAAAGATTAAATAATAAGTTGTAACAAAGTTGTTAATAAAGATTAAAGATTAAAGATTAAATAATAAAGGAAAAAATAGAAAGGTGTTAGTAAAGATTAAGTAATAACAAAGATAACTTAAATTGTGTGATAAACTTGTTAGCAAGGAATGAGGAATAAACCATTTATTTGATAATATTAATATGTAAAAAAAAAAAGAATAAGAATTAAGATAATCTAATGACTGTATAGGAAAGTAATTTATTATTATTATTATGAAAGATCTCTCAAAATGGCTCTTGCTTGTTAAACTCTGTTAGTGAAAGGCATCAAGTACATTTATTAAGACATTGTAGCAAAACCTTGGTTTATTTGCTTATAAGACCTATCCATGAATACTGTCTATAAAAATTAACACTTGAAGTGAAATAACATGAAAGATGACCCTTGTCAGAGAGAAACTTGTGATGTTTAAAAGTGTATAGCACATAAATTTCGAGAATCAGCGGGTGTGTCAAAACTCGAGTTTTGTGACAGTGTTGGGAGAAGGGGGGAAAACAACCTTAGTTAACTTTATTATTAGAATATTTAACAAAAAGTTATAAAAAAATAAACCTGTTTGGTAAAGGAAGGAACTAAATTCAAGCTAGATCTGTCTGAGAAACTGAAGACCATTATTAAACAAACAGAACCACAAATTTGTCAAGAAAGGATGCCAAAAAATATTGAAACACTAACAGAAGGAAGCTACTCTTGTAAGAACTGTAAACCAAGTGAGAAACTGTTGGCGGTACAATCACCAGCAGCTGTGGGATCAGAGGCCTGGGTGGTGAGCCTGGATGCAACAACCCTTCAAGGTAGGCAGCCTGGCTGGGTGGAGGCCTTAATAATAAAAATTTCTTATGTTGTCTGGTGTGGCCGTTAGGTTAACTGAATCCCACCACAATGTGACAGATTTGCATGAACATATGGACACACTGGAAGAAGATGCTCCATTAGATGGATTAAAATTGGCCCGACAATCATTGAGACTTGCACAACAGTCTCTAGACCAGAGCTTTCCAAACTTTTCACGTTGGTGACACACTAATTAATTTTTTTATCAAATATCAGATAATTTTTCAGTACCGTAGGTGGTTTATCTTGTAGCCGATTTTGTTGATACAAAAATCAAAATTTTCAAAATACAAAAAAATTGAAAATAATTAACTAAATTTGGCGACACACCTGGGAGGTATTGGCGACACACTAATGCCTGGATCACCTCAAGTTCCTCAATCTCAGTCTTGCCATGTTAGTTTTAGCCCTGTGCATTCAGGATTTACCACATGTCAGGAGATACTAAATGAGTATAGACAAAAGGTTTGTGCCTGGACTAGTCATCATTGTCATTTCCAAACTGAGACCAAGACTTCACGATCAGAGAAACTTAACTTAACCCAGTCAGGGCTCAACCACCCATTCACACGCTCCTGTGGCAATCCTGCAGAATTACCAAATGTACAACCACAGACCCTTGAGTACAGAATCAGAGGCAACAGAGTAAACTGAAGTGAAGTATTGTGGGTAAATCTGTTACAAAATACACCCTAAAATGACTAGATTTGGGGTTTTCTTTCCTGTGAGAGGATACCCAATGTACTCAGCCTTCAAAAGGGATGTAAGAATGAATTATTCACTGATTTCTGTGTTTATTTTGGGTATATAACCAGGGGAGGGGTAGTTAGTGAACCTTTTGTTCTGAAGGTGTCAATAATTAATTGTTCTAGGGGAGTAAGCAGCAGGGATAAACCTCTGAGGGAAAGATATGGAATGATGCATGCTACTGGCTTACTACTAATTAACATTCCAGTGGTTAAAAAAAAAAGGGGGGTAGAGTGAGGATTTGGCCCATTCTTTTCTTTCATTTGGTTTCCTTTGACAGGAATAAGGTGGCACTTCTAGCCTTGATTTGGTTTTCCTTCTTTTCTTTTTTTCACTGTTCCTACTGATATTCTGGTTTAAAAAAAAAAAACCCTCCCAACTTGAATTCTCAGATGATTTGTGATTGAATACACCTGGCTAGAATAGTGGATGAACAAAGGGATTATTTGCCAGATTTTCCCATGGTATAGTGTGGGAAGAACAGTACAGTCAAATTTATGGGTCCTGGTCTCTTGATCCAGTGTTAAGGGAAATAGAGACAGTGAAGTGAATCAAGCAAGAAAAACACAGTAAATGTGGTGACCCAAAAGGGGGTTGGTGTTCTGGGTGGAAACTGTAGGTTGTGCCAGAAACAAGGAGGTTATACCAGTGAACAATGTGTAGGTTAAGTGAAACAAAAGTGGTGCTAAAAAGAAAATGCCAGTATTTACCATGTGCATATTTGGAAGTAATGTATAATGTTTAGTGGTAGCTACAATATTCTGGAAGTAATGTATAATGTTTAGTGGTAGCTACAATATTCTAGAAGTAATGTATAATGTTTAGTGGTAGCTACAATATTCTGGAAGTAATGTATAATGTTTAGTGGTAGCTACAATATTCTGGAAGTAATGTATAATGTTTAGTGGTAGCTACAATATTCTGGAAGTAATGTATAATGTTTAGTGGTAGCTACAATATTCTGGAAGTAATGTATAATGTTTAGTGGTAGCTACAATATTCTGGAAGTAATGTATAATGTTTAGTGGTAGCTACAATATTCTGGAAGTAATGTATAATGTTTAGTGGAGCTACAATATTCTGGAAGTAATGTATAATGTTTAGTGGTAGCTACAATATTCTGGAAGTAATGTATAATGTTTAGTGGTAGCTACAATATTCTGGAAGTAATGTATAATGTTTAGTGGTAGCTACAATATTCTGGAAGTAATGTATAATGTTTAGTGGTAGCTACAATATTCTGGAAGTAATGTATAATGTTTAGTGGTAGCTACAATATTCTGGAAGTAATGTATAATGTTTAGTGGTAGCTACAATATTCTGGAAGTAATGTATAATGTTTAGTGGTACCAAATTGATTAATGTAATAGTGAGATTTGGGCATTTTGTTAAGTTGACTTGGTTATGTAAATAGTTTTTCCCTATTTGTTATAATTGGCTAGTTTGAGTGAAGCAATTGGTGTTAAATAAGTCTGTCAATTTGTGGTACTATTGAGTGTTAATGTAAGTTAACTAACTGGGAGGGTCAGCATTGTTTTGATGTAATAACTTTTGTAATGTATACTCCCATGTTTAGATTGTCAATAGATGCATTATCCTGGTAGAGAACATGGAGGAAGAAAGAATTGTGAGAGGGTTTTTTTCTTAGGGGGAAGGAATGTGGGGGATATGAAGTTTCTCACAACCCCCCCCTGATTTTCAAATCTCCCTTTTGGGGTTGTGGAGTTTTTCACAAAAACCTCACCTTAATTTTCAAGTCCTATCTGGTTCTTCTCAAGTTTTTCTCTCCCCACAGGAGTCTAGTTAGTAAGCCTGTTAACTGTAAAAAACCCCTAGTGTAGCATCCAGACTATTTGATCTTGGAAGCCTATTAAAAGGTTATGAAACCTGACTAGAAGGCCCAATAGACAGGCTGAGATTAATACAGACGTGTCCTGTTGGAAGCCAAGGAAGTTTGGAAAGCCTTTAAAGGTATGATGTTAAGTGCTCTAGCTTGTAATCCTTGGCCAGTGTATAATATAGCAATAAAGACTTGTTCATAATCCTTATTCCTAGTTATTCTGGTGGTGTCATTTGTATTTCACCATCATTATTAGTATTGATTATTATTATTATTAAAAGTAGACATATATATAGGTTGTTGAAACTGTGACTGAGTATAGATAGGTGTAATAAATCCAGCCACGTTAGAATCAGACATCAGACCTTTACTTATTGCCTGGTTTGCAGTGCATGTGGGAGCCCTGGAGTTCCCTTTATCCAAATTCAGTCATCTGTGACCCTGTCATGTAGAGAACCAATTATCATTATTATAGGTCACCAGTCACATTATTCCAGAGTTAGGTTTTTGCCCATGCTTGTTTGGCACTGATTATGGGTTGATTAACTCATGTGAGATAGGGCTGCCATAATTATCAATGTTTGTAGTTATTATTTTTTATGTTGGTTATTTACCATTTATGTGCTTTGATTTCACAAGTAAATTATGTTTTCCAGTGATCAATTATGAAGTCATGATTCCAGTTAATGTTTGTTGATTAATTGCCTGTTATGTTATGTTATTATTGTGATTAATGGTGCCTGGTACATGTAACTAATAATCTTGCGTTGTCTAGGCAACCAGTTGGGATTCAACTCACGTGGTCCAGCTTCACCAGGCTTGGATTGTGGATCCAATCCAGTGGGAGCTACGCAGTCCATTGAGGTTGTGTCAACCATTGTTGGCCAATGGGATCTGCCCTGGAATCAGGCTGGTGACCCTAACCCTACTAACTAGCCAGTGTATAAAGAAATTGAAACTCAGGTCATAAGGGGGGAGTCAAGTTTGGAGGGCAGCTAGGCTGGGACAGGGGTTAACATTCTATGCAAGTCTTTTCCAGTACTTGTCTCCCACTTGCTTTCCATCCTTCCTGCCAAATCTCATTAAGGGTCATTCTCTGTCAGATCAACCAAAAAAAATTGAAATTAACACCCTCATCTCTCATATTTTGCTGAAATTTGGTTTATAGGGAGTTTGTGAGCCCTGAATCCATTTCTAAAATTATAAGGTCAATCCAACCAACGGTTCAAGAGATATGACCTCGGGCAATTTGAGGTCACTCGCGAGGTTACTAACATTTGGCGAGCCATAACTTGGGTAATAATTGTCATAATTATATAAAAGTATATATATTTAGAATCAGAAAACAACAAGGAATCCAAATATGCAAGTTTTAGAACTCTAGGTTGAAAAATAAAAAAGTTACACTGTAACCAAAATTTGAGGTCATGATTTGACCTCTGGGGTATCAAATGAGAATTTTTTTTTTTAAATGTAAAAAATGAAGGCATAGGCATTGGCTATTAGAATCAGCAAAAAAAAGTTTGTTTATGTTAGTATTTTTCATGTAACTAACATATAAGTGAACACCATATTCATAAGTTGTGCGTCATTCTACCTATTTTTTCACACTTAAGCTCATAATTTGACCTATAGAAATTAAAATTACATTTTTATAGATATAAAAAACAAAGTCAGAGTTCTTGTCTAATAGAAACAATCATAAAAAGTTTGTTTATGTTGGTACTTTTCATGTAACTAACTTACTTATAAGTGAACACCATATTTATAAATTGCTTGTCATTTCAAGGAATTTTTATATCTTAGCTATCAATTTGACCTCAAGCTCCAAGAATTTAATAAAAATTGTATTTCACTGCTAATCTACACTGGCAATAATAGTTATAATAGTGAAAGGGGAAGACTAAGCTCACATGTAGCCTAAACAAACCTGTTGAAACATGTTGCTACTTGTCTAAGTGCAGAATCAACACAGATAGTTGCAAAATTCCTTGTCTACAGGTTAGTACAGTTCCAGCCAGCACTGTGGGTGGCTGGTGGGTATGGTGTTTTAATGAGCCTCAGAGACTATCAAGGCCTAAAATATTAAGTGTGTATAGCTATATATTTTCTAAAAAATATATATTACCTAATTGTAAATCCTATATCTTTACAGATCAAAATACAATGGTTCAGCACTTGAAATACTGCCAGGACCCTATTCAAAAACACAAGAAACGCATAACAATCAATCTTAGAAAAGTGACTGATGTACTTGTTGAAAAATGTGCTGGAAGAGTGAAAAAAGACTCATTGTTGTGTGTGAACTGCTGGACACTGATAATGAAAAACCCCACTATACTTAGTACCACTGAAAACAACGAGTCTGAGCAGGATTCAAATGAATCATCTACTATCAGTGGCTTGAGTAACATCTCTTCAATTCAAGATCTGGACAATGACAGTGATTGCTTGATAAAGGAAAATCCTTCAACTTCAGTTGAACCAGTTCTAGCATTTCTGGACCAAACACCAGTTAAAAAAAGTAAGTAATAAATTAATATAATAACTTATACTTTACTACAAGGTCTGTTTGATCTACTATATAGCCAATTATATAGCATTTAAGGTACTATAATTAATATTTAATTACTAATATTCAGGTGTGTGAAACCTTTTTTCCGTTCTTTTCAGAAGGGCTGTCATTAAGCCAGAAAAAGCGCAAGGCTCGTGGTAAGCTATCATCTGCTCAGAAACACCTGAAGGAGAGGCTAGAACTCAGTTATGGTGTTCAAATTACCGAGGAGGTAAGTGATACTTCAAAACCTGAAACTAAATCTGAAAAACATCTAGACAAATTAATGAATGAATTGAAACAGTCATTCCTGGAGAGCAAATGTCACCATCACAAACTACAAATATTGACACTCTCACCATACACAATTGAAAAAACAGCTAGTTTCTTTCAAACTACAACATACATGGTGAAAAGAAGCCGTTCACTTAAATCAGAACATGGAATCCTTCCGAAGATTCCACTAATGAGCAAAGGAAAAGTGATATCTGAAGAACACAAAGATATAGTTAGAAGATTCTATGAGTCAGAAGAGGTTAGTTGTATGTGTCCTGGCCAAAAGGATTGCGTGAAAGTTATCAGTGCTGAAGGTGCAATGAAGGTGCAAAAACGATTGGTCCTCGGGAATTTAAGAGAGATGTTTGAACTATATAAAAATGATGAAAAGAATCCCAAAATAGGATTTTCCACATTTGCAAAATTACGGCCATCATATTGTGTGCTTGCCGGTAGTGGTGGGACTCATTCTGTCTGTGTCTGCACATACCATCAAAATCCAAAATTGCAGCTGGCTGCATTGGGAGAAAGAGGTCTTTCATACAAGGATCTTATGGATTACAGTGTCTGTAGTACAGAAAGAGAGACTTGCATGATGCAACTTTGCAATGATTGCCCAAGAGAAGAGGGTGTCCTGGATTTTCTTGAGTTACTTGACAGTGTGAAATCAGCTCCAAATGAAATATCTTACAAGCAATGGGTGACTGTTGACCGTTGTACAATGGTTGATAAGGTGGAGCCACTTCATGAATACTTATCATCCCTAAGCATGAAAATATCCCGCATGGTTCATCATCACTTTGTTGCTCAGCAACAATCACAGTACTTCAAGCAGTTGAAAGAAACACTACCACCTCAGAGCGAGGTAGTTATATAGTAGGTGATTTCTCTGAGAATTATTCTTTCATTGTCCAGGATGCTGCCCAAGGGTTTCACTGGGACAATTCACAGTGTACAGTTCACCCTTTTGTCATCTATTATAGATCATCTGCAGACCAGGAACTTAGCCATTTTAGTGTCTGTTTCTTATCTGCATCACTAAAACACAACACTATAATGGTTTACTCATTCATATTGAAGCTTATGACATATGTTAAATTCAGATGCCCACAATTGAAGAAGGTGCACTATTTCTCAGATGGATGTGCTGGCCAATATAAGAACAGATACAACTTCACAAATCTCTGTTACCATGAAGAGGATTTTGGTCTGTCTTGTGAATGGCACTTCTTTGCTACATCCCATGGCAAAAAATGCATGTGATGGGATTGGAGGAACAGTGAAAAGAGCTACTGCTCGTGCCAGTTTGCAGAGAACTACAGAGAGGCAAATTCTTACACCAGAACACATGTTTCAGTCTTGTGAAGAAAACTTGAGCAAGAAGATAAATTTTTTCTTTGTAACTACAGCTGATTTGAAAGATGCAGAAGAACGGTTGGAACATCGATTCAAGGATAGTAGGGCTATTCCTGGAACTCAGAAATATCATAGATTTGTTCCCCTAAACAAGGAAGAACTGATGGTGTATCCCATTTCAAGTGGCATTGGAGAAAAGAAAAGAATAAGGAAAAGTCATTTTACTAATGAACCTGCAATGCTTGGTAACCTAAAATGTGTCAAACCAGGAGAGTATGTTGGCTGCATTTATGACATGCAAGTTTGGTATGGAATTGTGGAGGAATATTGTGAAGAGTTTGATGATTTCACTGTGAACTTTCTACATCCCTCTGGGTCATCAGGATCAAGTGCATATTATTATCCATCAAACAAGGATTCATGTGCAGTGCCAGGACATCATATATTAACTGTAATGAGTTGTCCTACCCTAAGAGGAAGCAGCAGAATTCAATACATTTTTCCACAAAAAGAAATTGATGAGAGCATCGAGCATGCAAAAATTGTATTAGGCTAGCACATGAATCCTCTAAGTAGGTCTTCCCCTTTCACTATTATAACTATTATTGCCAGTGTAGATTAGCAGTGAAATACAATTTTACATTTTTTGCCTTTGTTTTTATATCTATAAAAAAATGTAATTTTAATTTCTATAAGTCAAATTATGAGCTTAAGTGTGAAAAAATAGGTAGAATTGACGCACAACTTATGAATATGGTGTTCACTTATATGTTAGTTACATGAAAAATACTAACATAAACAAACTTTTTTTTGCTGATTCTAATAGCCAATGCCTATGCCTTCATTTTTTACATTTAAAAAAAAATTCTCATTTGATACCCCAGAGGTCAAATCGTGACCTCAAATTTTGGTTACAGTGTAACTTTTTTATTTTTCAACCTAGAGTTCTAAAACTTGCATATTTGGATTCCTTGTCGTTTTCTGATTCTAAATATATATACTTTTATATAATTGTGACCATTATTACCCAAGTTATGGGTCGCCAAATGTTAGTGACCTCGCAAGTGACCTCAAATTTCCTGAGGTCATATCTCTTGAACCGTTGGTCGGATTGACCTTATAATTTCAGAAATGGATTCAGGGCCCACAAACTCCCTATAAACCAAATTTCAGCAAAATCTGAGAGATGAGGGTGTTAGGCACTGGTTGATCTGACAGAGAATGACCCTTAAGTGTTATTGGTTTTCCAGAGGTTTTGTTAATTGTGATTCATTGCCAGTCTTTTTGTTATGTTTATACTGTCACGCTGAATAATTGTTTATTTCAGATATAATAAAGAGAAAAACAAACAGCTAGTAGTTTACTTCTATTAGGTCTACCTTTGAATTCCAGCCCTTTCTTAGACTCTGAGTAGTTGGTTCTCCTACTCAGTGGAGAGTCAGATTTAGACACCTGAATTGGGGGAAGTCCTTTACAGTTAACGTGCAAGTCGGACCTGAATAATCTCCTGGAAATAAACCACTGACAAGAGAGGCATTCCTAGATACCAGAGATGATTACATCTTTGCCCAGTCTCTTGACTATCCCAAACCCAGAAATGTGAAAAGGTGCTGGGTGATTTGACAATACAGGCAGTCTCTAGGTTACGAATGTCCAACTTATGACATTCCATACATACAAACAGACCGCCATAAAGTTTATTATTTTAAAAATCTGAGTTACCTACAATGGTTCATAATAACGAATTGGCGCACTACTTACGCCGCCGCCATTTTAAGTCAGATTTTGTACTCGTGAAGACGTTCATGTGAATTCATATTCAATTTCTGATAATGTGCAAACCCCTATCATGGCTCCTAAACGAAAATCTGATGCAAGTGCCGGTGATGCACACTAATTACTGTTACAAATTATTATCTTTTTTTATGTTTTCTATGTTTTAGTAGCTTTTATAAATTGGGAGTGTTTAAAGTGTTTAAGTATACAGTAGACTCGCAACGAAGAATATGGGGTTGATTGTGGTAGGTATGTGTGCTTTAAAAGCCTATAAGAAATATGAACGAAGAATATGGGGATGTTTGTGGTGGGTATGTGTGCACTAAATGCCTAAGATATACACATCTACTGAGAAGTCTATTATTTTTATGAAATTTTAAATAGAATTAAAAGAAACAACAAAAAAAAACATTGTATGAAATCATTTTCTACCACTACCGACGACTCATTTAAACCGAATTCCCGCCCTACAGCCATGGTGGACATCCCACTTTTAAGACGTTAAGTACAAACCATTCATATGGGTTCCGACTTATATACAAATTCGACTTAAAGACCATTGTGAGAACGGAGCTCGTTCATAAGCTGGGGACTGCCTGTACAGATACTTGGGGACTACGGCCTACACAGCCACCGCAGCACCACCAAACAGGAAAAGGTTGGCATCTGATCTGTTAATAAAAGTTAAGGCAATTATTCGTTTTTTGACCCAGTCTCTTTTTATAATGAGAGCAAACTTTTCTGGTCAATTTTGAGGTGTTCTGCATGAATCTGCCATCCGTTTCCTGTGCAAATGCGTAGTTTTTGAGATATTGTTATCTTGAAAACTACACATTTGCACAGGAAACGGATGGCAGTTTCATACAAAACACCTCAAAATTAACCAGAAAAGTTTGCACTCATCATTTTCGTTTAAACTAACGAATTTAAACAAAAATATCATGACTTAACCTAACCAATCATCAAGGGCGTACAATTGACCTAACTGGTGTCACATACTGAACTGTCCACAAAACATTAGGACCAATCAATTTGTGATGCGTGATCTTTACGGGGACTCCGCACCCATACCCCCAAGACCTAAATTATACAAATGATAATGTAATAACATGTGCCAACCTTGCATGGGTAGTCCGCTAAATTTTGCCTGCCCTTAAACTGAAATGACACACGTTTATTGTTAGGATTTTTTAATAGCACCTAAAGACCTTCTGGTCTTTTCTTAAAATACAAGCACTATTGCATTTAGGGCAGGTCACGGATGTCTTAATTATTCTGTGATTGAAAAAAAGGTCTAAACTCATGTCTTCATTGAGGGCAATATGGCGGATCACATCTTCAAAATCAAATATGCATAACTGGCACGTCATACTTAGTCACAAAAAAAAAAAACTGAACAGAGTTCAACAGACGAACAATTGCTGAAAATGATTTATTTGTAAAACAGGACAAATTGAATTACGCAGAAGTAGCCAGAATCACCAAAAATAAGAAATATTCACCAAATAGTCGATATATATATACAGGGTGTCCCAAAAAAATGTATACACACTTTAACAGCTGATAGCTCAATTGATGTTTCTTTCTTTCCAAGTTAAACCCATTAGAATTAATAATGGCAGTCAGACTAAGCTTTGAACAAAGGAAATTCATTCTAAAATACTACTGGAAGTGTGAAAACGCAGTTGAAGTGCAAAGACAGTTTAGGAGGGAGTTTCAAACAGATCCACCAACGCGACTTACCATCACTCGAATTAGAGATAAGTTTGAAGCCGATGGAACTGTTCAGAATGTCCACAAGAAGCGTTCCAGAAGACCACGGACATCGACAAGCCCCACAAAGTAAGAAAGAGTACTGGAAACGTATCACCAAAGTCCAAGAAAATCTGTGCGGCAAGCGAGTCGTGAGGTAGGAATTTCAGAATCGTCTGTCCAACGCATTTTGAAGCGCTGTCAATGGAAAAGTTACATTCCAAGATTAGTTCATGCTATTAATGAAGATGATCCGGACCGAAGAGTGGAGTAATGCGAGTGGTACTTGGCACGATGTGGATGTGGATTGGACGAAGGAGTTTCGTAGAATACCCTCCGCGTTCACCAGACCTCACACCACTAGACTTTTTTTTATGGGGATACTTAAAAGACAAAGTCTACGCTATAAAACCTGCAACAGTCGCTGAATTGAGAGCAGCCATTGAACGAGAATGCACACAAATACCAAACGAAATGTTTCGTGATGTTTGCGATTCCATTGCTTCGCGTTATCAGCAGTGCCTGGACCAGAATGGACATCAGTTTGAAAACAGGCATTGACAAAACAATTAAATAATGTCTGTAGATTCTTTTACATTTTGAAAATGAAATGTATTTTAATAAACACTGCCTTTATAATTATTTAAAGTGTGTATACATTTTTTTGGGACGCCCTGTATATTAAAAAACCAAAAATAGGAAATATATTTTAATAAAAAAAACACATTTTATACAAATTTGCACAAGATAATATATATATTTTCTTATTCAGTTTTGATTGGTTATTCAATATATATTGCTGTTATAGCTGGGTGTGACTGGGTCAAAAAACGAATAATAACCAAAGTTAATGATGAAGTAATCCATGAAATGAAGAATGACCTTAATCTTGATGATTGTACCATTACCCTTATACAAGATGGCTGGAGTTCAGTAGGTAATGCGAAATAGGTTAGGGAAAGAAAAGGCAGAAATGTTGGTTCAAATCTACCGCCACCTAAGGTCAAAAGATGCTGAACATACTGATCAATAACACTGGTCAACAAAGATTTTTCATCAGAGTAAACTTTGTGGTGGCTGGATAGCATTTTTCACGCTGATTCCAAAACTGCATTCAGATTTTTTCTAGCACATATAGTTTTCAAGATGAAGGCATATATATAACTACACAGATTTAACCATTTTAAATAGGCAAAATACTAATATTTCAACATTTGATTGTGTTTATTTTATTGTGTTTTTTTAGTTTATTCATCTTATTTATTTCAATTATCTTAATTATACATCTTATGTATTTTAGGTGTGAGCTTTTACGTCTAGCAGCATTGTGATTCAGGCAACAACGCCGTGCTTTGTGTGTCAAAAGATCAGTCCAGTCCAAGAACTTGTTGTGTCAAGTTGGTGTACATTTTTTTTTAATTTATAGTTTGCTCAGGTCAGTCAACATGCCTCGACAATGTAAGAATGACCCCGACAAGTTGTGTTTTGTATGCGGCCAGTTGACAACTAAAACACAGCGACGAAGTATTACAACCAACATTAAGAAAATATACAAGCTATACTTTGGTTGCCATCTCGGTGACCAAGATAAACCATGGGCGCCACATCAAATCTGTTCTGGCTATTCAAATGGATTACGTGATTGGCTTAACAAAAAGAAAGCTTCAATGCCATTTGCCATACCCATGATATGGAGGGAGCCGAGAGATCATCATGAAGACTGTTATTTTTGTAGTGTGAACTTAATGGGGTTTTCTGCCAAGAACAAACACCAGATTGTATATCCAAACTTGGATTCAGCACGTAGACCAGTAAAACATGATGAAACATTGCCCATTCCAATTCCCCCAAGTGATAGGCTAGATTCTATCATAGATGACATGGAAAGTGATGAAGGTGCAACTGGCGTTTCCGGACCATCTACAGAACCAGAGTACACTTTTGAAGGTAGACATTTAGAGCCTAAAAAGTTAACCCAAGGACAGTTGAATGATCTTGTTAGAGACTTATCGCTGTCTAAAGAGAAATCAGAGCTTCTCGCCTCAAGACTAAAGGAGAACAATTTACTTGAGAACAATGTTCATATTAGTTACTACCAAAAGCGGAATTTTGAATTAACAGCATTCTTTTCAGTAGACGGTCCTCTCTGTTATTGCCATGACATCAATAGACTATTTACAGCCATATCTCAGATGTATGTGGCATCTGAGTGGTGCCTCTTTATTGATTCGTCGCAGAGAAGCCTGAAAGCAGTTCTTTTGCATAATGGTAATATAATGCCATCCATCCCCATTGCCCATTCCGTCCATCTAAAAGAGACATATGACAATATGGATATACTACTTAAGGCAATCAAATACAACAGTCATCAATGGAATGTTTGTGGAGATCTAAAAGTTATAGGAATGCTTATGGGTATGCAGTCAGGATTCACAAAATTTTGTTGTTTCCTTTGCCTGTGGGACAGTCGCGCCACTATAGAACATTACACCAAAAGTGACTGGCCACTTAGGTAGTATACATATGTCCCAGGGATAAGCAATGTCCAGTCTGTCCCTTTAGTGGATCCCCAAAAGATCTATCTGCCACCTCTTCACATTAAACTTGGTTTAATGAAGAATTTTGTTAAAGCAATGGGTAAAGTCAATTCTGAAGGGTTCCAATACCTTTCAAGGAAATTTCCGAAGGTTACTGCAGCAAAATTGAAGGAAGGAATTTTTGTTGGGCCACAAATAAGGGAGGTTTTGAATGACACTGAATTTGAGAAAGTCCTAAGTCCACTGGAATTGAAGGCTTGGCTGGCGTTCAAATGGATATGTGAAAACTTTCTTGGAAGCAACAAGTCACCTGCGTATAAGGATGGAGTCAAGAACCTCCTTGATGCCTTCAAAGGAATGGAGTGTCGAATGTCGTTAAAAATTAACTTCCTGCATTCCCACTTAGATTTCTTTCCTGAAAACCTTGGTGCAGTGAGTGACGAGCAAGGAGAGCGCTTCCATCAAGATATTCAGATGATGGAGAAGCGCTACCAAGGATATTGGAATGAAAGCATGATGGCGGACCATTGTTGGATGCTGTATCGTGACAATCCAGGCCAAATTTACAAAAGGAAATCACACTCACAGCGCTTTTAATAAAATAATGTATATATTCTTTATTTATAAGTACATTGAATAAGGTATATGATGTATTTGTTGTTTAGCATTCCTAAGTGTGATCTATACATCCATAAATTTTCTTATAGCAATATCAAAAACTTAAAAATATCAAAACCAGTGTATCTATATAACTATACGTGCTAGATAAAAAATAAAACCAGATTCGGAATCAGCGCAAAACATGCATTAAGAAAAGTATGATCATGTTTGTGATGAGGAAAAAAAGTTTCATTTTGTTGGCCAGTGTAATCAATATTAGGTACCACTTAAATTATTTAAATTATAAAGCTGAAAAGAAACATGATTTATTTTTGGATATAGGTAGCCAATTAGAAGATAGATAAATTAGATACAGTATTAGATAAGCACACCGGACAAAAAATTAGTCACCCCTAATAGCACCGATAGTAGGAAGTTCAAGGTCACACAGAGGGCGCTGATGTAGCATTGGTAAGTGACAAGTAGCGGTGACGTAGCACACAGGATCAGATCTGTTTCGTGAGGTGGTGAAGAACAAAGTGTGTGTTGGATATAGTCTGCAAAATGGGTCGTGAGGCAGACATTACTCAGTGGCAAAAAGGAGCCATCGTGTTTGGCAGAGCCCACGGACACAAAATGTCTGAAGTAGCCCAATTTGTTGGTGTGTCAACGCGTACTGTCCAGCGAGTTTACAAAGAGTGGTGTAGTTCGCAATCAACTGAAAATCGACGGCGTAACTGTGGCCGGAAAACAATTCTCGACAATAGTGACCACCGCCATGTTTCTCGTCTAGTAACTGCAAATCATTTTCAAACCAGAGAACAATTGCTCCAAGAAACCAATGAGGTTCTCCAGCGACCAATTTCCGAACAGACATTGCGACGAGAACTGCATGCGATGGACATCTGGAGCAGGGTACCACGGAAGAGGCCGCTGTTAACAGCAAGTCACAAATTGGCACGTTATAAATGGGCTCAGAGGCACAAAAACTGGACTGCGGCAGATTGGAAACGTGTAATTTGGTCCGATGAGTCCCATTTTTGTTTGTTCTCCAATGATGGGAGGCGACGAGTACATCACAGGTCCAATGAAGCCTTTAATCCTGAATGCGTCGAAGGTGTTGTTCAGGCTGGAGGTGGTTCTGTGATGTTCTGGGGATGTTTTTCGTACCACAAAATGGGCCCTCTCGTTCCAGTGACGATGAATTTGAACCAGCAGGCGTACATCCGCATACTAAACTTGCTGGATTCATGCAGTTATCAAGGCCAGAGGCGCCGTCACACGTTATTAGGTACATTCTGAGAGGGGTGACTAATTTTTTGTCCGGTGTGCTTATAAGGTTCATAATGAAACATGTCAAATAAATAGTTTCTGGAAATTTTAGTTTATGGCTTTATTACATTAATTATAGTTTATAGTTGTTAATATCTAAGACTGCATAACCATATAAAAAATGGCAAGTTAAAAATAAGTTTATGAGAAGTAAATTGATGTGGGTTTTTAGGTTGGGTTTTGGGGGGGTTTTGGTCTTGGGTTTTTGGGGGGGGGGGGGGTACCAACCCTGGACTTAGGATACTTCCCTGTGGTAAGCCAATTTCAACATTAAAGCTATTGGAAATATGATTTCCAACTAAAACTCTAATACAGCAATAAAAAATAGAATTTTGGATAAATCTTGGGAGATGGCCTTTTAACCCAGATTTATAGTTTTTGAAGTAAACAATGGTGCCAGACAGTATCAAGGAACATAGTCAAGACATATTCATTTCTCAAAAAGGACTCCCTTATAGTGGTGGACCGGATATACACATCCGCATCATTTTTAACATCCACATCCACACTTCTGACTACGGATGTTATGCGGATATTACCTCCAATAAATTATGCAATTTACAATTAAATTAGCTTATAAAGTAGCTTATAAGGCCCAGTCATGCACATTTCATGTAAAGTATTAATTATTAATGAACAAACAAATATATAAACCTCAAAATATAAATACCTGGTAACACAGAAAATTGAATGAAACTTGTTTCATTGAATTTTCTGTGGCTGAAACTCTTGAGAAAGTTATTATTTTTATCATAATGAAAACATTAATATTAATTTTAATTCTTATGCATTGCCTGACATAATAGTAATATCACGAAATTTGAAAAATTATTTCATATATTCATAATTCTATATTATATTGATAGATTAACTAAATATCCGCATCCACGGATATTGAAATTAAAAATCTGCATCTGCAGATGTTGAAAAACTGACATTCAGTCCACCACTACTCCCTTATATCATTTTCTAATCAAACAAAGCTATCTATTGTTGAAAATCTATGCCTGAACCCACTCTGAAACTGAGACAAGACATTCTTTTCCTCTAAAAATAAAATTTCATAAGTCTAAATGATATCATTTTCTCCATAACTTCACACAGACAGCTTGTTAATGCTATAGGGTAATTCTATGAGAAATAGACAAATGAAGTACACGGTCACCTCTTCAAAATTCATGAAACTTGGTGTGAGGGTTGGTTTAGGTCCAAATTACAAATTTCTGAATTTTTTTGAAAATTGGTCAAGTTGGTCAAATTTTATGGCTTGACCAAATTTTGGTCAAAGGGTAATTCTATGAGAAATAGACAAATGAATTTTTGAAAATTGGTCAAGTTGGTCAAATTTTATGGCTTGACCAAATTTTGGTCAAATGAAAAAACCAATAATTTTCAAACGTAAATATCTCAGCTCCTAATTGTGGTAGTGTAGTAAGTCTTAAATGATAAAATATGTAAAATTAACTGTAGTTTCTAAATATGTATCATTTTTTTAGGGTAACAAAAATAAAATTATGATTTTTTAGAAAAAATCTTTTTTTTTTTTTTTTTTGCAATTTGGCAGTGAAGATATCATTTTTCGAAAAAAAGACCAGGAATAAAAAATGTTTATTTGATGTATGTACACCATAATAAGTAATAAAAAGTCAGCTTATCGACGATTATTATGAAAAAAAAAATGACTAAAAAAAAATCCTCCAAATTTTAACAATTTTTTGCTTTCTTTCCAGATTTTCAGTATATACCTAATTTTCTAGTATACGTAAATTTACCTAACCCTTAAAATGCCTCAAAACATAAAATTTTGTTGCGATCCTATGAAAACACACTCAAGAAGAATTTTCTGTAACATCAAAAAAGTAAACTCTGCCATGGCAGCTGCAAGCTATGGAATTTTGGAAGAAAATCAATTACTATGTCACAATTAAAAAGAAGCCAATTGTATTAGAACATGTTCAACGTTCATCCAGAGAGCTGGAACCTGCGCCAATACCTGAGCCAGACATACTTAATGAATCTATGGAGCGAAGCAGTAGCGATTCCACGAATCCACCACCAATGGAAGAATTTGTCGTTCAAGACAGGCAATTCAATAAAGATTTGCTCAGCGACAATATTTTACCTTTATTTGATGAAAGCCCTATTAAAACAGGTAATAAAACAATAGAGACTCCATTCAGGACATTTGTTTCTTAATGCCAAATTCGTAGTTTTCTGTTTTTAAAAATTATCATCAGCACTTGAATACATATATACAAAATATTTGATATTTGATTATTTCACACAACCTAAATTTATGAATTTGTTTTACAGCTGGATTGAAGCCGGGACAAAAACAGATAAAGGCTTCTACGAAGTTGTAGATGTAGAGCTTTCTTTGCAAAAACGTCTGAGTGAACCTATTACTTCTATCAAAGGTACTCAAGAATTACATCGCTTCGTCCCAATTTCCAAGAATTCATTGAAGGTTTATCCACTCTCTCAGAGTGCACAGTCAGTCGAAATAAGAGAGCTCATTAGAGTTTCTGCTTTGGTTCAAGAACATAATACTGTCTCTCAACGCGAAATTGAAACAGGCTCTTTTGTGGGTTGTATGTATGAAAATAAGCTATGGCTCGGATTAGTCCAGTCCTTTGACTGTGAATATGATGATTTTCTGATAAAATTTCTCCATCCTTCGGGCGTATGTCCCTCATACGTTTTTCCTGCACAAGATGATGTTTGTCACGTTCCAACAGAAAATATATTTGGGAGTATTGAAGCAAGTTTACGAGGAGGAACAAGAATACAATACATTTTTCCATTTCAAGAATTAAATAACTTTTCAAAGAAGATAAAATAAATTCTATCGAATGTATACTATCTAAGATTGTCTATATAATATTTCTAAAATTTTTATCTAAGATTTGTGTATCTACTTAATAGTTATAAAAATCTTTTCAAATTCTTTTTTCTTATTATTATATTATTAGTGTCTAAAATTTGGATTCACTGGATGAGAATACTCTCTCTTAATTCATTCTCAAAGACTTGTGTACGTGTAGTATTAGGAAGAGTATTTTATACTCTGATAAGCGCTTTATAAATTAAATATTATTATTATTGTCAATATATTCTGTCCCTAAATATGAGAGGTTATGTATGTACATTGAACATATATTTTAAAAGATTTTTTTTCTCCTTTGGTTTATCTACATGTATTTTTTATATGAATTGAAAATTGTCTTTTTTTGGACCAACAAGTCTGTAATAAATCTTTGTCATCTGAAAAAAAATTTATTACTTAATTTCAAACTCAGTTTTGAGCCTTATAATAAACTATAAGCTGACTTTTTATTACTTATTACGGTGTACATACATCAAATAAACATTTTTTATTCTTGGTCTTTTTTTCGAAAAATTATATCTTCGCTGCCAAATCGCAAAAAAAAAAAAAATTGACATTTTTTCCAAAAAATCATAATTTTATTTTTGTTACCCTAAAGAAATTATACATATTTAGAAACTACAGCTAATTTTACATATTTTATCATTTAAGACTTATTACGCTATCACAATTAGCAGCTGAGATATTTACGTTTGAAAATTGTTGGTTTTTTCATTTGGCCAAAATTTGGTCAAGCCATAAAATTTGACCCACTTGACCAATTTTAAAAAAAATTCAGATTTTTGTAATTTGGACCAAAACCAACCCTCACACCAAGTTTCATGAATTTTGGAGATGGTGGAGTGTACATTTGACACTTTCATTTGTCTATTTGTCCTGGAATTACCCTATAGGCTTAAAAGATGTAGGGTCAGTAGAAGGTCTATCTGGCTTATACAGAGAGATTAAAATACTTGCTCTCCAGCAATCTGGGAAGACATCTCGTAACCATAAAAAATTATAAAACTTTAGTAAAATTTCTTTATTTTGTGGGGTCATATTAGATAGAAAAGGAT
This sequence comes from Bathynomus jamesi, assembly GCA_023014485.1. Lineage (NCBI taxonomy): Eukaryota > Metazoa > Arthropoda > Malacostraca > Isopoda > Cirolanidae > Bathynomus > Bathynomus jamesi. Next base: position 307,708 of record JAJOZX010000572.1, on the reverse strand, counting down.
ACAGGAATACCTCAAAATTCATCATTTCAAATTTTGTCATTTCGCAGATTCATTGTCAATCTTTTACTACCTATAGTTTCGCAATCCATCATCCATATTCGCAGATTCGTCATTTTTTGAAAAAATGTGGGAAAAAAATGATTGAAATTGATGAAATTCAACCATTTACCAATGTTTTACGTATTATATTTTGCCAAAAAACTGTTTAATGTATTATATTTTGCCAAAAAATGAGTAGAATTTGATTAATTAGTCTGTTTAATAACATAATACAGAAAAATGTTTTCTCACTGAAACATGTAATCTACCTTGAATTTCATCATGTTATTCCAGAATGAATTAATGACGAATTTAGAGGTATTCCTGTATACAATATTATCTCTACCAGGAGTTGTTGGTTTAGTATCCTTAAGAATTCTTTCCAGTTCATATATGGTAAATGGAGAGTTGTAATTAGTATCACTTGATTCAAAATGAATAGGGACAAACTCAGATTCCACCATATGATCGACAAAAGGTTCAACATAAAAGGAGAGGCTACTGGTGTTTGCAAAACTGCTGCCTAAAATCTGGACAGTGTCAACTGGATCAGCATATAAAACACCTTCAGACTTTAAAACCCCTAGATCCCCTATTGGCACTAAAATGCTGTATTTTATTCCAAACCTCACTCACTGTGGAATTTGAGGATACAGACTGTACAAAATCTCTCCCATGAGTCCCTCTTAGATAGTCTGACAACCCTATGAGCCAATGCTTTTGCTTTTTGATAGATGACCAATGATTCTTGGATGGGATTATCAACAAAAAGTCAAAATGCTCTCTTTTTAACTCTAAGAGCTTCAGCACAGGTATCATTCCATCAGTATTTACTATATTTAAAGTCCACTGTTGATGAAGAGCAGGAAATATATTTAGATGCACAAGCAATAAGCGAGTTTGTTACATTACAACAATTTTCATCAGCACTTCTACAAAAATCAATTGGAGAGAGAGATCGGCTTCAAAAGTTAATAAAGAACTACCTATCTTCCATTTTGGCCTCTTAAAAAACAACAACTCCTCAGAAGTGTCAAGAATAATAAGGAAATGATCAGTGTCATATAAGTCTGGTAACACAGTCCAAGATAGTTGCTGAAATAAACCAGAACAAGCAACAGTTAAGTCAATACTTGAAAAATGTACCCCCTAAATTTAGCACAATAAGTTGGGACTAGAGAATTCAAAACATATAAATCTAGATCAGTAAACAGTTCTGCCAGTAAGTTACCCTTAATACAACTATTATGTGAACCCCAGGAGACATGATGGCTATTGAAATCTCCCATCAGTAGGACTGGTTGTGGCACTTTCAAGAGGATATGCTGAAATTCCTGCCTTGTAAGATTCAGATGTGGAGGTAGATAAATGGAACAGACAGTAAAAGACACTGACCTAAGGTGAATTCTGGCTGCCACAATCTCAAAATCCAAACAAATTTCAACAGGAGAGAAAGGGATGGAATTGTGTATCCCTAGAAGGACACCACCACCCTGCCTAGTCCTATCTTTACGAACACAAGTATATCCCTTCAATCCAATAGTAGCATCCTGACAAAGATAAGTTTCTTGCAAAGCAAGGATAGTAAGTTTGTGATCACTTATCAAGGTCTGAAGAAATGGGTATCTTTTATGAAAGCCCCTCAAATTCCACTGACATAACTTAACAAACATGATGAATAAAAGTGGTAAAAAGAAATTAATCTCCAAAGAGAATCCTAAAACCATCCCTAGTATCTATTTGACTCTTTGGTATTCCTTGTTTCCCAAGCATGAGGGCCAATTTGGTAACAAGTGCCTTAGGTTGAAGATTCAATTCAAAAAGTTTCTTGTATTCATTAATTATATCTCAAATAGAAAAGTTTGGGATGTCATTCGATGAACTGAGTAAACTCTTAACCGCCGAGGTCTATTTATTTCCATTATTTTTTAAAAATATATTAATAATTGTGGTAAATGAGATGCAAAGAAGCAGTGTAGGCATTAAAATTTATACTTCTTCTTTTATTTATATTTTTAATGAAGGTGGATGAAATCGGGCACCACAGCACATGGAGCTAAAAATATGTGAAACTCTACGGAGAATAAAACATTGAATTCAACTCAAAAATTTTATTAACATATTATAAACTATTACATCAAACATATTAAATGGGTTTGGAATTGCATATTACATTTATATATACTATTACAATTGAATCAGGATATGGAATTTATTGATTCCTAATATGAAATTCTGTGAAACATTTGTTTATTTGCGCAATGCACAAATAAACATTACATTTTTGGCAGAATGTTACAATTCGTCTCTTGCAACCAACCATTTTACACATATGCCTAACAGAACCAACATCAGGCAAATGATGGAGACCATCATATCGTACATCAATATCAGGTAGAGGTAAGCCCTGATTCCCAACTTTTTTGGGGGGTTGTTCGATAGATGGTCTCTTTCTTTTGCTTGTTTGTGTCACTTTCACAGCAAACAGCAAAGCCTTAGCTACCCTAACTTTAAAATATGATAACTTATTTTGCTTTCTAGGAGGAATATCCATAGCATTGCATGAACTCTTGTACATTAGCCAAGCATTGACTAATGCCATATCAAAATAATGCCAAATAATTCTGTGGTAATATTTTTTTGATTTGAATGAGAATCTATAGAGAGAAACCATCTGGTCATGTAAGTCTACCCCACCCATTGCTTTGTTGTACTCATGTACAGTATTTGGACAAGTTATTGTTACATTCTCCTTTGTCTTACGATCAAACCTTTCCTTTTGAACAACAGGATACGCTGTGGCAAAAGTTGATAACACATGAACAGCCCTGCTGTCAAACCACTTGATTGCTGTTACTCTTTCCCCATCCACATTTGCATCCCATTCCTCAAAAGTATCTCTACCTTTAGCCTGCATTTCTTTATCTGAAGAAAATGTGAGACCTGGCAACCTTCTTGACTGAACAGTGCCACAAGACCATATTTTACGTTTTGCTAAGCAAACTTGCAATGGCAAAGATGTAAACCAATTATCATAAAACAGTCTGTATCCTTTGCCATTTGGAATGCTTTGAGCTAAATGCAAAACTATATTTGAACTAGCCCCAAGATCAGGAACTGTAGGGTCATCAACTGGTTGAATCTTTCCAGTGTATGGAATAAAATCGTACACCATTCCCTCTTTGTCAGCTAACACAAAAAATTTGAAACCCCATTTGTGCGGTTTCTTTGGGATATATTGTTTTAGTGCAGAATGGCCTTTGAATGGAATGATAAACTCATCTATGCATATATCTCTGATCATTGGAATTTCTTTAAATTTAGCTCTCAAATGTTCCACGAAGGGGCGTACTTTAGCTATTTTATCATCACCAGACAGCTGAGAATTATCTACAAAATGAATATTACTTTTTATCTCTTCCCACCTATCACGAGTCATCAAGCTTGTGTAACGCTCATCTTTCATACCATCATTCCAGTGCTCACGAGTATTACTTATTTTACAGAGGCTAAACCAAATAGACAGTCCCAGCCACTGCTCAAATTCTTCCCTAGTCAATTTTAGAGGACGATTTACATTTTTCTGCACAGAATATAAATTACTTTGACTAACAAGAATATCTTTATCAATAAATTTCGAAAAAAACTGAAATGGGCTCACAAAGTCATCCTCGATATTTTCTGATACGCGAGAGTCATTTTCAAAGTCTGGTTCAGGTGGAATAGGCTGTCGACTGGTAACTTTTTTCCAGATAGGAGTACGCTTCTGCGAAGTCTGCTTTCGCCTTTTCTCGTTAGATACAGACAAGGGTGAATGGTTTTCGACGCATAAGACAACTGTGCTAGAAGACAAAATATCGTCCTGTGATTCACATTCTGAAGCTGTACCTTTATAGAAAAAAAAGAAGTTCGTTAGAAATATACTTTTTCATCCAATATTTTACTACAGAGGGGATGTAAGTGTGTTTGTATTATAGAGATTTAATTGACTATACTCTTCTGTATTCAGTATTTATTATTCATTTATATTAATTCTGTAGCTATCTACTTTTGAAAAAAATATGAAAAGCTTACTTGACTCGTTAGGTCTGAACTCTTCTAAATTTTCTCTTTCATCTCCTTCTGATATGGTCTCTTCATCACTTGTTGCAGCAACTGTACAATAGCGTGACTTCTTGTTACAGTTTCCAGCATAAAAGTTACCAATTGCTATAGAAATTGATGCATGTCCAGAAGATTCACTTGTTCCTAGAAGCAAATTGGAAAAAAAATTACTACAACTTATGAATTGCCATCTGCTCTTTATGACACACACACACACACACACACACACACACACACACACACACACACACACATTTATATATTAATTTATATATTAATTTATTTATGCATTTATTTCAAACTCTCCATGAAATAATTAAATCAAATGAATTATTTCCCCCCTAAAACCCTAAAATTCATTGTTATAAAAAAGCATGTGTTGCGGGGAAACCCTTCTAAACCCGTGCTGATCGTTTTCGAGCACCATGTTCTAGATCATCTAATGATAGTACAAGTAATTTTATACTCTAAATTTTACTCTAAATATAGTCTAAAATATATATTTGAGAGCTACAAATTATTATAGAACTATATCTTACCTGGTAATGATTCCATGGTCTGGTAAAGTTAGGTCCGTGGACTGCATCACCAACATCTGCTGCAGCGTTACCTATAATGGTGCTAAATTCTAACAATTTTAAATTTCGCGGAAAAGCGTTGCTTGGTAACTCCACAGAGTTGGCCGAAAACAGCCATCACGGCGTACCCGACAAAAACGCAACAATTTTGGATATATTTCCATTTTTATTTTGGTGTCCGATAATGGACACTACGGCGGTAAAGGGTTAATAGGAGAAATGGTAGTGCTAGAAGTAGTATTACTTGTTGTAGCCTTGGAAGATGCATTACTGGCTGGATATAACTCACACTGAGTTCCAACTGACACATATCAGGGTGTCCCAGGAGGAAATGTCAAGAATGCACCATTTCACTCTTTGGGTATTTCTAAGTAGAAAGTATTATATCGATATGGGTCTGATTCCCAACCATTACCGAGATACAGGCCTCTAGATTTGGGTAATTAAAACATAATAAAAAGGCGATCTTAGATACTGTTTAATGACACTTGTGGTTTACAAAAAGTACAAACATACAATACACTGTTGCACTTATTGCAGAATGGTTTCAAAGTGACCCCCTCCTTCTTCAATGCGCGCGGCGAGCCTCCGATCCATCGAGTCTTGCCAAGGAAAATGCGGAAGTTCATTTCTGAGGTTTATGAGCAGGTGTTAAGACGTACCTAAATAAATAATGTAAATAAATAATGTGAGGATCTGCACAGTTGCCAATGTATCATTAAATGTCATTGAATATTATCTAAGATCGGCTTTTTATTATGTTTTAGTTACCCAAATGTAGAGGCCTGTATCTCGGTAATGGTTGGGAATCAGGCACATGTTGATATAATACTTTCTACTTAGAAATACCCAGAGTCAAATGGTGCATTCTTGACATTTCCTCCTGGGACACCCTGTATAAGAGATTTAGACAAATTCTGGGTACCTACCGTACCTACTTGAGCATAAGACACAGAAGAGCTCTGGGGAGATAAGGGTCATTCCATGTGAAATCAGACACTTTTTAACCATTTTGGGCATGACTGTCACCGATTTCCTTGAATTTTTTTTTTGTATGGAGCTATCTGAGATATGGCCAGAAAATAATTTTCAGACCTGGCTGACCCCTGGCACTCATGTTCTGGGGTCGCAAAATATTAGCACTCTGGCCCAAGTGCTATTTTTCAAATGCATGTATCTTGGGAACCAATAAAGATAGAAAAGTGGTTTTGGTGTAAAATTAAAGAGAAAAGAAAGTTCTATCACTTTTCTTAAACAAAGCATCCTCTAAAATTAAAAATTTAAAAGCTTGAAGATGACTGACATTTGACCTTTATAAAAAAAAAATGCCCATCTCTGATTTTTAAATCAAAATTCTTTTTGGATGCCATCCATTGTGGTTAACAACCTCTGAAAGTTTCATAACTGGCCAAGACATAATAAAAAAGTTACATCCATTCCAATGAAACCATTTCTGAAAATTATTTTCACCATATCTCACACAGCCCTCCATACAAAATTTTTTTTCAAGGAAATCAGTGATGGTCATGCCCAAAATGGTCAAAAAGTGTCTTTCACATGGAATGACCCAAAAAATATAATCCATATTTTTTCAGAGCTACTATATTATATTGCTATTATATTATATTCTATAAATTATATATATTATATTATATTACTACTATTATATTCTTGTTTATTTTTTTTAGGAATTGGTAGTATGCTATTTTAGTATTAAATTCATAGGCCTGCACTAAATTATAGATATATATTCATTTTATTGGCTCATAATGGAAGCCAGTCATGGATTTGATTGCTGAAAGTTGAAATTGAAATGTGCAGATCCACTAGAATGTCACAAGTAGAAGAATGAAGGATCTACATATTGTCTCCAATTTAATTCTGAAAAAGCTACCATCTATGAATCTTTCTAAAGACCACAGACTCTGCAAATGATACAGAGAAATTAGAGCAAATGGCAAAGAATAAGGTGACTCCTGAAACCTCATCAACTAGCAATGATCCCACATTAGACTAACACGAACGTAGATGTAGCTCATAACGTAAACTAACCCACTTTTTGTTTAACTGTACCTACTTTTTTTTTTTTTCTTTTCTCCTTTCTTGCATGTCTGTAACTCTCTTTACTTGCATGTTTGTAGTTTGCATGGTATGACAGTGAGTTAAGACTGTGTTTGCATGGTTTGTAAGCGTTCTTATTTTACTCCTTTTCATCTTTCACCCCTCTCCTATTCTCTCCGACTATTTTTCTGACTTGTCGGCAGTGGCTGGCGGATGATGATGGTGAGACCTTTTTCCTCTTTTTCTGAATGAATGTTAACCCACGAATGATAGGTGTTGCTCCTTACTTAACCCCTTATTCTCTTCTCTTCTCTTAACCCCCTACTCTTTCCTTTCTCTCGGGCTAGCCTTAGAGTGGATCTTAGGGTCTTTGTTAGCCTTAGCTTCTGTAGATCTGTAGATCTTCACAATCTGAAATTGAGATGGCCACAGATGAATCACCAGCTGAATCAAAAAAACATGAAGCATGTTTTCTCGATGAATCATTGCAAGCAGTGGGTGAATCCCCACTAAAAGTTGACAAACTGCAATCAAGAAAACCATATGCACAAAAGAAGATCAGCAGATTAGCATCCAGTGTGAAAGCAAAATTTGAACATTTAAAAGGCTCACCCATTAGTTTAGAAGAACCAAGCACAAGTTCAGTTCAATCAAAAGAAAATGATTTTGATGAAATCATGGATCAACTTAAAGAGAAGTTTAAAACAGTATCTTTAAGGAGTGAAAAAATCAAAATACTCACTGTATTACCAAGTAGCTGGAGCCTGCAGGACAAATAGACAAATAGACAAATGAAAGTGCCAAATGTACACTCCACCATCTCCAAAATTCATGAAACTTGATGTGAGGGTTGGTTTTGGTCCAAATTACAAAAATCTGAATTTTTTTGAAAATTGGTCAAGTTGGTCAAATTTTATGGCTTGACCAAATGAAAAAACCAACAATTTTCAAACATAAATATCTCAGCTGCTAATTGTGGTAGCGTAATAAGTCTTAAATGATAAAATATGTAGAATTAACTATAGTTTCTAAATATGTATCATTTTTTTAGGGTAACAAAAATAAAATTATGATTTTTTGGAAAAAATGTCATTTTTTTTTTTTGCGATTTGGCAGCGAAGATATAATTTTTTGAAAAAAAGACCAAGAATAAAAAATGTTTATTTGATGTATGTACACCATAATAAGTAATAAAAAGTCAGCTTATAGTTATAAGGCTCAAAACTGAGTTTGAAATTAAGTAATAAAAATTTTTTTCAGACGACGAAGATTTATTATAGACTTGTTGGTCCAAAAAAAGACAATTTTCAATTCATATAAAAAATACATGTAGATAAACCAAAGGAGAAAAATCTTTTAAAATATATGTACAATGTACATACATAACCTCTCTTATATTTAAGGACAGAATATATTGACAATAATAATGTTTAATTTATAAAGCGCTTATCAGAGTATAAAATACTCTTCCTAATACTACACGTACACAAGTCTTTGAGAATGAATTAAGAGAGTATTCTCATCCAGTGAATCCAAATTTTAGACACTAATAATATAATAATAAGAAAAAAGAATTTGAAAAGATTTTTATAACTATTAAGTAGATACACAAATCTTAGATAAAAATTTTAGAAATATTATATAGACAATCTTAGATAGTATACATTCGATAGAATTTATTTTATCTTCTTTGAAAAGTTATTTAATTCTTGAAGCGGAGAAATGTATTGTATTCTTGTTCCTCCTCGTAAGCTTGCTTCAATACTCCCAAATATATTTTCTGTTGGAACGTGACAAACATCATCTTGTGCAGGAAAAATGTATGACGGACATACGCCCGAAGGATGGAGAAATTTTATCAGAAAATCATCATATTCACAGTCAAAGGACTGAACTAATCCAAGCCATAGCTTATTTTCATACATACAACCCACAAAAGAGCCTGTTTCAATTTCGCGTTGAGAGACAGTATTATGTTCTTGAACCAAAGCAGAAACTCTAATGAGCTCTCTTATTTCGACTGACTGTGCATTCTGAGAGAGTGGATAAACCTTCAACAAATTCTTGGAAATTGGGACGAAGCAATGTAATTGTTGAGTACCTTTGATAGAAGTAATAGGTTCACTCAGACATTTTTGCAAAGAAAGCTCTCCAATTAATTTAGGCCAGGCTCAAACTATAATTTTTGTTTGATTTTAATTTATCAGAGTGACTAACAGTTGGCTTTTGATATAAAAATAAGATTCCTGAAAAAAATAATTGGTGGCCACCAACGTGTGTTTGGCCACCCCCATTTTTGTAAAAACATCTAATGCCGCACTAGCAAAATCAGGAAAATGGCAATATCTCTTTTTCTGAACATGCTAGAGAGATGGTTTGCATACCAAAAGATGCAGAATTTGATTTAGAACAAATTATTAAGAGTGGTATTTTTTCATACAACCTTTAGTTTTTGTTATTTCAGAAAAACTAATTTTTTGGGCCCTTTCAACTGAATGTCAACACAATAAAACATTCTCAAGCTGCAAATTGACATGTATTAGTGGTTTTCAATCAGCAATCAAAATCAATCAAAATCAGCCATTTTAAATTCATTGAAAATGCTTTTTGACATTCCAAAACGCCAAACATTAAATTATACAATTAACAAATTGTCATTTTGTCATATTTTAGCATGATAAATAATAATCTAGAACTTAAAATATTTTTTAGACACAAAATCTTTCATTAATTTACATGATCTAATTTTGTTTCTAATAAGACCATCTCTACGCTCATGACCTACAACAGCCAAGGATGCTTCAGTGACAAGCTTGATGTGCCTTTCAACATTCTGACTGTGGCACTCGTGATCCAGTTTCAATGCGGTATTAATGATATCACGCAGTTCATCATTACTGAATTCTTTTAATACAGGTGGAACAGTTTCCCATTGGGACATAGCAGACAGCTTGTGGTATGCAGAAGCTTTGAAATTGATGATTGGCTTTCTAAAGACCCTAACATTCTCATCTATAGCAGGATATTCATCAGTACCACCTTCATGATCCTCTTCATTCTCATCATCACTTTCAATTATTCCACCTGCAAAATCATTGCTACTACCAGATTCATCATCAAAATCCTCTATAACTCCCCTCAGACACAGAACTTTATTGACAGCACACCTCCTCACCTCTTCATCTTCATCAGCCAGCATTCCAACTAAAATATTTTCACCATGAGCAAAATAGCTATTATTGTTTAATATGTCATAACAAATTTCTCTAATTTTCCTGTCAGGGAATTTATTTACTCTTTGGATCATATTGAATAGGTTTCTTGACCCATCACTTAGCCTCTTATTAGCCTTGATATTGAACCAACTGTGAAAGTATACTTTGATGATGAATTCTACTATGATTTTGAGGTTCTTACTGGGTCTTTTTTGTGAAACATAAAAGCGAAGAATTCTACAGGCTAAGGTGAGCCATCGAGAGTGATTTAGCAGGCCAACTTCTAAGAGTGCAAGGTCTTCATCCACTTCACCAGTAATAATTGCCCAGCAGATGCAGTATCCATAGTATTGGTCTGTTGATAAATTATTGACCACCTCATTTGGTAGAAGCACAAATGCAGGATAAGGTATAGATTTGAAGTCCACAACATTCCATTCTGACACATCCCCATTGAGCTGAGAACCAATAGGGCCAGAAAATTTGTCTGGACTTTTTGTTGTCCCATCTAAAGTTATGAAGATGTGTCTAAGTGGCAATTCATTTAGATGCAGAAGACAAATATCCCACTGAAGAGGTTGCCCTAAAAACATTTCCAAATATCCGATTGACCCATGCATATGTCCTGTGTTAGTATTTGTCCCATCTGCTTTAACTAAGTTTAATTTGGCCTCAAGTTCTGTCCCTTTAATGATCTTATAAATGCCATGGGCAATGTCAATGCCTTTGCCACTCTCCGGGGTAAAATGGTCGAGGTAGAAATCATCTGAAAATAAATGTAATTAATTTTACAATTAAATAAAAATGAAAAAGGAAGGAATAAAGTTAACTGGACAGTTGTCACTTAAAAAGAAAATTTTTTAAGTAATTGAAATATTACAGTCGGCTGTGACCCACAATTTATGCAATTCCTCAAAAGTAGCTCTCAGTACAGCATCTGTTTTATAGTCTCCGAAACACAAACACCTTTCAATAACTTGCTTCAACGTAGGCAATTTCCCTAAAGGAAACTGTTCTGCTGGCATAAAACGTACATCACCAAGTACTTTAGCAACTGTTTTCCTTGTAGAAGTCATACTTTATATTGCAAATGTTGAATTCAATGACAAATTGCAGTTGGAAACTTATAACAAAGGCACCTGAAAAAAAAACAAGTTCATGAAGCAGCCCCACCCTCTATTCTTTAATCAAGCATAATGGATGCAAGATAACAAGGAAAAGTCATATCATGTGATCACTATGTCCATGTCAACATCCTTTTAGGGCAATGTTAGTAATCAAAAAGCCAAATCATGCTTATTTTAGAATTTCTTTTGTCACTAAGGTCCGTCGAAAGGGGGTCTATGGGCCCCAAAAATTAGTTTTCCTAAAATAATTTAAAAACTAAAGGTTTTATGAAAAAATATCACTCTTAATAATTTCTTCTAAATCAAATTCTGCGTCTTTTAGTATGCAAACTATCTCTCTAGCACGTTCAGAAGAAGAGATATTGCCATTTACCTGATTTTGCTAGTGCGGCATTAGATGTTTTTACAAAAATGGGGGTGGCCAGACACACGTTGGTAGCCACCAATTATTTTTTTCAGGAATCTTATTTTTATATCAAAAGCCAACTGTTAATGACTCTGATTAATTCTATCTTGAGTTTCAGCACGGCCTACGTCTACATCTACAACTTCGTAGTTCGCCTTTATCTGTTTTTGTCCCGGCTTCAATCCAGCTGTAAAACAAATTCATAAATTTAGGTTGCGTGAAATAATCAAATATCAAATATTTTGTATATATGTATTCAAGTGCTGATGCTAATATTTAAAAACAGAAAACTACGAATTTGGCATTAAAAAACAAATGTCCTGAATGGAGTCTCTATTGTTTTATTACCTGTTTTAATAGGGCTTTCATCAAATAAAGGTAAAATATTGTCGCTGAGCAAATCTTTATTGAATTGCCTGTCTTGAACGACAAATTCTTCCATTGGTGGTGGATTCGTGGAATCGCTACTGCTTCGCTCCATAGATTCATTAAGTATGTCTGGCTTAGGTATTGGCGCAGGTTCCAGCTCTCTGGATGAACGTTGAACATGTTCTAATACAATTGGCTTCTTTTTAATTGTGACATAGCAATTGCTGCATAGTAATTGATTTTCTTCCAAAATTCCATAGCTTGCAGCTGCCATGGCAGAGTTTACTTTTTTGATGTTACAGAAAATTCTTCTTGAGTGTTTTTTCATAGGATCGCAACAAAATTTTGTGTTTTGAGGCATTTTAAGGGTTAGGTAAATTTACGTATACTAGAAAATTAGGTATATACTGAAAATCTGGAAAGAAAGCAAAAAATTGTTAAAATTTGGAGGATTTTTTTTTTTTCATTTTTTTTTCATAATAATCATCGATAAGCTGACTTTTTATTACTTATTATGGTGTACATACATCAAATAAAAAAATTTATTCCTGGTCTTTTTTCCGAAAAATGATATCTTCGCTGCCAAAAAAAAAAAAAAAAAAAAAAAAAAAAAACTTTTTTCAAAAAATCATAATTTTATTTTTACCCTAAAAAAATGATACATATTTAGAAACTACAGTTAATTTTACATATTTTATCGTTTAAGACTTACTACACTACCACAATTAGGAGATGAGATATTTACGTTTGAAAATTATTGGTTTTTTCATTTGACCAAAATTTGGTCAAGCCATAAAATTTGACCAACTTGACCAATTTTCAAAAAAATTCAGAAATTTGTAATTTGGACCTAAACCAACCCTCACACCAAGTTTCATGAATTTTGAAGAGGTGACCGTGTACTTCATTTGTCTATTTCTCATAGAATTACCCATATGGCATCTGTGGCTAGAAAGGTATATATTTGAAGAAGAGGGCATTATGTCTGACTTTAACCCAAAGCTTGGGAAAAAATTAGAACAGAATGTGACTGACATCATTATTTCCTTCTATCTTTCTGAAGAAGTTAGTAGAATTATACCAGGTAGGCAAGACTGCATAAGCTTAGTTGTTGATGGAAAATGGAAACATTTCCAAAAACAATTAATCCTGTGCAACTTGAAAGAAGCTTACCAACTGTTCAAAGAAAAGAATCCTGCTGCTAAAGTAGGCTTCAGTAAGTTTGCTGAACTTCGACCAAAACAATGTGTGTTGGCAGGTTCTACAGGAACACATTCAGTGTGTATTTATACCATTCATCAGAATACGAAATTGATGAATTGCACACAAAAGTTTTGTGATCATTTCAGAATGCAATGTTCATGACATGGTAGCAGTACACCTGTTTCAAAAATACTTAAACTACATTGAAGAGAACATCACCAATCCCAGCAAAATCATATATTTCTCTGATGGATGTGCTGGACAGTATAAAAATGGGAAAAATTTTGTTAATCTTTGTCATCATAAGAAAGATTTTAATATTGAGGCCGAATGGCACTTTTTTGCTACTAGCCATGGAAAAGGTCCTTGTGATGGTGTTGGAGGCACTGTAAAATGATTAGCCCGCAAAACAAGTCTGCAGCACCCATATGATGACCATTGACCATTCGTGATCAGTCTTTCCCATTCATGATCAGTCTTTCCTTGTGAACAGCAGGGCTGTGGAGTCAGCACATAAAAAACTGACTCCAACTCCTCAATTTTTTGTCTATCCGACTCCAAAGGTATATTAATTCTAAATCTGCTATGATGATAATTACACAAGAGGCATTTCATCACCACCACATGAATCATCAGGCTACTTTTTAAACCCATAACCTGCAAAGTTTGAGTCTAATGGTTGTAGCGATGCCATTATGGCTTTTTTATTTTTTATTTATGAAAAAACAAAATTCATTGAGCATAAAACAAAAAAAAATTAAATTTAAGACTATGACAAAATAAAAATTTCATTAAATGCAATCAAAAATATAAAAGTATTCCTGCAAAATTTATTAAACTAAGGCCAAGGGTGAAAATCTAAAATTTATGAATAACTTGTTCTTAGGAACAGAATAGCTTCTGCCAGATCCTCTTTCATTGAAGCCCTTAAATCTGATTTAATTATTTTCAGTGCAGAAAACAGTCTCTCCACACTGACCTGAGTGGGTGGCATGGCTGTTACTATCATAGCTGTATCTCTTAAAATCTCTGGATATGCGGGGATGACTTCTTGTATTGTCAGTTTAGATGAGCGATCATATTTTTCCACTTCTTTTAGGCTATCAAAAAAATCTTGCTTAAATTTCATTAGTTTAACATCAAAAGGTTGCCTATGCACGTTTTGCTTTTGAGCGCTCAATTTTATCTAAATATTTTTGAAAGTCTAATTCTTCATCATTTGAAGAGGATGAGAGGGACTTACTACTCATATCTTCATCCTGTGGTTCAGGATTTTCAGGTAATAGCCCTTTTTTGCAAATTGCAACCTCGCAGAGGGCCTCGTTTGCTTTAGCAATTTGTTCTTCGGTCAACAAAATTTGGTTCATTGGATCTCTGTAGACAGCAGCTAATAAGATCTCAATTTCCAGTAGCAGACCCCCTCTTTTCTTCATTGAGGATACAATTCCATCAGCAATTAATCCTCCAGTTTGGGATAGACGAAATAATAAATTTTTCCATTCCCATAGGAATGTACCAGGAGTTAAATCCTCTGCTTGCAACTTTTTGGTGACAGTATAAGGGTGAGCAAGCAGAGCTTCTAATTGTGTAACCTCCCTCTATTGAATTTCAGTTAGTGAAACATTGGGATTATCAATGTCTTCTCGGAAGGGTTTTAGATCAAGCAAACGCTTAATCATCATATATGTGCTCCCCCAGCGTGTCGCTTGGTCCAAAATAGCTCCCTTTCCTGCACATCTCTGGATAATAGCATCAATTTTAGAGGTCCTGGCTGCAGTGGCTACTTGCCTCAACTTGCCTATCAGAGTAGCTGCATGGCGATCTTTCAATCCATCTCTTATTGCTAGCTGCAATGTATGTACAACACAACGCATATGTTGGATTAGAAAGAGCTTAGATGCTTCTTCAACAATATCATCTAAAATTTCATCGCTCTATTCTGTTTGTGCTGTTTGAGAATCAGTTTCAGGAATGTCATCTTCATTAGCCACTTTTTCTTCATCAACTTTATTCAGCTTTTCTATCGCGCTTAGCATGTTTGAAGCATTATCTGTGACAATACATAGAATCTGCTCTTTCTTAATTACAAAGTCTTGTAAAACTTCCTCCACTAACTTCTGAAGATAGTCGCTGTCATGATGCGCCTCGGTGTCCTTTACTCCCAATGTCCGAGTTACCATTTTATTGTTTTCATCAACAAATCTAGCATTGATGGCAAAATAGTTAACTCTATGACACGTGGCTGCATCCATTTTAATAAACATGAAGCGTCCCTTAACACTAGAACAGCGAAGCGGTCATTTTGACCGCTTTTTCCAAATTTAATTAGCATATCTTGCTTAATTCGGATTAGTTCGCCGTCATATTCCATGAATGCCTTCACTACGCCAATAACCTTTTTGTGGTATAATATGATTCAATATATCTAATTATTTCACAAGATATTCAGCGATATTACTATAACAGCGAAACGGTCACTTTGACCGTTTCTCATAAAAGCAATACAGGAGTGCTGTAAAGACTTGTCATAACATGTTCAATCTCGCTGTATGTTGTTGACAACAACACACGGCGGTTCAGTGTGTGTTGCGCTTCCAAGCTGCAAGCATGTGTGCAAACCCCTCTCTTTCAAATGAAGAAATTCTTCGATGTTTGCAAGCAATTTCAGAATCAAACTCAGAAGGAAGTGATATATCATTGGACAGTGATGATGGTGAAGATGATTATATTCCTCAGGCAGAAAGTTCATCATCTGAGTCAAATGAAGAAAGTGATGACCAGGCACAAACTGATTCAGCTAATAAAACGTTCAATGCTGGTCATGTTGCGGGTGAGTATAATAAATATTTACATCTTTGTCAGTTTCAGTATGGCGATTCGTGCATAAGTTTATTGATGATGATTAGCAATGATTTCGTGTCATATTGTAGAACCATTATGGTTATATATATAAATATTATAATAGCACAGGCCCGTAGCCACAGGGGAGGGGGGGGCAAGAGGGGGCAAAGCCCACCCTGTAAAACATTCTGCCCCCCCCCTGGAAAAACTCGGCACTTTTCACCACTGTTTGCCGAATTGAATTAGAACCATATATATATCTTTATATATATATATATATATACAGGGCGTCCCAAAAAAATGTACACACACTTTAAATAATTATAAAGGCAGTGTTTATTAAAATACATTTCATTTTCAAAATGTAATAGAATCTACAGACATTATTTAATTGTTTTGTCAATGCCTATTTTCAAACTGACGTCCGTTCTGGTCCAGGCACTGCTGATAACGCGAAGCAATGGAATCGCAAACATCACGAAACATTTCGTTTGGTATTTGTGTGCATTCTCGTTCAATGGCTGCTCTCAATTCAGCGACTGTTGCAGGTTTTATAGCGTAGACTTTGTCTTTTAAGTATCCCCATAAAAAAAAGTCTAGTGGTGTGAGGTCTGGTGAACGCGGAGGGTATTCTACGAAATCCCTTCGTCCAATCCACATCCACATCGTGCCAAGTACCACTCGCAATACTCCACTCTTCGGTCCGGATCATCTTCATTAATAGCATGGACTAATCTTGGAATGTAACTTTTCCATTGACAGCGCTTCAAAATGCGTTGGACAGACGATTCTGAAATTCCTACCTCACGACTCGCTTGCCACACAGATTTTCTTGGACTTTGGTGATACGTTTCCAGTACTCTTTCTTGCTTTGTGGGGCTTGTCGATGTCCGTGGTCTTCCGGAACGCTTCTTGTGGACATTCTGAACAGTTCCATCGGCTTCAAACTTATCTCTAATTCGAGAGATATGTTTGAATCTGTTTGAAACTCCCTCTGTTTCCCTTCCCTGTTTCCCTGTTTCCCTGTCCCTCTGTTTCCCTTCCCTCCCCTCTGTGGATCTGTTTGAAACTCCCTCCTAAACTGTCTTTGCACTTCAACTGCGTTTTCACACTTCCAGTAGCATTTTATAATGAATTTCCTTTGTTCAAAGCTTAGTCTGACTGCCATTATTAATTCTAATGGGTTTAACTTGGAAAGAAAGAAACATCAATTGAGCTATCAGCTGTTAAAGTGTGTATACATTTTTTTGGGACCCCCTGTATATATATATATATATATATAATATATATATATATATATATATATATATATATATATATTCCTTCATTGTCCCCCCTTTAAATTTCTCCGCCCCTCCTACTCATTCGGTCTGGCTACGGGCCTGTAATAGCAACTTACCATTGTGCTTTATTACTTGCAAGAAAGATGGGAGGCTTTATGGGAAGAAAAAAGCGATGCGAAACTCCTGCTTTGATTGAAGTTGGTTCAGTTTTAATGGCGAAGGATGGCA
This sequence comes from Bathynomus jamesi, assembly GCA_023014485.1. Classification (NCBI taxonomy): domain Eukaryota; kingdom Metazoa; phylum Arthropoda; class Malacostraca; order Isopoda; family Cirolanidae; genus Bathynomus; species Bathynomus jamesi. The sequence continues at coordinate 290,254 of JAJOZX010000572.1, read as the reverse complement.
CAGAATGGGAGGTTATTGAACAAGGCAACAGAAATGAGGGAAAAACCCGATCACAGAATATTGTACGTGAAGAACCTGGCCCCACAGTTTATGCCAAACGACAAATTGCTGAAAATGATTTTTTGAGTGCTTTTAGATTGCTAATTGATGATTTTATTTTGAAACATATACAAAAGTGTACTCAAGCAGAAGCTCATAGACGATTGAAAACTACTTCATGGACTGTGTCACTGGAAGAAATTATGGCTACTATTGGCATCATGTTTGCTCGAGGAATATTGGCCAAGGGGCAACCTGCTGATGATCTCTGGTCAAAAGAGTGGGGACCTCCTTTCTTTCGTGAAACAATGGCACGAGATCGCTTTCGAGAAATTATGAGATACCTCCGTTTTGACATGAAGTCTAACAGATCTGAAAGGCTGAAAACGGACAAATTTGCACTGACATCTCAAGTTTGGAATCGGTTCACCCAAAATTGCATTGCTTGCTACAAACCAAGCGAATATATAACTGTTGATGAACAGTTATTCCCCACTAAAGCAAGGTGCCCTTTTACCCAGTACATTGCCACTAAGCCAGACAAATTTGGTATAAAATTTTGGATAGCTGCTGATACCAAGTCAAAATACTTCTTGAACGGATTCCCATACCTTGGTAAAGATGCAAAGCGCCCATCAAACCAACCGCTTTCAGAATATGTAGTTCTTCAACTTGTCGAACCATACCTTGGCAAAGGAAGAAACATTACGACTGACAACTTTTTTACTTCAGTGAGTTTATGTCGTAAATTACAACACAAAAATACTACCCTTGTTGGGACAATGAATCGTGCCCGAAAAGAAGTGCCAATTGCCATCAAGAATTTGCGAGACAAAAGGTTCAACACTCATGTTTTGAAAAATGACCAAGCAACGCTAACTGTCTATCAATGCAAACCAAATAAAAATGTGATTCTTCTGAGCAGCGTGCATAGCTGTGTTCAAGTTGAAGATAATGCAAAAAGAACCCCTGAAACTGTGACTTACTACAATTCAACAAAATATGGCGTAGATATAGTTGATCAGATGGCTCGCAAATACAGCACTAAAGGGTCATTCTCTGTCAGATCAACCAAAAAAAATTGAAATTAACACCCTCATCTCTCATATTTTGCTGAAATTTGGTTTATAGGGAGTTTGTGAGCCCTGAATCCATTTCTGAAATTATAAGGTCAATCCGACCAATGGTTCAAGAGATATGACATCAGGCAATTTGAGGTCACTCGCGAGGTTACTAACATTTGGCGAGCCATAACCTGGGTAATAATTGTCATAATTATATAAAAGTATATATATTTAGAATCAGAAAATGACAAGGAATCCAAATATGCAAGTTTTAGAACTCTAGGTTGAAAAATAAAAAAGTTACACTGTAACCAAAATTTGAGGTCACGATTTGACCTCTGGGGTATCAAATGAGAATTTTTTTTTTAAATGTAAAAAATGAAGGCATAGGCATTGGCTATTAGAATCAGCAAAAAAAAGTTTGTTTATGTTAGTATTTTTCATGTAACTAACATATAAGTGAACACCATATTCATAAGTTGTGCGTCAATTCTACCTATTTTTTCACACTTAAGCTCATAATTTGACCTATAGAAATTAAAATTACATTTTTTATAGATATAAAAAACAAAGTCAGAGTTCTTGACTAATAGAAACAATCATAAAAAGTTTGTTTATGTTGTTGTACTTTTCATGTAACTAACTTATAAGTGAACACCATATTTATAAATTGCTTGTCATTTCAAGGCATTTTTATATCTTAGCTATCAATTTGACCTCAAGCTCCAAGAATTTAATAAAAATTGTATTTCACTGCTAATCTACACTGGCAATAATAGTTATAATAGTGAAAGAGGAAGACTAAGCTCACATGTAGCCTAAACAAACCTGTTGAAACATGTTGCTACTTGTCTAAGTGCAGAATCAACACACATAGTTGCAAAATTCCTTGTCTACAGGTTAGTACAGTTCCAGCCAGCACTGTGGGTGGCTGGTGGGTATGGTGTTTTTAATGAGCCTCAGAGACTATCAAGGCCTAAAATATTAAGTGTGTATAGCTATATATTTTCTAAAAATATATATTACCTAATTGTAAATCCTATATCTTTACAGATCAAAATACAATGGTTCGGCACTTGAAATACTGCCAGGACCCTATTCAAAAACACAAGAAACGCATAACAATCAAGGCAAATTCTTACACCAGAACACATGTTTCAGTTTTGTGAAGAAAACTTGAGCAAGAAGATAAATTTTTTCTTCGTAACTACAGCTGATTTGAAAGATGCAGAAGAACAGTTGGAACATCGATTCAAGGATAGTAGGGCTATTCCTGGAACTCAGAAATATCATAGATTTGTTCCCCTAAACAAGGAAGAACTGATGGTGTATCCCATTTCAAGTGGCATTGGAGAAAAGAAAAGAATAAGGAAAAGTCATTTTACTAATGAACCTGCAATGCTTGGTAACCTAAAATGTGTCAAACCAGGAGAGTATGTTGGCTGCATTTATGACATGCAAGTTTGGTATGGAATTGTGGAGGAATATTGTGAAGAGTTTGATGATTTCACTGTGAACTTTCTACATCCCTCTGGGTCATCAGGATCAAGTGCATATTATTATCCATCAAACAAGGATTCATGTGCAGTGCCAGGACATCATATATTAACTGTAATGAGTTGTCCTACCCTAAGAGGAGGCAGCAGAATTCAATACATTTTTTCCACAAAAAGAAATTGATGAGAGCATCGAGCATGCAAAAATTGTATTAGGCTAGCACATGAATCCTCTAAGTAGTCTTCCCCTTTCACTATTATAACTATTATTGCCAGTGTAGATTAGCAGTGAAATACAATTTTACATTTTTTGCCTTTGTTTTTATATCTATAAAAAAATGTAATTTTAATTTCTATAGGTCAAATTATGAGCTTAAGTGTGAAAAAATAGGTAGAATTGACGCACAACTTATGAATATAGTGTTCACTTATATGTTAGTTACATGAAAAATACCAACATAAACAAACTTTTTTTTGCTGATTTCTAATAGCCAATGCCTATGCCTTCATTTTTTACATTTAAAAAAAAATTCTCATTTGATACCCCAGAGGTCAAATCGTGACCTCAAATTTTGGTTACAGTGTAACTTTTTTATTTTTCAACCTAGAGTTCTAAAACTTGCATATTTGGATTCCTTGTCGTTTTCTGATTCTAAATATATATACTTTTATATAATTATGACAATTATTACCCAGGTTATGGCTCGCCAAATGTTAGTAACCTCGCGAGTGACCTCAAATTGCCTGATGTCATATCTCTTGAACCATTGGTCGGATTGACCTTATAATTTCAGAAATGGATTCAGGGCCCACAAACTCCCTATAAACCAAATTTCAGCAAAATCTGAGAGATGAGGGTGTTAGGCACTGGTTGATCTGACAGAGAATGACCCTAAAGCTGGTTCAAGAAGGTGGCCCGTTCATGTTTTCTATAATATGTTGGACCTCGCTGGAATCAATGCAGCTGTTCTCTTTTGGGAAGTTACTGGTAAGAACATTACTCGTCGCAACTTTCTTCTGCAGCTAGCATTACAATTACGACAGGGTTTTAAAAAGAGTGACGCAGAGCAGGATATCAGTGAAGACGACACTGCAGAGACAGATGTGATATTGTCCCGGAAAAGAAAACAATGCCAAGTGCGAATGTGCAAGCAAAATAAAACTTGTGAAATTTGTCACAAATGTAAAAAAAAGGTATGTGGATCATGCACAAGCCACGTAATCAAGAAAATCATTTGCAAGAAGTGTTCTTCAACATAGAAAAGCACAGAAATAAAAACTAGGATTTATTAGTAAGATGAAAAAAGGATTATTATTTTGCGAAGTTAACCCTAAAGTTTTATTAATTTATAAGCGTAATTGGTTTTATCGTATATGGTTATAAATAAATACCGTTTATTTACTTCAAATAAAATTAAATACCTGTAAAAAGTATAATTTTCCTTTGATAAATACAAATGTAAACGTAAATTTAAAATAATATTAGGTGGCGGTCAATTTGACCGCCTCTCGCTGTTATGGGTATGCAAAAATTTCCGCTGTTCTAGTGTTAAGAGTTCTTCAAAGTTCTTCCTTTTTATTTGTGGCTTCTTCAACTATAATTTTTCTGATACTTTGTCTTTCCAGAGAAACTCCAAGTTTCTTGGCCATTTCTCCATTTAGGCCTAGAAAGGCTGGTTGTGAAAATAAAGATAAGGCTACACCATTTCTTACCACCAGTTCGATGATGTGCTGCTTGAACTTTTCTGTGGTCATTGTTACGGTAACTTTGTCTGTAGTAAAGAATCTTGTAAGTGGTGCTTGTCATTCAGTAGATTTCTGATCTTTTGTTAACTTTGAAGTAGTTGGAAGGTTTTTATTACTATCTTTCTCAATGACAACTTCTAAAATTTTGGGATAGAAACACCGCAAATGTCTTTTCGAATTTGATGCTCTGGTTGGTGCATTTTTATCAGAGCCAGTAAAACCACTGATTTTTGCTTCACATAATTTTTCATCATCATCATCTTCTATCATACACTGACACACGAAATGTTTCCCATCTGTGGTTATTGTAAAATATTAAAAAATTGCAGACTTTGTTGGAAGTGTCTTTGCCATTGTCAAGGGGGTTTTAGACTTGAAAGTTAAAAACTTATGAAATTTAGAAAGAACTTGAAATTAAATAAGCATTAAAAATAAAAAATATTATCTGAAAAGAAAAAATGAATTAATGGCATTAGTGTCTGAAATGGAAAACATTGTGTTTATTATTTAAGTGGTTTAACCACCATAGCTGCCAGTGATATCACACGCAAAAACATATTTTATTAAAATTTATATTGAGGTCGGAGTCAGTACATTTTTACTGACTCCGACTCCAGCAGCACCAAAATTGCTTCCGAGTCCGACTCCATGACTCGGACTCCGCAGCCCTGGTGAACAGATATGTTTTATCGAGTGTCCAGTGTTACCAATTGAATAAGTGGTTTTCGTTGAAGTGTCTTTAAAAAAAAAAATAGTGTACATTGGCAACAACCAATTTTTACAAAACTAATTAATTATCAATTTAAAACTAGAGATAGAATCTCTGGATCCAGAGGATCAAAGTTATAATAGGCTACTTTCCACAAATATGTTACTCTATATCTATTTATAACTGACATGCAAATATATCAGATCCAAAGAATCCAGTCAATTTCATTACGGTACCCATCAATACCAGTACCATACCTTGCCAACCAAAAATAAGTCATGGTCCATATCAATTGCGGACCAAGTCACAATTTACAACCATATACATTACAATATATATACTTAGGAGAAAAAGTGTAGGTGTGGCTGTAAAGACTGTACAGTAATGTAGAAATGTGTGTGCACCCATTTTGGGTCTCCCATTTAAAGGTGTTTGTTGGGCAATTGAAGATCATGAGTTTTTCAATACCTCACAGTACTATGGGAGGCACCGCTCAGCAGAGGAATCTCTTTAAATGGGGTGTGTAAGGACAGAGAGTATCCCCTAACCCAAGATGCTGCCTCCCTATATCCCACAACACTTGTGTTGAGCTGTGGGATTTATCACCTAAATGCACATAATATATATGAAATAAACTAGTACCATTCATGCAATAAAAATGGGCTTAAACACTATCACCAGATGTCCCTTGCAGACATCAAACTATCCAACCTTCTTTTGAAAGAATCAAGTGTATCTGAAGTCACCACTTCTTCTGTCAGACTGTTCCAAAACTTAATTACTCTGTTTGTAAAACTATGTTTTCTTAAATTTGTTCTTCATCTTGGCTTAAATAATTCCATACTATGACCTCTAGTCTGGTTATTGTGATCTTTAATGAAAAGAGAATCAAAATCTATCTTATCCAACCCTTTTATCATTTTATACACCTCTATCATATCACCCCTTAACCACCTCCTTTTTAATGAGAACATGTTTAGATATGCCAGTCTTTCCTTATGTGTCAATTGTCTTAGAGATGGGATCATTCTTGTTGCTCATTTCTGTACTTTTTCCAGTTTTTGATATCTTGTATCAAATAGGGACTATTAAATTGAATACAGTATTCAAGGAGGGGTCTCACGTATGAAATGTATAGTTGCTTTATAATATTGGGTGATTTGTATTCAACGTGTGTCTGCATGAGATTCAGTCTAACATTTGCTTTATTTCTGATTTCCAGACAGTGATTTGAGGGTTTAAGTTCATTAGTCACAGTGACACCCAAGTCTTTCTCTTTATCATCATTTTTAATCCAAATTCCATTCATATTGTATTCAAATTCTGGATTTTTTGGCCCAATATGCATAACCTTGCACTTATCAACATTAAATCTAATCTCCCACTTATCTGCCCAGGCTGTTACTCTGTCTAAGTCTTTTTGTATTGTCATTGCTCCTGCTACTGAATTAATACTATGGCCTAATTTTGTATCATCAGCAAATTTTGAGGTTTTACATGATAGGCATTTCTCTAGATCATTTATATAGACAACAAAAAGCAGAGGTCCCAGCACAGACCCCTGTGGGACTCCACTCAATACGAGTCTCCAAGTAGACTTATTTCCATTTAGATGAACTCTGTTTTCTGTTTCTCAGCCATTCTTCTATCCAGTCAGCTATATGACCTCTTATACCATAGGCTCTAACTTTTACCAACAATCTTGCATAAGGAACAGTATCAAATGCCTTTGCAAAATCTAAGTATACTATATCTACTGGCTCTTTAAAGATTGGAGCCACATTTGCTTTCTTTCAATCCTCTGGAATTTCAGTACATATCAATGATTTATTAAAAATAATTTCTAGTGCCTGTGCTATATTCTTTTTGGCAGCTTTTATGACTATTGGATGCATTTCATCTGGCCCTGGAGATTTTTCCATTTTTAATTTATCTATTGCTTTTAGGATATCTAGTTTTGTTATCCTTAATTCAGTTATTTCTCTATCTTGTCCTGGTAGTATAAGATCAGGAATATTATTTAAATTTTCATTTGTGAATACTGATGAGAAGTATTTGTTTAGTTCTTCAGTTATTTCAAGATCATCATCTATATGGAGGGGGCCAATTTTCTTTTTCACTCTACTTTTCAAATTGAAGTGACTGAAAAACTTCTTAGGGTTGTTTTTTGAATTCTTGGCTCGGCATTTTTCCAGGTCTCGTTTGCTATCTCTGATTGCTTTCTTGCAAATGCTTCTTTTACTTTTATATATTTCAGAGTCTGTGCCATTTTTAGTTCTTTTGAATTTATGAAATGCTTTTGTTTTTTCTCTGATTGCTCTTTTTACATTGCAGTTTATCCAAGGTTGTTTTTTATTTTTTCCAGTTCTGATTTTACACTATGGGATATGCTTCCTTTGTATGTTCATTATTATACTTTTAAATTTTTCCCACATACTAGTTACTGTCTGTTCAGGCTGTAGAATATCTGTCCAATTTATTAGACACAGATCATTTACTAGTCCATTTATATTTCCTCTTTTAAAACCTGTGATTTCTACTTTATTTTCACTAGGTCTTGAATTACAAACAATATTAAACCCAAGAATACAATGATCACCTGAACCTAGTGTTTCTGAAACTGAGATATCCTGGAAGGTATCTGGATTATTTGTTAGAATTAAATCTAGAATGGCATCGGCCCTGGTTGGTTCCTTTACTAACTGGGTTAAACCATTCTCAATTATACAGTCTAAGAATCTCTCATTACTTTCTGGTGTTTGTAATATTTCCCAGTCTATATACCTATAATTGAAATCTCCAATAATAATAATAATATTGCTTGTCATTGCTTTATTTATTTCATCAATAAGTTTATTTTCTACATACTTATTTTCTTCTCTACTTTTGGGGATTCCTCCAACTGAACATCCCTTAGGTGGTCTATAGATACCCCCTATCCTGATTTTCCTGGCATTTTTATGCCCAATATCTATCCATACAGATTCAACTATTTCTTCTTTAACAGAGGTAACTTCAACTGGATTCAGATTTGTCTTGGCATAAATGGTTAATGTTTACTATAACACCAGCTGCACCCCAAGTAAAATGAAATATTTCCAGTAGTATATACGTCATAATTTACTAAGAAAAATGGTGTTTGTCTTTATTTGGGGAAATTCGTATTTACGAAGATATTTGCTTCTGAAATTTTAATTAACAATATCCATTTGACGTGATGTCACGTCAAATATGCGTTTATAATAACAACATTTGTTTTGATTTTCATCGTCTAGTGATTGACACCATTTTCCTTTAAATAAATTTAGATATGGCATGTGAAGGCTGTAATTATGATTTCAAAGAACTGATAGTGCACGTTTATAATAACGATAAAGCCGCTATAGAGATTTTCATTGCACATAATGTTTTACCATCAACAAGGAAGTGTCCAATGTGTGATAAACAGTGTGCATACAGAGAAGACCAGCATATATTCTAGTGTACATCAAAATAGACTAACAAAAGAAATAAATGTGTAAACACATGCGGATTCTCCATATCCCAGTTCAAGAATACATGCCTAGATAAAGTGAATGTAAAGCCTAATGTAATATTATGTTTTATGAACATATTCCTGATGAAAGAATTCTCAGAAGCCTATTGTATACGTAATTTACATCTCTCCTCAAAGATAATAGTTGATCAGAAATCATTTTGCTGTATAGTGTATGAATATTGGGTTGAACATCAAAAACCAATTGGTGGTATGGTAGTGGTGTAATTGTAGAAATTGATATAGTAAACTGCTTGCTATAGTTAATGTAATACAAGCAATGAGAAGGTTAGGTTAGGTAAGGTAAGGTTAGGTAGGGTGAGGTGAGGTTAGGTGGGTTAGGTGAGGTTAGGTTAGATGAGGTTAGGTGAGGTTAGGTGAGGTTAGGTTAGATGAGGTTAGGTGAGGTTAGGTGAGGTTAGGTTAGATGAGGTTAGGTGAGGTTAGGTTAGGTGAGGTTAGGTGAGGTGAGGTTAGGTGAGGTTAGGTGAGGTGAGGTTAGGTGAGGTTAGGTTAGATGAGGTTAGGTGAGGTTAGGTGAGGTTAGGTTAGATGAGGTTAGGTGAGGTTAGGTTAGGTAAGGTGAGGTTAGGTGAGGTGAGGTAAGGTTAGGTAAGGTTAGGTAAGGTGAGGTTAGGTAGGTAGTAAGGTGAGGTAAGGTGAGGTTAGGTGAGGTTAGGTGAGGTAAGGTGAGGTTAGGTGAGGTAAGGTTAGGTAAGGTTAGGTAAGGTTAGGTTAGGTAAGGTGAGGTTAGGTGAGGTTAGGTGAGGTTAGTTAGGTGAGGTTAGGTAAGGTGAGGTTAGGTTAGGTAAGGTGAGGTTAGGTTAGGTGAGGTTAGGTAAGGTTAGGTGAGGTAAGGTAAGTTAGGTGAGGTAAGGTTAGGTAAGGTAAGGTTAGGTAAGGTTAGGTAAGGTAAGGTTAGGTAAGGTGAGGTTAGGTTAGGTTAGGTAAGGTGAGGTTAGGTAAGGTGAGGTTAGATAAGGTAAGGTTAGATAAGTTGAGGTTAGGTAAGGTGAGGTTAGGTAAGGTGAGGTTAGGTAAGGTGAGGTTAGGTAAGGTGAGGTAAGGTGAGGTTAGGTGAGGTTAGGTAAGGTTAGGTGAGGTTAGGTGAGGTTAGGTAAGGTTAGGTTAAGGTGAGGTAAGGTGAGGTTAGGTGAGGTTAGGTAAGGTTAGTGAGGTTAGGTTAGGTAAGGTTAGGTAAGGTGAGGTTAGGTAAGGTTAGGTAAGGTGAGGTTAGGTAAGGTTAGGTAAGGTGAGGTTAGGTAAGGTTAGGTTAGGTGTTAGGTGAGGTGAGGTTAGGTGAGGTTAGGTGAGGTTAGGTGAGGTAAGGTTAGGTTAGGTGAGGTTAGGTGAGGTGAGGTTAGGTAAGGTGAGGTTAGGTGAGGTTAGGTAAGGTTAGGTTAGGTGAGGTTAGGTGAGGTTAGGTAAGGTGAGGTTAGGTGAGGTTAGGTAAGGTGAGGTTAGGTAAGGTTAGGTTAGGTGAGGTAAGGTTAGGTTAGGTGAGGTTAGGTGAGGTGAGGTTAGGTGAGGTTAGGTGAGGTGAGGTTAGGTGAGGTTAGTAAGGTTAGGTGAGGTTAGGTGAGGTGAGGTTAGGTGAGGTTAGGTAAGGTTAGGTAAGGTGAGGTTAGGTAAGGTTAGGTTAGGTGAGGTAAGGTTAGGTTAGGTTAGGTGAGGTTAGGTGAGGTGAGGTAGGTGAGGTGAGGTGAGGTGAGGTTAGGTAAGGTGAGGTTAGGTAAGGTGAGGTTAGGTAAGGTGAGGTTAGGTGAGGTAAGGTAAGGTAAGGTTAGGTTAGGTAAGGTTAGGTAAGGTAAGGTTAGGTTAGGTAGGGTAAGGTAAGGTAAGGTGAGGTTAGGTAAGGTTAGGTAAGGTTAGGTAGGGTAAGTAAGGTAAGGTTAGGTAGGTGAGGTTAGGTAGGGTAAGGTAAGGTAAGGTTAGGTAAGGTTAGGTAAGGTGAGGTTAGGTTAGGTAGGGTAAGGTTAGGTAAGGTTAGGTAGGGTAAGGTAAGGTAAGGTTAGGTAAGGTGAGGTAAGGTGAGGTTAGGTTAGGTGAGGTTAGGTTAGGTAAGGTGAGGTAAGGTGAGGTTAGGTTAGGTGAGGTTAGGTAGGTGAGGTAAGGTTAGGTAAGGTGAGGTTAGGTAAGGTGAGGTTAGGTGAGGTTAGGTAAGGTGAGGGAGGTTAAGGTGAGGTTAGGTAAGGTGAGGTGAGGTTAAGGTGAGGTGAGGTTAAGGTGAGGTTAGGTAAGGTGAGGTGAGGTTAAGGTGAGGTTAGGTAAGGTGAGGTAAGGTGAGGTTATGTAAGGTGAGGTTAGGTTGGGTAAGGTGAGGTTAGGTAAGGTTAGGTAAGGTTAGTAAGGTGGTTAGGTAAGGTAAGGTGAGGTTAGGTAAGGTGAGGTTAGGTGAGGTAAGGTAAGGTGGTTAGGTAAGGTGGTTAGGTAAGGTGGTTAGGTAAGGTTAGGTGAGGTAAGGTTAGATGAGGTAAGGTGAGGTGAGGTGAGGTTAGGTGGTAAATTTATAGTTTCAACCACAACTCGTTTTGAAAAATAAAAATTAGGTTTTCCAGTGGTTTCTAATGTGATTCATCTGAAAATGACATTCATTTCCATCACAAATTACTCGTTTTTGTGATTCTCCCCCCCACAATATGGGGGAATGCGTGAGAAATTGGTTTTTTTTTGGGGGGGGGGCATCAAAAATGAGTGATTTGCGATGGAAATGAATGTCATTTTCAGATGAATCACATCAGAAACCAACAGAAAACCTAGGAACCTCACCTTATTGGAGTGATTCTGGTTCATCTGCCTCTTCCTCTGATTCATCATCATCATGTGGGATTCAGACTTTTTCCAGTCATGGTCCCTGTCTGATGCTTTGAGGAGGGTATAGCTTCGCAGCTTCCAGCAAAAATTTATGAAGAGCTTGTTCTCCTGCTAGACATTGGAACAGGTAGCGGCCGAAATACTGACGAAAATATTGAGCCTTAATTCCAGGCCATTTCGTCCACTCTTTTATATCCCTCCAAAGTCATTCAATGTTTTGCGTATGGATTTCGGGGTTTTCTGGATTCACAAAATTTTGAGAAGGGTTCACCATGCCATGCGTATAACTGTAGTCTTTCAAAGTTAGATATGCTGCCCACTAGGGTGTTTCATAAATTAAAAGTTTGGAAAAATTTTAATCCATATGGATCCCCTTGTTCCATTTGCTGAGGAGACTGATAAACCGAAGTATTAATTCAATAGTTTAAAGTTTACGGGTCCCCAGTTTGATGCTCTGGCAGATCATAAACGGAAAAAATTAAACAAAAATCTGTCAATGAATTTTTATTCAACAAACGAGTACCATTTCACTACACATTTTCACAAAGATACAAAAAACATAACCACTTCTTGCGAATCATTTGTCCATGAAATCCTTCTTGGTTTTATTCAGGTATTTCGCCCTATGCTGCATCACAGTTTTGAGCAAATACTGCTTCTGCTCTTCGTTCTTCGTCAGAGAACAGTTGAACTCTTTGGTGAGCGCGATGGCTCTTTCGGCCCGATCGTTGACGACAGAGATTTTGTTAACAGTTGCCGCTGCTTGCTTGAAGCCCTCTACTTCAGTCCACTCGGCAACTGGCTTTTTCAAGAATTCTGTGTCCAAGTCGAATGCATGGAAGAAAGCCATCGTCTTTCCTGTCACAAACTCCGCCAGGTGTTTCGAGGCAAGATTCCTGATGTTCTTCCCTTGGGGTCGCTTGAGTTCCTTTTTCGATGCGGGCTTACCCAAACTGACGACCATCCGAGCCTTTTCTTCATCTGCCACATCTGCGTCGAAGAACGCCATGGCAATAAGTCTCAGAGATGTACCATAGGTGTCGACATGGCTTCTTGCGCAGCGTTAACACACGAATATCCCGACATGGCAAAGGCTTCCGCGTCACGTAGAAATTCCAGATCAACTGCGGCAGCCTTGCTTGAGGTTGCAGCACGAGTCCAACCTCGGATGTAGACGAGGGACACGAAGAGACCTACGGCTGTCAGAGCTTCCAACTCGTGACTCGACATCTTGAACTGCTTCTTCAGTAGAATTACTTTCAAGGAGTAGATGGCTATCGCCATCCATCGAGCGTGATGGTAAGCGCCAGGGGCTCTGAGAGGGAAATCCACCACTTTTGCTTCTCCCAGGAAGATGAGAACCAACTGTAGCAGTTCCTTGTAGTCATCGCGCTGATGCGACATGCTCACCATCCCTCTCACCAGCAGGACTGACTTCTCCCTCAGTTCCCTCATAGAGTCATTGACTTGAGCAAAATCGTACGGCTGCACATCCAACCGGTCGATGAACTTCCATTGTGCCTGAAACCTCTTGAAAACAGGTATATCGGGGCCACTTAAACCGTATGCACGCTTGAAGACGGAGCTGAGGATGACTTCATAGATGTGATGCCGACAGGGGAAGTACATGAGTTCTCTGCCAAGACCTTTCTCAATCAGGACGCAGGCCCCAATATGAATCCCGGTGTTCGACGCTGTCGTGTCGAAAGACAGTCCCCACACGCGCTCTTCCATCCTGTGTTCCTTGACCAAATTCAAGCAAACTCGCGCTATCTTCTCGCCGGTTCCGGACGTCACCTTAGGAACGCCGAGCAACTTCTCCTTGCCGTCGCCAGAGACGAGGACGGCGATCCGGTCAACGCTCTCCTTCCATTGCTCATTGTCAGGTAGGAGCTTACCGTCCCAATGCAAGACAAGAGGCTGACCAGGACAAACTTCATCGGATTGATAACTTTCAGCAGCCACCTTCCTGAGAGCCTTGTGTGTGCGGTACATGGTACTGGCAGAAATGGACAGTTCATCCAAGTCAAAACCTAGTGATTTAGCCGCTGCAGCGTACGACATAACTGAATCGCGGTACGAAATATTCAGCCGATCGTAGGTAGTCGCCACATCCTGTGAGATCAGATTCCTGCGTCGCTTCTTGGTATTTCCCTTGGAGGATGGAAAAACTTCCACGGTTGGGTCAACGACATCTGAGTCAGTCTCTGACGAAGTTGAAATCACTAAAGCCCCCGTATCTTCTGCAGCTCCTTGTTCCTTCCTGGCCTTCTCCTGTTGTTCCTTAATCTTGTCCAGCCTCTTCCTTTTCCTAATCTCCTTATAGTGAAGCTTCATGTCAACAGGGCCCATGCTGCAGGAATTTGGATCTTCACGCTGCATGTCGAGAAAGTGGATGTCCTCCTGATTCTTCATCATTTCCTTAGCCTGTGAATGAGCAATGTCCATGATCTCCTTCGCTATTGCCTCCTTGAACATCGCCTCCTTCACTCGGAAGGACTCTGCTTTATGTGACTTGTGCTTCACAAGCCAGTCGTATTCCTTGAGAAGGGATTCCATCTTCCTCAAGGCCGAATCTCGACGCATCATAGGGATTCTCGCTCTCTTCCAAAATATGAGACAGGCATCCAGGCACAGGTTCAGGCATTTAGTACGTCCAAATTTTTGCTCCTTTTGGTGGTAAAAGTACTTTTTGAGTACTTGCAACTGAGTTGGAAGGCCACTTGATGTGATGTTCGCATCCGTCTGGCCAATAAGAAACACTTCTGTTTTCGCTCTGGTAGACACCTGGAAAAGAAAACAAACTAAATAATTCCACAAAAATAATTTCACATCGTAATTAATTTCATTAATTAAATAAAGAAAAGCAGTAACTGGGACTCGAACCAGTGTCATAGCCATTTGGCGGCATTGCTCAAGTCGGCGTACACAGCACGCTATCCACTACACCATCTAGGAGTGGATAGCGTGCTGTGTACGCCGACTTGAGCGATGCCGCCAAACGGCTATGACACTGGTTCGAGTCCCAGTTACTGCTTTTCTTTATTTATAAAACTGATACGTGTACACTACGTTCTCTTTGACAATTCATTAATTAAATAAATTTCAATACCGCAGTAAAATTACATTAATTAGTATCATAAATAATTACCAGCTTAGTTGTCCAATATGCAACAGACTAATTAATTTCATGTAATATTAATAATAAATATCACTACCACAGTAAAATGACAGAAATTAAATAATAATAAATTTCAATACCACAGTAAAATGAGATAATTAGTAGCATATATAATTACCTCCATAGTTGTCCAATAGGCTATACAACACGAACCGCTCAAGTGACGAAGAAAACCGTCTTCACTGCAGGCAGGCGAGAAATGAACTGACAAAAAGTCGTCAAAGTTGGGGACCTCTAAATGCAGCGTGATCTGGTTCAAACTTGCACAAACGTGTTTTCTTGTTCTTTAGAATACGGAGAAATGTGTGGATTAAAACTCCAAGCTCATTTTTATTTTACCCTATAGGTATGAAACACCCTACTGCCCACCCATTGGTATTATCGACTGACCCAGGAAGAATATACTTCTGGATTAGGGGAATAAGAGTGGCTGCGTCTCTCTTTTGAGCTAATGGCTCCACTAGAGGCACTATGAAAAATATCTTGTTTACACGTTCGATTCCCCCTAAGACCCAGGTCTGGCTTAATAGTCTTCCACGTTCATGCTTTCTTTTTCCAAAAACTGATTCATCCACCTCAACCACAACTCCAGGACCACCGATCAATTCCTGTTTTTCGAACCAGTACTCCGTGACCTCTGAACAAAAACTACGCCAGTCCACGCATGTATTAGGGGGAAAATTGCAAACAACGCAGAACTGTTTGATGATCCCACTTCTTTTGAAGCCAATGATTAATAAAAAGCACTAGTTTCCAAGGTGGAATGAAAGTTCCCTCGAGAAAAGTGCCCTTATAATCAAAATACTGAAATTATACCACTATCATTTTTTTGTTTTGGGAATAATATAAGAACGTCCACATTGCCACTGGTATCTATCCACACGGTATGTACATGGGAGATCACAATTGTTACACTTAACTGAATTAGGCAAAACACTGTGTGAATGCAAAAAACTTAAAGATTCTTGGTTTTTACTATGAAATTTCGCTATAACTTGCCACTCATCCTCATTACAACCATCACATATAAGCGCCATTTTAAAACTAAACCACGATTAGAAATGGGAGCGAATATGGCTTAGTACAATACCTTAAATATACCGATATACCGCTTATAGATACCCATCACTAAAGTTATTACCATAAGTTATTATCCCAGTTATTATTCATTTGCGACAGAAGAGTTATAGAAAAAACTTTCGATTATTATTCATTTTTTGACCCAGTCACACCCAGCTATAACAGTGTAGTGAATACTCTTATTTTAGTTTCAAGTTAAATGTTAATTTTACCATCTTGAATTTCGGAATAGTTATAAATTCATTTTAAATTAGTTACCCATCATAATTCAATTGTGAACCACATTAATACTAATTTTATGTATATTGTATTATTTTATTGTATGTAAACATAATTAATTATATATCACAATTGTCAGTTAATTATTTATATTCAAATATTTATTTTAATCTAATACCATGTCCATTTTACAAATAAATAATAGAAATCCAAGGGTTATATTTTCCACCTTTGGTACTGTCGCAGTTTCGCCTAACGGACTCAATACGGCTAGTGAGATAATCACTGGTTGGCACTTAACCAGCGGCAGTGCTTATGGCTACATCATCCAGGTTAACCTATACCGGATAGATGCGCTACGGTCCCAAGCCGTAGCTTGCCTAGGCCAACGACGATGACGTAAACCAACAATTGGTGACTCCGGAGTTGGATTCCCCCCTTCTACCCGAACGACTAGGATTAGACTGTAACGTCGTTCGTGCCCATCACCCCCTTCACCCGAGCGACTAGGACCAGACTGTAACGTCGCTCGTGCCCTCTGCCCATCACCCCCTTCACCCGAGCGACTAGGATCAGACTGTAATGTCGCTCGTGCCCTCTGCCCCTCACCCCTGCCCGTGCGCTCTGTGCCTGCGCTCGTCTCAACCTCCACTCCTTCGTTGGTAACTTGTCGTCTTGCTTGTACGTCAGCAAGCATAGGAGAAGATGCCTGACGACGCTGGTGCCATCTCCCACTTGAGCGTAAAGCTCCCCGTCTTCTGGCCGGTGATCCATTTATTTGGTTCCACCAAGTGGAATCACAATTCAATTTGGGAAGGATCACCGCTAGCAGGACGAAATACGATCATGTTTTGTCCTCTCTACCAGCGAGCATCATCTCTGAAGTCCTTGACGTCATCGTGTCTACTTCCACGAGTGAGGACCCATACAACGATCTGAAGTCTGCCATCCTGTGCCGCACCACTGTCTCCGAGCGTGAGAAACTACATCAGTTAATCTCAAAAGAAGAACTTGGAGACCGTAAGCCCACTCAAATGCTGAGGGCTATGCAGTGCGCTCTAGGCGAACGCGCACAAACCTTCGATAAGGACATCTTTAGACAGTTGTTCTTGCAGAAACTTCCTCCATCAGCTCAGCGTGTCTTGGCCACTATGGATCCTGCTACTCCAGTTGATAAACTAGCAGAAACTGCCGACAAAGTAGTGGAGATTGACACAGCTCCGGTCAACAACGTGAACACACAATCGGAACTGGAGTTGAAAGTGAAAGAGTTAAGTCAACAACTCAACCACGTTTGTTCTCTGCTACAAAATCAACGGCAAAGAAGCCATTCTCGGTCAAGATTTACGAGGAGGCATCGTTCGAGTTCCGGGAAGATCTGCTTCTACCACTCGAAATTTGGAAAGAAGGCTAGGAAGTGCATCTCCCCTTGCAATTTTTCGTCGGAAAACCCCAGCAGCGAGTCCTAATGGCGTCTAGTACTCGCACTGCCAACCTGTTATTCATAAAGGACAGGAACTCTGGTGTCAATTTCTTGGTCGATACCGGAGCGTCAGTCAGTGTATTCCCTCAAAAATCTGGTCATACGCACTCGGAATCTCCGCCTCTATACGCTGCTAACGGTTCACGCATACCCACGTACGGTACTCAGTCGCGTGAACTAAACTTGGGCCTTCACCGATCCTTCAAGTGGATTTTCATCTGTGCTCAAGTGCAGCATCCCATAATCGGCGCTGACTTCCTCCAGCATTTCAAACTCCTGGTGGATCTTGACAAGCGACGCTTATGCGACCAGGCCACACTGCTTTCTGTTCTTGCCAAACAGGTTGCCCTTCCAGATGCCTCGAACTCTGCACTTTCCCTTGTTCCCCCTAATTCCATGTACCAGTGCCTTTTCCAGCGATATCCAGGAATTCTTCAACCGATGCAGATGGGTGATACCATTAAGCACACCATTACCCATCACATTACAACAAAAGGTCCCCTGTGTTTGCAAAACCCAGACGTCTTGCCCCGGACAAACTGAAAGCTGCCAAATCGGAATTCCAGCTTATGATGGATCTTGGGATAATAAGACCTTCCAAAAGCAGTTGGTCCTCTCCCCTACACCTGGTCCAGAAGAAGTCAGGAGACTGGAGACCATGTGGGGATTACCGGTTTTTGAATTCGACAACCATCCCGGACCGATATCCGGTACCAAATGTCCAAGACTTTACTTCTCTTCTCCACGGCAAATCTATCTTCAGTAAAATAGATCTCGTTAAGGCTTTCCACCACATTCCCGTAGAGCCTTCGGATATTCCCAAGACTGCAGTTTGTACACCATTTGGGTTATTCGAATTTTTGAAGATGCCGTTCGGGCTACGGAATGCTGCGCAAACCTTTCAGAGGTTTATAGATGAGGTCACCAGAGGCTTAGACTTTGTTTATGCCTACATCGATGATTTGCTTGTGGCCAGCTCAACGGAAGAGGAACATAAGGACCATCTTTCACTCCTCTTTCAACGCTTAGAACCATACGGTGTTACTATTAATGCATCTAAGTGTGTGTTTGCACAGCCAACCTTGGAATTTCTTGGTCACACGATTTCGCAGCACGGAATTACCCCCTTCAGGACAAGTGTGAAGTGATAAAAAATTACCCTATGCCAAGTAATCAGCGTGAGTTACGTCGGTTTCTAGGTTTGGTAAATTATTACCACAAGTTCATTAAAAACTGTGCTAGTGTTCTTGCTCCTCTACACGCTATGATCACACACAAACGCAAGGTAACGAAATTGTTATGGTGTAGCGATAGTTTACAGGCGTTCGACAATGCCAAAAATGCTATCAATAGTGCATTGTCTCTGTCATTTCCTATCAGTGATGCCCCCCTAACTCTGACGGTCGATGCCTCAGATGTTGCGATCGGTGGGGTGTTGGAACAAACCATTAACGGTCAACAAGCACCCATCGCGTTTTACTCGAAAAAGCTGCAGCCAGCCCAAACGCGTTATAGTGCTTTCGGACGTGAACTTCTTGCTATTTACTTAAACGTGAAGTATTTTCAACATTTCCTTGAAGGCCGAGAGTTTTGTGTTTTTACCGACCACAAACCTTTGGTCACTGTCTTCAATAAAAACAGCTGTAACCACTCTCCCAGAGTCATCAGGCAACTCGATTATATCTCGCAATTTACCACAGATATCCGCCACATCAAAGGTGTCTTGAACACTCCAGCGGATGCACTTTCAAGAATAGAGATTACTTCTGTTACCCTCAGCTCTACACTGTGGAATGCTATTGCACAGGATCAAGATAAGGATACGGAACTACAAGACCTGCTCAGAGAAGACTCCACTCACTCACTCACTTTCCCTCAAGAAAATGAGTATGCCAGGATTGTCTGTGCCCCTCTATTGCGACGTATCAACAGCTGCTATTCGCCCTTATGTCCCTCCATGTCACAGAAAAGCAGTCTTCACGGATCTTCATAAGCCCTCCCATCCTGGTATCCGTGCTTCACAACACCTGGTTACCTCTCGCTTTGTTTGGCCCTCGATGCGGAAGGATGTCAAACATTGGACCAAAACGTGCCTTGCCTGCCAAAGTCCAAAGGCACACCAGGTCCCCCTTTGACGCATTTCCGCCCCCATCCCAGCGATTTGAGGTAATTCATGTAGACATTGTTGGCCCTCTTCCAGTGATTCAAGGCCAACGTTATCTGCTCACCTGTCTCGACCGCTTTTCCAGGTGGCCTGAAGCCATCCCACTTCCTGATATCCAAGCGGACACTGTTGCAAGAGCCTTTCTTCATGGATGGGTATCAAGATTTGGATTGCCGACAAAAGTCATCACTGACCAAGGTCGCCAATTTGAGTCTTCGCTTTGGAAGAAGTTTACCAGCTTGTTGGGTACAGTACATGCACATACCTGTGCATATCATCCGCAAGCTAACGGCCTCGTCGAACGCTTCCATCGCCAGCTGAAGTCATCCCTTATGTGTCACGAAGACTCCCATTGGATGGATAAGCTTCCACTCGTGTTGCTTGGTATTCGCTCTGCATTTAAGAGTGATCTGAAGACTACAGCGGCTGAACTAGTCTATGGAACAACACTGCGGCTACCAGGTGGCTACTTCACTGCAGGGGATAAGTCATGTGATCCTACGGAATTCGCTCAAACACTTTCCTCTCACATGCAGTCCCTTCAGCCTGTTCCCCCTCGATTGACAAGCCAACAGAACATCTTTGTTTCCCCAGCCCTCCAATCTTGCACCCACGTTTTCGTTCGTGTACCTCTCCCAAAACGGCCTCTCCAATGTCCATATGACGGACCCTATGAAGTTCTCCGACGTACGCGCAAATCATTCCTCATCCAGCGCGGTTCCAAGGTCGACAAGGTTTCTATCGATCGTCTTAAGCCTGCGTTTTTGGAATCAACCTTAAGCGAGGTACATGTAGCTACCAAAAAGGTCCAGGGAAAATCTGTGTCGTTCGGAACTCTTTGAACTTCCTCTCTGGTGGGGGAGTGTGTAGTGAATACTCTTATTTTAGTTTCAAGTTAAATGTTAATTTTACCATCTTGAATTTCGGAATAGTTATAAATTCATTTTAAATTAGTTACCCATCATAATTCAATTGTGAACCACATTAATACTAATTTTATGTATATTGTATTATTTTATTGTATGTAAACATAATTAATTATATATCACAATTGTCAGTTAATTATTTATATTCAAATATTTATTTTAATCTAATACCATGTCCATTTTACAAATAAATAATAGAAATCCAAGGGTTATATTTTCCACCTTTGGTACTGTCGCAGTTTCACCTAACGGACTCAATACGGCTAGTGAGATAATCACTGGTTGGCAGTTAACCAGCGGCAGTGCTTATGGCTACATCATCCAGGTTAACCTATACCGGATAGATGCGCTACGGTCCCAAGCCGTAGCTTGCCTAGGCCAACGACGACGACGTAAACCAACAACAGCAATATACAGTATATTGAATAACCAATCAAAACTGAATAAGAAAATATATATATATTATATTATCTTGTGCAAATTTGTTTTTTATTAAAATATATTTCCTATTTTTGGTGTTTTTTCAATATATATATATCAAGTATTTGGTGAGTATTTCTTATTTTGGGTGATTCTGGCTACTTCTGCGTAATTCAATTTGTCCTGTTTTACAAGTAAATCATTTTTAGCAATTTTTCATCTGTTCAGTTTGGTTTTTTTGTGATGAAGTATGATGTATCAGTTATGCATATTTGATTTTGAAGACGTGATCCACCATATTACCCTCAATGAAGACAAGAGTTTAGACCTTTTTTTTAATCACAGAATAATTAAGACATCCGTGACCTGGGTCATTCTCTGTCAGATCAACCAGTGCCTAACACCCTCATCTCTCAGATTTTGCTGAAATTTGGTTTATAGGGAGTTTGTGGGCCCTGAATCCATTTCTGAAATTATAAGGTCAATCCAACCAATGGTTCAAGAGATATGACCTCGGGAAATTTGAGGTCACTTGCGAGGTCACTAACATTTGGCGACCCATAACTTGGGTAATAATGGTCACAATTATATAAAAGTATATATATTTAGAATCGAAAATGACAAGGAATCCAAATATGCAAGTTTTAGAACTCTAGGTTGAAAAATAAAAAAGTTACACTGTAACCAAAATTTGAGGTCACGATTTGACCTCTGGGGTATCAAATGAGAATTATTTTTTTTAAATGTAAAAATGAAGGCATAGGCATTGGCTATTAGAATCAGCAAAAAAAAGTTTGTTTATGTTAGTATTTTTCATGTAACTAACACATAAGTGAACACCATATTCATAAGTTGTGCGTCAATTCTACCTATTTTTTCACACTTAAGCTCATAATTTGACCTATAGAAATTAAAATTACATTTTTTTATAGATATAAAAACAAAGGCAAAAAATGTAAAATTGTATTTCACTGCTAATCTACACTGGCAATAATAGTTATAATAGTGAAAGGGGAAGACCTACTTAGAGGATTCATGTGCTAGCCTAATACAATTTTTGCATGCTCGATGCTCTCATCAATTTCTTTTTGTGGAAAAATGTATTGAATTCTGCTGCCTCCTCTTAGGGTAGGACAACTCATTACAGTTAATATATGATGTCCTGGCACTGCACATGAATCCTTGTTTGATGGATAATAATATGCACTTGATCCTGATGACCCAGAGGGATGTAGAAAGTTCACAGTGAAATCATCAAACTCTTCACAATATTCCTCCACAATTCCATACCAAACTTGCATGTCATAAATGCAGCCAACATACTCTCCTGGTTTGACACATTTTAGGTTACCAAGCATTGCAGGTTCATTAGTAAAATGACTTTTCCTTATTCTTTTCTTTTCTCCAATGCCACTTGAAATGGGATACACGATCAGTTCTTCCTTGTTTAAGGGAACAAATCTATGATATTTCTGAGTTCCAGGAATAGCCCTACTATCCTTGAATCGATGTTCCAACCGTTCTTCTGCATCTTTCAAATCAGCTGTAGTTACAAAGAAAAAATTTATCTTCTTGCTCAAGTTTTCTTCACAAAACTGAAACATGTGTTCTGGTGTAAGAATTTGCCTCTCTGTAGTTCTCTGCAAACTGGCACGAGCAGTAGCTCTTTTCACTGTTCCTCCAATCCCATCACATGCATTTTTGCCATGGGATGTAGCAAAGAAGTGCCATTCACAAGACAGACCAAAATCCTCTTCATGGTAACAGAGATTTGTGAAGTTGTATCTGTTCTTATATTGGCCAGCACATCCATCTGAGAAATAGTGCACCTTCTTCAATTGTGGGCATCTGAATTTAACATATGTCATAAGCTTCAATATGAATGAGTAAACCATTATAGTGTTGTGTTTTAGTGATGCAGATAAGAAACAGACACTAAAATGGCTAAGTTCCTGGTCTGCAGATGATCTATAATAGATGACAAAAGGGTGAACTGTACACTGTGAATTGTCCCAGTGAAACCCTTGGGCAGCATCCTGGACAATGAAAGAATAATTCTCAGAGAAATCACCTACTATAACTACCTCGCTCTGAGGTGGTAGTGTTTCTTTCAAGTGCTTGAAGTACTGTGATTGTTGCTGAGCAACAAAGTGATGACGAACCATGCGGGATATTTTCATGCTTAGGGATGATAAGTATTCATGAAGTGGCTCCACCTTATCAACCATTGTACAACGGTCAACAGTCACCCATTGCTTGTAAGATATTTCATTTGGAGCTGATTTCACACTGTCAAGTAACTCAAGAAAATCCAGGACACCCTCTTCTCTTGGGCAATCATTGCAAAGTTGCATCATGCAAGTCTCTCTTTCTGTACTGCAGACACTGTAATCCATAAGATCCTTGTATGAAAGACCTCTTTCTCCCAATGCAGCCAGCTGCAATTTTGGATTTTGATGGTATGTGCAGACACAGACAGAATGAGTCCCACCACTACCGGCAAGCACACAATATGATGGCCGTAATTTTGCAAATGTGGAAAATCCTATTTTGGGATTCTTTTCATCATTTTATATAGTTCAAACATCTCTCTTAAATTCCCGAGGACCAATCATTTTTGCACCTTCAGCACTGATAACTTTCACGCAATCCTTTTGGCCAGGACACATACGACTAACCTCTTCTGACTCATAGAATCTTCTAACTATATCTTTGTGTTCTTCAGATATCACTTTTCCTTTGCTCATTAGTGGAATCTTCGGAAGGATTCCATGTTCTGATTTAAGTGAACGGCTTCTTTTCACCATGTATGTTGTAGTTTGAAAGAAACTAGCTGTTTTTTCAATTGTGTATGGTGAGAGTGTCAATATTTGTAGTTTGTGATGGTGACATTTGCTCTCCAGGAATGACTGTTTCAATTCATTCATTAATTTGTCTAGATGTTTTCAGATTTAGTTTCAGGTTTTGAAGTATCACTTACCTCCTCGGTAATTTGAACACCATAACTGAGTTCTAGCCTCTCCTTCAGGTGTTTCTGAGCAGATGATAGCTTACCACGAGCCTTGCGCTTTTTCTGGCTTAATGACAGCCCTTCTGAAAAGAACAGAAAAAAAGGTTTCACACACCTGAATATTAGTAATTAAATATTAATTATAGTACCTTAAATGCTATATAATTGGCTATATAGTAGATCAAACAGACCTTGTAGTAAAGTATAAGTTATTATATTAATTTATTACTTACTTTTTTTAACTGGTGTTTGGTCCAGAAATGCTAGAACTGGTTCAACTGAAGTTGAAGGATTTTCCTTTATCAAGCAATCACTGTCATTGTCCAGATCTTGAATTGAAGAGATGTTACTCAAGCCACTGATAGTAGATGATTCATTTGAATCCTGCTCAGACTCGTTGTTTTCAGTGGTACTAAGTATAGTGGGGTTTTTCATTATCAGTGTCCAGCAGTTCACACACAACAATGAGTCTTTTTTCACTCTTCCAGCACATTTTTCAACAAGTACATCAGTCACTTTTCTAAGATTGATTGTTATGCGTTTCTTGTGTTTTTGAATAGGGTCCTGGCAGTATTTCAAGTGCCGAACCATTGTATTTTGATCTGTAAAGATATAGGATTTACAATTAGGTAATATATATTTTTTAGAAAATATATAGCTATACACACTTAATATTTTAGGCCTTGATAGTCTCTGAGGCTCATTAAAACACCATACCCACCAGCCACCCACAGTGCTGGCTGGAACTGTACTAACCTGTAGACAAGGAATTTTGCAACTATCTGTGTTGATTCTGCACTTAGACAAGTAGCAACATGTTTCAACAGGTTTGTTTAGGCTACATGTGAGCTTAGTCTTCCCCTTTCACTATTATAACTATTATTGCCAGTGTAGATTAGCAGTGAAATACAATTTTTATTAAATTCTTGGAGCTTGAGGTCAAATTGATAGCTAAGATATAAAAATTCCTTGAAATGACAAGCAATTTATAAATATGGTGTTCACTTATAAGTTAGTTACATGAAAAGTACCAACATAAACAAACTTTTTATGATTGTTTCTATTAGTCAAGAACTCTGACTTTGTTTTTTATATCTATAAAAAATGTAATTTTAATTTCTATAGGTCAAATTATGAGCTTAAGTGTGAAAAAATAGGTAGAATTGACACACAACTTATGAATATGGTGTTCACTTATATGTTAGTTACATGAAAAATACTAACATAAACAAACTTGTTTTTGCTGATTCTAATAGCCAATGCCTATGCCTTCATTTTTTACATTTAAAAAGAAAATTCTCATTTGATACCCCTGAGGTCAAATCGTGACCTCAAATTTTGGTTACAGTGTAACTTTTTTATTTTTCAACCTAGAGTTCTAAAACTTGCATATTTGGATTCCTTGTTGTTTTCTGATCCTAAATATATATACTTTTATATAATTATGACAATTATTACCAAAGTTATGGCTCGCCAAATGTTAGTAACCTCGCGAGTGACCTCAAATTGCCCGAGGTCATATCTCTTGAACCGTTGGTCGGATTGACCTTATAATTTCAGAAATGGATTCAGGGCTCACAAACTCCCTATAAACCAAATTTCAGCAAAATATGAGAGATGAGGGTGTTAATTTCAATTTTTTTTGGTTGATCTGACAGAGAATGACCCCATTAGTTTAAACAAAAATGACGAGTGCAAACTTTTCTGGTTAAATTTTACGTGTTTTGTACAAAACTGCCATCTGTTTCCTGTGCAAATGCATAGTTTTCAAGATGATGATATCTCGAAAACTACACATTTGCACAGGAAATGGATGGCAAATTCGTGCAGAACACCTCAAAATTGACCAGAAAAGTTTGCTCTCATTATAAAGAGAGACTGGGTCAAAAAATGAATAATTACCAAACTTTCTCATCTTAAATTTAAATATACCTATTTCAAAAATAGCAAATATGCAGTAATCAAGTTGTGGTTGAAACTATAATAATACCAGTTAGGTTAGGTAAGGTTAGATAAGATTAAGTACTAAGGTTAGGTTAGGTTTTTTGCAAAATACATTTTTCAGTAGTTTTTGGTGTGTTTCATTCTGAGGAAATTATTTATATTAAGGTCTCCACCAAGTTGACAATACTGGCTGTTATCAAATGTTTCAGCATAACTTTAGGAGTCTAATGGTATACAGTAGTCCCTCACCATATCGCGGTTCACATTTCGCGGACTCGGTACATTGCGGTTTTTCTAGCCGAAATAAAATACGTACTCTAATTGAGTTGACAAAGAACCGCGAGATAGGAAAACCAGCGAAGCTTGTGCTGCTTGAGCTACTTTGCCTATATGATACCGTACATGGCACACCATTGGCCAATGGATGAGAAACCACCAATCAGAGCACGCTGTTCAGTATCCTGGGCGCTGAATGGCTTAGCGTTCGTCGCATCTCGATCTGCAGCCTACCGAAGCATTCAGCATCTCGCCTTGCTCAGTTCGCTTCCACGTGTTATTCATTTAGAAGAGATGTAATGCTCTTCTTTGCTGTGCAGTACATTCATCTCATCATCGTCATCACCTTCATCATTCAGTACTGCACAGCTAATTCATCGTCATCGTCATCATTCAAGTTTTAGTATCTTCGCTGGTAAGTACCCATACGAAATTTTAATGTTGGTAAAATTATTAAAAAATACTGTATATACAAATGTTTTCTTTTTAAAATACTGTTAGTCTCTTTCATACTCCGAGTGTAGAAAGTGTTTATAAGAGCGTGGGAAAGGTTTATAAGAGTGCGGGGAGGGTTTATAAAGGCGTAAAATACGTAATAAACATATCGTTTCTACTTCGCGGATTTTCACCTATCGCGGGGGGCTCTGGAACGTAACCCCCACGATATTCGAGGGAATACTGTATGTTATTATTTGCGCAATTGCGTATTTATAATGTTATATAGGCTTTTAAAGAAATTATTTTCTTAACTCCATTTTGGTCATAATTTTTTGAATGACGTCATCATAAGTGTATCTACTTGGGTGGAAAAATCACATTTGGCTACAAAAAATGAGGTATGCGGCTACAGGGTTTTCCATTTTCTTCATTAGTTGGTTTTCCAATATGGCGTGTGAAGGATGTGAAATGTATTTTGAAGATGTGATTATAGATATTAACAATATTGATAATTCTGCTGTAGAGATTTTTGTCAAACATGGTGTGTTACAGTCATCTTTTAAATGTAGAGTGTGTGGATCTGAGTATTCCTACGATGAATCCATTGATATTGGGGTTAGGTAGGTTAGGTTAGGTTAGGTAGGTTAGGTTAGGTAGGTTAGGTTAGGTAGGTTAGGTTAGGTTAGGTTAGGTTAGGTAGGTTAGGTTAGGTAGGTTAGGTTAGGTAGGTTAGGTTCTCTAGCAATTTGGACACTGGAATGCATTTTTCTAGTAGTATTTGATGTGCAATGTTAAAATCTGACCTTCATTTTATGGGGAAATGAACCAAAATATGTTAAAACTTTGAAGTCTCATAACTTTTCATTGGTTCATTTCCGCATAAAATGAAGGCCAGATTTGAACAAAGCACATCATACACTACTAGGAAAATGTATTTTGGCATCAAAATTGGGTGGAAACCCTAAAGTAAATATTTACCCATTCTGATTTGCTATTTATTTATTGTGGAAATGACCCATGCTTATGGCCAAAATTCCCTATATATTTACTTAGTAAACTTCAATGTCTCGTAACTTTTAATTGGGTCATTTCCACAACAAATGAATAGCAGATCTGAACAGAACACACCAAAAACTACTAAAAAATGTATTTTGCAAATAAATTGGAGGTGGTATTATAGTAAATATGGTATTATTCTACTATTACACCCATCTAATGTCCAGCAATTACAGTGCCCACGAAAAGTATCCGATCACTCAAGAAAATACAATATTTTCCCTTAATATTCAGAGACACGTAATTCACTTTCTATTTGTTCTAGCGACATCTGGTAACTTTGAGGTTGCTCGCTGATATGAGAGCTATCCAACGCATTCTCAAATTAGTGTTCTGGTAGCCTTCGTTGCGGGTTGCTGTGTCTCAAATTTGTCAGATTTCACTGTTTGTGTAAATTTCTTGATATTTTTTTTTTTTTTACAGAAAGTGGTGTAAATAAAATTTATATAATGTGTGCTAAAAAACAACTTAAGAGTGATTGTCGAGGTGCTATTGTTGCTTTGCATGCATGTGGGAAATCACAGAGACAGATAGCTAAGGAATTAAACATATCCCAAAGTACCGTTAATTTATGGGTTTCACGGGCTAAGAACAATGGTGGCCTAACCACGCCAGTCCCTAAAAAACGATCTGGCAGACCGAGAAAAACAAATTCGCGAACAGACAAACTTATGAAACGTTTAGTATTGAAAAACCCAACAATAACTGCGAAAGAAATAAAATTTAATATGAATAATTTGTTATCTGGTGTTTCTGAATGAACTATCCAGGAGCGGCTCCAAAAAGAATTCGGATTACCATCTCGCCATGCTGCTAAGAAACCGTTCATTAATGAAAAAATGCATAAAAAATGTGTCGCATTTTGTAAAAAATACATTCATTGGACTGTTGATGACTGGAAGAAGGTTTTATTTAGCGATGAGTCGACATTTTTGACATTCAGAAGTTGTCCAAAAAAGGTTCGCCGGCCTATTGGCTCAAATAGGATGGACCCTAAATACACCCTAAAGACAATGAAACACCCTCCAAGTGTGATGGTTTGGGGTTGTTTCGGTTACTATGGGCGTGGAAACTTATATTTTCTTCCGAAGAACACAACTATGAATGGTGCACGGTATTTAGCAATGCTACAGGATAAACTTCCAATGGCAATGGCAATCCAAAGGACAAAAACATACATGCATGATGGTGCACCATGTCACAGGGCCAAAATAGTGACAAAATGGATTACTGACAATAAATTTGATATTTTGGATTGGCCTGGTAATAGTCCAGATCTCAATCCGATAGAAAATCTGTGGCTAATAATAAAAAATAAGGTTGAATGCCACGACACTGGCTCAGTCGAAAAATTACAAGAGGCCATCAAAAAGGTATGGTGCAAGGAAATATCAGTGGAAGTTTGTCAAAACTTGATTAAATCCATGCCAAAATGTCTAGAACAAGTCATCCAAACCAAAGGACAGATGACAAAATACTAATATAAGGTTAGTATACATTTAAACATTGTTTTTTATGTAAAAAATACAAATTTCAAGGGTGATCGGATACTTTTCGCGGGCACTGTATTATATGTTCATTAAGTAGAATTTTTAATTCTAAGACACTTTCCTTCTATAGCGTTTCCATCGCAAATGCTTCGTTTTTGAGATATAAACATTTTTTTGG
The DNA here is from genome assembly GCA_023014485.1 of Bathynomus jamesi. Lineage (NCBI taxonomy): Eukaryota > Metazoa > Arthropoda > Malacostraca > Isopoda > Cirolanidae > Bathynomus > Bathynomus jamesi. Next base: position 260,986 of record JAJOZX010000572.1, on the reverse strand, counting down.
TGTGTATCTAGTGTGTGTTCATACGTTCATTTGTGTGTTCGTATGTTCATTTGTGTGTTCATTACATGTCTGCCCAATCACTGCGCTCCATCCATTTCGAATTTGAATTACTTTCCTACCAGAATGGAACACTCATTCCACTCATTCAGAAGTACATTAGGCCTGGCTCTGATTTATAGTGATTCCTGGGCTGCCTACAAGACTAAGTGATTTAGGTTAGGATAGGTTAGGTTAAGATAGGTTAGGATAGGTTAGGTTAGGTCAATTTTGAAGGTGAAATTTATGTTTTTCCTATGATTTTTGATGTGTTTTAAATGAATCTGACCTTCAAAACTGTCGGAAATGACTCGTTTTCGATTGCCGGCCGGGGGGAGGGGGGTTATCTCAAAAACAAGTCATTTCCGACGGTTTTGAAGGTCAGATTCGTTCAAAACACATCAAAAACTATAGGAAAAACATAAATTTCACCTCAAAAAGGAGACGGGTGTAATACTGTACATTTACCATAAATATTTACTGCATAAATAAATACTCCACCACCCTCTGAATATTTAGCATCCTCAAAAACCTATAAAACCAGAGTTCATATATAGCTATACGAGTATTGGTTGCCATTCAGAATAAAAATTAACCCTAAATTTGGTTAAGGGAACTGACAAATCTTTGCTATTCAAATAAATGCAAGACACATGCTCAATAGAATATTAGGTCCAAGGTAATTATGTGTTTTAAGTAACTCAGTCATTTTACACACCAAAATATATTTTTCTAGTAGTATTTGATGTGATTTGTTCAAATATGACCTCCATTTCCGTCGGAAATGAGATCCAACAAAGCTATAGTACTTTGAAGTTTGGCCCATTTTCAAGGGAAATGGAGGTCAAAATCTAAGCAAAACACCTCAAATATTACTAGGAAAATGTATTTTGGTATTAATTAACCTAACCTAACTTTACCTAATATGAATATGTTATTACATTATCATTTGTATAATTTAGGTCTCGGGGGTACGGGGGCAGAGCCCCCATAAAGATCACGCATCACAAATTGATCGATTGAACGACATTTTAGCGTCAGAAATTCAAAAATAAAAAATATAAAACCCTATACCGATCAATTTGTGATGCGTGATCTTTATGGGGGCTCTGCCCTTATACCCCCGAGACCTAAATTATACAAATGATAATGTAATAACATATTCAATATTTCTATTGCTCGGAAGTCATTAGAATGCACTTCGTATATTAAATCCTCAAAATAATATTCGCACCGTTCACATGTCATCGCCACAAACATCTATCAAAAACTAACAGAAGTAGACTAGCAACTTAAAAGGCCTAAGAACTTAAAAAATCTAGCTCATATATCATGTTCTCATGACGTCACCAATCAAAATATTGGAAGGGCGGGAAAAAAAATGCAAAAATATCATAATATTCAAATGTACATAATTTGTTAAGTACGCATCTGCGAGCATAGTGACTTATATGAAAATGATGAGAAAATTATGCTTTAATATTTTATAATTATATTTGCTCTTGATATTCTGAGTACGATAAAACTCATATTAACCAGGTCCAGGACTATTGGTAGTAGGCCTAGTGAGAGATGTAGGGCAATTCAAGGGTTGAGTAAGACTAGATGGTTCCTGAGTATCTAATCTTTGAGCAATGTTATTTGAACTTTTCTTGCAAAAAGAAGTGGTATTATTATAGTATTACACCCGTCTAACGTCCAGCAATTATATTATATTTATTAGGTAGATTTTTTAATTCTAAGACACTTTTCTTCTATAGCGTTTCTGTCACAAATGCTTCGTTTTCGAGATATAAACGTTTTTTTGGTGTGTATCTAGTGTGTGTTCATACGTTCATTTGTGTGTTCATTTGTGTGTTCGTTACGTCTGCCCAATCACTGCACTCCATCCATTTCGAATTTGAATTACTTTCGTACTGGAATGGAACACTCATTCCACTCATTCAGAAGTACATTAGGCCTGGCTCTGTGATTTATAGTGATTCCTGGGCTGCCTACAAGACTATAAGTGATTTAGGTTAGGATAGGTTAGGATAGGTTAGGTCAGGTTAGGTCAGGTCAATTTTGAAGGTGAAATTTGTTTTTCCTATGGTTTTTTGATGTTTTAAACGAACATTCCTGTTTTTCTTTTAGGTTAGGATAGGTTAGGTCAATTTTGAAGGTGAAATTTATGTTTTTCCTATAGTTTTTGATGTTTTGAACGAATCTGACCTTCAAAACCATCGGAAATGACTCGTTTTCGATTGCCGGCTGGGGGGAGGGGGGTTATCTCAAAAACGAGTCGTTTCCAACGGCTTTGAAGGTCAGATTCATTCAAAACACATGAAAAACCATAGGAAAAACATAAATTTCACCTCCAAAGGGAGACAGGTGTAATACTATAAATTTACCAAAGAAGTAATGATGTGGTCAGTTGGTTATTGATCTTACTCAAATCCATCAAGTCATCACTGCGAGCTGACTCAAGGGTCTTCGAATCATCCACCTGTAACCTTTTAGTACTTTTAGAAGTTGCTCCTTTACTCATGATTAGATGGAAAATTTAGGAACGTAAATATAACCTATAGTCCTATACCCTAGGACCAAGGGTATAGGACACACTAAGGCCAGGCCTAGCCCACTGAGGTAAACTAGGCCACAGTCGACACCAGAAACAAACCCTAGACAAGGCCTATGCCTTGCCAAGATCTTTTAACAAACAAGTACAGGTAACACCGGAGTGACCTTATATCAGTCAAAAAACAATCCCAAAATGCAGGATCAGTTTCAACTGCCGCCCTGGAAAAAATTTTCAACACCACACTCCTGCAAAAAACTTCACTTTTTTCTACGTGAAGGTCAAAATATGAAAATAAAAACCCGAGGAGGATGCCAGTGGGCGTCGAAACTGTCGTGGAAATAAACTCTGTCTATTAGAGTGGGTTTTTATTTTCACCACACTCCTGGTTTCAGTAACAAAGAATTTGAACTGTTTGTTTACAAGCAATTCTAGGAACGTCCAATTACCATAAAGGTTCACCGAAAAAAAAAAAAATCTCAATAATAAATAATTTGAACATTTTGTTTACAAGCAATTCTAGGTACGTCCGATTACCACAAAGGTTCACCGAAAACCCCTAATATGTTGCAAGGTTTCGTTGAATTAGGGTAATCCTTCATAATATGGTTCGAAATTTTTTTTTTTTAAATTAACGAGTTTAACATTTATTAAATGTGTGTTAAATTTGTTAAGTATGACATCTTGCAAGATTTTATTATCATTAAAAATGTAGCTCATGAATTGGATTACCTCGATAGGCCCGAGTAGCTTCATGTTTTCCATCTTTTTCTTTTTCTTTTTTCCCTTCTACTCCAGCTGGAGAGAGTTTCTTACTTTGGATTAAACCTTAACGCTCAGGAATATTTAGGTTCAGCCAGTACTAGGCGTAAGATAGAGGTGCTGTATCGTAGTATCTCCCCTACAATTTCTCCAAATGTTATACTTATGGGCAGTTGGTCAAGGAACTCCACTATAGATTTCTTTACTGCCCCTGTCGCTCCCACCACTACTGGGATAATCTCAGACTCTACATTCCACATTTTCCGTATTTCATGTTTGAGTCTGATATTTTAAGACCTTTTCCTTTTCATAGTTAGCCACATTCCAGTCCGCTGGGACTCCTACTTCCACCAAGTTAATATGTTTTAAATGACATGGGCTGGACCTGTAAATCAAAATAACTTTTTATGAGGTAGTTGTAGTCGCTTTATTCAAATTTTCACTCATTTTTTGTGCAAATGCATATTAATGGTGAAAATTATGATACTAATATATATTATATATATATTTACACTAATTTTTGGTTCGACGAGTATAATTTTGTGCTAGTTGTACAGGGAAATAGTGATGACGTCATTTTCTATGCGCCGTTCACATGTCTTTCAGTCTCTGAACGTAGCAGATCAGTTTTGTATGATGTTGTTGAGCGAAGGATGCTAGTGTATTTTGGTGTGCTTTGTTCAAATATAACCTTCATTTCCTATGCAAATGTAAAGAAATAAGAATTTTACATTATTTCGGAGTCATATTTCGTCATATCAGGTACGAACTTTAGGTTATCAGCGGGGGTCAAGGGGACGGAGCCCCCTTGTTAGCGTTAGGTTTAGTTAGGTTAGATTAGGTTTAGTTAAGTTAGGTTTAGTTAGTTTTCATAATTTTTTATTAATATATTGCTATTCACATGACCAGAACTGAAGAAATACGACTCCGAAGTAATGTACAAATAATCATATTGCTTTCCATTTGCACAGGAAATGAAGGTTATATTTGAACAGAGCACACCAAAATACACTAGAAAAATGTATTTTTTATTTCATCTTCAGGCCATGTCATTTGCACGCATAATTACTGTATTTGTTACCCTCCTTCTCTCTCACTACTATGTTTGGCCTGCATCCTGATACCCTGATGTCAGTTGGTATCTCATGATCATATAGGCGCAGCACTTTATCATTGTCTTCTATTCTTGTGGAATATGTTCCCAGTACTTTTCTGTTTCTAGCCCTATTTCATATTTCTTACACAGCTTGAAGTGGATTAGCTTGCAGACTGCATCGTGTCTGTCTGTGTAGTTCAGCGCCAGCTCTTCCATTACGCAGATCACGCAGTGTGCGTGGGGCCCCGCGAGGCGAGGGAGCCCTCAGCGAACGGCATAAAATAATCCCTCTCTATGTATGCTCTGTTTAGCACCTCCTCTTTGTATACTTTGCTGAATTTGTGCTCTTCTCAGTTCTTCTCCTTTTCTTCTTATCTTTTCCTGTTATACCTCCTTTTTATCATGCTTATCTTTTCCATGAGAGGTTTATTTGCAATGTCTTTAAGCTGTTCAGGTCTTATGCCGGTGTCCACTAGATAACACAGCTCAACAAAAAATTTTTTTGTTTCGTTGCCAAGGAAATTCGTACGAATTTAGGGTATTTTGGGGTTCCTGAATTCCAAAATGAAAGTAGTTTTTCCGATTTGGCTCTAGTTCTTGAGATAATGAATACCCTCACTTAATAGGAAACGTAACCATAACGCGTGCATATGGGAAACTACCGGAACATTCTAGATAGTGAGACACGCGAATATTCTTAGTGTTTACTCCGCGATCATTCTAGAATATTCCCCCTCCGTATATAAGTCATCGGCCACCCAACCAGTAGTCAGTTGACAGTGTGGTTAATGTGAAAGGTTTCAATCGATACAAGAAACTCAAGTGGGATTATCTCAATTTGGAATCAGCAAGGCGACCTGTGTCACACAGCGAAGACGTTCCCATACCAGTGTTTACCACACTGCCCGACCTTCCGTTGTCAGAATTTGAAGAAATTCAGGACTTAGGTGGTAGTAGTGGAAGTGACTATGAAGGAAGCATTTCAACACCTCAGCAGTTCTCCCAAGACGAACTCAATGATCTGATACGGGACCTCAGTCTGTCAAAGTCTGCTTCAAATACATTTGTAGATCGTTCCCTGGACTAAGTATGGAAAAACTAAAAGCTGGAATCTTTGATGGCCCTCAAATCCGTACACTTATCAAGGATTCTAATTTCACAAAATTTATGAATGATGTTGAAGCTTCTGCCTGGTGCAGTTATGTCTCAGTTGTCAAGAACTTCTTGGGTAACCACAAAGCAGACAATTATGAAGAACTGGTGCAAACATGCTCACAAACTTTGAAAAGTTGGGTACTAATATGAGCATAAAGGTACATTTTCTCCATAGCCACTTACACAGATTTCCGGATAATCTTGGTGATTTTAGCGAGGAACAAGGGAGAGGTTTCATCAAGATATCAAGGTGATGGAGGAAAGGTATCAAGGCAGATGGGACAGACACATGATGGCAGACTATTGCTGGAACCTCCAACGTGATTGTCCTGATAACCCACATAAAAGAGAATCGTACAAACAGAGATTTACTATACATTAATTGTAATTATGCGAATCAGCTTACTCTGTTTATCTGTTATTATACCGAATAAAATGCCATTATGTATTTCATGTGTTTACTTTTGTATGATTTGAGACAATTTCAATGCGATTTGTAAGTAGGCTCCGCCTGAACATTAAATTTTTTGCATTTTTACGTGTTTCAATGGGGTACCAATTATCTCATAAATTAGAGCCAATCTAGCAAAACCGATGTCATATTCGGAATCAGCACCACAAAGTTACCCCAAAATCACTCTAATATGATTGGCAATAAAATGAGTGTTGACCAGTGTAATCATTTGCCTTCTTTGAAAGTAATGTTGTTCGAGGCTTTTCACGTTCATGGTCTCTTACAAATCTGACTAGCCTTCCCCCTACTTCCTTTATGTACTGTGCTAATCCTATTGTTGTGGCTTTGTGCACTTAGTCTATTAGCGCAAGCTCTAAGCCACCGACTCTCCTTGGCAGGTATTGCATTGGTTTTTATATATGATTTTATGGGCATGGAGCATTTTTCTGGTGATTGTATCCAGTTTGTTGATTTCTAGCTGGGTCCAATTGATTATGCCAAAACTGTATGACAGTACGGGTACTGCCAGTGAGTTTATGGATAGGATCTTATTTTTACTGTTTAGGTGGGATTTTAGGATTAGTTTTATTCTTTTTAAATATTCTTTCTTTCCGCAGTCTTTCTTTCATGATGTCATTTTCCATCTTTTCTGATTCTTCCATTCCCAGATATTTATAGCCTCTTGCTCTAGTTCTTCTATCACGATATTGTCCACCCTGATTTGTTAAGTGACATAATTCCTTTGTCTTTTCAAATCATTTTGCCCCAGCTAATAATCTGAATTATCTGGTGGTGTTAGTTAATTCATGGTTGTGCTGTGTTATTAAGCTTGCGTTGCGCCTACAGGTCTTATGGAAAAACTATACGCGCTCACAACATGGTATCATATGTGGTACATTTATTTCATAATTAAATATAAATTGTTAATTAATTGAATTAAATATCTATACAAAATTGCCTCGGGATTGGCGACATAGCCTATTGGGAATGAAATAATTGCCATACGTACAAAGAACCTGTATGTATGAATCAGCCTCACATAGCAACAAGAAAACCCAATTTATTGTTTAGTCTACCACAGAGAAGTAGACTAAACAAAATTTTGCCAGAGCAGCAAATAAAAAAAAATACAACGCGAACGAACCAAGGAACGGCTCTCGGGGCTGTTTATGTGCAGCGAACACTTTAAACAGGGAAGATGTGCTTTAGTCTTCCCTCAAGTTCTGAGTGAATTCCTTATAATAAACTTAATACTCATAAAAGGGTAGGCCTACACCCTAAAGTGTTTATATAGTGACTGCCTATATTAATTACCTTAAGTAAATTCGCCGCGTAACTCCATCGTGGCGGCCCTACACCGAAAATGATCGTAACGCCCTACATCGAAGCAAACCAAGGACCCAGCAAAAATAAGGTGAGGCAATTTCATTTTCATTAACATATAGGCGTCTAAAATCCCGACGCTAAAAATTACCGTAATCATATAAATATAAAGAGGTCCTTTTTAACGACCTACATATTCATAACTCTCTAATGAAAAAGCATAGGGCTTTTGTCGGTAACCCTCCACTGAAGTCTGCTGGAAATTTCCAACGGATGAGGGCACAGGCAATCAACCCATAGCCCTATATAGTTTTTTTCAAATGGTGGCCCGTGTGGGGAACTAACCCCTCTAAAATTTACACTGACACGCAATGGCTAGGCTTAGCTCATTAGGCCTAATTTCAACCGTAACCCCACTATAGTTTTTTCATATGGTGGCCTAAGCAACTGGGAACCGATTCCTTTACCTTTACACTAACCGAAAACAAAGGCTTGTTCATTTAACAGGCATAACTCAATTTAGGTCCTATAAAAATAGGCCCACAACGTTAAGCCTATTTAATAGGTCCTACTCTTCAAACTCAAAACAAAGCCTTGTTAATTTAACAGGCTTAACTAATTTAAGGTCCTACAAAATAATAGGCCCAAACATAAGCCTACTTGGTAGGCCCAACATAGGCCTATTTAGTAGGCCCACCTAACTTTACCTAACATAATAGGCCTACCTCTTAATGTAGACCTTACTCTTTACACTCAAGGCCTATCCTAACTAAAAACACTAAATTTATAATTCAACCTGTGGTGTAGGTTATAAAATTTATTTCAGCAATTTAACTTACTCATAAGACTCATTAACATCACAAAATTCGACTCAGAACTGTAACATCACAAAGACCTAAAGCAATTGCACAAATTCAAACCTACACCCACCTAACACCTAGTAGTGACCCTATTCCAAATCCTATTTGACATATAGGCATACCAAGTCCTATTTGACATATAGGCCCAACCTATTCCAAGTCCTATTTGACATATAGGCATACCAAGTCCTATTTGACATATAGGCCCAACCTATTCCAAATCCTATTTGACATATAGGCATACCAAGTCCTATTTGACATATAGGCCCAACCTATTTCAAACCCTATTTGACATATAGGCATACCAAGTCCTATTTGACATATAGGCCCAACCTATTTCAAACCCTATCTGACATATAGGCATACCAAGTCCTATTTGACATATAGGCCCAACCTATTCCGAAGTCCTATTTGACATATAGGCATACCAAGTCCTATTTGACATATAGGCCCAACCTATTCCGAAGTCCTATTTGACATATAGGCCCAACCAAATCCGAAGTCCTATTTGACATATAGGCCCAACCTATTCCGAAGTCCTATTTGACACATAGGCCCAACCTATTCCAAGTCCTATTTGACATATAGGCCCAACCTATTCCAAATCCTATTTGACACATAGGCGCAACACATTCCAAGTCCTATTTGACATATAGGCCAACACATTCCAAGTCCTATTTGACATATAGGCATAAAACAGACAAGGCTTGATATAAGGGTCTCAAATGCAACATTTGAGGATCTTTACTCAGCCAAATTGGTTAACCTAACACAAAACCCAAAAATAAAACCCTATAACAAAATACACATTTACACACATACGTACGGTACAGTATATAAATATATACATACGACTCCGAACATCCAATTCTTCTTTTAAAGGAAGAATCACAACAGATTTCATCAACAGACACATACATTCCTTGCAAACAGATTGGATTCCTTCAAAACCCCAAACCTTCCAGACCTACCTGTAGGATACTATCATACACAACATCTACTCATTCATAACTACGGGTATTGACTTCATTGGAATGGTGAATCCAAGTTTTGAAGACCAACTGGATTCGGAGGAATGCAACACACACACACACACACACACACACACACACACACACACACACACTACTTTTTCCATGTGTCTCAAACACAACAACCTGTCTAAACATAACCAAGGATTGGAGAGTAAAAGCTTTTACTGCTGCGCTCTGATTCTGTGCACATAATTTTGTGCACATAATTTTGTGCCAAAAATTATATGGTTAGACAGTGACACGTACAAACAAACTACTCTACTCTAAAGGGTTTTATGGCTACCTTGGCCATAGCCCAACATTCATCAAGGGCTGATGGCCTACCCTTGGCCATAGCCCAACAAATCATCAAAGGGCCTTGGCCTGCCTTGGCCATAGCCCAACAAATTCATCAAACGGCTGATGGCCTACCTTGGCCATAGCCCAATAAATCATCAAAGGGCTGATGGCCTACCCTTGGCCATAGCCCAACAAATCATCAAAGGGCCTTGGCCTGCCTTGGCCATAGCCCAACAAATCAATCAAACGGCTGGTGGCCTACCTTGGCCATAGCCCAACAAATCATCAAAGGGCCTTGGCCTACCTTGGCCATAGCCCAACAAATTCATCAAACGGCTGATGGCCTACCTCGGCCATAGCTCAACCTATTCATCAAGGGGCTTGTGGCCTCCCTTGGCCATAGCCCAAACAACAGGGGTCTTGTGGCCTCCCTTGGCCATAGCCCAAACAACAGGGGTCTTGTGGCCTCCCTTGGCCATAGCCCAAACAACAGGGGTCTTGTGGCCTCCCTTGGCCATAGCCCAAACAACAGGGGTCTTGTGGCCTCCCTTGGCCATAGCCCAAACAACAGGGGTCTTGTGGCCTCCCTTGGCCATAGCCCAAACAACAGGGGTCTTGTGGCCTCCCTTGGCCATAGCCCAAACAACAGGGGTCTTGTGGCCTCCCTTGGCCATAGCCCAAACAACAGGGGTCTTGTGGCCTCCCTTGGCCATAGCCCAAACAACAGGGGTCTTGTGGCCTCCCTTGGCCGTAGCCCAAACAACAGGGGTCTTGTGGCCTCCCTTGGCCATAGCTCAAACAACAAGGGTCTTGTGGCCTCCCTTGGCCAGAGACCAAACTATTACAAGGGTTTTGTGGCCTCCCCTTGGCCACAGCCCAAACTATTACGACGGTCTTGTGGCCTACCTTGGCCACAACCCAAACTATTACGAGGGTTTTGTGGCCTCCCCTTGGCCACAGCCCAAACTATTACAAGGGTTTTATGGCCTCCCATGGCCAGAGACCAAGCAACACAAAAACAGTACAGGATTCAAAGCCCCAAGCCCTCCAGATCTACCTGTGGAGGAGTAACATTTACTCCACTAAAACTACGGGTATTGACTAGTCTGGAGTGGTAGGAGGTTTGAATACAGTACAAACTCTTTCTAATTCTGCCAAATTAAACGAACAAATAACAAAAGACAACAATGGGAACAATGAACCAAACAATTACACGAAAACACTTGGAATGCTTTGGTTTTTTTAAAACAGAATTCCGAACACGATGACACTCTTTGCACAAAGAGTTATAACTTAAATCCAAATGCCAATACAAAAAGACAAGTGCTTTCAGAATCATCCAAAATTTTTCACCCCATTGGATTATATTTACCAGCAACCATAAGATCCAAAATCCTTTTGCAAGACTTATGGAAAAAGAAAATTGATTGGGATGAACCACTCTCAGTGGAAGACCAACTTCATTGGAAAAAATTAGCCACAGACTTGAACAAAGTTCAAGACATCTACGTACCAAGATGTGCTGGCTACAGATTGAAATCGCAAACACTACACATTTTTACAGATGCCAGCACACAAGCTTACGGGTGTTGTGCCTATTTAACAAGTGAAAATGAAAGTAACTTGGTTTATTCAAAGGCAAAAGTGGCACCCTTAAACCAAAAGAAAACAGCAACTGGTGAAACCACCTGAGATATCACATTACTATATCCTTTGGAGTGTGGGGCTAAATTAGAACCATTACCCCAAGGGATGGATCAGGATACTATTGGAGAGGAATCTCTCAATGTACCTGATGTAACTCAGACTAAACCAGACAGGCCTCAAAGAAAGACTGCTTTGAAAGCCAGAAAACTTTTACAAGAAAAAATTAAGACTGGTGACTTATAAACCTTACACAAACTGAGCAAAGTTAAAATGCTTAATAACTTTACTTTAATTCCATAAATTTCCTATACCTAAAGGGAGTCAAACTGATTGACATAACTTTAACTAAACTTGAGAAGTTGGCCTCTTGAACTTTTATATTTAAATAGGTCTTGAGTAACCTCTCTCTTCCTAAATTCCTATTTCATTCTTTTCAATCCATTTCACATGGTTTAAAACACAGTTTATCAAAAAATTTGATCTACAACATACAAATTTTTCTCCGGCCCCCCCCCCAGTATATGGAAAAACTATACGCGCTCACAACATGGTATCATATGTGGTACATTTATTTCATAATTAAATATAGATTATTAATTAATTGAATTAAATATCTATACAAAATTGCCTCGGGATTGGCGACATAGCCTATTGGGAATGAAATAATTGCCATACGTACAAAGAACCTGTATGTATGAATCAGCCTCACATAGCAACAAGAAAACCCAATTTATTGTTTAGTCTACCACAGAGAAGTAGACTAAACAAAATTTTGCCAGAGCAGCAAATAAAAAAAAATACAACGCGAACGAACCAAGGAACGGCTCTCGGGGCTGTTTATGTGCAGCGAACGCTTTAAACAGGGAAGATGTGCTTTAGTCTTCCCTCAAGTTCTGAGTGAATTCCTTATAATAAACTTAATACTCATAAAAGGGTAGGCCTACACCTTAAAGTGTTTATATAGTGACTGCCTATATTAATTACCTTAAGTAAATTCGCCGCGTAACTCCATCGTGGCGGCCCTACACCGAAAATGATCGTAACGCCCTACATCGAAGCAAACCAAGGACCCAGCAAAAATAAGGTGAGGCAATTTCATTTTCATTAACATATAGGCGTCTAAAATCCCGACGCTAAAAATTACCGTAATCATATAAATATAAAGAGGTCCTTTTTAACGACCTACATATTCATAACTCTCTAACGAAAAAGCATAGGGCTTTTGTCGGTAACCCTCCACTGAAGTCTGCTGGAAATTTCCAACGGATGAGGGCACAGGCAATCAACCCATAGCCCTATATAGTTTTTTTCAGGTCTATATAAGGTATAATAGCAATTACTTAACTAGTAGTACTTATTTACTTATAATTATATGCTGTTCTACATTGCTTTGTCATGGCTGCTTTTGTATTTCTATTGCCTTATATGCAATTTTAATTATACTTATCTGCTATGTTATACGTACCTTAATTTTAAATTATGCGCACTTGTTGCCTAATATTAACTTGCTTAATATTATACTTTAACGCTAAATTGTAAGTATTGTTATGTCTATTTGTATTAATTACACTGGTCAACACTCTTTTATTGCCAATCATATTAGAGTGATTTTGGGATAACTTTGTGGTGCTGATTCCGAATATGACATCGGTTTTGCTAGATTGGCTCTAATTTATGGGATAATTGGTACACCATTGAAACACGTAGAAATGCAAAAAATTTAATGTTCAGGCGGAGCCTACTTACAAATCGCATTGAAATTGTCTCAAATCATACAAAAGTAAACACATGAAATACATAATGGCATTTTATTTGGTCTCACCATCTAGAATGTTCCGGTAGTTTCCCATATGCACGCGTTATGGTTACGTTTCCTATTAAGTGAGGGTATTCATTATCTCAAGGACTAGAGCCAAATCGGAAAAACTACTTTCATTTTGGAATTCAGCAACCCCAAAATACCCTAAATTCGTACAAATTTCCTTGGCAACGAAAAAAAAAAGTTTTTTTGTTGACCTGTGTTATCTGTTATTATATTTCTTATTATATTTTCAGTGTTCAGTTGTTAGTGAAATAAAGCCTGAATTGAGTCTCTCCTTTTCCGGCATTACATTAAGTATGACATCTTGCAAGATTTTATTATTATTAAAAATGTAGCTCATGAATTGGATTACCTCGACAGACACGAGTGGCTTAATGTTTTCCAAATGAAATGTAATGTAAATGTAATGTCGTGATAGTTTCGTTAGTTTTACCAAAAATATCACCACTTAACCTAACCAATCGTCAAAGGCATACAGTTAACCTAACCGGGCATTCAATAACATTCACGTAGGCTTTGATTAATTTTAAGCAACTTTTCCCAAATATGAGTGTTAGTTATAGCTAATATATTATTATTACCTCGACGGCGCTCAAGCCGATCCCCGACACTCGGCCGTCGGAGGCAACAACGGCTTGTGAAATGTAAAGAGAGTCTCGAAGCTCCGACGCGTACGAGGGCGCGGCGGTGAGCGCGGAAGGTTAGGGCGTGAGCCTGACTGGAGCCGCCGTCGGTGAAGATCTTGGTGGTAGTAGCAAGCACTCGGCTAAGAAACTGACCTCGACCGAGGACTGAGCGGAGAAGGGTTCCTCGTCAACTGCGTTTGAACGAGGGTTGTTATTTATTTATTTGTTGGGTTCAAAATCCCAGCTGAGCCGTGAACGGCCAAGTTCTAAAGGGCCAGTTCTACCTACAGCCCAAGTTAAGCTAAAATTAAAAACTTACGGACTTGAGATCCTATTAGGTCCTACCTCAGGGTTGTTGACTCGATGTGGGCCTACCTTAGGCCTCAGTTGCATGAATTTAAGATAAAAACAAAAGGGGCACTATTTATGGTCTTCTTTCTCAACCTTGCAACAACAACACAACCTGGACTATTGCACGATGCAACAATCTTGTATCTAAACAACCAAACTGAATTGCAAGAGAGCTCTCTATAAGACCACACCCTGTAAGTACGGCATTCCACAAACGAGTAGAAAGGACGCGCAGCGCCCCAAAATGATGCCACCAGAGTGCTCAAACAATGATGCCACAAGAGCCCAAAAATGCTAGCTCTAAATTAAGTGAATTTTTCACTAACCTTACAATTATGAGATGGATATATATACACCTTAACTTAATATATACAAGCAATGCTGCATCAATCAGCTTAGTCATCATATCGCCTTGGGACAACAATGGTTCTTCCTCTTCTAGATTTTCTAACAAGGGTTAGTCGGTCCTAAGTCCCCGGCTAGCGCCCATTCGAGGGCCCTTTTTTATTTTTTATTTTTTTTTCATTCAATTTTAAACCGTATCAGAATATACAGCTAGCTGTGACATATACTGCTACCCCCGTCAAGTACTTGCAGTCGCTGTGAAGGGAAATTTGCCGCTTACGCGTTTACAATGGCTAATAATAATGAACAGTTAGTTTGCAGGTGGTGCTCAAGCATGGAATTCCTGAGGAACGAGTTAGAACGTGAGAGGGAGGCTAGGGTGAGGCTTGAAGAAAGCGTGATGCTCCTGACGGCAAAATTAGAATCCCTTGAGACTCCAGTTACGACCCCTCCTGCCTCAGTTTCTACTAATAATATAAATAGTAGGCTACTAATCGCCCTCTCTCTCCCCCTAGCTCCCAACCCTTCGTTCGAGTGCGTAATGGAGCCCCATTGAGAAAACCTAAGACTTGTCTACCAGTATTAACAAACAATAAGTTTTCTCTTTTAGGTTTCGAAGATGCTGACGAACCGGAAATACGACTCGTTGGCGATTCCATTGTTCGAGGGCGGGCAGCTCGAGGAATTGTGTGGGAGAAATCCTCGTCGTAGGCGTCGTTACTGCTACCCTGGTGCAAGGGTGGAGGATATAACTAATAGTGTTGACCATTTTACAGACGGTACCTCTGAGGACACAACGTATGTTATTCATGTCGGTACTAATATTGTTTTAAATTCTACATCGGAAGAACTGCTGGCTAGGTACAGGGACTTACTAGAGCGACTAAAGGAAAAAACTAAGAAGATTGTTTTAACAGGTATACTTCCTCGAATTATCCAACGTAGCGATTTCTACAGCAAGGCGACCTATATCAACAATAACCTAAAGTCTCTTTGCCAAAAGGAAGGAGTGCATTTTGTGAATTTTTGGAACAGTTTCTACGGCAGGGCCGCAGGAGGGACTTGTTCCTCGGAGATGGACTTCATCTTAATGACGTTGGAGCTGCGCGTTTAGTTTAGGAAGACTATTTCATAATACTGTCTCTTCTTTTCAGGCTGCCGTAACTCGAACGGTCCCAGCGTAATTTCCACAAATTTCCCCTGCGCTCGCGAAGGTGTCGCAATTACAAACAATTTGAAGGTTCTATCCTTAAATGCTCGTAGCCTACGAAATAAAATAAACGGATTTTTTTCTTTAATTGCTTGTAAACACTATGATTTAATTGCGATAAATGAATCGTGGCTTAGCACTGAAACACGTGACTTTGTAGGGGAGTATCAAATTAGAGGTTATAGACTTTTTGTTAAAAACAGAATAGGTAGGCGAGGAGGCGGTGTTATGTTGTATATCAAAGATAATATTGCGAACGTTATAGAAGTAAAGCACACAATTCCAGAACCGATAGATTCCACTATAGCAGAACTTAAATTGAACGATTTCAAACTTGTTGTTGCGGTTATATATAGGCCCCCTAATCAAACAGCTGATACGGACAAAGCGTTATATCGTGAACTAAAGAGAATAATCGGTAGTGAGCAGGCTTTAGTTATGGGTGACTTTAATTGCGCCAATGTGAATTACGATACAATGCAGGGAGACGCGGAAGGTAATCGTTTAGTTAATTTTCTCGAGGATAGCTTTCTTATTCAAAAGGTTGGGGAACCTACGAGGCAGTGGCGGATTTAGGGGGGGGGGCCGAGTAGGCCATGGCCTACGGCCCCGCGCCTGTGAGGGCCCCGCGCCCTCACATATAATTATAATGTTGGATTCCACTATAAATAATACAATTGATTAATGATTAGTGATAATTATGGTATCACTCTCTTTGCTGGCGGGAGTTTAGTTCTATTCGGGCCGCTGTGGAGTGCACATGTGAGTGTGTTTAGTGGTAAGTAATGGTAAAAGTCGTATCTCGAAAAAGTCGCCAGTCAATAAATGGGGATGGGGGAGTTTTAGTCAGCTTTATAATAACATAAATAAGTTGAAAAATGTTAAATTAATGTAATTAATTTTTTTATATGAAACGTACTTAGGCTAGGTTAGGTCAGTTTAGCTTAGATTTCATAATAAATACATTTTATACATATTTAAGGAAAAAGTCGCCACTGGTGGGGGCTCGCGACTTTTCCCATAAAGCGACTTTTTCACCCGAACAACTGTTTAGTGTCTGTATTTAATTAATTAATTAAACTGTATTAATTAATACTAAACCGAGGGTCAAGTGTAAATAGTTTGTTTTTTATGTTTTTATGTTTCAGGATAAGGCAGTGAGGCTGCACTGAGGCACAATGGAGAAATCAACAAGTCGTGATCGTGATCAAGGGAGGAAGTATAAAGCTGGCTCTGTTAAACGACAAGAAAAGGCAGACGTAAACCAAAGAGTAAAAAAACTACCAAAATAACTCAATGGTTGACATATCCAACAGTATCTGAATCTGCAAAATCACAAACTCAAACTGAATCCGGTCAAACTGAATCTGAATCAGTAGAGACACCAATTACGCCTGAAACAACTGGAGAAGCCACAACTAGTACTGAACCTAGTGTAGTTAGCGCAATTGAACCTGAACACAGTGACAGTGAGGAGACACAAGAGGAAGTGAAAGTTATGAATACCGGTACTGAACAAGGATTTGAAACGGATCTTGGATTATGGCCTAAAATATTACTGAAAATGTGTGTGACTATTGGTTGAAAAAGGGAAGCGCAGAATGTCGACACTGTGATGGTGACTTCAAAGAGTCAGCTGTGAAAGAGCTAAACAGAACCCGTCATTGTACAAAGACATTATTCACTCGAACTCATTCATTATCTGGCCAAGAAATTAATCTTAAATGGCTCTGTTACTCTAAAACAACTGGTAAAGTGTATTGTTTTGTTGCAAGCTTATGTCAAAGGTGGAAAGCTCATTCACAACTGGCTTCAATGGTTGGAAGAACGCTAGGTATGTCATAGAATCTCACAGTAGGTCAGATCAGCACAGGAAAAGTATGGTCGAAATGATATATCGAAAGACTGCGGGTGCCCGTATTGACTCTAATCTAGTACAACAATATGAAAGTGAATGCGAGTACTGGCAAGCAGTATTGAGGAGGTGTGTAGATGTTTTAAAGCTACTTTGCGAACGCGGGCTAGCCATTCGAGGTAAAGATGAAGTAATTGGATCAGTACACAATGGAAACTATCTTGGGATTCTAGAGCTGCTGAGCACATACGACAGTTTCTTGGCAGCATATATCAAGAAACACGCAAACAAAGGTAGTGGTCATACTTCCTACTTGTCCCATGTCATTTCTGAGGAAGTCATTGGAATAATGGCAGAAAAGGTTATGTCCTCAATAACAGATGAAGTAAAAACAGCAAAGTACTTCTCAATTTCTGTTGACTCCACACCTGATATTTCACACATGGATCAACTTACTTTTACAATCCGCTATGTACTGCCTACTACAGGTCCAGTTGAAAGGTTTTTGCAGTTTATTCCCATGCTAAGCCACACTGGCAGAGATATTGCTACAACTGTTCTTGATTTTCTTAAAGAGAAGAACATTCCAGTTATCGACTGCCGAGGACAGTCCTATGACAATGCCAGCAACATGTCTGGTAAATATCTAGGGACCCAACAGATAATCAAGAATGAGTGTAGTGAAGCTGAGTACATACCATGTATGGCTCATTCCTTAAACTTGGTGGCTAAGTGTGCTGCAGAAAGCTGTCCTGCTGCAGTGTCATTGTTTGCTCTGGTACAAAATATGTACTCCTTTCTTGTTGCATCTACTTATCGTTGGAGGAGACACCGTGAGGTACTAGAGACTAATAAAGATAAGAAGTTGAAAGTTGATAAAATACTTTCAGACACTCGTTGGTCAGCACGAGCAGATGCTGTAGCTGCTCTCAGTAGAGCACACAAAGAAAACATTGTTCTGGAAGAGTTATTCTCAGATCAGAATCAGCCAGCTGAAACAAGAGCTGAAGCAAGTGGTCTTCTCAAAGGTTTGAAAAAACTTGAAACAGTGATTCTTCTTGAAGTTTGGGATACAGTATTGGAAAGGTTTCAGAGTAGCAGTATCCAGCTGCAAAAATCTGGGCTCTCCCTCAACACAGCTGTCACACTGCTAGAGTCTCTTTTACAATTTGCTAAAGACCTGAGATCCCAGTTCGATGACTTTGAAGCAAAAGCTATGGCTAAGTGTGATCCCTGTGATGTGACGAGTAATGATGCATACTACGCCGACACGCAGCGTATTAGGAAGCGCAAGCGTCACCACGATGAACTAGACTCCGCGGAGGATGTTATGCTGACAGGGAGAGACAAGTTTAGAGTGATTGCATTCTTGCCCATCATTGACAAGCTCTGTGCTGCCCTACAACAACGCATTGCTGCTTACAGCGACCTTCGAGAGAAATTTGGGTTTTTATCAGAAATCTCAAACAAAACGAACACTGAGCTTAAAGCATCTGCTGAAAAGCTTGTGTCTTCATATCCTAAGGACTTGGAGGCTGGATTGGAGTCGGAGCTTTTGCAGTTTGCACACCTTATGAAATCCATTCCAAGAGATTCACCTGAAAGTGCTCCTTCATCAGGTGGTGCAAAGGCTGCAAAAAGTCCTGAACTAGAAATGTATGAGATAATTCACAGACATGACATGGTAGAAACATTTGCTAATGTTGAAATTGTATTACGACTCTATCTCTGCATGTTTGTCACAAACTGCACTGGGGAGCGATCATTCTCCAAGATGAAACTAGTCAAGAATTATCTAAGAAACACCATGGGGCAGGACCGTTTGTCTTCACTCACCCTGTTGAGCATTGAGCATGAGAAATTAAGGGTGCTTGATTTTACTGATGTCATCAAACAGTTTGCAAGTAAGAAGGCTAGAAAAAAATCTTTTTTGACTGAGAAATAGTTAAGTGTACCGTACAAATTGCCTGCAATAAACAAAACCCACTCATTGCATCATTTGCATGTCAGTCAAGTGGTATTCTCTTTAGTTAATGGTGTATTATTATAGTTATTTTTTGTTAATGGTGTATTATTATAGTTATTTTTTATTGTTAAGCTTCAAAAAAACAAATGTGTAATGTTCAACTATGAAATGGTCATTTGGCTAATTAATTATCAATAAATTGAATATTGTTTAAAAAGTAAATTTATTTTAACGCTTCGCTCGCCCATTGATTTGAGGGCCCCGTAAGGTCACCACTGGGGGATGGGGGTGTAAATCTTCATTTCAGTTAATTAAGCTAGCTTTGCGTAGTTTGGGGCCCCGCACTCCAACCGGCCTAGGGCCCCGCGCACCTTAAATCCGCCACTGCTACGAGGTTGGACAGTATTTTAGATTTAGTAATAACTACGGATGATAGGCTAATCACTGATCTTCAAGTAATAGAACCGTTAAGCAATAGCGATCACAATATGGTAGAGTTTGTCCTCTCAGTAAGTCACTCGAAACCAGCTAACTCGACTAAAATTCCTAACTTCCAGCACGCAGACTTTTGTAAATTTCGAAATAAATTGTCACACGTCAATTGGGAAAACGTAATGGGGATCTCCAACGCAAAACTAATGTGGGAATCGTTTGAAACAGTATTTAGGACTATAAATGAGGAATGTGTACCGTACAAAATTAAGCGTGCGAAAGTAAACAACAAGCCCTTGTGGTTTACTTCTAGAGTAGGAGACATTATAAAGAGTAGAGATAGGGCTTATAGGCTACATAAGTGCGATAAAGACAATTTGTGGTTACGAAAGAACTACATATCTCTAAGGCGTGAAGCGAAAATTGTGATAAAAAAGTCCAAGTGCGAATTAGAAATCTCCATAGCTCGTGACGGTAAAGAAAACCCCAAGCGATTCTTTCAATACGTCAACAATAGAAATCCAGTAAAAAGTGTCTTGGGGCCGTTCAAAAATGTTAACGGAGATCTAGTTTCTGAAAACAAGGAAATGGCTACCTTGCTAAACGAACTTTTTACGTCAGTTTTTACTATAGAAGATGTAACGAATATCCCTACGGTCATAGATGTAATACCTTTTAATAATGGTAATATTTTTGATAATATTGTGGTTAGTGAAGGGAAGGTAATGGGCTATATTGATAAAATGAAAATGCGTAACTCCCCGGTGCCGGATTCCATATATCCCATACAACTTAAAGAATTAAAAGATAGCATTGTTGTGCCGCTAACAAAGATTTTTAATGCGTCTATTTCTGAGGGGTGCGTACCAGATAATTTCAAGTTAGCAAACGTAACACCTATCTTTAAGAAAGGCGATAAAGGTGCGGCGGGAAATTATAGGCCAATCAGTTTAACGTCTGTTGGAGGTAAGCTACTGGAATCAATAATTAGGGATCGTATAGTCGAACACTTAGAATTGCATAACTTAGTTAGAAATACGCAGCACGGTTTTAGGCGAAATAAATCCTGTTTAACTAATCTTTTAGAATTTTTTTAAAGCGTGGTTGACGTTTACGATAGTCATCGGGCGGTTGATGTAGTGTATTTAGATTTTCAAAAAGCGTTTGACACCGTACCGCACAAAAGACTCATTGAAAAAACTAAGGCTCATGGAATCAGGGGGGTAGTAATAAATTGGATAGAAGAGTGGTTGCGAGGTAAGAAACAGAGGGTGGTCGTTGATGGAGCGGAGTCGTGTTGGGCTAATGTAGCGAGTGGCGTTCCTCAGGGTTCTGTATTCGGCCCCTTGCTTTTTCTTATATATATATTAACGATTTAGATGTTGGCCTAGTCAGTAAAGTTTCAAAGTTTGCGGATGACACGAAGCTGAGTGGTAGGGCGATTAATGACGAAGATAGAGGTAAAGTCCAGGAAGATCTGAATAAAATCGTTGATTAGTCGGTCACATGGCAAATGAGATTTAACGTCGAAAAGTGCAAAATTTTACATATAGGTTCGCGTAACGCTAATTTTTCGTATAGTATGTCAGGGAAGGAGTTAACAAGCGTAGAACAGGAAAAAGATTTAGGAGTTATAGTCACTGGTGATTTAAAAGTAGCGAAAGAAAGTACAGCAGCGGTCAATAAAGCGAACAAAGTGTTAGGTTTTATAGCTCGGAATTTTGAGTACAAATCGCGCGATATTATAGTTCCTCTTTATAAATCATTAGTTAGACCCCATTTGGAGTACGCGATCCAATTTTGGAATCCGCATATGCGAAAAGATATAGACAAACTCGAAAGAGTTCAAAGACGAGCAACTAAGATGATTCCGTCGCTAGGTCAAAGTCGTACGAGGATAGGCTTAAGGAGTTAAAATTGACTACGCTCGAGACTAGGAGGCTAAGGGGTGATCTAATCCAGGTTTTCAAAATTATGAATGGGTTCGATAACGTAGACAGAGATAGCATTTTTTAAATATCTCAATATAATAGGACTAGAAATAACGGGTGTAAGTTGACAAGTAGAAGGTTCGAGACAGCAGTTGCCAAAAACTTTTTTACGCATATAATAGTAAATAGCTGGAATAGTTTGCCGGTAGAAGTAATTAGTAGCACGTCTATAAACATGTTTAAAAATCGATTAGACGCATATGTTGATAGATTGGGTGTAGTTTAAGGTAGTAAAATGAAGGCTTTGTGGTTCGGAACCCACGTTAAATTGTAGGTCCCCTCCGCCACCACGGAGGACATGCACAATACACAATTACGAACCGAACACAGTTACGTAGACCAGCCATGAGTGGATCCTAGGGCATTTGTTGGTCTGAAACATTATAAGATTATAAGAGTATAATATATATTATATATATATATATATATATATATATATATATATAATATATATATATATTAAAGAACGACGCTTGTGTAGAAGAGCGTTCCGCACAAGATGAGGAGGGAGAACGAACAAATGAAAAATGAGGTACCACCCGGGAATCGGACCCGGGATCATCCGATTGCCGGTCAGATATGCTATCCACTACACCATGGACCTCGATCAATCAGAAGTCGTAATTCTCCTACATACGAGCAGAAACCAATGCATGCGAAGGTGCCCCCTCAGAGCATTGGTTTCTGCTCGTATGTAAGAGAATTACGACTTCTGATTGATCGAGGTCCATGGTGTAGTGGATAGCATATCTGACCGGCAATCGGATGATCCCGGTTCGATTCCCGGGTGGTACCTCATTTTTCATTTGTTCGTTCTCCCTCCTCATCTTGTGCGGAACGCTCTTCTACACAAGCGTCGTTCTTTACATTAATTATACTGTGTGTTGTTTGCAGTTAAAAAATATATATATATATATATATATAATTTATATATATATATATATATACATATATACAGGCCCGGATTTAGCTATAGGCGAACTAGGCGATCGCCTAGGGCCTCGCGCCAAAGGGGGCCTCGCTCAAGCCGTTTTGCGCGTTCTGTTCAAGTGATATTAATGATTTAGAACTCTATGAAGAACTTAAAGTACTTTGCAGGTTTATACCTGAGAAAACAGATCTCGGAAATGCCCTTGTTTATATAGTAGTGCAAAAACAACTAAGTGAGATTTATCCTAATGTTTATGTTGCACTTCGAATAGTATTAACCATCCCAGTTACTATTGCTTCGGCTGAAAGAAGTTTCTCGCGTCTCAAACTTATTAAAACATATTTGCGTTCCACCATGTCTCAAGCGAGATTGCAATCATTAGCTATATTATCAATAGAAAACGATATAATAAATTCATTAGATTATTCTCAATTAATTGAAGAGTTTAGCTCGAAGAAAAGTAGAAAAGCATTGCTGTAATATTCAAGGAGCATCTGAACCAAATATTAAAGCATTAATATTTAGCCTGATAAGTCGATCGCTCACTATTATAAAAAATTAAATGTCAGCATCTCTTACACATCACATATGAAAAACGTTTGTATACTATGGAAAGTCATTGCTTATAATATTGTGAAAAATGTTCTGTATGAATTGGTCCACAATTAACCCACCCCTTATATCTCCAGTCTAACTATAGAGTAGATTAAGTCTAGCCCTGTAGGGGTCAGCCTAGAGATTCCGGAAATGGTCCATAGCGGGCAGATAAATTGAGGTCCACAGTAGGATTCCTCACCAAACTAGGTTAGGGCAATCTACCTTCACCTTTGTACTTTGCAGGTTTATACCTGAGAAAACAGATCTCGGAAATGCCCTTGTTTATATAGTAGTGCAAAAACAACTAAGTGAGATTTATCCTAATGTTTATGTTGCACTTCGAATAGTATTAACCATCCCAGTTACTATTGCTTCGGCTGAAAGAAGTTTCTCGCGTCTCAAACTTATTAAAACATATTTGCGTTCCACCATGTCTCAAGCGAGATTGCAATCATTAGCTATATTATCAATAGAAAACGATATAATAAATTCATTAGATTATTTTCAATTAATTGAAGAGTTTAGCTCGAAGAAAAGTAGAAAAGCATTGCTGTAATATTCAAGGAGCATCTGAACCAAATATTAAAGCATTAATATTTAGCCTGATAAGTCGATCGCTCACTATTATAAAAAATTAAATGTCAGCATCTCTTACACATCACATATGAAAAACGTTTGTATACTATGGAAAGTCATTGCTTATAATATTGTGAAAAATGCTCTGTATGAATTGGTCCACAATTAACCCACCCCTTATATCTCCAGTCTAACTATAGAGTAGATTAAGTCTAGCCCTGTAGGGGTCAGCCTAGAGATTCCGGAAATGGTCCATAGCGGGCAGATAAATTGAGGTCCACAGTAGGATTCCTCACCAAACTAGGTTAGGGCAATCTACCTTCACCTTTGTTAAGCTATGAGTTGATGCTGGGTCTTAGGCCACAATGTAGGCTTAAGTTGTCTGACCCAGCTTAATTTAATGAGTCTTCTAAGTTAGAAGTTAGAAGATCCAACTGGGCTAAAAACACAATTAGTCACTTACTGCTAGTTATTAGAGAGTCTCTTTTCTCCTTCCTGTATAATTGTCGAGAGCGTACTTGCTGGTGGGGATCTTTCTTCGGTGTCTGTTCTTCTCCCTTCCCCAGTTGCGTCCTCCCGCCCCGTTCCTCGTTTTCGTTCTCCTTTGTTCTCCTTTTAGCGGGGCTTTTTCCACCAGCGTCGTGTTGGTTTTTTCCCCGGTTGGTTGATCGGTAATGTATATCTATTACCGAGCACGCTCTTGTCACACAGTATATAAATACTAGTGTGGAGAATAACTCTGGTGAGCAACCAATTGGTTTCATTCACCCAGTTATTGACATAAAAGGAATTTAATAATTGTTAGATTAACTACCTACCTACTCAGTGAACCATTTTCGTTACCTCCCAACTACCCACTCATCAGTTTTCCATATACTGGGGGCCCCGGGAGATAAAAATTTTGGTGTCATTGTCACCAATTTTTATGTCTGAGTGTAGACTAGCTAACTATTTGACTGTAAATGCCTGTTAATCTGATTAACAGTGCCTATCCTCACCTTCTCATGGAGAAGGTGTAGCATTTAATTAGAAGAGAAAATATACATCCATAGGATGAAACTATGGTCTTTACCATAAGAAAAGAAAAAGTGAAAGTTAGAAGATAAAATTACAATTCCCCAGGACCCCAGCATCTATTTTTTGTTGTAAAAATAGTCGCGCCTTTAATGCTGTTTGTCGCTGAGGTCTTGTGTCTGTCAATGTTGTAGTAGGATGCGTTACCACTCCTACTGTCAAAGGAATAGTTACTGGAAGTTCAGTGTCTCCAGTTGTTACTGTCAGTGGAGAAGGTTCTCCAAAGTCCATTGTTTTGGGTCCAGACTCTAAAGGGTACAAAAGAGAAATGTCTCTTGTTGTGTCACCCGTTGAAGTCCTTAATTTGACCACTCTTGTTACCCCGTCTGCCCCTGGTCTGAGTTCTGAAACTCTAGCCAGAGGCCAGTATTGTCTTGGAGTACTGTCATGTATGAGAACAAGGTCCCCTACCTTAATTGTGTCAGACCAATCCTTCTTAGTCATTTGTTTATGTCTCTCCCTTAGACCCATCAAGTACTCAGTTTTCCACTGTTTAATGAAATGAGCTTTAACTCTAGTTAAATGTTGTAACTTAGTCTGGAGCTCATCATGTCGTTGAGTCCAGTTTGGGTCTTCTGAAGAGTCTATATTGTAGTCTGGCAGGAGACTAACTTGTTCTCCCCGAATCAAATGATTTGGAGTTAATGGTTCCGGGTCATTAATGTTGTCACTCACATAAGTGAGTGGTTTATTGTTAATGATGTTCTCAATCTCAGCCAGGAGAGTGAGCAACTCAAACAAGTGTATCTGTTTTTTACCAATTGCTTTCTTCAAGCAATTCTTTACTGTTTGTATATTCCTCTCCCAGATAGAACCATACCAAGGAGAGGCAACCGGAATATACTTCCACTTTATGTTTGAATTTTGTATATATAATTGTGTGAATTCATCGCTTAACAAGTCGTGGATGACTTGTTCCCCAGCCTTGAAATATGTAGCATTGTCAGTCCAAACTGTCTTTGGTACTGAATGTCGTGCACAGAATCTCTTAAAGACAGCAACAAAAGATTCTGCTGTAAGGTCCTCCACAACATCCAGATAAACAGCTCGTGAGGCAGCACATGTAAACAGTACAATGTAAATTTTTTGTTCAGTGTCACCCACCCCTACAGTCAATGCTCCTGTATAGTCAATGCCTACAGTCTCAAAGGGTCTGTTGAGAGTAACTCTCTCCTCTGGCAAAGCAGGAGGATTTGGTTTCCTATAGGGCCTAGCATGAATACGCCTACATGTGACACACTCACTCAGGACTGTTTTAACAGTGATCCTTCCCTTAGGTATCCAATACGTTTTTCTTAATGTAGTTAGTGTCTGTGGTACCCCCATATGATATACATCATTGTGTGTTTTTCTGATGATTAATGTTGTCAAATAGCTAAATCTAGTAAAAGGATTGGATGTTTGCTTTTGTATGACAGTTTTGATTTGTCTAATCTCCCTTTACACCTTAGAAGGCCTTCCTCATCTCTGAACAAGTTTAGATCCACAACTACTGATGGTACAGGTTCTTTTGTTTGTTTCCCATTAGTCAAGAATTCTAACTCTTTATTGTACTCTTTTTGTTGTGCATGGCCTATCCAGTATTTGGTTGCAACTTCTGTATAATTATCATTGTTTTTATTTAGCTGTTTGTTAATTGTAGTTAAACAGTTGTGAGCAAACCTCAAACAGTAGGCTGTGACCCTGACAAGTTTACTGAAGTCAGAATAACGTTCATAATTAGTGATTGGTTCAACCTTTTCATTTGAAAAGATTAAATTTAATGTCAAGTTAACTTGTTCCACAGGCCATTGGTCTGTATTACAGAGCCACTTAGGTCCCATAAACCAAGTTTTGTTTGACTTCAACAACTTGTAGGATAAACCTCTGGTCAGAAAGTCTGCTGGATTTTGTTTAGTTGAAACATAGTGAAAGTTTACTTGTAGGCTTTCATTAGCTTCAGCTATTTCTTTTACCCTATTTCTTACAAAGATATTCTTACTATTAATGCTATCATTCCGTATCCAGGCAAGACAAATCTGACTGTCAAGCCAGATGTGGATATCAGTTATGTTCACATCATGGTAAGCATCCTTAAGCAATGAAATGGTTTTAATGGCTAATGCAGCAGCCAATAGTTCCAATTGAGGTATGGTTCGGGTAGGTTTGAGAGGTGCAACTTTCCCTTTTGCATAAATTAGATGACTTTCTGTAGGACTTACAAGATACGCACAGCACCCATAAGCTTGTGTGCTTGCATCAGCAAACACATGAAGTCTCTGGGGCTTATCCCTCAACCCACAGCACCTTTGAATTTTAATGTTCTGCACTTTTGTTAAATTAGCAGCTAACTTCTTCCAAGATTTTTGATTTTCATTTGTTATTGGATCATCCCACCCAACATTTGTCCTCCAAATTTCTTGGAGGAGAATCTTTGATTTTATTGTTGAAGGCAGGAATAGACCCATAGGATCAAAAATTTTGGAAGCCTCTGATAATATTTGTCTTTTAGTATTTGCTTCCTCATCAAGTTTAAAACCTTTAGTACAGATTGAATCATGACTGTTAGAAGTTGCATCCAAATACCAGTTCATACCTAAAGTTTTAACTCTGTCTGATGGCTCAGTAAGACCATTATTATCCTTTAAAATCTTTTTGTTTAAATCCTCATCATTTGAAATCCACTCTCTAAGTTCAAAGTTACCTTCTTGCATAATGTTTTGAGAGTGTTCATTGACTTCAGATAATTCAGATTTTGTTGTTGTTGAGCCTATTAGATTGTCTACGTAAAAATGTTCCTTAAGGAAGTTCAATGTTAAAGAGTTATTAACCTGGTTCAAATGATGTCCAATTGTCAATGCTAATAGGCTAGGTGAGCAATTGGCTCCAAACAACACAACATTAAATCTATAGGTTATGAACCCATTATTCAAATCAAATGGATCCTTGAACCATAAGAACCTAAGTTGGTTCTTATCATATTCATTTTTAAGATTTATTCTCAAAAATGCCTTTGAAATGTCACTTTGTACGGCATATTTATCTAACCTGAACCTCAGTAAGATCTTCACAAGGTCAGAAATGAGATTAGGACCCTCAATCAGGCAATCATTCAAACTGTGTTTATCACTGTCTTTGAGGCTCAGTTATATACTACTCTGAGTTTTGTTGTTGGGGCATCTTGTCGATAAACCCCCCTGTGGGTTAAATAATGACAACCATCTTTTTTAAAAGGGTTATTTGTTACTTCTTCAATGAAGCCTTTTTGTAGCTGTTCTTTGAAAACATCATTATATGTTTGAATATTATTATCTTGTTTGAGTTTTTTCATTACTTTATATAAATGTCCTTTACCTACTTTGAGATTGTCTCTTAAAGTTGGACAATTTATTTTCCAAGGTAACTCAATAAAATAACTATTGTCTTTGCACTGAATGGTGTCTTCAAATCTTTCTACCATTAACTGATCTTCTGAAGTTTGATTTGTGTCATGTATACCCACAGATTCTAGCAACCATAAAGTTTGAATTGCCTCATCCAGAGTTTCATTTGATAGTGATGAATTAATGTTCTCAGTTGAGATAATATTATTCAAAGTGTTGCTATTCTTACAGGTGTTATGTAGGACTGAGTTGAGGCACATAGTATTTGTTAGTCATGAACTGTTTTGGTTTAGGTCTAGGTTGTATTTGGATAGGTCACCCAAAGGGGCTATCCCTGATGGAGTCTGAATAGCTATACCATTACCTATCTCTACTATGCCCTTATGAATAAGATTAATATAATCTGCCCCTATTAACATTTCAATGTTAGCTACTGTGTTGTTAGTGATATGTCTATCAGCTATTTTGTAGTGTTTTCCCAAATGATTTATGGTTTGTTCTAGTTTGGGTATAACCAGTTTGTTTTGTCCTACTTTAGAAATAATAACTGCTTCAATTTTCTCTAATTTATTTTCTAAATGTAGTTCCAGGTCAATTGTCTTATAGCTATTTTTGTCCGAGTTATCCTTAACAAAGGATGCAATATTGAGTTTTTGTTCATTCGCGTTTGGTGTCAAACCCAATTTATTTACTACATTTTGCGAAACAAATGTTTGTTGAGAACAACAGTCTATAAGACATCTCACTGGAGTGGTGCTACCCTCACTATTCACTAAGTCCAAAGTAATAGTTGGTAAAAGAATCTCAGTGTTTTTTGTTACGTTGTTTGAACAAACAGAATGTCCCATGAAAGTGGCATTTTCTTGATTACCTTTGTTTGGTGGAGGTATCTTTTGAGTTTGAGTACTATTGTTTGGACACTTTGGTGAATCACACATTGATGAGACATGTCGTAAACTTTTACAAAACTTACACTTGAATCTTAACCTAGATTTACAGTCTTTCTTATAATGTCCCTGGCCAGTACACTTTTTACATAGGTTCAACTGTTCACATCTTTTAGCTCTTTGGTTAAAGTCTGAATATTTGTCACACCCAGTACTACTGTGTTCATTACTTGCACAAAATTTGCAATGTAGTGTGTAAGTTGAGGCAGCAGTTACATTAAAGTTCTGTGATGTAGGTGTTCGTGTATTACAGTTGGTAACATTTGATTCTACAGTATCAAGTTTTGTCTGTTTGGCTGTAGCTAGTTGGTCTCTGGGAACAGTCTTTGGTTTATCCATAGTCTGGGTCTTATTTTGTGTTGGAATATTTCTCAATTTGTAATTAGTTAGGATATTGGGAAAGTGTTTTCTGATATCTTCAAGATTAGGATAATTTTCTCCCGTCTTTAGAATTAAAATATCTTTAACCCTCAAAGGAAGGCACCTAAGAACTATGCCTTGTATAATCCAAGATGAAGCTTTAATATCTATCTCATTGCTAACCAGTTGTCCTATAATAGCTTCTAATTTTGTATAAAAATTTTCCATATCACTATGGTTATCTTTTATGGGTGCAAAATCAAAAATTTGTTGAGATAATTCATATACAATCTCATCTTTATTAATGTAATTACGTTTTAAGAGATCAATAGCTACTTCATATGAATTCCCTACGGCTGGTAAATAGGCTATCAGGTTATAGGCTGGGCCTTTAAGGAAACTAGTTAAGTAGCTAAACTTATCAACAGTTGAAATATAAGGTTTTTACCTATTAAACTCTCAAATTTGTCAATGAAAGATGGGAATTGTACCGTGTCCCCTTCAAATGTTGGTACTAGCAAAATGAGTAACTGAGCCCTCAATTCTTGTGACTCAGGATTTAGCATGCCACTTAAATTTTGTTGAAGGTTAGCTCTACTTTGATTAAAATCAGAATTAGGTTTATTTGGTGTTAAGTCAGTCAAACGAGACCGTAGTCTCCTTATTTGCTGTTCAATTGAGATTACCTGATCATCATTATCAGCGTAAAGGTCTATCAATTGTTCTTCAGCCATTTCGGATTCAACTAACTCTGAAATACTCTCATCAATGGCTATTATTTCCTTCTTTTTAGTTTCCAATTTAAGAATTACACACTCTAAATCTTCCTTACCTGGTTTGTAATATTGTTAAAGTGTTCTTGCCTTTGTAACAGCACCCAACTTTGCCCCCCTTTTCTTTTTTAACTTTTTCAATTCCGCACTGTCCATGTTTAAGTCAAAATTGTTTAACTGGGGATCGTAATGAAATAGAGGACAAGAAGAAATTACCAGAGAAGAGAGAGCACAGACAAAACGGTCAAGTTTTAAATTTGGTTTAATCCCCCCCAAGTACTTATGTGTCACTCAGGTCTAAGCTTATAAGAGAATGAGACTCCTTAAATGTAAATGTTTCCTAGTTAGGCCCTAGGTTGTAGACCTAATTAGGCTTGATTAGGTTAGGCTTAGGCTTAGGCTTAGGCTAGACCATTTAGCCTAATTCTGCAATTTTTTTGTTAAGTAAGGTTAAGGTTTGTAAATTCCCCACACACGGACCACCAATGTGAAAAATGCTCTGTATGAATTGGTCCACAATTAACCCACCCCTTATATCTCCAGTCTAACTATAGAGTAGATTAAGTCTAGCCCTGTAGGGGTCAGCCTAGAGATTCCGGAAATGGTCCAGAGCGGGCAGATAAATTGAGGTCCACAGTAGGATTCCTCACCAAACTAGGTTAGGGCAATCTACCTTCACCTTTGTTAAGCTATGAGTTGATGCTGGGTCTTAGGCCACAATGTAGGCCTAAGTTGTCTGACCCAGCTTAATTTAATGAGTCTTCTAAGTTAGAAGTTAGAAGATCCAACTGGGCTAAAAACACAATTAGTCACTTACTGCTAGTTATTAGAGAGTCTCTTTTCTCCTTCCTGTATAATTGTCGAGAGCGTTCTTGCTGGTGGGGATCTTTCTTCGGTGTCTGTTCTTCTCCCTTCCCCAGTTGCGTCCTCCCGCCCCGTTCCTTGTTTTCGTTCTCCTTTGTTTTCCTTTTAGCGGGGCTTTTTCCACCAGCGTCGTGTTGGTGTTTTCCCCGGTTGGTTGATCGGTAATGTATATCTATTACCGAGCACGCTCTTGTCACACAGTATATAAATACTAGTGTGGAGAATAACTCTGGTGAGCAACCAATTGGTTTCATTCACCCAGTTATTGACATAAAAGGAATTTAATA
Organism: Bathynomus jamesi; assembly: GCA_023014485.1. Classification (NCBI taxonomy): domain Eukaryota; kingdom Metazoa; phylum Arthropoda; class Malacostraca; order Isopoda; family Cirolanidae; genus Bathynomus; species Bathynomus jamesi. The sequence goes on along the minus strand of JAJOZX010000572.1, from coordinate 229,414 downwards.
ATTGTTAGATTAACTACCTACCTACTCAGTGAACCATTTTCGTTACCTCCCAACTACCCACTCATCAGTTTTCCATAATATTATATAAATCTTAGAAATCATTGTCTTATATTTTCGATGCAAATCTTGATTCATATTATAATTTATACTTATTTGTATGGTTTATTTATATTTCTTATACAATTTCTATGCGTGATTATTTTGGTTTGGTTTAATTTTTAAGTGCTGGCATAGTTCTGTCTATGCGGGATTCTAATATTGCTGGTATAGTACCGATAATTAAGTCCATATTTTCATATATATAGGTCTAGGGCCTCACAATTTCTAGATCTGCCTAGGGCCTCGCAACTTCTAGATCCGGCCCTGTATATATATATATATATATATATATATATATATATATATATATATATATATACAGAGATGGGCAAGATCACCAACTTTGGTGATCTTGAAGATCAAGATCAGATCACCAGAAAAATGTGATCTTGAAGATCAAGATCAGATCACCAGAAAAATGTGATCTTGAAGATCCAGATCAAGATCGTGATCTTGAAGATCACTTTTCAAGATCACTTTTTAAGATCACTTTTATATGAATTGAAAAAAGTTGTACTCTTGTAGAGTAAACAAAAACAAATTATTTTGTTAATCACTCCTGAAAAGTATCACTCCTAATACTCCCCTGAGGGCTGAGGCAATACAAGCATCGCATCCTACCCATGTCACCTGATCTAAACCACGGGGATTGACGATTCCCCTTTCAGTTTTTTAGGTGGTAAACTTGAAACTTAGTATTATCATGACTTATCAGCAAAGAAAAAACTATTAAATGACCTACATATAGTTTTTAGTTCTATTTTTCTCAATTCTCATTTCACCAGGTCCATAACCCATATCAATGAATGGTCAGCATATATAAGTAAACATTTTTTACAGAGAATTTAATTTTACAGTTTTACTGCAGTACGCAATTACTGACAATATAAGGGTAAAAACCGCAAGTTAAGAGTGTTAATTTAATGTTCAACCGCTGTAAACATTTGCTTTCAGCAAAACCAATTGTTCAAAGTTACCATCCGAGAGACGACTTCGTTTGGGGCTATGAACCATGCCAGCAAACGAAAACAACCGTTCCACTGGTGCAGAGGAAGGTAGCGCGGTGTTATACCTCTTGAAGATCTTCTTTATAGCAGGATACCTATCTAAAGAGTCGAGTGCCTTACTGGTGTCCTGCAAATAATTGAGGACTTCCAAGTCTTCCTTGTTGTTAGGAGCAGAGAATGAGCCGTCCATAGTTCTGAAGAAATCGTCTTCAGATGATGAGTCTGAGTTCACCGAACTATTACCACTGCTGTCAGAATTACAATTTCTTACAGCCATTTGCAGCTTGTCTTTTACTTGAGACTTGATTGCTTCATGATCGCCGAAATTAGGCCCTTGCAACAATGATATCCATTAAGTTTGAAATACGGATGAGATACTGAGGCCAAAACGGCATCAGTTACCTCGGGGCTCAACGACAAAAAATGACCAAATCTGGCATTGAAGCCAGAGACGACTGCTGCCAGTAATGGCATGCAGTGTCTCAAGCGCAGGTCGTTTGGTTGGATAGGCTCCAATCTTGCGAGGGCATCTTGAGTCACTAGGACTGTTGGAAGAAGACAACCGTAGTAGCATTCTTTCTCTGCCTGTAATTTGTTGAGGGCTGCTGCAATTGGTTTTAGAACAGACAAATATTCTGAAATAAATTCCAATTCATTGTCTTTGAGGATGGGTAGATTCAGTTCTTCAAGAGCTACATTCACGTCGTTCTTATGTTTATATATTTGGCTTAATGAGTCGTACATTGAGTTCCATCGGGTGACGCATGGGTACCTAAATTGGACGCCAGTTATTTCCTGTATTTTTTCTGCTGACTTGGGTTTACCAGCAGCATTCCACAGCGCCGAACATTTTCCCATTGCAGAATGCTTTATCTTCTTTAGTCCAGGTGAATTCAGTCCTTTATCTGCATCAGTTGTTGCTACCAAGTTCAATGTGTGGGAGGCACATCGAATATGGGATGATAGTTTCACTGACTCCTCTCCATGCTCTCCTGAATGTTCAGGAAAGTTGCTGATGATAACCTCTTCATCTGAATCTTTTTCATCATCATCTTCATCTGCATCATCTTCATCAATGTCGTCAGTACGATTCTGAACACGAACACCGAACTCTTTAAAGCATTTCACCATGTTCGATGCATTGTCGGTGACTGTAGATACAACTTTTCTATAAGATAAACCATGCTCCGAGTTGATCCTGTCCAATATTCCAGCAATTTTATCAAAGCTATGTGTTCCACGAAATCTTCGGCATGCCAGTGCAGCTGATCCTCGCGACAAGTCATCATTGATCTGTAATGTAAGAATATAAAGTCAATGTTTGTATGAACATTTTTTTAAGCTTAATTTAATAATATTGGTTAGACACGCACCAGCTAAACTGCGCCACCAAACATTGAAGATAGAACTATGTGATATAAAGGAGGCAATTCAGCGATGAGTCGCCTACCATACCACCACATCAGTGACCCATCCCATAAGAGCAAAATGTGGAAGAGTCCATATTCACAGCCTGTGAATATGGACTCTTCCACATTTTGCTGTGAATCAGACACAATGACAGATGACAGAATCAGTGAATTAGTGTGAAATTACTGTGAATCACAGCAAAATGAAGACTCACCAAATTAATGAATGAGGAACACATGTCGAATAATTGAAAAGATTATACTATAAGTCTATCAGACTATCAGTCTATCACCAATGGTCAATTTATCAATTATATAAAAATAATACACTAAATCAATAGCATACCCAATGCGCAGTGACTCCCATGAAACTGCGGTGATTAGTTGACCATATGTCGCATGTAACACACACATGGTCAACTGCTGCCAGTTTTGCTTGTATGTCTTCCTTCATTGTACTGGTTGTTGTTGCAAGAGATCTAGCCAGGGTGCGTCTAGATGGCACCTGAACAGCCGGGTTGACGTCTGAAAAAAATATTTAAAAATTAAAACAAATACAATAGATTAGCTATGGAAAAAATATCAAAATATTTAGCTAGGCTAGCGATAGTCTAATGTTCATACAAATAATATGATTAATTATTTTAATCAGATATTAGCTATGGAAAAAATAGCAAAATATTTGAGTTATACTAACATGAAAGAAGATCCTTAAATTCATGTAGTTCAACTAGGCTCAATGGTAGGAGCCCATTAGCCACAAGCGAGAGAATCTTCTTTTCAAGGATATCCTTGCATATTGGTGGTCCTGGTTTTTGCTTGGAAATGTGGAACATGCTTAGTGTTGACTGCTTGGCAATTTTGGCAGGGCCAGCATTGCTGCCGCTGGCATCTTCTTCTTTAGCTGGACGCTTGCGAGATTTCTTCTCCGATTCATATTCACCCAAAAGATCCGAATGTAGTTTCTGCACAAGAAAATAAATTATTATCATGCGGAGAGACTTCTTGAACACCCTGTATAATATTTATCAGAGTATCAAACTTCTAGTTGAAATTAATACTTAACAAGATTCTAAAATTTTGTTATCTTTAACTAAAATTATTTTCACCATGATCAGTGCATTTTTATCCTATGTTAAATTGAAAGCCGAATTTCGTCCTTCAGTAACTAAATAGGAGAAATTACAGACATGGATTAGACAGAGAGAAAGACAGATACACCTGGCGTTTTATTATAGTTGGATATCGGCAGTTTTTAATGTAGTTACTAGTCCATAATCTATTAATATCTGAAGTGCACAATATATTCAAATGGACGTCTATGTAAATGTAGCATTAGTCTTGTATGGCACCAGTCACTTAAAATATGACTTGAACCATTATGTTAATGTTGCTACTTACTACTTAGTTACTAAGTAGTACTAACCCTGAGGTGCCTCAGAAGATTGCTTGTTGAGTCGAGGCCAGCAGACAGAATTGTAGTTTTCTTTGTACACTGCCTACAAATAACTTTGATACTGTTTCCAGTTTTTTCGACAATTTGAAAATATTTTCCGTTCAATAGCACAGATTGATCCTTATTACCAACATTGTTATCTAAATATATTGAATACTGTTCTGGTGACAACCTAGAATATTTAGTTCCCTTGGGAGCCTGTTGAAGTTGTAAAATTGCACTCATTATTAAAAAATTCAATCTGTAAATAAAATATGTTTAGAATTAATTTATTATGAATACGGACCTATAGGCTATATTTTATGCCTATATATAATAATATATTAATAGAACACTTTTAACATAATTGCACAGTAAATTACACTTTTTACGAGCCTAAATTCCACAGCAACTACACCTTCCATGAGCCCACGCATGACGCAAGTCACCCAACTAACAGAAAACATAAACAGTCGGTGTTGAACAAAGTTGCCACCAGATGTCGCTTGGACAAAAAACAAATGACATTCGCATAGCGGCATATTTAAGAATCTGAAATTAAAAGTGATCTTGAAGTCTAAAGTGATCTTCAAGATCAAGATCACAAGAAATAAAGTGATCTTAGATCAAGATCAAGATCACCATAATAAAAGTGATCTTCAAGATCAAGATCAGATCACGATCTTGATCTTCAAGATCACGATCTGATCTTGAAGATCAAGATCGTGCCCATCTCTGTATATATATATATATATACAGTATATATAAAATGAAAATGAAAAGGTTTATTCGCAGACTACAGTCCATATGACAAATATTATTAATAAAGGGTGATCCAGAGAAATGGGACCCAAAAGAAACCCCTGTAACTCTTAAAGTATAAATCCTTTTATAAAATCATACGCATCATTCGAAAGAGGATAGTTGCAAGTTTGTACAGGATTGTATAGGTTTTGACAATACAAGACAAGATAAGATACAAAACAAAATAAAAGTGTTAGTTAAAACTAACCCTTCAAGATGACTGCATGGACTGTGGAACAGCTGCGTTTCATAACTGAGCAATATTATGAGCATGGAAGAAGTGTAGTTTCAGCTCAAAGATCTTTCAAGACAAATTTTCAGATGTCAAAATCACCTTCTAAGAAAGTAATCCGTCGGTGTGTCAGAAATTTTTCCCTAACTGGCAGCATTGGAAAAAGAAAATCAACTGGAAGAGTGCGCACAGCAAGGATAGACGAGATCATTAACAGAACTCATGAAATTGTACAGGATAATCCTAACATAAGCATCAGACGTGCTTCTCAGCTGTTAGGAGTTGGATATGGAACAACACACCGTATATTCAAGCAAAATTTAATGCTCTTTCCATATAAAATTCAAACAGCGCAACAACTAAACGATGGAGATTTCGCACGAAGACGACAATTCTGTCAATGGATCCAACAGAAGGTAAATGACACCACCAATTTTCTAGCAACTTTGATTATGTCAGACGAAGCCCATTTTCACTTGAATGGAACTGTAAACAAACAAAATTGTCGTTTCTGGGCAACAGAAAATCCATCGAATATTACCGAAGTCCCGTTGCATAGTCAGCGTGTAACTGTTTGGTGTGGTCTTACTGCATCTCAGATCATAGGGCCGTACTTTTTCGAGGATTCCACCGGAAACACGGTCACTGTAAATGGTGATCGCTACGAAAAAATGTTGACCGATTTCCTTATTCCTAAATTAAGAGATCTTTGTCTAGAAAACCACTGGTTCCAACAAGACGGAGCTACCTGCCATACCACGAGGAACTGCATGGCAGTTTTGCGTCAAACGTTTCCAGGCGAGTTAATCTCAAGATTTGGAGACGTTGAATGGCCCGCAAGGTCTCCGGATTTTTCTCCCTTAGATTATTATCTCTGGGGATATTTAAAGAGTAGGGTCTACAGAAATAACCCAACGACCTTGCAAGAATTGAAGGCCGCCATCACAAATGAGATACAGGCTATACCACCGCACACTCTTGCAAAAGTGATGCAGAACTTACAAGCGAGAACACTGGAATGCTTGGCAACTAATGGAGCACATTTGAAAGGAGTCATTTTTAAAAAATAAATATTTCATAATAAACTTTTAACTCTACTCTTTCGAATGATATATAGTTTTTATGAAAGGAATTAAATATTAAGAATATTTGGCTTTTTTTTATGGGTCCCATTTATCTGGATCACCCAGTACAATGACAGTTCACATACTAAGGATAAAAATATATACAGTTGATTAGAAATAATACAGTAATGTCGTAGTTAAGTGGAGCTACAGACAGAAGTTTTCTTACCATGAATTCCATATCTTAGAGGATAAACGGCAGGACTCATGGATAGCTTGGATAATCGGGTTGGTTGATTTTTTAATTATTTGCATCAGACATTCAGACTGTATTGAGCACGTCTTGTTACCTCCGGGAAGCTCGGGACATTGCGGGTAGCATATATTTGCGAAGCTGAGCATCTCGCGGGTAATTTATGTAAGAGTCTAAAAGACCTGTTGTACAGCAAATTTAGGGTTCTGCCAGAACCTTTTTTTATAGTTCACCCAGAGTAACCGTAAATATTACTGCAGAAAGTACGAAAGAGAGTGTCTTTAGCTTCACTTGTACAGAACTGAAAGTTCCTTTTGTCATATTCGCTTTAGCACAAAGGCTTCGAGATTGTTTTCTTATATCCGAATCATCACTCAATGAGCTGGTAATAGTTTGACCCAAATACTTAAACTCTTGTACTTCCTTAATTACTTCACCTTTCATTTTAAACCTAATATCAGCTGGCTGCTTACAGCTTTTAGGATGAAATTGCATAACCTTAGTTTTTGTAACATTAAAAAGAATATCATGTTTCTGCGAATACACTTCACAGATTTTTAGTAGCCGATCCAGACCTTTAACAGAGAGACTTATTAACGCCATATCATCGGCATAAACTAAGTTATTTATCCTTGTGTTATCTATACACCATCCCACTGTTGCCCCACCCAGGGCCGGATTAAGACTTTTAGAGGCCCTAAGCACTTAAAAGATTTTGGTGCCCCATATATATGTAATTCAAAATATAAACAAAAATAAACCATAAAATAAAATTTTATTTTTTGAAATGAAACAAAACTTACAGTAAGATGGAAAATAATGTTTATTTTTGTATACTTCCACTTCATTTATATTTGAAAAGTTTTCTCCTACTTTTTTTAATTGCAAAGTCTTTGATCAGATCCTCAAAACTAATCTTACGTAACACATCTGCTTCTATAGTTAGTAGAGATAAGGCATCCAGCCTGCCTTGTTGCATAGTTGTTCTGTTGGTATTTTTAATATACTTCAACTGAGAAAATGAACGCTCAGCTGAGCAATTTGTGACCATTAATGTTAAAAATATACGAAAGGCAATTTCTACATTTGGGAAGGCACACTCAATATTGTCTTCTACAATTATTTTATAAAGTTCAGCATGACTGAATCTTGTTTTTACATTTTTTTTTGCACTGAACTTATGGCACACATATGAGTGAAACTGCTGAAGCTCAGCAGAGAAATTAGTGTTCAAGTCCTCTGGGTAAGCATCAATCATCTTTTTACAACCCTGAGAATACCTTTCAATTTCAGTAGATGATGAAGTGGTGACATTATGTGGCACATCACTTAGAAAAGAAAATCTCTCTGCTATTTCTTTGTATATCTCTCCTCTTCTTCTCATCTCAGTTTCAAGTTTGTCAACAATTGTGTAAAAGGTGGTGATAAGAAATTTATATCTGGCATTCAGATATACTTCTGGTGCATCTCCGTCATTGGGTACCTTCTTTCTGATACGTTTGCGAGTTTGAGCTGCCTTGTAATCAACATCTGGTAGCATTTCCTTTGTAGCTGCTTCATATCTTTCAAATTCATCTCGTGAAGTGCACAGTTGGTCAGCTAATGATCCATACAGATCTGCACATGTTTTTAAGTTCACATCCTTATTCTGTAGAACTTTGCTTACTCTATGAAAATTTTGCAAAATCTCATCCCAAAAATTCAACAAAAAAACGAATTCTAGCTCTTGCATCTTATTTGCAATATTATTTGCTTCTCTTCTAGTGCCTCCCTTTTGTGACTGGTCTTCAGCTATACATTCTAACGCTTCTAAAATTTTAAGGAAAGATTTCAAAATTGCTGCTGTTGCCATAGCATGTGCCTCCCATCTGGTATCAGAGAGGGATTTTAAGACACTTTCATTTCCAATACAACCTTTAAGAATTTCCCACCTGCTGGTTGAGGCTAAAAAAAAGGTATAGAGCAACTGCATTGTAGAGAAGAAATTAACCGCCTCTTGACAGCAGTCAACAGCACTTCGGCCTACCAGATTTAGTGAATGGGCTGCACAGGGCACATATATAGCAAACTTGTTTGTTTCTAAAATTTTTGCTGCATCCCCTTATAACGCCCAGACATGTTGGCAGCGTTGTCGTAAGATTGACCCCTACATTTTGAAAAGTTTAGCTTACAAACTTCACGTAAGTACTGCAACACCTGATTTGCCATTTCCTCACCAGTATGGCTTTTCATTTTCAGAAAGGTTAAAAAGCGTTCAATAGGCTGTCCATCTTTTAAGTACCTAAGTACAACACTTAACTGATCGATATGCAGTGGCGGTTCCTCATATGGGCAATATGGGCAGCCGCACAGGGCGGCATTTGTGGAGGGGCGGCATGAGCGCCTGCAAAAAAAATAAAAATAAAAATAAGAATAAATAAATAAAGAAATAAATAAAATAAAAAATAAAATAAAATAAATAATAAAAGATCAATAAATATATTTTTATTAATAAAAAACCATCTATTGCATTTTCCATAAACCTTCCCATAAAAGACCTAAACAATGCAAAATGCTTCCAGATTAATATTATTGGGAATAAAGGCCCATACTTTAACATATGTAATGTTATTTTTCTGGGTTTGGTTAAATAGTGAAATGTATATTATTTATTACAGAACGAATCTTCACACTAAGCAACTAAGGTCTGTCAAATAACCGCAAATGGATAAGAAGAGGTCAAAGCTATCAGGTGCTCAGTTTAGAAAAAAGAGGAAAGAAGAAGAGGAGAAACGAGCAAAAGATAAAGGTATAGAGCTATGTCATCTACTCTTCACTGCTATATTGCACTGCTATTTTGTGATATAGCTTTCTGAGTCATTTGAAGTGTACTATTATGTATATAATTAGCCATTAACCAAGAAGGTTGTATTATTCATTTGTTTCCTATTCTAAAAGTTTAATAAATTGTGCTTAATAACATGTTAAATTAATTGTACTAGCCTATTCATGCATTGGTCTGTTATGTTCTATTTTACTATTTGCAGGGGCACTTTTGAAATATTTTGGAACACCCTCTGCCACTAGCCAGGATGAGAAGCCGTCTACTTCTGCCATTATTGAGGCTGAGGAGCCATCTACCTCCTCAGCCTCACATATGTCTCCACAAATGCAGTCTGATCCTGAGGATGAAGACCCATTTGCTTCTACTTCTCCCCGGCAGGACTCTTCAGGTGAGTTTGTGTGCACATATGTCTGTGAGTGTGTGCGTGTGTGTGTATGTGTATGTGTGTGCATCCCTGCAAAGCATTTTGCAAACAGTTATAAATTATAATGTTATTATCACTGGGTCTGGGTTACTGGGTATGTGTGGTGTTTCACCACCATAATTCCATAACACCACCACCATAACAAAGTGCTGTGAATAATGTGTTATCTAACTTAGGTGTGTATACTAATGAGTAATGCTCTTGTTCTTTCTATTAGAAATGCCTGGAGCAGAATCGCCTCCTGAGGATGAGTCTCTGTCCACCGACCCTGCTAACTGGCCTTCAGTTCTGACTGAGAGAATTCGGACACAACTGGTTTCCAGGGGACCAAGTCAAGTACCATCTGACTTTGTATTCCCTAGAAACGACAGTGACGGAAGAAGTTTCCACCATCAATACTTCAGGAAGTCATTGGTTAGTGGGGAAAATATAACCAGAAGTTGGTTGGTCTATTCCTTAAAAAACAACAGCCTTTTCTGTTTCTGTTGTACATTATTTTCCAAGAGGAAAATAAATTTAACAAGTTTGGGACTCTCGGACTGGAAGCATGCAAGCTCATTGCTCACATCACATGACAACAGTTCAGAACACCTAAATTCTATGAAAATCTGGAAAGAACTGGCAGTGAGGATGAGAAAGGGGGAGACCATTGACAAGCAGGAGATGGCACTTCTGGAGGCTGAGAAGTTGAGATGGAGAGCGGTGCTGACACGTCTCACTGCTATTGTGCATTCTCTGGCAGTTAGGAATTTGGCACTAAGGGGACATACAGAAAAATTGTTCTCACCATCAAATGGCAATTTTCTGAAAGAAATTGAACTGATGGCACAATTTGATCCTATAATGCAAGAGCACATTAACCGTGTCCAAAAAGGGACCTCCAGTCACACCAGCTACCTCGGCCACCACATACAAAACGAACTCATTGATTTGTCGAGCAGCAAGACCATTTCAGCAATGGTGAGCGACATCAAACAATCAAAGTTTTTTTCAATAATTCTAGATTGCACTCCAGATATCAGCCACACTGAACAGTTGTCAGTTGTGATTCGGGTTGTGTCACTGGAGGGGAAGCCCCATATAAAGGAACATTTCATGGGGTTTTTGGAGGCAGAGGAGTCCACTGGTCAACATTTGGCATCTCTGATTCTGAAGAGACTGGAGGAGCTAAAAGTTCCTTTCATGGACTGTAGAGGACAATCATACGACAACGGGGCCAACATGAGGGGAAAAAACAAGGGTGTTCAATCCAGGCTCCTAGAAATTAATCCCAGAGCTCTGTTTGTTCCATGTGGGGCTCATTCTCTGAATTTGCTTGTGGCCGATGCTGCTAAGGGATCTATTGATGCCACAAGTTACTTTGGCATCTTGCAGAAGCTTTACAACTTGTTTTCAGCCTCCACACAACGATGGGCCATTTTGAAAAAACATGTGAACATCACATTGAAGATGTGGTCTGATACAAGGTGGGAAAGCAAGATCAAGAGTGTGGAGCCCCTGAGATATCAGGCAGCTGCAGTGAGAGATGCACTGATCGAGGTGAGGGACCACACCAAAGACTCTGTAATAAAGGTCGAGGCTCAATCTCTGTCAGAGGAGGTTGGGTCATACCGCTTCGCCATTTGTTCAGTGGTGTGGCATGACCTGTTGTGCCAAATTCAGCATGTGAGCAAGCAGATGCAGTCTCCTAGCATGCACGTTGATGTTGCAGTAAATCTCCTAAAAAAAACAGAGAGAGGTCTCCGCAATTACAGGGCAACAGGTTTTGTGGCTGCACAAATGGCAGCCACAGATATCTGTGAACAAATGAATGTGGAGGCTGTGTTAAAACAAAAACGGCTGAGGTCCACAAAGCGGCACTTCTCCTATGAAGCATCTGATGAGCCCTTGATTGATGCTTTGAAGAAGCTGGAGGTGACATTTTTCAATGCAGTGGTTGATGCTGCATCATCAGCCATTCAGGAAAGATTTTCCACGTTGGAAATTGTGGGAGAGAAGTTTGGAGTGCTGACACATTTCCAAAATCTCACATTTGAGGAGCTGACAGAACAATGTGTGAACCTTAGTACTACACTACACTTTAAGAGACAATCTGACTTGGATGGCAGAGAGCTTGCACAGGAGCTGAAGAACTTGCCTGACTTGCCATCAAAGACCATATCCTTGCTTGAACTGCTGACATTTATCCATGAAAGGGAGCTCTCTGAAATATATCCAAATTTGTGGACTGCTCTCAGAATTGGTCTTACTCTTCCAGTCACTGTTGCTGAAGCAGAGAGGAGCTTTTCAAAGCTGAAGCTCATCAAATCCTACCTGAGGTCAACTATGTCACAGGAACGCCTTACCGGTCTGGCCATCATCAGTATAAATCATACAATTGCTGAGCAGATTTCATATGATGATTTAATTCATGACTTTGCATCAAGGAAGGTAAGAAGAGTCAGGCTTAGATGGCAGTTGTGCTGTGGTGCAATTTATTTTGTTTCTTGTTCAAAGTGTAGCATAATAATTACCCTCTCTTAAGTGTCTTATTCTATTTATGTGATAGAGCATTTGTACAATTTAGAAATTTTATTCTCTAGTTTATTTATGGCAGTTGTGCAATTTAATTTGTATTTTTCCTGTTCATAGTATCATAATTACATTCTCTTAAGTGAGTTATTCTATTTACGTGATGAAGGATTTGTAAAATTCAGAAATTTGAGTCTTTGTTTTGGTTCTGAAGTTCCAACAATTAGTCCAATAAAAAGTTATTTTGTGAAAGAGTTATGTCTGTCCTTTATTTTGGGGGGATTCGAATGTGTGTGTGTTGGCGAACAGGGGGGGGGGCGCTGAAGGTGAGGTTCGCCCAGGGCGTCATGCAAGCTAGGACCGCCACTGTCGATATGTGATAGATCTGGTGTTGAATCAACTGACAAACTAAAATAACCAGAAGATTTTACTTCGTCAACAATGAGTGCGTGGACCTTTTGAGCCATTAGTTGAATGAGTTCCTCACAGGTGGTTTTGGACAGGTAAGAAGGATTTCCTTTGCCAGAATTTCCATATTTCAAAATGTGACCTGCTAAAAATGGATCAAACCGGCTTATGAGCTCAAGCAGCCCTAAAAAATTCCCATTCTGCAATGATCCAAATCTTTCTTCTGTTCCTCGAAAAGACAAGCCACGTTCAGCTAACGTACAAATAACAGCTATGACACGCCTCAAGACATGTTCCCAGTAATCACACTCTTCCTGAATTTGTTTTTCCAACTGTTGTCCCAACCCACACCTTGTCTGCGAGTTAAGTATGTTAGCATAGAGTCTCGGTGAGTAGTGCTTTTTTCATGATGATCAATTACAATAGTATTTCGCCAGTCACTGAACCCTTCTCTTATAACAAAATGTGAGACATTTTTAGGAGCAAACAGTTTACAAACATAACAGTAAACTGATCCTGTTGATGGTGAATACAATAACCACTCTCTCTTGTATTTCTCACCATTGGCTTTTGTCCCAACAAAAGAAAGTTTTTGTGAACAGTATCTTGCTGGTTTGCCACTACTGAAATGCCGGTAAGACTTGTCAAATGGCCCATTGTTGTGTTGACAGTCACTGGGTCCCAAGCAATCCAATAAGCCACATCATCAGCAGAGAAATCAAGCCACAACCCTGGATCTTTTGCTATATTTACTTCATCTTCTGCAGACTGATTCATTTCACCACCATCACCATGGTCCACTAAACTTTCATTTTCAGCAATTATTTCAACCCCAGAATGTCTTGTAAAGCAACTTGAATCAACATTTGCAGTAGAGGTATCAAGAGAATTTACAGGCAAAGTGAGATCAGTAGTGAGACATGTGGTAGATGAACCTGCTTGTGACACCTCGGTGATTCCAACGTCATCATATTTTGATTTTGAAGTGATCAAAGTGGTATTTGTGTCCACTTCTGATGACGGAGATTGGTTTTGATTCAGAATCGGTATATCATGTTGACGTTGTGGTCGTGGAACACTTGTGTGAAGAAATCAGTCAGCTTTGCAGTCTTGGACTCTAATCCAAAGTCTTCTCTTGTTTCTCTTTTGATAGTTTTCGCTTTTGTGCACCACTTAACTGAACACGTTTCATCTTGGTTCTTGGGGTCTGTAAAATACAGAAATAAAAAGAATATTTTATTTGTATATTATGTGGCAATCAACACAGTTACACATATCACAATCTTGGCTTTGTTCTTTTATTCTCAGAAAGACAAAATGGGAACCGTACACAACCAAGTGGCAATTTAAATATAAGTGGCAATTAAATATAACTCAACCGAAATATCAACTCGAAATGTTGAATACAAATCAAATCGAAAGAAGGAACCAAAAGAAGGAACCGAAAGAAGGAACCGAAACCTATAAAATAAAAATACTTAACATTAGAATTAATAATACGCAATCTATAAAAATATCAATATTAACATTTCACTATTAACGAGCCACATTTGATATTTACATTTATTTATTTATTTAAAACACAATATTTAATTATAGGAAATATGAACATTTGCTTAGGGCCTAAATTGTCCTAACTACGTTTGATGTTATATATACATTACAAATTTTCACTCTGGTTATTACAATCTAAATTCTTTTATACTGTTATGACAATAGATAAATAAATTATAAAATAAAGATACGTGTATGATAAAATATTGTTATATATACAAATAAAGTACACTTCATAGACTTACCCTAGAGAAGAAGAGAGAGCAACAGATAAACTTCTTCAACGCTAATTAACTTAGGTCAGTATATCTTATTATTATAATGGCCGTGATAAACATCACTTGATACAACAGCAATATAGAGAGTTTATAGTTTCTTTTATTTTAATATTAATTTATATTACAATTCTATAAACCTAAATCTTTCTGTAAAACAATACCAAATGATTATGTAAAATATATATTTAATATTATATGCACAAATCACACGTTCAGAATAACTTCCTATAGCACACGAAAATATTTAATCTATATGTATTTTTAATATGGCGCTCAAAGATTTGATATAAACAAAATAATAACGCAAAGCGTAAAGTGTGTGATTACAACGAAATATATTTATTCTCTCAAAAGGGTTGTTGTTCACTACAAATTCAAACAATGAAAAAAAATAAATACTATATATGAATATATATAATTCAGTTTTCAACAGCTTATAGGCTATAAGCCGCGATTATAATAGTATAATAAATCCATGGTAAATCCGACAATGGAAAATTTCTGTGGTGCCCCCCTTCCCTTGATGCCCAAGCACGGGCTTATTTTGCTTAATGGTTAATCCGGCCCTGGCTCCACCTAACGGTAAAAGATTGGTGGGCATACCAAAATTTCAATAATTTTAATATGTACTTGGGAACCTTCCTGTCCTCTAGATTTTTAAATAAAATATGTTGGTTCACTCTATCATATGCCTTACTTATATCTAGGAAACAGCTATAAATAGTTGAATTACTGTCAATGTATTTAGATATTGTTTCTTTAAGTACTTAGAGTACTATGAGGAAGCATGGCTGATAGGAGCAATGATATATGCAGACATACTACGTCATTGGCATATTTTAAGTGGTCATTCGATAGGTCATCTACCCTTGACGCAGAGCCAGTCTTTAGCTCTTTAATTAACCTCTTTACTTCAGGAACTGATATTGTTATTTTATTTTATTTGACTGGGTTCAGAATCCTAACTGAGCCCTGAACGGCCAAGCTTTGAGGGCCACTTCAACCTACAGCCCAAGTTAAGTTAGACTAAAGAACCTTACGGTCTTGGAGGTCCTACTAGGTCCTACCTCAGGGTTGTTGACTTGATGCGGGCCTACCTTAGCCCTCAGTTACATAAAATTAAGATAAAAACAAAAGGGGCACTGTTTATGGTCTTCTTTCTAAACCTTGTAACAACAACACAACCTGCACCATTGCACGATGCAACAATCTTGTATCTAAACAACCAAACTGAATTGAAAGAGAGCTCTCTATAAGACCACGCCCTGTAAGTGCCGCATTCAGTAAACGAGTAGAAATGACGCTCCAGTGCCCGCAAAAAATGATGCCACAAGAGTGCCCAAACAATGATGCCATAAGAGTCCAAAAATGTTAGCCTTAAATTAAGTGAAGTTTTCACTAACCTTACAATTATGAAATGGATATACTGTATATACACACACCTTAACTTAATATATACAAGCAATGCTGCATCAATCAGCTTAGTCATCATATCGCCTTGGGACAACAATGGCTCTTCCTCTTCTAGATTTTTTAACACTCCCCACCGAAGAGGCATTGTTGTCATTACCTTCTGCAAGTTTAGCCAAGCCTTCTCCATGAGGCTGTAACCCAAATGTTTCATTTTGACTATCCGTGTTTTTGCTGTTGTATAGGTCTCTTTAATTTTCCTCCTGAAGTCTAAATGAGAACCAACTCTTTGTAATCATTTATTTATTTATTGTTATTTTATTTATATGTCGGGTTCGAAATCCCAGCTGAGCCGTGAACGGCCAAATTCTAAAGGGCAAGTTCTACCTAAAGCCCAAGTTAAGCTAAATTAAAACTTACGGATTTGAGATCCTATTAGGTCCTACCTCAGGGTAACCTCAGGGTTGCTGACTCGATGCGGGCCTACCTTAGACCTTAATTACATGAACTTAAAGTAAACAAAAGGGTACTATTTGTGGTCTTCTTTCTGAACCTTGCAACAACAACGCAACCTGGACTATTGCACGATGCAACAATCATGTATCTAAACAACCAAACTGAATTGCAAGAGAGCTCTCTATCAGACCACACCTTTACGTACGACCTTCCACAAACGAGTAGAAAAGACGCGCAGCGTCCCAAAATGATGCCAACAGTGTGACCAAACAATGATGCCACAAGAGCTAAAAAATGCTAGCTCTAAATTAAGTTAATTTTTCACTAACCTTACAATTATGAGATGGATATATATACACCTTAACTTAATATATATACAAGCAATGCTGCATCAATCAGCTTAGTCATCGTATCGCCTTGGGACAACAATGGTTCTTCCTCTTCTAGATTTTCTAACATTCCCCACCGAAGAGGCATTGTTGTCATTACCTTCTGCAAAGTTAGCCAAGCCTTCTTCATGAGGCTGTAACTCAAATGTTTCATCTTGACTATCTGTGTTTTTGCTGATTTCTAAAGCATAGAGTTTTTGTATAGGTCTCTTTAACTTTCCTCCTGAAGTCTTTACCAGTGCAGACCTAACTAAATCGTCTTTGCCAACAAACAACTCTTCAATTATGCCAAGCTTCCAGCATTGCCTTGGTCTTTCATCCCCAATCATTACCACTTCTCCCACCTTGATACAATTTGCATTGGAGCCCTTTACCTTGCCTGATGGGTAATAATTGAGTTCTGGCAAGTATTCCATCTGCCACCTCTTCCATAACTGATCTTGTAGCTCTTCAAGGTACCTGAACCGTCTGGTTAACTCTCCTTGAGTGCTCTGGATAGGCTGCAAGTCTTCTGGCACACTGGGGTTTGATGTTAATCGTTTACCACAAAGAAAATGATTTGGTGTCAATGGCTCTGCATCCTGCCTACTGTTGTAAACAAAAGTGATAGGCCTACTGTTCACCATTGCTTCTACTTCACATAAAACAGTAGAGAATTCTTCTTTGCTCAAATGAGCATTAGCTAAAAGTTTCTTTAATGGACACTTTACACTTCTCACTAGCCTTTCCCAAAATCCTCCCCACCATGGTGCTCTCTCAACAATAAACTCCCACTGTACCCCTTGGTGTGAAAAGTAGGATTGGAATCCTTCCTCTTTTAGCAAGGACCAAACTTCTTGGAGTTCCTTTGCAGCCTTTTTGAAGGTTTTTGCATTATCCGATATGATTTTATTTGGGAAACCCCTTCTGTTCACAAACCTTTTAAAGGCCAAAAGAAATACATCACTACTTAAGTTGCTTACCAACTCCAAATGGATTGCTCTGGTGGTAGCACAGGTGAAAAGACATATATAACCTTTGTTAGACTCCCCTCGCTCATACACATAGACTGGCCCTGCAAAGTCCACTCCCACTACATCAAATGGGGCAGTATAGACACACCGTTCTCTTGGAAGTGGAGCCACCTTTTCATAATAAGGCTTTGCACTCCAACGCTTGCAAACCACACATTTATGCAAGACCTTTTTCACTACTTGTCTAATTTTGGGAATCCAAAATTGTTGTCTAATCTCTATTATCACTTCTCTAACTCCAGCATGTAACAGCTTATGATGAGTATCCAGGATCAAAAGGTCCACAAAGTGCACCCCAGAAGGTAGCAAAATTGGATGTCTTTTCTCCTCTGGAAGCCCAGAAAACTGTAGTCTACCTCCTACTCTCAATAAATCCTGATCCAAAAACACATCCAAACCCTTGAGCGCAGAATGTGTTGGTAGAACCTGTAATGGATGGCTGGTGAGCAATTCCCGCTCTTCACCAAATTTTTCCTTCTGCGCATATACCACCCAGTATTTCCTGGCTTGCTGAATCTCATTACTGTTCAGAATTCCTTCCCTTCTTGTTTCTCCCTTAATGTTGTTGGTAAATCTATATATCCATGCTGTCACTCTTAACAATCTTTTCAGACTGCTAATGTCCTCAAGCCTCAATATGGGGTCCTGCTGCATAACTTGACAACTGTTCACAGCGCATTTTCTCACCTCACTCACCCATGCTTCTTCAGCCTGGCATTCTCCTACAATAGGCTGATTAGAAGGCCAGTTTTCACTTCCAAGTTTTAGCCACTCTGGCCCATTCCACCACAAACTTGATTGTGAAAGATCTTTCACCGAAATTCCTCGTGTTGGTAATCAGCGGGGTTTTGGATGCCTGGACAATGCTTCCATTGCTTGGGATCTGTGTGCGCTTGAATTTCCTCCACCCTATTGGTAACAAATGGTTTCCATTTCCTTGCCTGACTTCTTAACCAGTGCTAAACTATAGTGGAGTCTGTCCAATAATAGCTTGGAATTTCATAGAGGGCCAAAGACTTTCGCACTGTAATTGCAAGCCGACTAGCAATAACGGCACCCATCATTCCAACCTTGGAACAGAAAGCCTTTTCAAAGGTGCTACTCTACTCTTTGCAGCAACCAACCTGCAACTTACTTCCTCTTGCAATGCGCCTCTTATATAAATACAAGTTGCATAGGCTTCCTCACTTGCATCACAAAAGATGTGCAGCTCCAAATTGTCTGGACTATTGTTCAACTCTCCAAAGTACCATCTTGGGATTTCAATGTCTCCAAGATGTGCCAATTCTTTGAACCAATATTTCCACCTTACCACCATATGATCAGATAACTCTTGGTCCCAACCAAGTCCAATTTCCCAGAGGCTCTGAAACCAAATTTTTGACTTTATCACAAATGGAGCCAGGAATCCAAGAGGATCAAAGACCTTCGAAGCCAAACTAAGAGCTGTACGTTTTGTCCACCTTGTCTCATTCTCAGCCAGCTCTACTAAAGATTTCCCATTGAAGGTAAACAAATCATCATCTTGCTGCCAAACGATGCCTAGCACCTTTGCGTCTATTGCCCACAACTCCTTAATACCAGAATCCTCAATACTTTCTGCTGCATCAGGTACTACAGAGGAATGACTCATAAACTCTTGTAATTGCGAATGATTGGTGTGCCATTTTCTGAGCTCCATGCCAGCCTCCCTCGTTATAGCTCTAGCCTCCATGAATATCTGTTTAGCCATTTCTGTATTATCCACGGAACATAGCAAATCATCAACATAAAAATTTTTCCTTATGTGTTCAATAGTGTTAGGATAGACTTCAGAATATTTCTTAAAATGGTACTGCATAGTAGCTGCCAACAGAAATGGACTAGAGCTGAGGCCAAACAACACTGACTTCATTCTATATGCTTGAACCTTAGGTTCATTTTCCAACAAGTCTTTCGTATCCACCCACAGATACCTTACTGCATCTCTGTCCTCTGGTTTTAACTTTATCCGCAAAAAGGCTTGCTTCACATCTGCAGTCAATGCTACTCTACCAAACCTGAATCTCAGTAACAAGAAAAATAAATCTGCATTTAAATTTGGCCCAGCATCCAAACAGTCATTCAAGGACACACCACCTTTGTCCTTGGCTGAGCCATCAAAAACTACCCTCAGTTTGTTGGTAGTTTTGTCTCGCCGTACCACTGCATGGTGTGGCAGATAATGTGCCTCCTGGCTCACCAGCTCACCTTGCACCCTTTCAGCATAGCCCTCCCTTACATAACTTAGGATGGCCTCATCGTATTCAATTAACAACTCCTCATTTTTTCTTAGCCTGTACAATGAAGTCTCCAACCTCCGATTAGCTAGCTGAAGGTTTGAACCGGGTTTGCAAGAATCCTTCCATGGTAGGCCAACTTCATAGCAACCATCTCTAAACCCAATCCCTTTTTCAAATTGCTCTAAAACATCATTGTTCACTATACTTGCCTGGTTGTCCTTTATACCAATAGATTCAAGTTCCCAAAACGCTTTCAAATGCCTTTCCAGACCATGGCTGTTCTCCTCAATCTTACAAAAGAGCCTTAACTTCCATTTCATTGCAATAACTACCATGTAGCATCCAGCCTAGCTTACTTTCAATAGCTACTGGGCCTTGAGATGTACGGACAATATTACCAGTGATGAAGTCCCAATAATAGTCAGCTCCAATCAAAAGACTAATATCTTCTGTTCCCTCAAACTTATTATTGCCCAAATTAATTCCTTTAACTTGCAATTCTTGGACACATGCCATATCTAAACAAGTAGTGACTGGAGCACAAAGTTCCTCAATCTCTACAGCTTGGACCTTGATAGTGGGACTTTGCGGTAACAACCCTTTAACCAGAACTTCTACCTTCTTAAATTTGGTTCGGTTTTGAACGGAACCCCCAAACCCAGAAATTCTTAAATTTTCCCTCTTAGTTCTTTAAACTTCAATTTTCTGGAAATTCTGGTCTTAATAAAACTACACTGGCTACCACTATCAAACAACACTCTTACAGTAGCTTCTCCCTCATTCCCAATTAATAAGGCTGCAGTTGTTTGCAATAATCCCCCTTTACTTTTACTCCCTTGCATAGCAGTGGCATGTGCCACTGATGTCTCTACTTCTGGGGTAGGCCTACTAAGAGTGTTTTCACACAATAATGGCTGATGCCTACCATGACATTTTTTGCACAAAATTTTAAACTTACAAAACCTTGCTCTATGACCTTTCAAAAAACATTTAAAACATGCTGTGGACTTAGTTACCCTGTCCTTTCTCTCCTCAAAGGGTAAGGCCTCAGCCACCTCACATTTGTATGACTTGTGGTTGCCTTCGCAAAATATGCATTCCTTGATTCCCTTTAATTTATTCTCAGAGGAGGCATGTAGAGCTGACACTGTACCTGGGCTATTCCTTTCTGTGGAAACTTTGGTGCTGTGCCTGCCTTTGTCCCCTTGTTTACCATCCCACTGTGCAAACTCAACTCCCTCTCGTCTTGCTAATTCTGTGCCTAAAAGACTTAACATCTGCTGAAGGGGGATGTACACATGTTCTGCAGAGTGTCCCCTACTTAATTCAAGCAAAATTGAGCTAGGCAATTTAGACTCCAGTGTAGGAACCAACATTATACCATACTTTTCCATTCCTACACCCAAGTTGTCCAGGGACCTAGTTCTAATTTCAAATTCATCATATAACTGCCGTAACTCCTTGACACTATTAGGATTATTAACAGGAGGTATAGCTAAAAGTGCACGGAGGTGGCTTTTAATTAAGATCTCTGGCTTACCAAACCGTTTCTTTAATATATCCCAAGCCACATTATAATTAGCCTCTGTTAATGCTAATCCTGCTATAGTCTTTGCTGCCTCCCCTTCCAAGAGGGACCGCAAATAATTAAACTTCTCCACGGCACTTAACACTTGACTAGAATGAACTGCTGATTGAAAACTGTCTGCCCATCCTTGCCATTCCTGAATACTCCAGAAAATGGTTTGAGTACAAGCCTCGGTAATTGAACTACAGATCTGTTAACCTTAACTTCACAAGCATCATTTGTTGAGTGTTGTGTTTCATTATTAGACCTGGTCTCTAACTGTACTGAGCTGCTAAACTCTTTTGCTCGGAGGCCTACGTTAATCATATCATCAATAATCTCTTCAAAGTAAATTATGTTATTTTCTATTTCATCCTCTTCTATAAGAGCCTCAATTTTAACATTTACCTCACTTAGAGCAACCTTTTTAGTTTCTAATATGGCAAGCTGCGCAGTCACTAAGCGTAAATCCTCTTGCTCTATGGCAGAATCTATAGTGGCAATGACCTTTGTAATTAGACCTTTGTAGGCACTTCTCCTTTTTATAAATTTGTTCAATTCAGATGCACTCATCTTCAATGTAAACAACCCTTGGGCTCAATACCAAATGAGCTGAATTGGCAGAAATACTTAACCAAACTGATCAAACGCAAATTTTACTTTCAAATAAACTGAATTGCTGGGTGGGGTACTAACCAAACACCAGTATGGAATACCAAATTTTCCACCCCAGGACCTTAATTCAATAATGACCCAAAATTAACCAAACCGGAAAAAATGTAGGCCAAAAATGACAGACGACTGGCCAAGTTTCGCAATTGGGCGACCAAACTTTACCCTGGGACCTTAATTCAATAATAACCCAAAATTAACCAAACCGGAAAAAATGTAGGCCAAAAATGACAGACGACTGGCCAAGTTTCGCAATTGGGCGACCAAACTTTACCCTGGGACCTTAATTCAATAATAACCCAAAATTAACCAAACCGGAAAAAAAGTAGGCCAAAAACGACAGACGACTGGCCAAGTTTCGCAATTGGGCGACCAAACTTTACCCTGGGACCTTAATTCAATAATACTCAACCCGTCTAGGCCTAACTTGGGATACAATTTGCACAATCAGAACTTTGCCGAAAAATAGTCACTGACTCAGTCTTGGGGTAGAATCCGGTTCGAAGGACCATGTTATTTTATTTATTTGTCGGGTTCGAAATCCCAGCTGAGCCGTGAACGGCCAAATTCTAAAGGGCAAGTTCTACCTAAAGCCCAAGTTAAGCTAAATTAAAACTTACGGATTTGAGATCCTATTAGGTCCTACCTCAGGGTAACCTCAGGGTTGCTGACTCGATGCGGGCCTACCTTAGACCTTAATTACATGAACTTAAAGTAAACAAAAGGGTACTATTTGTGGTCTTCTTTCTGAACCTTGCAACAACAACGCAACCTGGACTCTTGCACGATGCAACAATCATGTATCTAAACAACCAAACTGAATTGCAAGAGAGCTCTCTATCAGACCACACCTTTACGTACGACCTTCCACAAACGAGTAGAAAAGACGCGCAGCGTCCCAAAATGATGCCAACAGTGTGACCAAACAATGATGCCACAAGAGCTAAAAAAATGCTAGCTCTAAATTAAGTTAATTTTTCACTAACCTTACAATTATGAGATGGATATATATACACCTTAACTTAATATATATACAAGCAATGCTGCATCAATCAGCTTATTCATCGTATCGCCTTGGGACAACAATGGTTCTTCCTCTTCTAGATTTTCTAACATTTATATAAAGTCAAACAATGACAACGGTCATCTGAAAAAGGAATAAGCATAATAAGTAATCACTTGAATAAAACATAAACATAATCATTGTCCTCTATCTCCTCCCAAGTCTTTGATACTAGATGTGATATGAGGTAATTGCAGTACAGTAGTGCAAAGACTTATATTGTTTTATAAAGTGAATACAGTATAGTACTTTAATAGGAAAACATAGATACTAGTTTATTTAAGAGTAATATGAGAACATAAGGCTTTGCTATTACATCATGATGAATACGATACTGTAGAAACTAAAATATAAATACTTATGGAATTATACAGTACATTATATCCAATCAAACATATTACAATACAATTAGAGAGTTCAGCGAGAGATTGAATCGTATATTAAAATAAGGGTTGTACAACGGTATTCCTGACAAAAGTAATAGTACAGTAATGAGGTTACAGCTGTATTGGGAACACAATATAAAGTTCTTAGTAAGTAAAGTGTAAAGTGTACTGTACTCTATCTCTCCCCCAAGTCTTTGAGCCAGCAATTTTATAAAGAAGATTATTAAGGATAATATGGCAAAAAAAAAAAAAATTTGTATGTTTACGGATAAAGACTAAACCTTATTTTGTCAGTGCCCTTAATTTAAAGCATACTTGATTGGTTACTCTTCTTGATTCATATGGTAGTCTTCATGCCAGGTAGGGGGGCGTCTGGTACGGTTCGAACGCCTTAGTGGAGTTGCAGTTTGGGGTGCCGTACCCATTGGCCTAGGGGGTGCAGGTGGTAGTATGTCGATGGGCGGCGTTGACATGTCTTCTTGGGTGGGGGGGTGTGGTCTCTTCAGGGGTCGGGCGCCTGCGTTCAACGTGTGGGCTGGACCGTGTCGGACTACGGGGTGAAGCGGGTGTCTTTGGTCCTGGTGCTGACCTGGCAGGTGTAGGTGGTGCAGCAGGTGGGCTGTTGGTGGGCACCGCTAGGAAGTTCTTCAAATGTTGGTCTATGGTCATCTTTGGAGCAGGTGTGCTGAAGGGTTCATATTTTTTAAGGAATTTCCTGTTCCTTACAGTTACCCTCCCAGATCCATCGACCCTAACCACGTACTGGTCAAACTGCCTGACTTCGATGACCACACCTGTCTTGTCCCATTTACGGGCGTGTGGACCGACCTGGTTCTGGATGCGTATAAGGTCTCCGACTGCTAGTGGTGGGAGTCTCTTGGTGTGCTCTGACCAGCGTTCCGCTCCCCTCATGTGGCGGTTCCTCAGAGCTTTTCTCGGGTGGCCAAGTTTTCACGCCACGTGTCGTGTGGTTTATATCGGCCGGGAAGGATTGGAATGAAGTCCCGGATAGGGCGGCCGAATACACACATTGCTGGGGAGTGTTTTGTATCTCTATCCGGCGTGTTTCTGTATTGAAGCATGGCCCGTTGAAAGTTTTCGGTGTTGAGGTCGCCGTTTGGTCCAGTGTTGTCGGTTATTAGGCGTTTCGTTGTCTTGACACCAACTTCTGCCCGACAGTTGCTGTGAGGGAAAGCCACTGATGAGAGTCGGTGGTGTACGCCCCAGTTTTTGAGGAACTGCCGTGTGGCTGCTGCGGTAAATTCAGGGCCCCCATCGGAAGCCAGTTCGTCGGGGATGCCGAAGGTGACGAAGGTCCGTCGGAGGCAGGCGATGAGTCCAGCAGCACCATCTGATGACCTCTCTACTATTGGCCAGTTAGAGTATCTGTCCACCACGACCAGGTAGTTTACTCCTTTGTAGTGGAAGTAGTCCGCGCAGACGCACTGGAAGGGGTATTCTGGTGATGTTGGTGGAGTGGGTGGAGCGCTGGGCTGGGTTGGTGCCATGCGGTTGCAGTGGTTGCAGCTAGCCCGTAGTGCTGTGATGGCTGGTGTGATGCCAGGCCAGAAAATGGAGTCTTCTGCTCTGGAGATCATGGATGAAGTACCTTGATGAGCTGAGTGGAGTGAAGCCAGTACTTCTTGCCTGAGGGCCGGCGGGATAACCGTGCGGTTCCTGTACATTACCACGCCGTCAACAGTGCGGAGGTCGTCGCGAAACTGGTGATATTCCCGCAGCTGTGCAGGGAGTGCATGGCGGGATTCAGGCATGCCGGACTCTATGACATTGGCTAAACTATTCATGACTTCATCGCTGGTCGTGGCGGTGCGTACTCGATCCCATGTCACTGATGCCAGGCTCAGCGAGTTGAGTGTTGATGCGGCTGCAGAAATGACGCAGGCTTCCATGCCATTACCATCTGTCAGTGATGTCCGTATGCCGGCTAGGAAGGTGGGGGGGGGAAAGAACGCCGTTCCCTCGCATGGTTGATGGATGGCTGCTACGTCATCGGGGAGTGTCAGTGGTATGGGGTCGCCAGTGGGGTATCGTGACACCCCGTCAGCAGCTTTGTGTTTCGCGCCTGGTACGTGGATCATCCGGAAGCGGTACCTGAGGGTTTTTTCCTTCAAGTTTCTGAGGCGTGTATTAGATATGTCCTCTAGGGATCTGTCACCAAACACTTTGAGGAGAGGTTTGTGGTCCACTGCAATTATTAGGTCTTCGCATCCCAGCACGAAGTACCTCGCCTTGTCAAGGGCATCGGCGACAGCAAGTGCTTCTCCTTCTACTGGTGCATAGCGGGACTCAGCTGAGGTAGTGAATCTACTGCCGACCAATGTGACACGCCATCCAGTATGGCAGCAGAAGGGTTCGACTCGTGTACAGGTGCAGTGTTTCTGAAGTAGCCAGTAGCCGATGCCTGTTTTCGACCAGTCTGTGGCGAGGCATGTGGGCTTGGTTTTGTCAAAAATTTTAACACCCTCCTCTATTTCTGTGATGATGACATCCTTTGATTCTTCGAAGATGGTTTCCAATTCGTCATCCCACTTGAAAGGTGTTCCTGGCTTCAGAAGTAGGCGGAACGGCTGCATCCTCTTGGCCATGCTGAAGGCATACGACACCTGGTTGATGAGCCCGAACCATGATCGAACGTCGGTGATGTTCTTTGGAGATGGAAACTCTAGGATTGCTTTGAGGTATTTTTTACAGGGTCGGACACTGTCAGATGTGATCTCGAAGCCTGCAAATTCAACCTTGTCCTGACAGAACACAAACTTGTCGGGGTTCAGTGTGATTCCGTGTCTGCCGCAGGTGTCAAGCCACTGGGTGGCCTGGAAGAAGCTCTCCTCCACTGTGTCTGACCAGAGCAAGACGTCGTCAATGCACTTTGTATTGTTAGGGATGCTCGATACAATTTCGTCGTACCTTCTTGTGTAACCGTCACCAGATGCAATGTAACCCTGGGGAGCGGTTTTGTAACGGTAGCGACCCCAGGGCGTTATGAAGGTGGTCAAGTGGCGGTCTTCTTCACAGATTGGTACGCTGTGATATCCATTCCATGCATCAAACACTGTTTTCTTTTTGCCTTGCGGTACTGATCTGGCCTGGTGGAATGGCGATTGAGTGTGGTGTGTTTCGCGGGTGGCGTGAGCGTTGAGGGGTTGAAAGTCAACGGTACGCCTTGGTTTTCCGTTCTTTTTGGCGCACACCACCATTCTGTGACACCAGGTTACGGGCTCACCAACGGGTACTGGTTCAAGGACACCCAGTCTGACATCTTGGTCGAGGCCAGCCTTCACGTCCTCCTGCCAGTGGATTGGTACTGGGACGGGGGTGTGATGTGCGACTGGTTTGGCATTGGGGTCCACCATCAATTTCATTGGGGGGCCGTCCATCATGGGCAGCGCTTGGTGGTCACAAGTGTTGAAGGTGCTTGATTTGTAATAGTCCAGCAGGTATTCCTTGAGCTTTTGCTGGTTCGCCGCAACAGCGGGTAGCGGTAGCTCGATTGGAGGTGATGGAGGATGTTGGCGTCTTGGACAGTCACAGTTAGTTACAAGTCCGCTGTCACTGTGTGGCGTGCTGGCACTGTTGTTACAGTATTGTGCTGGATCCAGTTGGACTTCCCCCACTGTAGGAATCTTCCCGAGATAATGCCGAGTGAAACGCATGCCTCTCTGCTGATGAAGAACTTGTCAGAAGAATCTGTCACATATGTTACCTGTCTCGTTTCTACTTGTTGGCCCTGTTCATCCTTGCCAGTGAGGCGAAGTATGGCTGCGCCAAGGATTTTGATGCCCTTGTTGTTGGCGGCGTGCATCTTCATGGTCACAGGGATGAGGTCAGCCTGGAGAAGGCCGAGGCGGTGGATAACCTTGATACCGGTGAGGCAGCTCTGACAGCCTGTGTCTGCCATGGCAGGCAGTACCACGGTTTTTGGGTGGGCATTGAGGGTTGCCCCAAGCTCCTCGTAGTCTTCGGGGAGAGTCCTGAGTCCTGTGTCTGCCATGGCAGGCAGTACCACGGTTTTTGGGTGGGCATTGAGGGTTGCCCCAAGCGCCTCGTAGTCTTCGGGGAGATAGTTCATTGTCCGATAGTTCATTGTAAATGTGATGGTCGAGGGCGATTGCTCTTTTCTTATGTGGCACGGAAGTGTTGCTTGTGGCGCAGAGAAGATCAAATACCGCACCTTCGCACTCATCAGCTTTATTGGGAGTGGCTGAAAGGCTCTTGTCCTTGTCTTTGCTCCTGCATACGGATTCCCAATGGCTGTCGCGCTGGCAAATTTTGCATTTGTGGTTGTACGCAGGGCAATCCTTCTTGCGTATGTGGACTGGGGCTCCTCTGCCGTGTCCTTTTTTACCACAATATGAACAAGGGGCATTTTTGTCTTGTGGGGGTATTTGCTTACTTCTCTTGTATGTGCTGCCTGCGGCCTCCGCGGCATGGGAGTCCAGCAGTCGTGATGCTGAGCGCTTGCCTGCTTCCTTCGCCTCGACAAACTGAAAGACGTCTTCCAGGGTCATCTCCTGGTTACTGTTGCCGAGGAGTTCCATTTGTATTTCCGGGTCAGCAATTCCGCGGGTAAGGACGTCGCGAAGGATGGGGTCAGTGTAATTTACGTTGTTGTTGCAGCTTGGGCATTCAACAAGAAATTTGCAGACTCCGGCCTGACCACGAAGACGGGCTCCAAAACTGCGCACAGTTTCGTCGCGGTCCTGTCGCATATTGTGTAGGGTAACCCTGGCTACCATGGTGTTCTCCTCTCGGACAGCTAGTTTCTTGATTGCAGCAAGGACTTCATCTTCGGTTTTGTTTGTTAGGCTTCCACCTGCGGATCTTGTCAAATCTTTGCGGAGTGAATCGTCGCAGCATTCAAGTAGTTGTACCACTTTGTCCCTACCAGTGATTTTTGTAGCTTCCGCATAATCTGTCCAACGCGACGTAAAATATGCCCAGTCTTCACTGGTACCTGCAGCCGAAATGGTTGGCCGTCTTACTTTCTCAACCTTTGCAGAGACTGTCGGGCTTGGGACATGGGTCGTGCAGTGGGCTGTTATAAGTGCGGCTACAATGGCTGGGTCCAGGTCTGCTGTGACATAGGTACAACCTGTGATAGGACATTCTACGGCAGGCATTGTGGATAGCGTTTGTTGAAGTTGCTTAATTAGGTTGGGGTGGTTGACAGTTGCTTGAATTTACCACGTATGTAGACTTATTTTATTATTCATGTAATTAATGAGTCATTTGTACCTAAGACCGTTGTCATAAATGAGAACCAACTCTTTGTAATCATTTATTTATTTATATAAAGTCAAACAATGACAACGGTCATCTGTAAAAGGAATAAGCATAATAAGTAATCACTTGAATAAAACATAAACATAATCATTGTCCTCTAAAGTCTTTACCAGTGCAGACCTAACTAAATTGTCTTTGCTAACAAACAACTCTTCAATTATGCCAAGCTTCCAGCATCGCCTTGGTCTTTCATCCCCAATCATTACCACTTCTCCCACCTTGATACAATTTGCATTGGAGTCCTTTACATTGCCTAATGGGTAATAATTGAGTTCTGGCAAGTATTCCAGCTGACACTCTTCTATAACTGATCTTGTAGCTCTTCAAGGTAATTGAACCTTCTGGTTAACTCTTCTTGAGTGCTCTGGATAGACTGTAAGTCTTCTGGCAAACTGGGGCTTGATGTTAATCGTTTACCACAAAGAAAATGATTTGGTGTCAATGACTCTGCATCCTGCATACTGTTATAAACAAAGGTGATGGGCCTGCTGTTCACCATTGTTTCCACTTCACACAAAACAGTGCAGAATTCTTCTTTGCTCAAATGAGCATTAGCCAAAAGTTTCTTCAATGGACACTTTACACTTTTCACAAGCCAGAGATGGGCAGTAACGCGTTACATGTAACGACGTTACGTAACGAGTAACGGTAACTGCTGAAAGATTTTCAAATGTATCAATGTAACGATAATGCTTTGCAAATATTTTATCAATGTAACGATAATGCTTTGCAAATATTTTATCAATATAACAGATTTTTTCGTTACTCGTTACTCGATACTAAAATTTGAATTTGTTAACATTGCCATTCCATTCATGAAGACTATTCACTGCAATTCACTATTCCGTGTTAGTGGCAACAACTAAATTTATATTTTCTAGGTCTCTTCATCTTCCCAAAAATTATTGGGGTGCAAATTATTGTGCAATATATCGTTCTAAAGAGACCAACACTTATATAGTCAATAATAGTAGCTATTAGAATTTATGTGGTATGGCTGTCATTTGTAAGTTTATCTGTAGTTTCAAAACACGTGTGAAAGCATATATACAAATATCAAATGTAACTAGTTACTTCTAACGTCGTTACATGTATCGAGTAACGGTAACGTTTTAAGGATTTTCAAAAGTAACGATGTAATGGTAACGCCGAGTACGTTTTCGACGTGTAACGAGTAACGGTAACGCCGCCCAATTTAATGTAACGGTGCCCATCACTGTCACAAGCCTTTTCCAAAATCCTCCCCACTGTTAGAAAATCTAGAAGAGGAAGAACCATTGTTGTCCCAAGGCGATATGATGACTAAGCTGATTGATGCAGCATTGCTTGTATATATTAAGTTAAGGTGTATATATATCCATCTCATAATTGTAAGGTTAGTGAAAAATTCACTTAATTTAGAGCTATCATTTTTGGGCTCTTGTGGCATCATTTTTTGGGGCGCTGCGCATCTTTTCTACTCGTTTGTGGAATGCGGTACTTACAGGGTGTGGTCTTATAGAGAGCTCTCTTGCAATTCAGTTTGGTTATTTAGATACAAGATTGTTGCATCGTGCAAAGGTGCAGGTTGTGTTGTTGTTGCAAGGTTTAGAAAGAAGACCATAAATAGTGTCCCTTTTGTTTTTTATCGTAAATTCATGCAACTGAGGCCTAAGCAGTGGTGTAGTCCGGGGGTAACGCAAGGTAACGGCGTTATCCCACTGGTTTTATTTTACTTTTAGCGTTAGCCTACTGGTTTTATTTTATTTTATATTTTTTATATTTTTTGCTGTTTCTACTGAACATTTTTGTAATACATACTCTTTCTAACTATACTTCTTTCCTAACCTCTTCAATTTCAACGTGTTTTTGGGAATGTACATAAAATGTAAAAACGCTGTAGAATTTTATAGAAACGCTATATAAGAAAAATTGTTTTTGCGTTACCCCATTGAAGAAATTACGACTACACCACTGGGCCTAAGGTAGGCCCACATCGAGTCAGCAACCCTGAGGTAGGACCTAATAGGACCTTCAAGTCCGTAAGTTTTTAATCTAGCTTAACTTGGGCTGTAGGTTGAACTGGCCCTTCAGAGCTTGGCCGTTCACAGCTCAGCTGGGATTTTAAACCCAATAAAAAAATATAATAACATGGTCCTTCAGAACCGGATTCTAGCCCAAGACTGAGTCAGTGACTATTTTTCGGCAAAGTTCTGATTGTGCAAATTGCAGCCCAAGTTAGGCCTAGACGGGTTGAGCATAATTGAGTTAAGGTCCCAGGGTAGAAAGTTTGGTCGCCCAATTGCAAAACTTGGCCACTCGTCTGTCGTTGTTTTGGGCGTACATTTTTACCAGTTTGGTTAATTTTGGTTTATTATTCGTAGGCGAAGGTTGCGGACTTCAGTGCTCCAGTTACTTGGGTGGGAAATTTGATATTCCATACTGGTGGTTGGTCAGTACCCCAACCAAGCAATTCAGTTTATTTGAAAAAAGCAAAATTTGGTATCTTTTCTCCTCTGGAAGCCCAGAAAACTGTAGTCTACCTCCTACTCTCAATAAATCCTGATCCAAAAACACATCCAAACCCTTGAGAGCAGAATCTGTTGGTAGAACCTGTAATGGACTGCTGGTGAGCAATTCCCTCTATTCACCAAATTTTTCCTTCTGCACATATACCACCCAGTATTGCCTGGCTTGCTGAATCTCCTTACTGTTCAGAATTCCTTCCTTTCTTGTTTCTCCCTTAATGTTGTCTGTAAGTTTATATACCCATGCTGTCACTCTTAACAACCTTTTCAGACTGCTAATGTCCTCGAGCCTCAATATGTGGTCCTGCTGCATAACTTGACAACTGTTCACAGTGCATTTTCTCATTTCACTCATCCATTCTTCTTGAGCCTGGCATTCTCCTACAATAGGCTGATTAGGCCAGTTTTCGCTTCCAAGTTTTAGCCACTCTGGCCCATTCCACCACAAACTTGACTGTGCAAGGTCTTTCACTGAAATTCCTTGGTAAATCAGCTGGGTTTTGGGTGTCTGGACAATGCTTCCATTGCTTTGGATCTGTGTGTACTTGAATTTCCTCCACCTTATTGACAACAAATGGTTTCCATTTCCTTGCCTGGCTTCTTAACCAGTGCCAAACTATAATGGAGTCTGTCCAATAATAGCTTGGAATTTCATAAAAGCCGAAAGACTTTTACAGTGTAACTGCAAGCCGACTAACAATAACTGCACCCATCAATTCCAACCTTGGAATAGAAAGCCTTTTCAAAGGTGCTACTCTGCTGTTTGCAGCAACCAACCTGCAACTTACTTCCTCTTCGAATGTGCCTCTTATATAAATACAAGTTGCATAGGCTTCCTCACTTGCATCACAAAAGATGTGCAGCTCCAAATTATCTGGACTATTGTTCAACTCTCCAAAGTACCATCTTGGGATTTCAATGTCTCAAAGATGTGCCAATTCTTTGAATCAATATTTCCACTTTACCGCCATATGATCGGGTAACTCTTGATCCCAACCAAGTCCAATTTCCCAAAGGCTCTGAAATCAAATTTTTTACTTTATCACAAATGGAGCCAGGAATCCAAAAGGATCAAAGACCTTCGAAGCCAAACTAAGAGCTGTACGGTTTGTCCACCTTGTCTCATTTTCAGCCAGCTCTACTAAAGATTTCCAATTGAAGGTAAACAAATCCTCTCCTTGCAGCCAAACAATGTCTAGCACCTTGGTGTCTATTGCTCACAACTCATTAATACCAGAATCCTCAATACTTTCTGCTGCATCAGATCCTACACAGGACTGACTCATAAACTGTTGTAACTCAGAATGATTGGTCTGCCATTTTCTCAGCTCCATGCCAGCCTCCTTCATTATAGCTCTAGCCTCCGTGAATATCTGTTTAGCCACTTCTGTATTATCCACTGAACACAGCAAATCATCAACATAAAAATTTTGCCTCATGTGTCCAATAGTATTAGGATAGACTTCAGAATATTTCTTAAAATGGTACTGCATAGTAGCTGCCAACAGAAATGGACTAGAGCTGAGGCCAAACAACACTGACTTCATTCTATATGTTTGAACCTTGGGTTCATTTTCTAACAAGTCTTTCGTATCCACCCACAGATACCTTACTGCATCTCTGTCCTCTGGTTTTAACTTTATCCTCAAAAAGGCTTGCTTCACATCTGTAGTCAATGCTACTCCACCAAACCTGAATCTCGGTAACAAGGAAGATAAATCTGCATTTAGATTTGGCCCAGCATCCAAACAGTCATTCAAGGACACACCACCTTTGTCCTTGGCTGAGCCATCAAAAACTATCCTCAGTTTGGTGGTAGTTTTGTCTCGCCGTACTACTGCATGCTGTGGCAGATAATGTGCCTCCTGGCTCACCAGCTCACCTTGCACCCTTTCAGCATAGCCCTCCTTTACATAGCTTAGGATGGCCTCATCGTATTCAATTAACAACTCCTCAACCTCCAACCTCTTATTGCTAGCTGAAGGTGTGAGCTGGGTTTCCAAGAATCCTTCCAAGGGAGGCCAACTCCGTAACAACCATCTCCAAACACAATCCCTTTTTCAAATTGCTCTAAAACATCACTGTTCACTATACTTGCCTGCTTCTCCTGTTTGTCCTTTATGCCAATGGATTCAAGTTCCCAAAAGGCTTTCAAATGCCTTTTCAAACCATGGCTGTTCTCTTCAATCTTAACAAAAAGAGCTTTAACTTCCATTTCTTTGCAATAGCTACCATGTAGCATCCAGCCTAGCTTACTTTCAATAGCAACAGGACCTCGAGATGTGCGGACAATGTTACTAGTGATGAAGTCCCAATAATAGTCAGCTCCAATCAAAAGACTAATATCTTCTGTTCCTTCAAACTTATTATTGCCCAAATTAATTCCTTTAACTTGCAATTCTTGGACATATGCCATATCTAATAAACAAGTAGTGACTGGAGCACAAAGTTCTTCAATCTCTACAGCTTAGATCTTGATAGTGGGACTTTATGGTAGCAACCCCTTAACCAGAACTTCTACCTTCTTAACTTTGGTTCGGTTTTGAACTGAACCCCAAAACCCAGAAATTCTTAAATTTTCCCTCTTAAATTCTTTAAACTTCAAATTTCTGCAAATTCTGGTCTTAATAAAGCTACACTGGCTACCACTATCAAACAACACTCTTACAGTAGCTTCTCCATCATTCCCAATTAATAATACTTCAGCTGTTTGCAATAATCCCCCTTTACTTTTACTCCCTTTCATAGCAGTGGCATGTGCCACTGATGTCTCTACTTGTGGGATAGGCCTACTAGGAGTGTTTTTACACAATAATGGCTGATGCTGGCCATGGCATTTTTTGCACAAAATTTTAAAATTGCAAAACGTTGCTCTGTGACCTTTCAAAAAACATTTAAAACATGCTGTCGACTTAGTTACCCTGTCCTTTCTCTCCTCAAGAGGTAAAGCCTCAGCCACCTCACATTTATATGACTTGTGGTTGCCTTCGCAAAATATGCATTCCTTGATTCCCTTTAATTTATTCTCAGAGGATGCATGTAGAGCTGACACTGTACCTGGGCTATTCCTTTTTGTAGAAACTTTAGTGCTGTGCCTGCCTTTGTCCCCTTGTTTAACATCCCACTGTGCAAACTCAATTCCCTCTCGTCTTGCTAATTCTGTGCCTAAAAGACTTAACATCTGCTGAAGGGGAATGTATTCATGTTCTGTAGAGTGTCCCCTACTTAATTCAAGCAAAATTGAGCTAGGCAATTTAGACTCCAGTATAGTGACCAACATTACACCATACCTTTCCATTCCTACACCTAAGTTGTCCAGGGACCTAGTTCTAACTTCAAGTTCATCATATAACTGCCGTAACTCTTTGACACTATTGGGATTATCAACAGGAGGTATAGCTAAAAGTTCACAAAGGTGGCTTTTAATTAAGATCTCTGGCTTACCAAACCGTTTCTTTAATATATCCCAAGCCACATTATAATTAGTCTCTGTTAATGCTAATCATGCTATTGTTTTTGCTGCCTCCCCTTCCAAGAGGGACTGCAAATAATTAAACTTCACCGCATTTAACACTTGACTAGAATGAACTGTTGATTGAAAACTGTCTGCCCATCCTTGCCATTCCTGAATACTCCCAGAAAATGTTTTGAGTACAAGCCTCGGTAATTGAACTGCAGATCTGTTAACCTTAACTTCATTATTAGACCTGGTCTCTAACTGTACTGAGCTGCTAAATTCTTTTGCTCTGTGGCACGCTTTAATTATGTCATCAATAATCTCTTCAAAGTAAATTACGTCATTTTCTATTTCATCCTCTTCTATAACAGCCTCAATTTTAACATTTACTTCGCTTAGAGCAACCTTTTTAGTTTCTAATATGGAAAGCTGCGCAGTCGTTAAGCTTAAATCCTCTTGCTCTCTGACAAAATCTATAGTGGCAATGACCTTCGTAATTAGACCTTTGTAGGCGCTTCTCCTTTTTCTAAACTTATTCAATTCAGCTGCACTGATCTTCAATGCAGACAACAATTGGGTTCAATGCGAAATAAGCTGAATTAGCGAAAATACTTAACCAAACTGATCAAACTCAAATTTTGCCTTTTTTCAAATAAACTGAATTGCTTGGTTGGGGTACTGACCAACCACCAGTATGGAATACCAAATTTTCCACCCAAGTAACTGGCGCACTGAAGTCTGCAAGACTGCAACTTTCGCCTTCGAACAATAAAAACAAAATTAACCAAACCGGTAAAAATGTTGGCCCAAAACAACGACAGACTAGCGGCCAAGTTTCGCAATTGAACGACCAAACTTTCTACCCTGGGACCTTAACTCAATTATGCTTAACCCGTTCAGGCCTAACTTGGGCTACAATTTGCACACTCAGAACTTTACCGAAAAATAGTCACTGACAGTCTTATGCTAAAATTCAATTCGAAGGACCATGTTATTTTATTTTATTTGACTGGGTTCAGAATCCCAGCTGAGTCCTGAACGGCCAAGTTCTGAGGGCCACTTCAGTAGTATAGCCGCAAAAGGGTAGAGTGCAGGAATGTTGCAAGAGATAATGATCAAATGTTGCAAATGGGGTGGGGTGTTGCAAAGGGGATGGGTTGCAAAGGGGGGTGGGGTGTGCAGCAACTCAATGTTGCAAATGGGGGTGGGGGTGCTGCAGGTGCAACAAGGGGTCATGAAACTTGGAGGCGGCGTTAACCCCCAAGAGAAAGAGAGGAGAAGGAGAGAAACGAGGAGAGGTGTCCACCTGGCAGGAGCCAAGTGCATAATAAGACTTCAGCCGAATGGGCGTTGTCTTATAGACTCCTAATCAGCCAGTTGGCTTAGAAGGAGCCAAGGGGGGAGGGGTACACCTGAAGGGGAGAGGGGAGGGATCTTCGGGGGGAGAAGGAAGGATGACCTCTCCCAAAGGGGTTGCCTTAGCCTAAGAGTGAAAGGATAGACGGAGGAGGACTTTGGGGGGGGCAAGGTGGGATGTCCTAACCCCCCAAAGGGAAACTAAGCTAAGTCTTAACCTAAGAAGGGAAGGAGAGAGTTCTTTATTCGGTCGAAGTTCGCACCAAACTGCCAGCTCCGAAGCCAAGCGGGTCTTATATAGATGATGGTTAAGTTGCCAGATACCATTTTAATTGTACAGGTATACATTATTAGGGTGAGTTGCTAGATACTATTTTAATTCGTTACCAAAGCATACAGACTTAAAATCGAAATTGACAATAAGAAAATGATTATTAATTAAATAAATAGAATTTGGCTTCTACTGCACAAAAATAATATAATATGTACAATCGTCAAATATTAGTTCAGACGAAATACACACCCACACCCACAAATGAGCAACTTTCTCCTTGCCTTATATATATATATATATATATATAATATATATATATATATATATATATAAAGAATCATATTAACTATGTCTATTTAATTTTGTCATTCCTTATAGAAAGAGTCATATTAACTCTATTTAATTTTGTCATTCCTTATATATATTATATATATATATATATATATATATATAATATTATATATATATAAACGGATTTTCACCTTAAAGTGAATTAAAGCAATATTAACAATTCACTAAACAATTGGCTTAGCAAAAGAATCGTTCCATTAACATTCTCAAATCTACACACACACACACACACACACACACACCTCTGTATATATTATGTGAATGAAAGTCAGAAAAAATGCCAAAAGTATATTAATTTAAAACAAATGAATTTTCTCCTTTTAAGAGAATCAGTTATTAAAACAAATATTAACAATATAAGAATTTAATTATTAAACGCCGTTTTATTTACTTTCTTTGTTATTAAAACGAATCCAAAATATTAACTCTTAGAACATTGCGTTCAGACGAGTATGAAACTGAACCAGGAACGAATCACACCTGTTTACCCCGAGGCCTTTTTGAAAGGTACGCGAAGGAATTTGGGTTGAACTTTCTATCTCTCTCAGACTCAATTCCACCTCTTCTAGCCTTCCGTGCGTTTGACTTGTAAATAAATAAAAAAAAATGTTTTTATCAACTCCGTTATTTTTATTTACACGTAATTTGTATGGTGTCATATTTTAGATAACATCTCTGTTATTGAATTGGAAAGATATACACACAATTATATTAAATAATAACAGTAAAAGAAAATAGACACAGTTATTATGTTTATTTCTTTTGGCAAACCTTTCTTATGTATCAAAAACAGAAAAAAAAATATTACGCACTTTTCATATTACTTCATGTCATTTCACTTCATTTCACTAATCTCATATCTTTTCACTCATCTCATTTACTTTCAGCTTCTCTGGAAAAAAAAAAAAATCTGAGAAGACGAGTCTCGCTTTGACCACAAAGTAACCACAAGGTTACCTTTCTTCCACTCAGCTCGAGAAAACCTCGCTCCACTCCAAATGTTATTATTATTGTTGTTAATATTACTTCTCCGCTGAAATACACTCTCGAAGCGTAGAAAATAAAAAATGTTTTATATTTTAACAACTTAGTTATCAGAATCATAATTATCAGAAATCAACAAAGTTTTTTCAAAATTACGCATGTACTCTGAAAGTACTAACAATTGAATGTAATTACGTGTTTTCTGCATAAACGTCTGCAGAAAGATATGAGATCGTGGGTTCGACTCCCGATTACCAGACGCGTATCTCTCACGATTCCTAGTTAATGTTT
The DNA here is from genome assembly GCA_023014485.1 of Bathynomus jamesi. NCBI lineage: Eukaryota > Metazoa > Arthropoda > Malacostraca > Isopoda > Cirolanidae > Bathynomus > Bathynomus jamesi. Next base: position 191,371 of record JAJOZX010000572.1, on the reverse strand, counting down.
TCAATGATGTAATTACATGTTTTCTGTATAAACGTCTGCAAAAAGAACAGAGTTCATTTACACCATGCGTACACTTATCTCGTGTACACAGTTAGTGGGAAATAAAACGTACCAATGAAACTATGGACTCATTTTAAAGGCAGAATTCATTCACACCAAGCGTACACCTATCTCGTGTGTATATATATATATATATATATATATATATATATAGAGAGAGAGAGAGAGAGAGAGAGAGAGAGAGAGAGAGTTTTGTTCATTCTTTTTTTTTTTTTAAATAAATAAAGGAATGGATATATATATATATATATATATATATATATATATATAGGGTGGTACAAATTACAGTAGTAATAATAATAATAACACTGGTCAACACTCATTTTATTGCCAATCATATTAGAGTGATTTTGGGGTAACTTTGTGGTGCTGATTCCGAATATGACATCGGTTTTGCTAGATTGGCTCTAATTTATGAGATAATTGGTACCCCATTGAAACACGTAAAAATGCAAAAAATTTAATGTTCAGGCGGAGCCTACTTACAAATCGCATTGAAATTGTCTCAAATCATACAAAAGTAAACACATGAAATACATAATGGCATTTTATTCGGTCTCACCATCTAGAATGTTCCGGTAGTTTCCCATATGCACGCGTTATGGTTACGTTTCCTATTAATTGAGGGTATTCATTATCTCAAGAACTAGAGCCAAATCGGAAAAACTACTTTCATTTTGGAATTCAGCAACCCCAAAATACCATAAATTAGTACGAATTTCCTTGGCAACGAAAAAAAAAGTTTTTTGTTGACCTGTGTAATTAACTCCTTTTCGCCGAATTGGAAAGATTAAGCTTTTCACTCCGGCCTTAGACCTACAGTTTAACGTGGAACCGAATCAGAAATACATCTCGTCAGGGAATCATTGCTCACTCTTTCACATCATAATTTCAACATTTAAAATAACAGGAACATTTTATTATTGAACCAGATTAAAATAACAGGATCATTTGATTATTGATCCGGGGGTAGTATGTCTGCAAAATGTGATATGTACGAAAACATGTAGATTTTTCTCTTTAGTAATAATAATAATAACTAGCTCTTACCCGAATTGTAACAATGATTAAGGTTTTCACTCCGCCTTAGACCCACAGTTTAACGTGGAAACCGAATACTCTTTTCTTTTTTAAAAATATAATTAAAGGAATGGATATATTTATAATTTCTTTATTATAAAATCCTCTCGATACATTAGTGATTGATCCGGGAATAGTGGGGGAAAACCAAGTATTGTCGCAAATATTGACATGGTAAAGACAGCAAGGGGTAATACGAGCATTAAATCTATTGGAGAAAATATAAAGATGCCATTAGTCGTCCAAAGCATGGACCCGTTATAGCGGTGTTACGATTGTACACAAACTTATCATAGCTCCACCCAGCTACACTGACAACCAATCACTACGAACATCTGCTCTTGATCTTTTGGGGCGGAGCTTGGCGATTGTGCATATAAAAGGAAATATTTTTCAGTTGGGAGTAACAGTAGCTATTTTAATAATAATTAACTCTTTCTCGCCGATTTGTTCCCTCATTAGACCTACAGTTTAACGTGGATTCAGAAATACATCTCGTCAGGGAATGATTGCTCACTATTACACATCATAATTTCATCGAGATAATTAAAGCTCATATACAGGACCTGCATTGTCTATAAGATCTGTGGCGCGTGGAACATGCAGTTTCAGATGTGAACATCTGCTCTGTGGATCAGTTCAAGAAAATGGATAACCCGAACCTTGCCACACACACACACACACACACACACACACACAGATTTTTGTCAGAGAAAATGAGGATCACGCACACGCACACACACACACACACACACACGCGCACACACACACACTATATATATATATATATATATATATATATATAGGGTGATATGCATAAAGACAAATTTTCTATGTAGTTATAATAATAATTAACTCCTCCCCGAATTTTCCAAAATTGCTGTGAAAGTGTAATGAAAAAGAACAGCTTCAGAGTTCATTCACACCATGCGTACACTTATCTCGTGTACTCAGTGTACACCTCCCATTGTGCCCGACAACACAGAAGCTCTTTCCAAAATTGTTGTGAAAGTGTAATGAAAAAGAATAGCTTCAGAGTTCATTCACACCATGCGTACACTTATCTCGTGTACGCAGTGTACACCTTCCACATTGTGACCAACACTATTTTTCTTCTACGCTAGAGAATACACATCTGAAATCCACGGCTTGCACCGCTCAACTGAGTACGCAGGCGTAGAGATATCCCCAGGTAGTAGCAGGAGTCACTTTTTTATGCGTAAATGGCTTGTTCAGGTTGAGTTGTCAGATACCACTTTTTATTTTAATTGTTCAGGTATACATTATTATGGAGAGTTGTCAGATACCACTTTTTATTTTAATTGTTCAGGTATACATTATTATGGAGAGTTGCCAGATACCATTTTAATTGTTCAGGTATACATTATTAGGTTGCCAGATTTGTACCATTTTTTATTAATTCTTAAAAGTTGGCTTACAATTCCGCTAGTAGGTTTAGAAGGCGTAACATGATATAATTGTTTACAACCAAAAGAATTAAGTAACAACATTACATCATTCTGTTTATTATAAATATATAGAAAATAAATATACATTTTGAATGATCAATTAAAAATAATAATAGTTTAAGAAATATGAACGAGGAATATGCATATAATCAAAAAATATATCCGTCAATATAACAGTACAGGAGAAATATATATATACACACATACACACAATTATGGAGATATATAGAAATAAATATACATTGGAATGATCAAAAACAAAACTAAGAAATAATATAACCATCAACATAGCAGAAATATATACACACAACTAAATAAATAAATACATACACTTTATCTTCTACCGCGCAAAATAAGAAATCGTATAGCCATCAATATAGCAGAAATACACACACACACACACACACACACACACACACACACACATATGTTAAATATATAAATACATTTCACTTTTTTTTCAAAATACTAAACTCGCACTTAACCGAGTCTACAATTACATCATTATTGCTCTGCATTACGCAGTATACGAGGTTTAATAATATTTCACCGCTTAAAGTATAGGGAAACCTGTACTCGATATGAAGGGCTTTCATATCGTTCAGTACTATTTTTGTTCCCACTTTACAACCGGTTGGTAAGTTATCTTTAAATACGTCTAGAATACAATCAAAAGCACGCACAAAGAGTTCATCGTTAGCCACATTATTAAACACAAGTTTATAAACACGCCTTTCCAATCGAGGGTTTATTTCTACCGACCCGAGCTTTTCAATCGTGAACTCATCTTCACTCAACATAGCGGCAATTGAAATAATCTTCTAAATCGTTACGACAACTGCTCGTTATATAAATCTCGGTTTTAATGTTTTAACACTCCCTGAATACGCACCAGACAGTTCCCGTCAGGGTAAATTTCATGAACTAGGCACATTTTATAACGGTTTTATTGTTTTACCACTCACCATTTCCACAAACTAAACGTCTTCACACTCCGGTGCACTATTTGAGAGAAACATATAACCATATTTTTCCTTTTTATTTGACAGACGATACTCGTCTCTAAAGTCTGCTAAAAACTCACGCAGGGCACTAGCCACAACCTCACTACGAACCTCATCATGATATACATTAATATAGTGATAAAAATACTTAAGATTGTCCATGATGACGACATTTACATTTTCAACCGAAGTGTACGAGTGCTCGGTATGGTGTAACATGATATAATACCGCTTGTCACGCAACTCATCCACAAGACTCACTATCCATATCTGCTGCTTCTCTTCTGCACGCGTTGTTTCTTTTACTTCACGGTATATGTGAGACTTTACAAAGCTTAGCTCTACAGCATACTTCAATACATCGTCTGTGCAACGAAAGCCTACAACGCTCTCACCAGAATAACCATAGAGTATTTGTACATCTTGCTCCTTCGCACGATCCAATGCGGATTTAAAAGAGACAAAGGAGGGGAATAGGAAGTTTTTCGGTATCCACCACATCCTGACACTTTGCTGAATACCATTTCATAAACGTTGAACAAGCAATATTAAAGGTAGCCATTTTCTTCTACGCGGGTGAATACACGTCTGAGCTCAAGGGCTTACTACAATCAACTGACCACGCAGGGATTCCCAGGTAGTAGCATGACTCACGTTGCTGGTCTTCCAGTGAGACGCAGCTTAGAACTTTCACCTGTGCATACTCACACACACACAAAGGAGAAAACGAAATGCTAATTGAAACATGATTTATTTAATAAACGAAATATTCAAGTTATATATATTTACAAATACGTGTAATAAATAAGTTAACAATAGACACATCAATGATTATATTCAAAGTATATATATATTTACAAATACGTGTGATAAATAAGTTAACAATTGAAATTATGTTAAGAAAAGAAATAACAGAAAACACAAGAAAAAAAATGCTTAGATTTGGTGATTACAAACAAGAGTAACCTAATACTTTAAAGAATGCATTCTATTAAATACTTTTAGCCTATGTTCACGAATTAATACCGGTTTTAAAATAGATTCAGTTTCCTCAATTCGTCTCTGAAATCTTAATCTGTCCCGAGCGCACTCTTCCCATTGAACCCTTCTACAGCAATCAGCAACGGGGTAAGTTAGAACGTTGTCACAGAATTTTACTTTTGGGGGGTTTGGTGCAACCCAAACGTTTCCAATTTCATCATTCCATCTTTGGTTCACGAATTTTAACTCTTCTGCAATTTTGTCAACGCTGCGTCTATCATCACTTCCAAAGTCACTTTTATCAGTGCAAACAATGTTATGATTAGTCTCAGGATTTTTTAGGCAATTTTTTCTTTGTGCTGACAATGAACTGGATTTAAATGATGATGGTACACGGATCTGTTCCGATACTTCTGAATTATTCATATTTGATGGTTATATACGAGAGAATATACGACTATCAAATAAAACGGTAAATGAAGCAGTTGACGCTAAATCTATTTATTTACTAAAGGAGGCCATACTATTATACATATATATCATCCGTGATGTCGATGATGGGTGCTGTACCTCATCGTCATTCATATAAATATATATAATTAGTTTATATAATACGCAACCTTAAATACAATTTCTTTTATCACGTAGTGAGTTACACTGTGCATGAATGAGTACGTACAAACTAGATTAATAAAAACGCTTTTACTAAGAAGTCACGAGACGAAGACCGTCTGGACTGATTTTATAGAAATTCAAGGATTCCAAGTTGATCACGAGAGAAGTTATGTAGTCATCTTCCATGCTGCAAAATCTCGTCGTCCGCCTGTCTGCTCAGAACACCGACAAGAGGTGAGATCGAATCCACATCAACACAAAATTTTAGAGTCGCTAAAATAACAGCCTGAGCATTGTTCCTGTTCTAAATTATCTTTGATTCGTTTTGGTAAAATTGAGTAAACTGCTGCCTTTGTTTCCTGATCAGAAACTCTCCGCCTTTTTCTGGTATGGTGGAAGGTTTCGTTGCAAACATATTCACTGCTCGAGTCTACTTCACTGTCGTTGTCTTCTAATCTAGATTTACACTCTTCACTAATGCATTCAATGTATGAATAATCATCTTGGTTGGTATTATTGACACCACAATCGAGAGGGCTCACTGGGGTAACGGACACTTCAGGTAATGGTGCGGGTGCATGAGGTGGGTCGGGGAAACTCCTCAGGTTGCCCTTGTGGCGGGGAAAATATTGTGTGGAGTAATTATGTGCTGCTTCTAAGTAAACAAAACGGGCTTTATGTAACACAGTGGCAACTAATAATGATTTATGCAAAGATGCACCAGCTCTTCCGGAACGTCTGGATGCAATTTTACCGAGCGATATATTTATCAACTTGTGTGCTTCAAACCCGTTTGGAACGTCAGATATCATGTTCACCACTTAGGAATTGGTCAAGGCACAGAGAGATAACTAACACGACTCCATCCTCTATTTCCAATCTTGTAATGAATTAAAGTGAAAGTTTCGCCTGCCTTTATACAATGTCGTTCTGACGTCATTATCAAGCTCCACGCAGGGAATTCCAGGTAGTAGCATGATTCACGTTGCTGGTCTTTCGCCTGCTACCTGTGCACACACACACACACACACACACACACACACACACACAAAGGAGAAAGTGAAACGCTAATTGAAACATGATTTATTTAATAAACGAAATATTCAAGTTATAATATTTACAAATACGTGTAATAAATAAGTTAACAATAGACACATCAAAGATTATATTCAAGATATATATATTTAAAATGTGTAATAAATAAGTTAACAAATGAATTTCTGTTATTTCTTGTGTTAACATAATTTCATTGTTAACTTATTTATCACACGTGTTTTTAAATATATATATATACTTGAATATAATCTTGATGTGTCTATTGTTAACTTATTTATTACACGTATTTGTAAATATATATAACTTGAATATTTCGTTTATTAAATAAATCATGTTTCAATTAGCGTTTCACTTTCTCCTTTGTGTGTGTGTGTGTGTGTGTGTGTGTGTGTGTGTGCACAGGTGAAAGCTAAGCTGCACTGAAGACCAGCAACGTGAATCATGCTACTACCTGGAATTCCCTGCGTGGAGCTTGATAATGACGTCAGAACGACATTGTATAAAGGCAGGCGAAACTTTCACTTTAATTCATTACAAGATTGGAAATAGAGGATGGAGTCGTGTTAGTTATCTCTCTGTGCCTTGACCAATTCCTAAGTGGTGAACATGATATCTGACGTTCCAAACGGGTTTGAAGCACACAAGTTGATAAATATATCGCTCGGTAAAATTGCATCCAGACGTCCGGAAGAGCTGGTGCATCTTTGCATAAACATTATTAGTTGCCACTGTGTTACATAAAGCCCGTTTTGTTTACTTAGAAGCAGCACATAATTACTCCACACAATATTTTCCCCGCCACAAGGGCAACCTGAGGAGTTTTCCCCCGACCCACCTCATGCACCCGCACCATTACCTGAAGTGTCCGTTACCCCAGTGAGCCCTCTCGATTGTGGTGTCAATAATACCAACCAAGATGATTATTCATCCATTGAATGCATTAGTGAAGAGTGTAAATCTAGATTAGAAGACAACGACAGTGAAGTAGACTCGAGCAGTGAATATGTTGCAACGAAACCTTGCACCATACCAGAAAAAGGCGGAGTTTCTGATCAGGAAACAAAGGCAGCAGTTTACTCAATTTTACCAAAACGATCAAAGATAATTTAGAACAGGAACAATGCTCAGGCTGTTATTTTAGCGACTCTAAAATTTTGTGTTGATGTGATTCGATCTCACCTCTTGTCGGTGTTCTGAGCAGACAGGCGGACGACGAGATTTTGCAGCATGGAAGATGACTACATAACTTCTCTCGTGATCAACTTGGAATCCTTGAATTTCTATAAAATCAGTCCAGACGGTCTTCGTCTCGTGACTTCTTAGTAAAAGCGTTTTTTATTAATCTAGTTTGTACGTACTCATTCATGCACAGTGTAACTCACTACGTGATAAAAGAAATTGTATTTAAGGTTGCGTATTATATAAACTAATTATATATATTTATATGAATGACGATGAGGTACAGCACCCATCATCGACATCACGGATGATATATATGTATAATAGTATGGCCTCCTTTAGTAAATAAATAGATTTAGCGTCAACTGCTTCATTTACCGTTTTATTTGATAGTCGTATATTCTCTCGTATATAACCATCAAATATGAATAATTCAGAAGTATCGGAACAGATCCGTGTACCATCATCATTTAAATCCAGTTCATTGTCAGCACAAAGAAAAAATTGCCTAAAAAATCCTGAGACTAATCATAACATTGTTTGCACTGATAAAAGTGACTTTGGAAGTGATGATAGACGCAGGTTGACAAAATTGCAGAAGAGTTAAAATTCGTGAACCAAAGATGGAATGATGAAATTGGAAACGTTTGGGTTGCACCAAACCCCCCAAAAGTAAAATTCTGTGACAACGTTCTAACTTACCCCGTTGCTGATTGCTGTAGAAGGGGACAATGGGAAGAGTGCGCTCGGGACAGATTAAGATTTCAGAGACGAATTGAGGAAACTGAATCTATTTTAAAACCGGTATTAATTCGTGAACATAGGCTAAAAGTATTTAATAGAATGCATCTTTAAAGTATTAGGTTACTGTTGTTTGTGATCACCAAATCTATGCATTTGTTTTTTCTTGTGTTTTCTGTTATTTCTTGTGTTAACATAATTTCAATTGTTAACTTATTTATCACACGTATTTGTAAATATATATATACTTTGAATATAATCATTGATGTGTCTATTGTTAACTTATTTATTACACGTATTTGTAAATATATATAACTTGAATATTTCGTTTATTAAATAAATCATGTTTCAATTAGCGTTTCGCTTTCTCCTTTGTGTGTGTGTGTGTGTGTGCACAGGTGAAAGTTCTAAGCTCGTCCACTGGAAGACCAGCAACGTGAGTCATGCTACTACCTGGGAATCCCTGCGTGGTCAGTTGATTGTAGTAAGCCCTTGAGCTCAGACGTGTATTCACCCGCGTAGAAGAAAATGGCTACCTTTAATATTGCTTGTTCAACGTTTATGAAATGGTATTCAGCAAAGTGTCAGGATGTGGTGGATACCGAAAAACTTCCTATTCCCCTCCTTTGCCTCTTTTAAATCCGCATTGGATCGTGCGAAGGAGCAAGATGTACAAATACTCTATG